>OU015754.1:71850887-71862001 GCA_907169655.1 Acomys percivali | reverse complement strand
GTGTGTGTGTGTGTGTGTGTGTGTGTGTGTGTGTGTGTGTGTGTGTGTGTGTTTACATGCTCATAGCTATCCCTAGACTGAAAAGGAAACAAAGGGGAAGGCTTCTAGTGGTGACTGAGGAGGGGAGGACATAGCTGAGCCAAGCTAGTGTGGTGGCAGACATACTGAGCTCCACCATGCAGGATGCTGCCTAGCCCAGAGCACCCACATGATAGGCAAATGGTCTCTTTGCACAGTGACAGTGCCACCAGACGCTCAGGGAGATGGAGTGCTTTGCCGGAGGCCACACAGGTTCCCAGGAAGTTGGATAAGAAGGAAGCAGTCAGCTGCCTGATGGCTGAAGCTGGAGCAGATGGTATCTGCCTGCCTCAGAAGCTGGGAGCTAGGGCCAGGTCTCACAGCAAGTCTGGAGGAAGACACGGTTTGTTTCCCTCAGGGTGGTTGTGGTAAACTGAGCCTAAGCTGTGCATCCCAGAGTTCCTTTCCCTGCAGAGCACTGGGTTCGGGGGGGGGGGGGGGGGGAGTGTTTCTATGTAGTGTGTCTAGGAAACACAGGGAAGTTGTAGATGTTCTGACTTTAAACCTGGAAGGTCATGAAGTCAAATCTGCCCACAGCTCAGACCTGCTGTCACAGGCTGGTCCTCACTGGACCCAGGCGTTTTTATTTTATTTTGTTTTGTTTATGTTTTTGTTTTTGGAGACAGGGTTTCTATGTGTAGTCTTGGCTGTCCTGGACTCCCTTTGTAGACCAGGCTGGCCTCGAACTCACAGGGATCCACCTGCCTCTGCCTCCCAAGTGCTGGGATTAAAGGCATGTGCCACTACCACCCGGCTCCAGGTGTGTTTTTAAACTCAGAGAGATAGAGATGGGGGGTGTGCAGAGAGGAGCTTCTGCAAAATATGACATGTGACATGGCAAGCTGGCCTGAGAACGCTGAGACTTACATGGTCCCAGTCTGCCTGTGGGCACCTTTCGCCCTCACCCTCCTGGCTTCCAATTTGACCTCTCCATCCATTCCACAGCCACCTTCCCTTCCTGGCTGTCTGCTCTGCTAACTTCCGGCTGTATCATCAGGCACAAAGGAAATGGCTTCCCTTACCATGCAAAGCCAGTCAGATCCGTGTGGCATTGCAGAGTGGTGGCAGGCATATTGAGTGCCACCACACAGGGTGCTGCCTAGGCCCGAGCACCCACATGTTATGCCCCTGGATGGAGTAGGTTTTGTTCTTAGCTGAAGTTCCCAAGGAACAGAACCTGAAGGGAGGCTTTCTGGCTTGCTTCAGGATTATACAGGATTGGTTTTTCTTACTATTAAAATGCATTTATGGCTGTAATTCTTTCTTGGTTTTGTTGTTGTTGTTGTTGTCTGGTTTTGTTTTTGTTTTTGTTTTCCGAGATAGGGTTACTCTGTGTAGCTCTGTCTATCCTGGAGCTAGGTCTGTAGACCAAGCTGTCTTCAAACTCAAAGATCCACCTGCCTATGCCTCCTCTAGAGTGTTGGGAGTAAAGGAGTGAGCCACCACCGCCCAGCTATGATGGTGACCCAGGATTTCTGTGGTAAAAGACACATGGATTTTTCCATAGCCTGCAGGTCTCAAGCAGGATCTCACTGTTTGGTATGCATACCCCATTCAAGCACATAGTCCTCAGCGAGCAGAGTAATTGGTGCCACAGAGCTCTTTAGTGAAATACAAAAATATGGGATAGGAGGGTTTATAGAATCTTACATAAATCTTATAAGAAGAAACCATAAGTTTGAGGCTTAAATTTTTCACTCAAGCCCCACATGGGGCATGTATGTTTTCTCGATGCCCAGGTGGGACACGGGTGCACAGGTAAGAGGGCGCCGGAGCCTCCAGGGGTACAGCTCTTTGGAAATGGTTAGATCAAACCCACACCATCCTGTTTCATAGGTTCTTGGCTTTGACTTGTTCTCGGCTGTGGAACTGTCACACACCCTGGCTTTAGCTATCAGAACTGTACTTGCTCCCTTGCTTTGTAATGGGACAGCAGCGGGGACTCTCCATCCTGGTCATGACCTGGGCCAGAGGGACCTGAACTGGAACATTTCTCAGCCCACGAGACATCACGCTGCTCTGTCCCACAGAGCTGGATGGGCCTGATGACTGCCGCACTCCCACCCATCCACCCCCGACCCCCGTGTGTGTGTGTGTGTGTGTGTGTGTGTGTGTGTGTGTGTGTGTGTGTGTGTGTGTGTTGAAAGAAGGTTCCTCTGTGTAGCCTTGGCTGTCCTGGAACTCACTCTGTAGACCAGACTGGCCTCAAACTCAGAGATCTGCCTCCTTCTGCCTCGGAGTGCTTGAATTAAAGGCACTCGCTACCATTGTCTGGCCTCTAACCTTTCTTTTCCTTCCTTCCTTCCTTCCTTCCTTCCTTCCTTCCTTTGTTCCTTTGTTTCTTTCTTCTTGTCTTGCCTTTCCTTCCATCTTCCCTCTCTCCCTTCCTCTCTCCCTTCTTTCTGCATGACTGTTTGTCTGTCTTGTCTTTCCTTCTTTCTATCCCTCTTTCTTTATGTGTTGGTGGCTGGGGGAACAGGGTCTTGATATATATATATATATATATATATATATATTTCTTACAACATGATCTTCACATTTCTGCCTTTAAAACTGAGTACATGTCTATAATTGCCTTACACATCTCATATCTCTCTGTGTGTGTGTGTGTGTGTGTGTGTGTGTGTGATGTGTGCAAGTACGAGTGCACAGGCACACACGTGCATATTTCCATGTGTGCATATGCATACGATATATATATATATATATATATCCCCAAATGGCCTGGAATTTGACGTGTAGACCAGGCTAGGATTACAGGTGTGAGCCATTACATCCAACTTAAACGCAATTTACACTAAGACATAAAGATACTGTGTAAAACAGAAAACCCCATGCAACACAGGATCTGCTGTCTCAGCGGCATGTTGAAGGGCCTCACGGTCTGGAGTCTGTCGATAGACTTCTTTTGATAGACATTGCTGATTTGTTCTTGGATCGACTAAGTCATAAAGCCACATACAACTCCACCATCAAAGGGCAGTGACACATAGGATGTGGTGCTGTGCGTGTGGGCAGAGAGCACAGACACTTGACCCCAACACATGCCAGGAGGAAGAAGTCACAGTTGTGAGGGAGGGAGCACCTGCAGGGAAACTTGAGTTAAACACCAGGCAAACAGGCCTACAGCTTGTCCCAAAGGCTTCCCATTGCCACACTTAATCGCCCTTTGCCTGTGTGGTGTACCAGGCCCGGTGCACCAGCTCTGCCTCACCAGCCAAAGTCCTCTGCTCCAGGGCTTCCTCCAGAAAAGCGTGTCATCTCCATCCTCCCCAGCAGGGGTCCTCCTTCCTCTTCTGCTCTCCCACTGTCATTTCCACCCCACCCACCCCCCACAGTGCCCCCCCTCCTTGCCCCGCCATGGTTAATCCTATAATACATGCTTACAGAAGCATCTTGCTGTGCCAGGCTTCGCTGGACTCAGTGTGTCCCTCAGGAGAGTTATGCTAGTGCAGGGAGTGACTCTTAACAGACAAGTACTCCCTTTGTGAGGAAACATGAGGCTGAATGAAGAAGATTTGCCTTGAACCAAGAGACTGTTTGAGCAAGAAGGTGAAGGCTTGCCAAGGAGCCCTGGGCCCCATGTCCACAGAAGCAGAGTCGCATCCAGGTGGACATGAAGGAACTGGTTTGTGTTCCCTAGAGAGCACCAGTCTCTAGCACGGAGCCTATGGCTCTGGATCAGGAAAACCACCTTGCTTGGGAGCCCAGTTCAGCCCCCGACCCTTGAACTGTGGGGGGGGGTGGAATCTCAGCCCAGGTGAAGCCTGGGAGAGTTTAAGGCTGTCCTAGGGATACACAGGCAGAAAGTCCATTTCAGAATGATGAGACACCCAGATGATCTGTAGCCTTGGAAATCTGTGGTCAGATGTGGACACGTGGAGGGGAAGGGACAAGTCTTAGAAAGAAATATAGGTCACATACATGGCATACTATTCTGCCGCTCCCAGTCAAAAAGGTGGGCAGAGCCCATCTGAGGCTAACATATACTCCTGAGTATACTGAAAACATCTGGACCTACGTCAACTTGCAATGCTGGCACTAAGTTTTCAGATCTCTGAAACTGGGACATGGCCCAGGGGTCAAGGGGTAGGAGGAGTATCCTGACCATGAATATAGAAGACACCATGATAGCATCCACCCCACAGGTACACCTCATCCTCTTACCTTTATGAGTTTATTTGTACCTTTCATCATCTCTTATGATAGAACAATTTCTTACAACATGATCTTCACATTTCTGCCTTTAAAACTGAGTACATGTCTATAATTGCCTTACACATCTCATCTCTCTCTCTGTGTGTGTGTGTGTGTGTGTGTGTGTGTGTGTGTGTGTGTGTGTGATATGTGCAAGTACGAATGCACAGGCACACACGTGCATACTTCCATGTGTGCATATGCATACGAGGCCAGAGAGTGATGCTGGGAGTTCTCACCGAATCTAGATGTAGTCAGTTCAGTTATACCAACTAGCCAGCCAGCACCAGGTATCTACCCATCCCCTACCTCCTCAGCCTTGGTCACAGCTGTTCACCACTGTGAACATACAGCAAGCGATTTATAGGCTAACTTGTCTCACCAGCCCTTTTTTACCTTTTTTATTTTTTGTTTGTTTGGTTGGTTTTTTGTTTGTTTGTTTGTTTGTTTGTTGAGACAGGGTTTCTGTGTAGCCTTGGCTGTCCTAAACTCACATTGTAGACCAGGCTGGCCTCGAGCTCACAGCAATCCTCCTGCCTCTGCCTCCCGAGTGCTGGGATTAAAAGCGTCTGTCACCATGCTCAGCTTTTTCATTTTATTTTAATTACCCTTTCTAAATGGTTTTGAGTCATCATGTAATCCCCTTGCACTGATCTACAGCTACCAACTCACTGGTCTCTTCCTACCCCAGCAAGGAGCTTAGGAGAACATGAGAAGACTCGTAGAGGGAGAAAGATTGCATTTCAGTCACTTATTTGTACAAAGAGGGAGAGTCTGGAGATGAGCCAAGCCACTTGTCAAGTCTTAGCACCCAACTTGGAGACTCTGAGGATTGTTTTTTGTTTTTTTTTTTCAGTGTCAAAAATTCGTTGAGTCATCAGTCGTGAACTGCTGATCTGGTAAGTTCAGAATGTTGCACGACTGGTTTCCCATGAATTAAAGCAAGCCAGCTGCTGGGCAGGAGCTTACTGAGGTTTACAATAAACCTGTGGGCTGTAATGTACAGGCCTGTCATTAGTTTCCAGACCATGGCTCGGCCTGGACAGGCCTGTCGCCCGGTGGAACATGGGGTATTCCAAAGGCTCGTTCCAGTGTGGAAAAATCTCAGCTCTTCGGGTTGTGTTTTCCCAAGTGTTCAGAGCCAGACTGAGTCTCCCAGAAGCCCACTTGACTGAGAGGGAACCTGAGAGATGAAAGAGTCTCGGGGATGGTTGCACTAGAATTTGTGATGGAGGTGGGACCCAAAACAGGCTCTCTGACCCTGGAGGAAGGGCCAGTCCAAACAATCCAAGCTGGGTCCCTGTAGTCAACATACAGAGCAACTCAAGGGACCAGGACAGTGCCTCAGTGCTGTCCCAGGAGGAGCGATACATGCTGGTGGCATCCATGAACTACCCTTGCCTCCCCAGGTCACAGTGACAGCAGAGAGATCACTTCTCCATAGCTTGTTGGATCGGTAATCACAGAGTTCAAATAAGTTGGCTTGGGGGACGATGAGCCCTGAGGAAGGACAGAAGGACACAGCCATAAAAGTGTCAATAAAAACACATCAGCCATCACTTCTAATGCTGATGATAATGATGATGGCCGCAGAGGCTGGGTTGCACACAGGCCACTGTGCTGTAAGGCATACTACATTTCACCATCCCGTTTCAGAACTGGTGGGGACAGACATGTTATTCTTCGTGGGTTTAGAGGTTTGCAGACTGCCAGCCACTTGCGCTCAAGATTCTACAGCCAGGAAGTCAGGAGAGCCCAGCACTGACAATCCTGCCCATGGGACTCAACGCCCCCACACACAGCCATGACGATGGTGCCCTCTACCTGCCTTCCATTCAGCATACCTCTGTCCTGTAGTGTGTTTGGAATTATGAAGTCATTTTTTTCCTATTAGTATGAGGTTTTATTTTTAATTCTTAGTCATTGGAAGGTTGATGGGACATTTTAAGCCTCTGTTGAAGAGAAAATGTTCTTTACCCTCTTATGTTGGGTCACCTTGAGGCCAGAAAAATTGAACTAGCAAAGGGAAGATTAGCAGTGGAAATACACACTGTGTGTGTGTGTGTGTGTGTGTGTGTGTGCACGCATGTCCATTCATGTAAATGTGAAATAAAGTTTAATTTTGGTGTCACTTTAATAAAGAGAAGTTTGGGTTTCAAGGAATGGTGAATTGCTAAGAAATATATATAAGAGATAAGTGCTTTTAAGGCAAGGTTTATTTGTGCAAAGTCATCTTGATGTCCATGGCCAACTTCAACAGGACATGAGGAAAGGTGCTACACCCTCAAAAGGAAATGTATACCTTGCTGGTCTGATAAGGAGAGGCCAAGAGCTCTGTGCCTAAATCTATGGACTCTCCGTCGCTGTTGGCGTTAAACAGTCCTTACATCAAAACAATACGTGTTCTGTTCCCCCTCACTACTGTGATGGTTAGTGCTGTAGTCAGCCTGCCAGCACCTAGACTCCCTCAGGAGATGGGCCAGTGATAATCTTGACTATGTAGATTGATGTGGGAAAAACCCATCGTGATTGTGAGTGTGACCATTCCTAGGCAGGGGACCCTGGGCTGTATCAAACGGGCATAGCAGGCGCACACTCATCTCTCTCATTCCCGGTTTGAGTGGGTGTAACCAGCTACTTCTAGCTCTGACTGCCTTAAATTTCCCATGATGATGGGCTGTACCATTGAACTGTGCTTTAAAAAAAAAAAATCATTTCTCCCAGAAGTTATTTTTGTCAGTGTATTCGATCATAGCAACAGTGAGCATGGATCATTTCCTGGAGACTTTGAACCAAGGAACCAGAGAGAGATTGAATCAAAGAAGGATATAAATGTTTTTCTTCAACAGATTTAGACCAACAAAAAAATGGAAAAGGGAAGAAAGCTGGACTACAGCTCAGGGTAGATGACTGGCCTCTGCATATACAAGAAGCTCTAAATAAAATCAAGGAAGCAAATATTCAGTGGCCCTTGGGAAGGTTCGCCATGGGCTGAGGCTCACCAGCTGAACTGTTGGCGAGTGGTAGAAGCCCACGGAGTCCCCTGAGCTAGAGTTTAGTCTAGAATGTGCCTTGTCTTTTTCGGCTCAGTGGCTGTGCCTTGGCTTGAGGGACTGAACCCGTGAAAGGATGGATGTCTGCTGTAGGTGTCCAGTGGAAGAAGGTGGGGTTAGTGCTCCTTGAGGCCCAGCACTGGAAGAGAAGGGCTTCCTCAGAGGGCGAGGCCAGGCCAGGCACAATCTGGAGCTGAGCTGTCTCTGTTGGCAAAGTGCCTGCCATGCAAGCACAAAGAGCGGAGGTTGACTCCGGCAGCCACATAAAGAGCCAGGCACAGTAGTGAGCTTCTGTAATGCCAACATCTTTGGGGGCTTGCCAGGCAACCAGTCTAGCCAAAGAGGTGGGCTCCAGGCTCAGTAACCAGACTGTGTCTCAAAAGATAAAGTGGAGAACAATCAAGGAAGACACTCGACATTGACCTCTGGCCTCCATGTGCATGTACACACCTGTATACTTACACCTACACACTCACACATATATACACACAGGAACGCAACACCAACCACACACACATACACACACACATGCTGAGGCAGGAAGGATTCCAAGTTCAAGACACAGCTGTGCAATTCAGCAAAACTTAAAATAAAATATAATATAAAAATAAAACCTACAGAGAGGGCTGGGAAGCCGGGCATGATGGTATACATTGGAAATCTCAGCACACAGTGGGTGGAAGTGGAAGATTCAGAAATTCAAATCCTGCCTCAACTACATATCAAGCTCAAGCCTTGGGCCGTCTGAGACTGTGTCTTGACACTCACACCCTCAAAGGTGGAGGGTGTTGTATAGCTCAACAGTAAAGTGATTGCCTAGTGTGTGTGAACTCTGTGTTTGATCCCGAGTACAGGAGGACAAGGCAGAAAGCAGGGAGAGAGAAAGAAGAGGCAGCAGAGAAGGAGGGGAGGAAGGGAGGGAGGGAGGGAGGGAGGGAGGGAGGGGGAGGGAGGAGGGAGGGAGGGAGGGAGGAAGGCTCTTGTTATCTACTTCAGATCTAGGGGCTGAGGATCCTGAGGTTGTGGAAATGAAAGGGACAATCCTAACAAAAGCTGCTAAAGGGTAGTGACAGAGACATGGTATTGTTTACTTGGTTCACTTAGGAACCCAATAAAATCATCTCTGCCCTCAAAATGGAGTCACAGCTGCTTGTTAATAGAGTCTCTCAGGGCAAGGCACTGAGGCTATCAGGGTGATGTTGTCTAGGGTTGCAGGTGTGGACTCTTTATCTCCTCCAACTTGAAGAAGAAAAAGCAAGGTCTCAGCACTGAGCCATGTTCTACTGAAAGTGGAAAAGTCACACACATGCCCGGGCACATGCACACTCACACATACGCACACACAGAGGCAGAGCCACCTCAGCTCCCAGTGAGATCCTGAGGGGTGGACTCAGACCTGGAATCTGAGTCCATGTGGCAAGCCAAAACTGTCATGCGTTCAGTGTCGGCGGAATCCCCCTCTCCCTCAGGATGGCTTGGTGCCTGAAGGGGATTGCATAATCTACACAAAGAAAGGGAAGCTGCCTGGTTCCCACCACAGAAGCCTGCCCCACGTGTGGGAGATTTGAAAGTCCCACAGACCAGTATCCCCTAGTGAGGAGAGGGGGGAAAGCCACCATGTTCATCACGGGGAAAGCGCCTTGATCTACCTGGAGCCTGTCTGTCCAGCACAGCCTGGTTAAAAAAAACAAAACAAAAAAAACCAAAAAAACCCACTGTTTTATGCAACGGGAGTAACTTAGAAGAGGGTAGAGGCCAGCCTCAGCACCATCCCACCTTCCCATCAGTAGAAAGTGCTCATCCAGAGATGGCGATTCGCTCAAAAAGTCCATCTCTCGGCTAGACTCCATCATGTAGATGACAAACTGAGGGCTGGGAAGTAAAGCCAGTAACTTCAATCCACACAGCTAGGAAGTGACCCAGCTGGGAGAAATAGCATGGGCTTTCCTATAGGCCTTAGGGATTGATTCATTCACTTATTATTCATCTGGTTAGAAGAATTCCATAGCCAGCTTCCCCCAGCCCCCCGGTGTGGGGTGTGGATACCTGGAGCGTTACCATCCATCCTTGCCCTGCCTGAGTGGAGGATTAAGAGCAATTAGAAAGTGCAAAGCAGAAAGAGTGTCTCAACAAGTTCGAGGTCAGCCTGGGCTCCAAGGCAAGTGCTAGTTGAGAATTACCTAATCTAGGGTTAGATAGAGATCCTAGTTTGAAAGATGAAAGAAAGGTGAGAATTGAGAGGTAACGGGGGAAGGGGGAGAGGGGGAGAAAAAGGAAGGAAGGAAAGGAAAGGGGGGGAGAAAAGAAAGAGAAGGAGAGGAAGGAGAGTGCAAGGCAGAGTAACAGTAGAGTGGGGAACATCCCAGGACTGGGGAGGGCTGATTATTTCCTCGGAGGGCCAGCTGATCTCTGGGAGTCAAGGGCAGGTATGGGGAAGAGCTGGTTCAGCTAGAAGCTAGGGTGTTAGTCAAAGGGCAAGAATAAGACCACTACCGCAGTTTTTGAGCCAAGTTTGAAACAAGCTTTATTAAATACTGGTCAGGATGGTGGGCACCGGCCAGGTCCATACCAGGACTCCCAGAGTTATGACCCCAAATTACGTTAGTCTTATAACTTATATAAGTGCTTATATAAGAGTGCATATATATATATATATATATATATATATATATATATATATATATGAGACTTATAAGTGCAAAACTCACAAGGCTACATACTTCCTGCCTTCGCCCAATCAGGGGCAATCATGCATCCTGATACACTTCCTGCTTAGGAAGCTCCCACCTACATGTGACCAAGCACATCCTGTGCATTTGGGGCAATGGAGCTTATTTACAGAAGCTAAAACGCAGGGGCTTATTATCTTACAGGAACCACAGCCCCCTACATCCCAGGAAGCTATCTGTCTTTGGGCAAGTAGGGCTTACCGATTAGAGGCACATTTTTTGTTTTATAGATCTCTTAAGCACAGCAATTTAGACTTAAAACATAACTTTAGCCCTCACAGAGGAAGCAGAAACTGGAAAGGAAGCAGGAGGAAGCCTCAGCCAGCTGTGAGCTTTCTCAAAATACCCTCCTTATTTCCATTTAAAAAAAAGAAACCTCAGAGGGAGGGCTGGGGATGCAGGTCAGTTGGAAGGGTGACTGCCCAGCACTGAGACACATCCCTGTCACCCTAAGCAAACACCGGTAACCCCAGCACTCAGAAAGCGAAGGTGGGATCTAGAGTTCCAGGTCATCTTCCACTACCCAGCAACTTCAAGGTCAGTGGAGGCTCCCTGAGAAACTAACAAGGGAACAACCGCAGAACTCTAAAAGGGAGAAATCCGGGCCACCCCACAGCCAGGCCCTGACTCTGTCTATCCAGGCAGTCTGGGAGGTAGGGGTATTGGAGGGTGGGCGGCAGAAATTCCAAGTGGAAAAAAAAAAAGATACTCCTATCCTACAGTCTCCATCAAGGGGACAGTGTGGGACAGCAACAAACCAGCCACACATAAGCATGTCATACGGCGGGGAGGGAAGCTAGATGGAAGCACCACAGGTATTTAGGGGCAGAATCCAGCTAGAAAAACAGCCAGGCACAAGTCAAAGGCATCACCAGTTACCTCACTTTGACCTGGTCCATGGAGGTAGAGCCCAGAATCCATAAGGCCAAAGGACTATAACAGGCAAGGGCTGAGAAGGGGCAGAGTGTGAGATAAGGCAGGGCTCCATTTGAAAGTCTTCCTTGTTTGGTACACAGGGATGGAACCCAGGCCTCTCTCTTTCTCCATCCCCCTCCCC
>OU015754.1:71838545-71850787 GCA_907169655.1 Acomys percivali | reverse complement strand
CTCTCTCTCTCTCTCTCTCTCTCTCTCTCTCTCTCTCTCTCTTTCTCCCCCTGCCTCCCTCCCCTCCCACACACACACACAGGAGCCTGTATGTCTTGGAGTACAAGCAAAGACCAGAAGAGTACATCAGGTGCCCTCTATCAACCTATCATTCCTTTGAGGTGGGGTCTCTCCCTAAACCTGGGGGCTCGAGTTTTTGTTTTTGTTTTTGTTTTTGTTTTTTTCCTCTGCTAAGCTGGAAAGCCCCAGTGACCTTCTCATCTTTGTCCCTCTCAGAGCTGCAATTCTAGGCATGCCCAGGATATTTGCTTCTTCTGTGATTTCTAGGACCCTAATTGCAGTCCTCACAATCATGCAATGAGTCTCTTGGCTACCGGGCTGTCTTTCCATCCCCTGACCTCTGGGTTTTGAGGCAGGGTCTCACTAAGTTTCCCAGCCTGGCTTTGAACTCACTCTATATCCTAAACTGGCCTTGCCTTTGGCATCTTCTTTCCCCAGTCTCCTTAGTAACTTAGATTACAGGCCCGTTGCCACCAGGCTGGGCTTCAACACCATCATCGTCATTGTGCCATTATAGACATTTTCCCCTGGTCCCTTTGGCTTAGTCCACCCCACACTCACTGCAGAGTCCATGATATCTGGGCTGACTCAGAAGCTGTCCCAGTTAAGAGCGTAGGAGTCAGGGTGGGACAGGCCCCTGCAGCCATAGAGCTCCAGGTTCAAGTTCCAGCCCCTGTGCTTATCAGTAGCTGATTCATCCCCGGAACTTCTGTAGCGCCAGTAACAACAGCTGAGTCTGAGGCAGTGGGGAAGGAGTGGGCTCCCAGGTGTTTGACAGGTGTCCCGAGCTGCCCACCCTTCACCCGCAGGGCGTTCCTTGGTAGGCTCAGAGTGGAGGGGTCAGAAACCCAGGAGATGCTTCCTTCTGGTCCATCACTGGTTCACCTGAAGGAGAAGTGAGCAGAGCCCTGGGAGGCTCTCCCCTTTTTCTGTTTCTTGCCCAGTTCCAGTAATAGAAAGTTTGTTCAGAACTCTTGGGCATGTGGGCCTCCTCTTGCCTTGAGGCCCTCTATCCGGGTCCTGAGTCCCATATCTTTACCGTACAGAAAAAGGAAAGCACAGCTCTGCCCAGTACCCTGTCTTCCCCAACTGACACATTTCAGTTCTCAGCCCTGGCTTGTCATTCTGGCCACAGCCCCCCCCCCCCCACCCCACCCCCACCCCCGCCCGTCCCACTATCCTGATTCTATCATCCACTTATCCTCTGGTACAGTGACGGCCTCTCGGTCTTGAGTCACAGTGTCACGAGCACAGGCCCATGTGTGTCTTTCTACAATAGACTCACAGGCAACATTAGCATCTGTTGGGTTCATTGGCTACAGTTTACCAAGTAATCCGAACATTCCTTGGTAGCGTTGCCTGGGATACACAGCAATCCTGTCTCACTCTATAGACCAGATTGGCCCTGAACTCAGAGAGATTCACCTGCCTCCCAAGTACTGGGATTAAAGATGTGCGCTGCCACCTCCGCCACCGCCACCACCACCACCACCGCCGCCACCCCCACCGGGAACCTTGAACTTCTGACCTTCCTGTCTCTACATCCCAAGTGCTGGAATTATAGGCATGCACCACCCTACACCATTTTATTTGTTGGTTTTTCCTTTCCTTTCTTTTCTCTTTTCTTTTCTTCTATCCTTCCTTCTCTTTTTTCTTTTTTCTTTTTATTGTTGTTGTTCTTTCCTTCTTTCTCTCCTTTCATTTTTTTTCTTTTTCTGAGACAGGCTATCAAGTAGCCCAAGTTGGCTCTATGTAGCCGAGGATACCCTTGAACTACTGACCTTTCCTCTTTACCCATTGAGTGCTGGGTCACAGGCAAGCACTGTCTCCCTGGTTTGGTTTGTTTGTTTTTTGATTTTGTTTGTTTGTTTGTTTGTTTGTTTTTTCAGTGCTGGGGACAGAACTCAGGGTTTCCTGTATCCTGTCAGGCACTGTGTTCAAAATTGCTTGGCTGCTAACTTCCCTGTACTCACACTGACCATATATATCCATCCTGGTTTTGTCTCTAGCTTTTACACACACACACACACACACACACACACACACACCCTTAGATATCATCATGGCCAACCTGGAATTGTTTTTCACTAGACTTTAAAAATAAAGTGGAGCTGAGTATGGTGTTGCACAGCTGTAATCCCAGCACTCAGGAGGCAGAGGCAGGTAGATCTCTGTGAGTTTGCGACCAGCCTGGTCTACAAAGGACAGCAAAGGCTACACAGAGAATCCCTGTCTTGAGAAAACAAACAAACAAACAAACCCTCAAAATAAAAAATAATAAAGTGGCAGTTTTAAGTTCATTGTAGACCCATCGCTAACACACACCGCTTCCTGCTCTCACGGTCCCCACTAGAAAGGACAACTCAACTGTGGAAATTTGAACCCAGAGTCCATAGCGGAGAATTCTTTCACCAGGGTTTTGAGAAAACTTCCCTGTCATTTGTTGTTGTGTGTCACAGCCTGGAGGGTGTGGGTGGTTCTGGATGCCTCAACTCCAAGGCTGGAAACACAGCTAGTCACCGAAGGATGACAGATGTTTTCTGAAACAGTTGTTACCAGCCAAACACCAGCTCCGATGACACCGTCTGCCCACACGTGTTCTGTTTCAGACACTACACCAGCTCAGCCAACCATAGGAGACTCCCTCACAGTGGGGCCTCTCTCCCAGTCCCTGGATTACACACAAACCACACCCAAACCCCTGTTTTCACAGTAAAAGCAGCTGCTTTCTGACCCAGGCAGAAAACAGCAGCAAATGACCTTGCAGGTGTCATTTATAAGAAGAGGGAAAAAAAAAAAAAAAAAAGGCTGGTCTGTGTTAGAATGGGTGAGGATGTGGTGGTATATTTTGATGAGGTATGTTAATTAGGTGAACCAAAGGAGGCTTTTGATTCCTGGACTTTAATACTTTCACAGCTGGGCTTTGGTAATCAGCCTCAGGAGGAGGAATTGCCAAATAAAGGAACAGACCTTGGTGCCTGACTTTAGGAATGCAATCTAATGGTTTTTTAGCAAAGCAGAGGGAATGGGGGGAGAAGGGCCAGGTCTGCCAGAGCCATGTTTGCCAGGCCGAGGCCGGCTAGAGTCCTTCCAATCCCAATAGCTGCAAGGATGGAGGTAGACTGAGTCAGTTTGAGCCAAAGAGGATACCCAAGGACACCACCCCTCAAACCATAGCCCCCCCTTTTAAAAGGGCCATCATCCTTGCTCATCTGGGAAGCTGGTCTTCTAAGGATCCTGTCCCCTGATTCTGCCTCTAATGAGCACACTTTCCTTGGCTGCAGCATCAGCTCCAGGTTTTGTAATTAGGTCCATGGTCCTGGGAAGGAGGATGATGACGGAGTGTGTAAATGTTACCACAGTGTGTTTTCCCAGAGGTGGAGCCTGAGTCAGGGGGCTCTTGTGCTGGCAGTTTATTCAGAAGGCTCTTGGGAGAAAGCTTCCAGGGAACCAGGTAAAGAAGCCAGGCCTGGGATGAGGCACGCCTCTGGGACATCTCACCATCCTAGTGTCAGGAGAAATGTGGAGTGTTATGCCACCCAGACAGTCCAGGACAAAAGTCCTTAGAGCTGGGGAGAGGGGCCAGCCAAGAGGGGCTTCCAAAGGAGGGGCCCCTGAGCCTGCATTGTAGCAGGAGACCCCAGAGAAAGCACAACACACAAACAGCAGGCCAAGCTCCAGCACCCGGAGCTGGGAGACTGTAGGTTCCCCCATCCCTTGAGTCCCTGTTGTAGGGGGAACCCCTGCTGGCCTTGGCTCTAGGAGACTACCTCGACACCAGGATGCCACTGAATTCAAGATGGGTCTGGGCTCAACCTGGAGGGTCTTAAGCTTAGCTTGGGAGAAGGTCACAGGGCCAGAGGGCTGGGCTCTGAACACATAAGCTTTTAATTTTTTATTTTTTTAAAGATTTAACTATTATTATTTATACAGTACAGTCCTCTGCCTGCATGTACACCTGCAGGCCAGAAGAGGGCATGAGATCACATTATAGATGGTTGTGAGCCACCATGTGGTTGCTGGGAATTGAACCCAGAACCTGTGGAAGAACAGTCAGTGCTCTTAACCTCTAAGCCCCACACATAAGTTTTAACCTTGGTCCAGAAAGACCAGAGTTTGAAGGGAGGGGAGCACCAAGGATAGAAAGATCAAAAAGGTCAGGAAGGATCAAGAAAGATTTAAAAAAAAAAAAAAAAAGGCCAGGCTCCTTTGCAAGGAGGACTTTAAAAGCCAGCTAGTCCAAAGGACTACATCCTTGGGGTGGAAAGTAGCAATCCTGCAGGGCTTCAACGCTTGAGGTGCTCTGGAGCAGGGTGGACTCCAGGGGACAGAGAGAGTGGACTCTCCTAGCATGTGGGAGTCTGGCCTTTGCAGCGGGACCGCCAGTATAGACGCAGGCTCTTGTTGTAGCTGTCCAGGTTTTGTTTCAGGCACAAGGCCACCTCCTTGTCACAGGCACACAAGTGCTTCTCACACCAGCTCCCTTTGTCAGCTGTGGAGGGAAAAACAGCGATGGCTCAGTATCTGTCCCTGAGACTGAGTGTGGGGGTGCAGAAGGGCTCCTGAAAGCCACAGGGTCCCTGCTGATCTTTGGAGACAACCCTCCCCGCCAACAGCCTCTTTGATTGGACAGTGCTCATGGCCTCCACCTCTCTGCATCCTCACTCCTTTACCTGTCATCTCATCCGTTCACTACACATTCGCTGGGCAGCTGCTGAGGTGCTAGGGCCTGGACGGAGAGAGTGGAACCAAATGGACAGGTGGGAAGGCAAGTGGCAGAGGCCCACAGAATGAACAGACAGACGGTGCCAAGCAGAAGCGAGAGAGCTACAGCCCTCCAGGAGAACAAGGCATATAGAGGGGCCATCCCAGCTCAGAGCTCCGCTCCTAGTGAAAGCTGGGGTAGCGGGCAAGTGTTCCCACAAGGGGAGTATCTCAGTTAACTCCCACATTTCAATTAACCTTAAGGTGAGGTGTTATGGGGTCCGATGGTGGCAAAAGGAAAGGCCATACTGAGGATACCTATGTGTTCCCCCATGGGAATGGGGGTGGCTAGCACCCCCTGAAGTTTTTCCTGTTGGCTTGTTTCAATAGATTACCAATGAGGCCATGAAATCTCAGAGAGGTTAAACAGAATTGAACACACAGCTGGTCAGGGATGAGCCTGCCTTCTTCATACCAAAAGGGTGGGGTGTCCCCTTGGTCCTCTCCATACCCCCAACCCCTGTTCATGCTTGTTCCTCATTGCCCACCATAAAGGAACAGTATGAGGTGTCAAGTGCTCCATGTAATGCCACACTGGGTCTATGGAGGCAGGGATGGCCAGGACTTCCCAGGTCCAACCAGTGCCCCGTAGCCCTGGGCACTCACAGCACTGGATGACACCCTGGGAAATGCTGTATTTGTAATTGTCTGTCAGGATCTTGCAGCCATCGATCTTCAAGTGCATATAGCAGCAATCATGTTTTTGACAGCACCTACAGGAAGAGGCAAGCAGGGCACAGCAACTCTGATCTCTGTCTGCCCCCCCCATACACACATACCCACCAGGGATGATCAAAGACATGTGGGTTCCCTTGAGGTCATAGAAGCTGCTGTTGGTCAAGGGCACCAATACACCAGACACTTGTACACCAGACACCTGTAAACCGGATACTTGTACACCAGACACCTGTACACCGGACACCTGTACACCGGACACCTGTACACCAGACACTTGTACACCGGACACCTGTACACCGGACACCTGTACACCGGACACCTGTTCCCATGATGGAGGTGCTGGTATCATCTCTACTTCACAAACGGATAAACAAACATCTGGGCTTTGAGATACTTGGCCAAGGTCATGTAACTTCTCTGGCTGACTCTCCAAATGGTTATGAAAACCAAATAAGAACAGACAACGAGTTTGGGCTTCGGAACACACGGTAATGGTACCAAGGAGTACTGGATATTAAAGTTCTGTTAGGGAGAGGTCAGGATTTCAGGTCTTCTGGGGGGACCTTCTAGAAGGCCAGCTCCAAGAGGAATGGGCTATACTAGCACTTACTAGAGTTCCTAGCATGTAGTTCATGCTCAGCAAAACACATTTCCTAAGTGGATCAGTGAACAAGGAAGGAAGGGGAGTCCCAAGTAGGCCAGGGAGGGAGCTTACCAGTCTGTGGCATCTTTGGGTTCTCCTTTGCCACCAAGTCCACAGTGACAGCCATAGGGCCAGTAGTTGAGGAACGCTATCTTTCCAGTCACATGACTGACCATCTTGTTCAAATTCAGGAGCCCGCCCTGGGTTGGAGTCATATCTGCCAAGCAGGAAGAAAAGGGGTGAAGGTTATGGGGTGCTAGGACCCCACGGGGAGGGCGAGTGGTGGGGGACAACTGTACTGAGCCAAGCAAGGGACTTGAAATGGTGACGTTATCAAATAGTGACAATTGCTCTTCCTATTTAAAAGTGTTGGCTTGGGTGGTGTAGCTCAGTGGTTGATAGAGCACACGCTTACCATGTGCAGCCAACTGATAGAGCACATGCTTACCATGTGTCAGCCTGGTGATAGAGCACATGCTTACCACAAGAGGCCTGGTGATAAGGCACGGCACACACATACTATATGAGGCCTGCTGATAGGGCACACATTTACCACGTGAGGCCCTAGGTTCTGTGCCCAGAACAAAGAAGGTAAAATTAAAAAACACAGTGACTGGAACTGAGTCCTTAGTACATGTCTTTCATGTATTAATTTCCTGATTCTTCCATCCCTTTTAACTTATTTATTTATTTATTGAGAGAGAGAGAGAGAGAGAGAGAGAGAGAGAGAGAGAGTGTGTGTGTGTGTGTGTGTGTGTGTGTGCCTTAAGCTCACCAATTAGGCTAGACTGGCTGGCCAGAAACCCAGGTGTCCTCCTGTCTCTGTCAAGCACTGAGACAACAGTCACAGGCCACCACATCTGGCATTTTCCACTCGGGCTCTGAGGCTCAGTCTCAGGTTCTCATGTTTTGCGAGGCAAGAGCTTTAGCAACCTGGCTGTCCCCCAAGCCCAGGAATCCACTGGTAACCCCCATCTTTAAAATGCGCAGTCGGAGGCTCCCTGACTTACTCAAGGTCGTAGAAGGAAGAAAACCGAGGCGGAATCAAAAGCAATGCCTTCTGGTTTGGCTCTGCCTCTGATTTCCCACTAGGAATGGGGAGAGGAGGCCTGACTCACCCTCCCTCCCTCCCACTGCCCACCCTTCCTCTCTGGAGAAGCTCTTACAGCAGCCTGATAAGTCTCCAGGGAGGCCCTATGATTTAGAAATCAAAGCTGCTCATTTCAGGCCTCCTAGCTGCTGGCTAGAATTGATCTTAGGGGAAATTTGCTTTACTGGGAGAGAGGAAGACATTATGTTAAATTGGGAGAAATAAAACACGTGCAATCGATGAACTCAGGGCAGAGATGAGAGAAACAGAAAGAATGAGGATAAAGTGTCAAGAATGCAGAGAGCGCAGGTCAGGTGTAGCCAGGAGGCTTAGGGGAGTAGGGACTAAGCTGCTGGTTCCTGGCCTGGCATCACAGTGAGTCACTTCAGGCACACATAGTAACCATTAACAAGAGGAGAGGCCCATGTTGGAGGACTCTGGTGTGATAAAAGGGATACTGGAAGGCATTAGTGCAGTGGACAAAGAGGCGATTATAACCAGGGGACCTTGGGCTGCAATTAGAAGTGTCTGGCTGTTGTGTGAGTGGAGCCGTTCCCTCTGTGTGGGAGTCGGGTGTGCATACTCCTGCTTGGCACAGTACTCCTGGCTGAGGGATGTTAAAGGGAGACTTTGCTAATCCTTGATGTGCTGAGAAGTGACCCCAGGCCCCTGGGAATCATCTAGGATTCCCATCTGGAATTAGAGAAAATCTCGTATTCCATGATGCAGAACCCCAAACAATGAACTGCAAGACCTTGGGCACCAACTGGAGATCCAGATTCAGAAGCTTGCCTTCCTTGGCCTCTCTGTTTCTCTGTGGACCCACCCTGAGCATTTCCCCCACCCCCACCCCCACCCTCTCTGTAATGGAAACTGGCCTTGAACTTACTGCTGTCCTCCTGTTTCAGCCTCTCAAGTGCTGGGACTACAGTTGTGTGCCATCATACCAGCCCCCCCCCCCATTCCTCTGCTTCAAAGCTCGCCCTGGCAGGCAAGAAATGCATTCAGCTTAGATTCCGCATTCTTTGTGTGGCATGATCATTTGGTAGTGAGGCAAACCAAGCCTGAGGAAATAAAGCCACGTGGCGTGCACCAAAGCATAACTCCTATCTCAATGGCACTTCCAAGCCTCACCACCACCCCACCCGCAATCCCTCCATGCCCAGGGGTGAGGAATACATGGCCAGAACGGACACAGTTGCCATTTTGATGCTCAGCTCTCATGTAGCATCTTCAGTGGGACAGAGAGGATGCTGTGGTCCACTGAGCGGGCAAGGAGATGAAGCGGTTGGCTGGCTTGGCCTAGGACGTGCTGCCCGGAATGTGCTGGGTGAATGCAGATCCATCTAAGAAGAGTGCCTCTGCATTGTGTTGCCTCTATACAGTGAAGGATGCAGTTCTGTGTAGTCCCGTTGCATGTTTGCTAATTGCTTCACTGTAATGCAGGGATGTGTCCCTCTCGAGGGTGTGGGACACATTTTTTTTTCTCTTTGAGACAGGGCTTCTCTGTGTAGTCTTGGCTGTCCTGGGATTCACTCTGTAGACCAGGCTGGCATCAAACTCAGAGATCTGCCTGCCTCTGCCTCCAAAGCACCAGGATTAAAGGCGTGTGCCACTGCTGCTGCATGGCTTTAAAATCATTTTTTTTAATGAAAGGTCTTTCTAAAAATCATATATTTTGAAGTGGATTAAGAAATGAAAACCCAGCCAAGGCTACACAGAGAAACTCTGTCCTGAAACAAACAAGCAAACAAACAAAAACCAAACAAACAAACAAAGTAAAGCCAATTTTCAAGCATCCATGTTTTCACATCTGATCTTCTGAAGAGTGAGTAGAAACCAGACCCTCCCTCTTCCTGCCAATAGGAGTGAGACCTTCTTCCCAGAATGCTACACAGTCCAAGGAGTGGGACTTTCTTCCCAGAATGCCACACTGTCCAGTCTTCCCCAGCTCTCTGACTGAAGCCAGAAGCCAGTGTGCTAGGGGCCCTGCGGCCACTGGTGATTCCTTGCTGATGGCAGAAACGCTGGGGACTGGAGTTCTAATGTCCCCAGGATCAGAGCAGCCCAGTCATGGATCTGCCTTCAATCTATTTCTTCCCCAGTCTCACACCTGTCCCCACTCACCAGCCAGCAGCAGCAGCAGCCCACACAGCAGGGCAAGTCCCATGGTTCCAGCACAGAGCAAGGCAGGCAGCTATTAGAAGTTGCCTGTCCCATAGGCAGCCCCTTATAGTAGGTTCTCCCATCCATCCCCCCCATTCCCTCCCCCATCCCACCCCACCCCCGAGCCTTTCCCAGCCCCTGCAGAAGTGACCCACGTGCCTCCTGCTTCCTCTTTTCTAGGACTCTGGGGTTAATTTTTTTTTAGGTATTGGCCTCACTCCCAGATTTTTTATTTAAAAAAAATATATATCAAAAATGCAAGATGCAGCAAGCATCCTCAAGGTCTAGGGAATGGAACCTAGGCAAGGCAGGCAAGCACTTTGTCACTGAGCCACAACTCCAGCCCCACAGCAGAAGACGTGAAAAACAGACAACTTACAATTTAGGATCATCTGTGAAGACAGGAAACATGACTGGCAATTTGGTTTACGTCCTTATGGTACCATTTTTTTTATCTATATCTATCTATCATCAATAATCTATTATTTATCTAATATCATATCTATTATCAATAATCTATCATCAATCCTTGTACATAATTACCTATCTATCTGTCTATTTGCCTATTGCCAATCAATCTATTTATCATCCTTCTAATCCATCATCTATTATCACTTATCTACTTACCCGCTCTCAGTTTATTGCATGTTTCTCTATATACCTCTTACCTTTCAGCCTCCATATTTTCACTTTACCAAATTAGGAAAATGTTACATGTAGTGCTTTGTAGTTGGTCCTCCACCCTGACCCCAGACGAGTCTCATGTAACCCAAGCTGGCTGCAAACTCTCCATTTAGTCAAAGTTAACCTTGAACTTCCAGTCTGCTTCCACCTCCCAGGTTCTGGGATTACAGCTGTGCACCAGCAGGTCCAGTTGTGAGTTGCCAGGCTGGCCACCCAGGGCCCCATGCACACTAGGCCGACACCACTCTACCAGCTGAGACACATGCCAGCCTTAGTCTTTCCTTCACTTACTGAAGCTAGTTGAGAGCAGTTTTTGTTTGTTTGTTTGTTTGTTTGTTTATGTTGCTAAGTGTTTTTCAGCAGTAGTTTTGGAAAGCAGCTCCGCAGCCTGCTTTACTGCAGCAGTGTTTGTATAATGAGTGTCTTGCGGATGGACACTCAGGTTGCTGACCATCTTTTACCATTCAGGTTCAGTGAAAGAGATGTTCACACCCAGCTATTGTCTCATGTGGGGTTGCTGACTCAAAGGACACCTACGATTAGAAGGCAAATGGCCTGTGTTGACAACTTAGCTTGTAGATGATCTGCCCCAATTTACTTAGGAGAATCTCAACATGACAAATGGCTGGGACCTGACCGATGAGGGTAGAGCTGTTGCCTGGGTTACACATCCAGGGACCGTGTCCATCAACTGCAAAGATGGGGCTTTTCCGTCCTTGCCCCAGGCCGATCGGTTCATCCAAAAAGTGTGCCAGCAGGAGTCACTGCTAGGGGACACTTGTGTCATTACTGTTGTTTCCTCCCTCCCTCCCTGTCTCTCCCTTCTTTTCTTCCTTCCCTTCTTCTATACAGACTCTCACTCTGGCCCAGTCTGGTTTCAAAGTTGGGGCCCCGGCAGCCTCAGCCTCACCAGTGTTATAAACCACGCTGCCTTCTGCCCTTTGTTTCTTGACTCCATCCTCCAACTAACACTCCTTTGTGAGAAAGCCATGTATGTGCAAAAGTAATTAGCCAGGCGTGGTGGCTTACAAAGTCTGTCCCACGTCTCAGGAGGCTGAGGCAGGAGGGATGGCTGCAAGGTCAAAGCCAGTCTGTGCTGCATGGAGAGTTCAAAGGCTGTCAGGCTAGCAAACCTTACCTCAAAAGCAGAACAAAATAAAATTAAAATAACCCCCCCCCAATAATAATGTTTTAAAAGGATAAGCATATTCAACAGCAGAAACATCAGAGGCTTCTGGCATATTTTTAACTCGTATAATTCACTTAGCGGAAGGGCCATTGGCAGTGGAGAAATCACAGAAACTTGGTGGGGGCGGAGGTGAGCATTCTTGTGAAACCATCACTCCTGGGGAGGCTGCTGACATGTCCACGGCCTCCAGCATTTCCTGTAACTGGCTGGCTCTCGGGTGGATCTTCACATGCTCAGGACTAGGTCTGTGTTCCTGCCCCAGTGCCTCTTTCACCAAAAGGAAGCCTTCTAGATCGAGGGTTTTTGGCAGTGGTCACCTCTCCTACCTGACCATCTTAGGCAGGGAGGCACAGTAGCTGGAATCCAGCCGCTCTCTGTTGGTTCCAGGAAGCCACAAGTAGACTTTCAAACCCCCTGCCTCACTGTCGGCAGAATGAGGACACACCTGGCAGAGAGACTCACCTCTTTCTTTGACCAGCTCTGCCCCACTCTCCGCCCCACTCCTCACACCCCCACTCCACCCACCCCCCCACCCCCCCCAGCCCCCCCGCCCCCCCCCCCCCCTCCCCCACCCACCTCACCCACTCCACCCACACCCACCCACCCCCGCACCGCGCGCGCGCAAAAAGATTTTGCCCAGTGAGGCTTGGTGTCCTCATTTGCAAGCGCCGGTTATTGCTGGATGATCCGAGGTGAGCTGACTGTGAAGCGTACCACACTAAGCCACCCACGCAGTGCACAGTGCTACACGGAATGGGAGAGGGCTCAGGAAGTGGGAATGAGTCAAACACAGGCTACCTGGCTTAAAGAGCCCGGCTTCTCCACTGGAGCAGGCTGCTACACTCTGCCCCTCCCATTGCTCCTGGGTGGGAAGGTTTGAGGATGGTACCCATCCAATAGGAGTGTCATAAAGCTAGGAGTCTGTGTGTGTGTGTGTGTGTGTGTGTGTGTGTGTGTGTGTGTGTGTG
>OU015754.1:71815697-71835141 GCA_907169655.1 Acomys percivali | reverse complement strand
GCAGAGGCAGGAGGCTAGTCTGGTCTACCTAACAAATCTCAAACTAGTAGCTAGACCCTTCCTCAAAACAAAACTAAAAACAAAAAACAAAAAACAAAACAAAACAAAAGACAAACAACAACAACAAAAAAAAACCCCAAAGGACACAGAAGGTTGAACATGCAAGGGCCCAGGAAGGCAGCAAGCTCTGGGAAGAGACCGCAGAAGGAAGTGATCCCCACCTTTCTTTTAGCTCAGACTTCCAGCTTTGCACAACTGTGAAGAAAAGAAATTTCTAGGCTTGGGGAGATGATCCCCTCAGTTAAGTGTTTCCTGTGCAAGCCTTAGAGAGAGCATGTGCTTGGACCCTCAGCACCCACATTAAAAAAAAAAAAGCCATTATATAGTGGCACACATGTAATCCCAGCACCAGGAGAGGGAGAGGATTCCAGGGGCTTGTTCAGTAGGTGGGCTAATGGAAGGGGTGAGACCCAAGGTTCAGTGAAAGATCCTATCTCAAAACTAAAGGGAGGGCAACCTCTGGTCTCTGCATGCACACACATGCATGCATGCATGTGAGCATGCTCTCTCTCTCTCCCTCCATCCCTTTCTCCCTCCCTTTCTCTCCCTCCCTCCCTCCCCGTTTTGTCCCATGGCATCTTGTAATGGTAGCCCTAGGAAACTCATACAGGCATTGGGAACTCTAAGAAAACAGTGTGAATGTAACAGGTTCTTCTTGGAAGAATTTGGGGCTGGTAGATTGTTGTCTGCTTTCATTTGACCCATCACAAGGTACAGCACAGTCCCTGCAGAGAGGCATCCAGGTCTGAAGCCTGGCTCTCAGGGACCTGCTTGTGCAGGGCTGAGATGCATATGTAGCTCACTGCCTCAGTTTCTACTCCCAACAGAACGGGAAGGATGACCTCTGAGAGTGCCTTCCTCCAGGGTTAATGACTAGAAACTATTTAGTCAGCCATAGAATTATAAAATGGTTTTTGAAAATCGGTTTTATTGAAGCATAAGTTCCCTTCATTCATTCTTTTTTTAAAAAAAAAAAAAAGTTATTCTGAAACCAATTTATTTATTCCCAGTTGACCTCAGACTTGTCAAGTAGCTGAAGATGACCTTGAACTTCTGATCCTCCTGTCTCCACCTCCCAGTTACAGGAATGAACAGCCATGCCTGGCTTCATGTAGTGTTTGCTGGGCTTTGCGTTCAGAGCCTTTTATACAGTACACATGATTTACTGAGCTATATCCAGCCAGTCCTTTTTTTGAAGTATAACTTGCATAAAATAAAAATGTATCTACTGAAGGAGCGATAAACCTGTTTCCCAAGTGTGGGATGGTGAACAGTCTTGTGAGAGAACAGGTGAGGTTAATCCACTAGAAGACCAACCACCTTGTGCGCGGGAGCTTGATTGTTGCCAGCTAAAAGATCCTGTGAACAGATCTGGGAGGAGATATATAAATGAGCCCAGAACTGGAGGCGGGGCCCTTTGGAGACTTTGGATAGTTTTGGCTGTTCATCGCTTCGAGACGCTCCTAGAGGTAACCGCTCGAGAGAAGGACTCTGGGCTCCTGCTGAGGTTCCGGGTTCTGTTTACTCCAGGTCCCAGCAGAAGAAATCCTGTTGATTACGCCGGGAGAATCGTTCCTCGGAACTTATATCCTTACGGTTTTGTTATTGTGTTCCTTAATCCTCTTTTCATATTGTTTGGGTTAGTCGGGTTATAAGTGATGTACGCTCGCTTAATAAGTTATAATAGACTATATTGGTTAAGAACATTGAGCCTAGAATTCACTAGCAGTTTGGCTAATTCAGGTGAAGACACACCTGGAGACCTTCTTTAACCATTAACATTTTCGTTAACCTTTCCCCACATCCACTCCTCCCTGGCCCCCCTACTCTTCACCCTTCCCCCCTCAATCCACCCCTGCCAAAGACACACTTCTGTTTCCAAAAAGTTGGTTTCACTACCTCTTCCAGTCCAAGACAAGCACCAACCCATCCCATCTTTATGGACAGGGTTGTTTTGTAAAGTTCTCCCAGTGTGTCTATGACCCCAGCACAAGGAGGAAGAAACAGGCGGACATGGGACGGAGGTGTGGGCACAAGATGGCTTGCTGGCCAGCCAGTTTGCCCAAATGGATGAGCTCTGATAAACCGTGTGTGTGTGTGTGTGTGTGTGTGTGTGTGTGTGTGTGTGTGTGTGTAGCACAGGGGATTAACTCAAGGGCCGGTACATATCACTCACCCTCAGCGTTCCAGCTTCATTAAGTTGCCCAGGCTGGTTTGAACTGGGTCTGTCACTCAGGCAGACTTTGAATCTGTGATCTTGCCTCAGCTTCTCAAGCAATGGGGACTATAGAATCGTGTCACCATGTCCTGCTTGGATGGAGTGTCAGACAGAAGATGGAATCATCCAGTTTGGGGACTTGGTCTCTGCCCACCTTCCCTCGGGATCATGTTTCTGAGGTTTGTGCGTGAAGCTGTGTCTCTGAGTCTTGTCATATGGACATGCCACAATCCTATAGTCCTTTCTTCAGGACTGAACACATGTATTCGCTCTGCCCTCTGTGTAAGCACCAAGGCGTAGAATGACTGTGTTGTACAGTAAGCATGTGTTTGCCTTTATAGGAAATTGCCACACCATCTTCAAAGGCTGCTCAATGTTTATTCCCTCTGGAAGTGTATGTTCCAATTGTCCGATGTCCTCACCAGGATGCACCAGTTTTCTCAACCCTCAGATATGTTAACAGAATACCCACCACCCACTTCTCGCTCTTTGTCTGACTCTCTTTCTGTCTCTGTGTTTCTCTGTCTCTCCTGAGTTCAGTTCCTGGCACCTATGTCAAGGCAGCTCACAACTGTCTGTTAATCCAGCGCCAGGAGATCCACTGCCCTCTTCTGGCCTCCATGGGCAACTGCACTCATATACACGTGCCTATAATTAAAAACAAAACAAAATATTTTGGGAAATTTTGTGTGTGCACTGAACACACAGAGATATTCTCATTTTCTTTGTTTTTCTTCTTGGCAGTTCTGGGGTTGGAACCCAGGGCCTCACGTATGGGAGGCAAGCACTCTGCCACTGAGCTACAGCTCCAGTCAACAGATTCATTTTCTTTTTCCCGTTATTAGTCCTTAAAATGAATATTTATGTGGCAGGAGAGATGTCCCTGGGGGTGGGGGGGTCGAAATGCTGGCTGGACAAGCCTGAGCACACAAGTTCAGATCCCTGGTACCCACATAAAAGCCAGGTGTGGTGGTGCATGTCCGTCATTCTGGTGTAAGTGAGGATGACACAGGCAGGTCGTGGAGGCTCACTGGCCAGCCAGTCTTGCCAACACAAGCAATCTCAGGTTCCGTAAGAGGCCTTACCTCAAGATGTGAGATGAAGTGTGATAGAGAAATATACCTCTGACTTCTGCTTGCACAGACAAGCACAACTGCACAACTCACACACACACAAGCACACACACACTCTCTCTTCCTTCCCTCTTTCTCTTTGTGTGTGTATGTGTGTGTATGTATGTATAACACACACACACAGCTATTTACATTGTATGTGATCTACATGTGATTAATTAGGTGACTTATTTATTTTTCAATTTTTTAGCTAGCTGTGATCTCCCAGCCTCTGCCTCCCAAGTGTGAGGACTGTAGCCCCGCATCACCATGCCCAGCTTCTAGAGTGGATTTAAAGCTATTTAACAGAGATGTGCAGATGGGTGCAGATTGTATGCAAATACCAAGACATTATGCAAGTGAGGTGGGCCTGAGTATCTACAGGTTTGGGTATTGGCAATGGGTCTTGACTTAGTGCCCTCAAGGATAACAAAGCCTGGCTATATTTAAAACATCCAACGTAGGGCCAGAGCGATGGCTCAGTGGTTATGAGTACTTGTGGCTCTTGTAGAGGCTCTGAGTTGGGTTCCCAGCATCCATGTGAGGTGGCTCACCACAATCTGTAACTCCAGCTCCAGGGGATCCCCTCCTGGTCCCTGTGAGCACAGCACTCATATGTAGCGGCCACCCATGCACAGACGCATGTAATTAAACAGGAATTTGGGTATCAGTACAGACGATTTGCATTTTCTGGGAAATTGATTGGAAATAAAGTCACGCAGCATTTACATGTCTTGTCTGGTTTTACTCTGCATAATTATCTCGCGACTCATCTTGGCTGCTGCATGCTGCTTTTTGCTGCTGAGTAATATTCCATGGTGCCAATATATGGAATTCCTTATGTACTTACGGGTCTCTAGACATTTGGTTGTTTAGATGAATGTTTTTTATTTCTCTTGGGAAAGCACCTACAAATGGAATGGCTGGGTTGTTGCCATTTCAAGGAAATGTCTGGGCTGGGGAATGTTCTTTAGAAGTGCCATGCATGTGTGGGGTCTCTAGAAGAACAGAGAGGAGAAGGGAGAGGAGGAGGGAGAGGAGGAGGGATAGGAGGAGGAGGAGGGAGAGGAGGAGGAGGAAGAGGAGGAGGAGGAAGAGGAGGAGGACTTTCAAACAGTTCTCAGCAACTTCCCCATGTGCTTACGTACTACTGATGTATCTTCTTTGGTGAAGTGCCTATTCAAATATTCTGTTCCATGCCTGGTGCGTTGCTTGTCGTGCTGGGCCTGCCTGCCTTCCTGCTGCTGCTGCTGCTGCTGCAGTGCAGGCAGAAGGACCCCAGTCTGCTGAGCTTCCCGCCTCCTCTGCCTGCTGTGGATGATTTGTGGGAAACCAGAGTGTGTGCTGTCTACCTCCTCTGGGTTTTTGTTCAAGCTCTCTTCTACCTGTTGCCAATTGGGAAGGTTGTAGAAGGAACATCTCTTGTTGATGGAAGAAGACTCAAGTGTAGACTAAATGGGTTCTACGCCTTTATCCTGACATCTGCAATTGTGGGAACGTCTCTCTTCTGGGGCGTAGAGCTGTGTTACTTGTACACACTCACTTCCTTCAGTTTGCACTCGCAGCCACTGTGTTTTCAGTGGTCTTGAGCGTTTACCTCTACGCCCGCTCTTTGAAAGCCCCCAGGGGTGAGCTGTCACCTGCCAGTTCTGGAAATGCTGTCTATGACTTCTTCATTGGCCGTGAATTAAATCCTTGAATTGGTGCTTTTGATCTCAGATACTTTTGTGAATTGCGCCCCGGATTGATTGGATGGGTGGTGGTGAACTTGGTGATGCTTTTGGCTGAAATGAAAGTACAGGAATGTAGTGCCCCATCCTTGGCAATGATCTTGGTTAATAGTCTCCAGCTCTTGTATATGGTGGACGCCCTCTGGAATGAGGAAGCACTGCTGACTACCATGGATATCATCCACGATGGCTTTGGTTTCATGCTGGCCTTTGGGGACTTGGTGTGGGTTCCATTCACCTACAGCCTCCAGGCCTTTTACCTGGTCAGCCATCCCCATGACTTGTCCCGGCCATTGGCTTCTGTCATCATTGCTCTGAAACTTTGTGGATATGTAATCTTCCGTTGTGCAAACTCTCAGAAAAATGCATTCCTCAAGAATCCCGCTGATCCAAAGCTTGCACATTTGAAGACCATTCATACTTCCACAGGGAAGAGTCTGCTTGTTTCTGGATGGTGGGGCTTTGTTCGCCATCCCAATTACCTGGGTGATCTCATCATGGCTCTGGCGTGGTCCCTCCCATGTGGGTTTACCCACCTCCTCCCTTACTTCTATGTCATCTACTTCACCATCCTGCTGGTCCACCGAGAAGCCCGTGATGAGCACCAGTGTAGGAGGAAGTACCGCCTGGCCTGGGAGAAGTAATGCCTGCGAGTGCCCTACCGCATAGTCCCCTACATTCACTGACCTGTGCTCGGATGCCACCACTGGTCAGACCCTCTTACAGAAACAAGGAAAAGTTCAGAGTGAACTAACTTGATGCACTGATGGGATCTCTGGGGTTGGTTTGTTTGTTTTTTGTCTTTTCCAGTCAGGACTATAGAGCCAAATCATAATCTTTTAATGTGGTTGTGTTTATTCACATTTAAGTAAAGCAGCTAACAAGGGGGAAATTCAAAGATGATATAGTTTGGTTAATAGGAAAAGCTTAATCCCTAAAAATCTGAAGTCTTATTTTTGTATTTTAAAAAATGTTTTTTTTCTTTCTGCCATTTGATTTTTCTTGAAAAATCTTAAAGTACATCTATGCACTTAGAGAACAGAATTCTCTTTGGGTCAATTTATAACTAAAGCAAAAACCAGCCCAATATTGATGGTATATGTGAAGAATAAGGACAGATCACTTGCAGGACCTGTTTAAGGGAGACCATTCATAGTAGTGGCTCAACCTCAGCCTTTAAAAGTGCATTTGGAAATGTAAATACATAGATTATGTTTATGTAATATATGGTGACTTGTGTTTTTTCTGTACAGTTTTTGAATGTGAGATAATTGTCAGGAACTGTAAGTAGTTTTTTAACAAAAGCATTTTCAGTGTTTTAAATTAAGTTTTGTAAAGTAATGTGAATTTTAAAGTGTAAAGCAATTAGAGTTCATTTAAAGTTAAAACATAGGAGAGTTATTTTTCTTTATCCAAAGTTTGTGAATTTGGCTTTGCTACCTCAATTTGCAGGTGTGTGTTTGCCTATATAAACTGTTGCAAATAGAAAAAAAAATACGTATATTTTTGGAGTAACAGTACTATTTTAAATATTTTTACACACATTGCTGTTGGAAAAATTGCCATTTCAGGCCACTATATTTTATATATTTTTTGACTTACAATTCAACAGTATTTTTGCTACTGTTTAGTTCATACAGTTTATACTATTTTGTATCCTTTATGTCTTTAAAACTCTCTAGAAAGGAGTTCAGCCTGAAACACTTTTAGGAGCTAATTTAAAACTGTCTTCTGTTTCAGTTTAGTATATATGCGTAGCTAGTTGCAGCTGTTCAATTCTAGTGAGGTTGGTTAATTCCATAGTAACTGTAGGACAAAATTTGCTAGACTTTCATATTCAAAGCTACGTTGTCCTCTGAATCTTCAACCTAAGGGATGTAATACATACAGTGTGTACGTTTGGATTCCTATTATATATATCACACACGAACCAGATGCAAAGGGCTCCTCCTGCTTTGCAGCTCAGAGTGTATGTAAAACAGCTGTGTTGATGTGATCATGAAGTGACACTGCATTCTGCAATTTTTAGACACCTTTATGAAATTGTCATTGTTTTACTAGTATTGAGATCTGCAGTGGGTGTTTTTCTGTTTTGCTGTTCTCTTGGTATCGACATGCTATGTGCTGAGCTTATAAGGAAACTTTGGATAAGATTAAAGAAGTGGGTTCTTTGCCTGGCAGTGAGAAGAGTCTGTGATAGGGCAGTGCCACAGTGTCTGGATATCAGGTGCAAGTTTTTAATTTGATGTTTGGCAAACTTTGTAATAAAATTTTAGTTGGAAACAAAACATTGAAAATAAAGTGTTGCTTTGATCAAAAAAACAAACAAACAAACAAATATTCTGTTCCTTTTTAATGGTCTCCTTTCTCCCCTCACTCCCACCTCTTTCTCTTTCTTTCTGCTGGAGATTGAATCCATGCCTCAGTGGATGCAATGCCCCGGGACTGGAATTACAGATGGTTGTGAGCTGCCATGTGGGTGCTGGGAATCAAAGCTGGGTCGTCTGCAAGAACAGCCAGTGCTCTGGTCCACTGAGCCATCTCTCCACCTTCAGTTTTTGTTGTTGTTGTTGTTGTTGTTTGGTTTCCGTTTCAAGACAGGGAGTCATGTAGCCCAGGCTGGCCTTGAGTTCTTCATCCTTGAGCCTCTAACCCCCCAAGTACTGAGAATGAAGGTGTGCCTCACCCTGCCCAGCCCGTTTCCCTTTAGAAATACCCTAAGCTCAAATCTTACATGTAGGCCCACATACCATTTGCCAAAAACATGTATTTAACATATATAGAACGCATACAATATCATGCTCATTTCAACCGTGCAGGCAGCACCCTGGCCATCAGCATACTCACGGTGTTGCTCAACAGCCCCTGCCATCTGCCCACACGACTTTACATCTTGCAAAACTGAAACTGTGTCCCCAGTGAGCAGCCACAGTTCCCGCTCCCCTCCCAGCCCCTGCACAGCACCACTCTCTTCTTTGGCGTCTGAGAATTTGAACACTCCCAGAACCTCACAGAACCTCACATTCTGTGAATTTGAACCTCACAGAAGCCAGACTCTTTGATGATGTTCGTGTCTCTATGGTTGATAGCTCAAGTGTTTCATTATGAGATTAATGTCCTTAGATTTGATCACATTGTGAGATGTGTTGGGACTTCCTTCCTTGAGGCCAAACAAAATGATCCATCATCAAAGGCAGCTTGTTGAGCATATATAGTGTTCTTTCAAGTGTATTATTATTATTATTATTATTATTATTATTATTATTATTATTACTATTACTATTACTATTACTACTACTACTACTACTGAGATAAGCTTTCATGGCCCAGACTGGACTTAAAAGCTCAAGATGTGGAAGAGGATGACCTAAAATTCTGATCCATCTGTTTCCATCTCTCAAGTGTCAAGACTGTAGGTTGGTGGCGCCATCCTTGCTTTATGGGAGCTGAGCTCAGGGCTCCATCCATGCTAGACAGCTGCTCTACCAACTCAGCTACATTCCCAGCCCTTAACTCAATTTTCTTTTTGTTTTCTTAGCAGGGCCTCATGTAGCCCAGGCTGGCCTTAAATCCTTAATCCTCCTCCATCTTCTTCCCAAGGATTTGGGATTATAGATGTGTGCTCCTATTCTTAGTTTTGATTTTTATCTTTACAGTCACATTCATGTAAACCCTTACCATGATCTAGTTCGAAACACTGTCAATGAAGCTCAGCCAATGACAGCCACTCCCTGATCTGATCTGCCACACACTCCCTCCCCTCAGCTCTAGTTAACTAACCCATTTTCTACCCTGTTGCCTACTTCAGATCTGGACGCAAGTGAATCCCTGACACTTGTTGCACCCACATTGTGGCATTGGCTGACACTGGATTTCTTTTTTTTGTTTGGTGTGTCTGTGTCTGTGTTCTTGTATGTATGTATGTATGTATGTATGTATGTATGTATATGCATCTGTGTGTATTTGCATGTGTGTATGAATGCAAGTGTGTGTATGTATGTGTATGTATGCAAGGGTGTGTGTGCATGTGTGCATGTGTGTGTGTATGTGTGTGTGTGTGTGTGTGTGTGTGTGTGTGTGTGTGTGTGGCGTAGGCTAGAGGTCAACATTATGTCCTCATCCTCTCTCCACTTACTTTCCAAGAGATGGTCTCTCGATGAACCCAGAGCTTAGCTAGACTCACTGACCAGGGAGACCCATGGGTCCTCCTGTCTCCACCTCTCAGCGCTGGAGTTATAGGCATGCACCACTGTGCCAAGTGCCAGGATCTCACTCTGGTCTTTATGCTTAGATGGACCATATCTACTGATAAGCCCTAGGGTGGATGCCTATGTATTAGTTTCAACGATTGGATAATATGTCATAGTGTAGCTAGGACACAGTTCATACATCCACCGCTATTTTCTCCCCCACTCTTGGTTTGCACACTGCACAGTGTGACTGTGGCCAGGGTACACATATCCCATGCACACCTGCTTTTGTTTCTTTGGGTATAGGCCCCTAGAGTGGAAACCTCTAGAGCTCACGCTTTGAGGAAGGGCCAGGTTATTTTCCAAAGCCAGGTGAGGGCTCCCTGGCGTCCCATTCTTCTCACCTCCCTTTTCATGAGTTGTCTTAGTGGGTGTGAGGTGTTTCCTCACCATGGCTTTGATGTGTATTTCTATAGTGACTAATGATGTTAAGTACCTTCCCATGTGCTTATTGGTCATCGGATTATCTTATTTGGAGACATCACTGTTCACGCTCTTTGTCATTCTGAAATCAGGCTGCTGTCGCTTTACTGTTTACTTGTGAGAGTCCTTTGTTTATTTGGGGGTATAGTCCTTATGAGACGCGTGATTTTCTCCCACTCTGTAGGTTTTTGTTTTGTTTTGTTTTGTTTTTAACTTTTTTGCTGGTATTGCTTGCAGCACAGAGTTTTCAATTCTGATGAAAATTCAATTTTGTTTTTATGTCTTTTGTGTTATTGTTACACTATTTAGGAAACCACTGCCTAACCCAATACTGCAGAGATTTAGTCTCACACTTTCTTCTAAGAGTTTTTTGTTTTTGTTTTGTTTGTTTGTTTGTTTGTTTAGTTTCGTTTGCTTGTTTGGGGCAGGGTCTTGCTATGCATCCCAGGTTGGCTCCACGCATTGATGAGACTCCAGCCTTTGCTTCCCCAGTGCCTGGATCACAGCCACATACCACCATACCTGGCTGTTATCTAAGGTCCTATACTTTACAGTTGATTTCCGATTCATTTTGAGCTAACCTTCAAAAAAAATTAAAATAAAAAAGATTTGTTTTATTTTCAGTTATGTGTATGTGTGGGTGTCTGTGTGTGGGTATGTACACATAACTGCAGTGCCCCTCAGGTGCCAGAAGAGGGCGTTCGATGCCCTGGAGCTGGAGTTAGACTACAAGCAATTGTAACTGGATTTCTGATCCTTTTGTCTCTACCTCTCAAGTGCCAAGATTGCAGATGGGTGCCACCATCCTCGGTTTGTGTGGTGAACTGATCTCAGGGCTTCATGCATGCTGGGGAAAAAAAAAAAAAAAAAAAAAAAAAAAAAACCCTCTAGCAACTGAGCTAAGTCTCCAGGCCTTAACACAATTTTCGTTATGTTTTCTGAGCAGGGCCTCATGGAAGCCAGGGCCTCAAACCACTGATCCTCCTACCTCTATGTTCCAAGTCTTTGGGATAGTAGGCGCAAGCCGCCAAGCCCAGCTTCTTCGGTGTTTAAAAATTCACATCTGCGTAACGGTGGCCACCGTCTAACTTTAGACACCCCAAACGAAGCTCTACCGATAGCAATCACTCACAGATCTTCCCTGCCACCAACTGGCTCCCTTCAGGCCTGGTGAACTCACCTAACAGACTCAGGTGCTGAGAACCAAACAGCTCCCTTCGAAAGCGCCTCAAGCATTCTCTACCACTGCCCCCATCTCTCCGGACCCTCATAGTGAGCTAACTTTTGTGGGTTCGGCTTCATTCTTTTGAATGTAGATATTCAGCTACCTCCTCCAGATTTGTTGAAAAGGGTGCCTTTTCTCTATTTATTATATTAACACCTTTGTTGAATTATGATCCATTAATTCTGTGCTTTTTTTTTTTTTTTTTTTTTTTTTTTTTTTTTTTTTTTTTTTTTTTTGGTAATGGAGGATCGAATACAGCCTGGGCTTGCCTTGACTTCGGTATGTAGCTGAGGATGACCTTGAACTTCTGATCTTATGCCTCCACAGTGCTGGAGTTACGGTTATATGTCACTATACCAGGTTTATGTGGTGCTGAGAATTAAACCCAGGCCTCCCCCACATACCTAACAAGGACTCTAGCAACTGGATTATGACCCAGAACCCCCATTCTACTTAAGTTCAGTATATGGTGAGAGGTAAAGATTAAAATTATTTTTCTGATTTTACTTTCTTTCCTTTTACTTCCTTTTCATAGTTGACAGGGGGGTTCCCGGCCCTTGTTAATTTCAGAATGAATTTTAGGAGGAGCTTGGCAAACCCTATAAAGAAAAGTCTGCTAAAGTTTTGGTTGAAAGTAACTGGCATTGCTGGGCATTGTGGTGCACGCCTGTAATCCCAGCACTCGGGAGGCAGAGGCAGGTGGATCATTGTGAGTTCGAGGCCAGCCTGGTCTACAAAGTGAGTCCAAGGCAGCCAAGGCTACACAGAGAAACCCTGTCTTGAAAAAAAAAAAAAAAGAAAGTAACTGACAAGACACCCCATCAGGCTGGGAGAGGAGCTAGCCTCTCAGTGACTCTGTGCCTCCTGACCCACCACCACAGATACCCCTTCACTTATTTGGGGTTACTTTAGTCTTCTTTGATTCCTCTGAACATTATTTTAGTTTCTAGTGTGCACATTTTCCATTTCTTTATCGAGTTTCATCCATAGATATTTGATGTCTGGGGCATTGTTAGGTTTTCGGTTTCTAAGCACTGATTTCCTGAACTTAGAAATAGAAACTGTTATTGTTGTTTGAATTTTCATGTTCTAGTCTGCAACCTGGCTTAAATTCAGTGTGAGAATGCAATATGTGGGGAGTCTACAGGGCTTTTGTTGTTGCTGTTTTGTTTTGAGACAGGGTCTCCCTTTCCCTGGCTGTTTGGGAACTCGGCACCAGTCGGAGCCTGCCCCAAACACTCAGTCTTCTTCCTGCTTCCCCTTCCTAAGGGCTGAGATCACAGTGTGAGCCGCCACTTCTTTTTTAAAATGTTAAACAACAAAGTCATTGCCTGAGAGCAGAGATGAGTTTGTAGACCTGGGACAAAGCTGGAGCTGACTCATCATCCTGAGGATGGGGGAGGACTCAAGTGATACTGGGTCAACAGGCGATGGGTTCATCTCTCCATCAGAACCATCCAGAGCATAGGCAGGAGGTGCTGGGACCTGGGAGTGCTCTTTGTTTTTGAGATCCGGGCTCAGTTCGTAGCTCTGGCTGACCTTGAACCTGTGATCTTTCTGTCTCTGCTGCCTGAGTGTTGGGACTTGAGGCAGAGACGCTGCTCGCCATATCCAGCTGGACCCAGGCTTAACTTTATACGATGCATACTCCACTGCATCCATGAGTTCCTCGAGGTCACACCAGTTGGGGAGAGAGTCTGGCCATTCTTAGTCGGTTTACAACCCAGCTCCTTCCCATCATCAGATGTCAATTTCAGCCCATTGAAGACACCATTGTGACAGGGCAGGACAGCGAGCATGTGACGGGCAGTGTCAAGGTCAGGCAGGAGTCCTCATGTGGACTATTACGCTGATACTCATAGAACATTACTTCATTGTTGTTGGCTGCTTGCTTTTTGAGACAGTGTCTCTCTGTGTAGCCCAGGCTAGCCTCAAACTCATGGGAGGTCTGCCTGCTTCTTTCTCCTGAGTGCTGGGATTGAGCAGGTCCATGGACAGTTGTGCTCTTTGTGGTCTTAGTGTGTTTAGTGTGTTCTATTTCTTTTTTTTACCTTGCTGTACTGTGTGCCCCTCCCCCTCCATGCAGTGCAGAACAGACCCAGTGGGTGGGACACCTTTGCCCTCTGTCCAGCAGGGGGCATTCAGTTTTTCAGCCTTTAGGCATGACATGGGCTGTGGTTTCTAACTCAAGTTGAACTTACATCTCAAAATTTTGATTTATTTATTTATTTGCCAAGAATGTATCTGAATTTTGCCACATGGTGTTTCCTGGTTGGTTTGATTATATCTGAGGTGTATTTCCTTTTTTTAAATTTGTCAATGTGCAGGCTTCCATCACTTTCATGCACTATCAGAATCAAACCACATGATACCATATATCAGTGTCATTCTGTTTGAGTTAAATGTGTTGCTAAGGAAGAAAATTTGTAACAGTATTCAATCTTCAGTGGGTATTTAAAGAATTCAGACTTAGGCCTTGGCTGTGATCTTTAATGGCATTCCCTCACTGAAACAAAATGGAATTTTTTATTAAGTGAAGCAATTTTTTATTGCATCTTTAGAATTTTCTGTATAGGTATAAGCAGCAAGCTTTGTACAAAGAAAAGTCCTACTTCTTTCTGATATGTATGTCTTTTCTCACTTTTCTTGTGTAAGTGCACTGACTAGGACTCCCAGTGTGTTTTTGATTGGCAATCCTGAGGAAAAGGATTAAGGTTTCCACCACTGAGGGTGTTAGTCATGGGTTCCTCACATACAGCTGTTTCATGCCAAAGTTCGTGTCTCCTGCATCTATTTCTTCCATTGTTAAATCATAATATTTGTTAAATTATTTTTTTCTGCCTCAATTGAAATGGTCACATAATGTATGGCCTTCTTTTGGTAATATGGTGTTTCACATTTATGGACTTTCATATGTGAACCATCCTTGTATCCCTGAGACAAAATCCATCTGATCATAGTGAATGATCTCAATAAAGAATTGAATTCAAAAAATAAATAAATAAATAAATAAATTTGTCAATGTGGTATATAATACACATGGGGTGCATTCTTAGTGTAAAAGCAACCTTTCATTCCTGGAATGAAGCCAACTTGGTTATGGCTTACTTTGTTGTCTATATGCTTATAATTTTGTTTATTATAGCTTCTGTCTATCAGCATTTTGTTATGAAGTTCCAAGTCTGTGTTCCAGAGGGTCAGTGGGTTCTGCTCTTCCATTTCGGCGGTAGTGTTAGCAGCTTTGGTGTCAGAACAGATGTGGCTTCAGGGGTGACTTCAGCATTTCTTCACGCAAGGAACTCCTCTTGGACTTTGTTCTGGGTGGAACTCAGACTCAGAACTCAGTGCTGCCTCAAAATTCCCAGGGTGAAGCCTCGCGAGCACATTAGGCCAGAGCCTCCAAATGCATCCATGTTTTCAGAGAGTGCCTTCAAAGAAGCGATTAAGTTAAAGCCTACTCAATTGTCCATAAAAGCAAACGTCATTAAGTCAACCCCCACGGTTTTTGTTTGCCTCCATCTTTGGAAGCAGCTTAGGTTTGTGTCTGAGGTGCTGTCCCACAAGTAGAATTTCTGGGCCGACCAGTTTCTTATTCATTATTGAGCACTTGGAAGGGGAAGGTGGGAGAGGAGGAGCCCGCCCCTCCCTGGGAGGACCTGCCCGACCTGCACCTGCACTAGAAGTAAGAGGCACCGGGTAGCTTTCTAGGGTCCCAGCTCCTGCAGGCTGAGAGCTGCATCTTCTCTGAAATCCGGTGATCTTCATGAGAGACGAATACAAGCATGGAGGTAGGATTAGAACCCAGCTCCCTGCAGACACGTGAAAGCGATACCAGCAAAACCACTGCCAGTCTGAGGTGGTAGAGCAAGCCATTGTCACACAGAGAAACCCTGGGGCTCTGAGAAAATAAAAGCCCCTGCTCTTCAGGATCCCCAATCTGTGTCAAGATCCACAAACCAAAACACGCACGTACCTGCAAAGGAACGCACATGCAAGCACAAATTAGAGCAGGTGATTGGAGGCTGTGAGGAACTTCCTGGGGAGAGGAGGGACCACTCCTCAGACAAGAAACTGGGCAGAAGAGGGGTTGAGGGAAATGAATGACACCCAAGACAGGTCCATTGGCTTGGAAAAGCCAGAAGAGGTAGTTTGAAAGCCCTGAGGAGGAAGAGAAGCCTCTGTAGAACTTTGTCAACAGGGGGGGTCATTTGGAGTTCCAGTTCCCAACAGGACTCTTTTCCCATCATCTCCAAGCCCCACACCCATCCCAATTCACTCCAGACCCCTGTCACAATCCAGTCTTTAAAACTGAGCCCTGCGCATGCCTCATAGCATAAGCACTTGACATTGGCAATTATAATCTTTATTCCCGGAAGAAGGGCCTTGGTATGCCGACTCCACAGCTGAGGGAAGCACAGAACAGGGAAAGAAGCCTGTTCGCCAAGGTCTCAGCCTGGAGATGAAGGATCCCTACGTAGTCTGCTCAGGCAGCCCCCAGATCTCAGGCCCTCCCTTCTTTCCTGACCTCACACAGTAGACAGTAACAACAAAGACCAGCCACACACCACACCCCCAAAAAAACAAGTGATGCCAACACCCAGACTCAACGGGACCTCCACCAGACACAGTGGTAGACAGTGGTATCACCAGAGACAGTGGGAGCACCAGAGACAGTGGGAGTACCAGAGACAGTGGGAGCACCAGAGACAGTGGGAGCACCAGAGGCAGTGGGAGCACCAGAGGCAATGGGAGCACCAGAGGCAGTGGGAGTACCACAGACAGTGATACCACCAAAGACAGTGGGAGCACCAGAGAGAGTGGGAGCACTCAAGGCACCAATGGTGACTTTCAAAAACATTTTGGGTGTGTGCATGTGTGGCAATTCAGGAATGATGTAGGAGAGCTGTTGTGGGGGGTGGCAGAGGTGTTATTTGAAACTCTAAGGTGTATAGACAACGGAATTGAGTGTGGTATCTACCCAGTAGGACAGGTTTAAAAAAAAAAAAAACCCTGAGAGACCTTGCTCCTGACAATGCAGGTGAGTGAGCTGAAGGGCTTCTTGACAGATGCAAGTGCTTGAGGCCCTCTGGTCTCAGTCTGGGGGAGATGACCACCACCATGCTCAAGGATCATGTTGTATGGGGGAGTTCTGTTCATATGGCAGGGGACAGGTGCACGTCCACACAAAGGCCCTTCACCAGCAAGAGTCGCCTTCGCTGAGCCAGACTTGGGCTCCTCAGAACTGTCTTCTCAACTAGGCTCTGACATCCACTTCAAGCTACAGTCCTGTCAAGATGGTTCAGCTGGGATCCCTGCCATTCTCATGACAGCTCCCATATCTGAGAAGCTCCTCAGCCTCTGCCATCCTCTGGGGTAAAGCCTGATCACTCCTCTTTAAAAAAAAAAAAAAAAGACTGTCTCCTTAACTTAGCTGGAATCTCTACCCTTACTGGGTCCTCTCCATGATTTTGTATTCACTCAATGTCTCCTCGCCTGGTTTTATTTACTTCTTTTTCTTTTAAAATAATACTGAATTTTTTTTTCCAAGACAGAGTTTCTGGGTGTCCTGGAACTCACTTTGTAGCCCAGGCTGGCCTCAAACTCAGAAATCTGCCTGCCCCTGCCTCCCAATTGCTGGAATTGAAGGCCTGCGCCACCAGGCCCAGCTTTATTTATTCATTTTGTTTTTTTATTTTGATTTTTAAAATATTATGTTTTATTTTATGTGTAAGTGCCTGAGTATATGTATGTGTGCTGCATGCATGCATGAGCCTGCAAAGGTCAGAAGAAGCATTGGATCCCCAGGAACTGGAGTTACTACAGATGGTTCTGAGGCACCATGTGGGTGCTGGAAACTGCACCTGTGTCATCTTGCAAAGGCAATAAATGCTTTTAACCACTGAGCCATCTCTCCACCCCTTGTTCATCTTTATTTGACATGTATGAATGCTTTGCCTGTGTGTATGTGCCTGTACCACATGCTTGTCTGGTGCCTGAGGAAGCCGAATAAAGTACCAGATCCCATGAAACTGGAGTTGCAGCAGCTCTGAACTGCAATGTAGGTGCTGGCAACTGAGCCCAGGTCCTCTGCAAGAGCATCAAGTGCTCTTAACCACTGAGGCATCTCCCCAGCTCTTCTCTGCCCTCATCTCCTCTCTCTCTCTCTCTCTCCCCCTCCCTCCCTCCCTCCCTCCCTCCCTCTCTTCCTCCCTCTCTCTCCTTCCCTCCCCATCCCTTCCTCTGCCTCCCTCTCTCTCTCCCTCCCTCCTTCCCTTTCTCTTTCCCTTCCTCCCTCTCACTCCTTCCCTCCCCCCCCCTTCCTCTCCCTCCCCCCCTCCCTCTCGCCCCCCCTTCCTCCCTCTCTCTCCTTCCCTCCCCCTCCCTCCCTGCCCCCCTCTCTGAGACAGGGTCTTATGTTTGCCAGGGTATCCTAAAGCTTGCTGTGCAGCTAAGGATGGACTTGAACTCCTGCTCCTCCTGCCTCCAGCTCCGAAGTGCCAGGATTACAGGCTTGTGCCACCACACCTAGGGTTCTGCTGTGGGTGGGTCCAGACCCTTGTACCCTCTGGGATCTCAACCCTCTTGACTTGTATCTGAAATTGAGCCCAGTCTCTCTTGCTCACTGCAGGGCACTAGTGTAGGGCACAGGAGGGTCCCTTGAGGAAAGTGCCTCTTGCTTTCCTTTGACAGGAGGTATCTGGTGACATTTTTCTGAGCATCTTCCAGCTGAGGATGGAGAGAGCTCCAGCACTTGCTTCAGGTCTAGGGGGTGGGGCTAATTCTTAGTCAATGCACCCTACTCCCAAGCCCAAGGGGGTGGGCAGGCTGATGTGGGGTGGGGATTTTTTTTTCCAGCCAAGTGTGGGAAGGGCTGGGCAGTGGGAGGGAAGAGGTGGAGCCAGCTTTTTTTTTCTAGGACGGCTGTCACCTGCTTCCTGCCCAGGGGCATTGCCCCAGCACTACCCTGCTAGTGTGCGTGGCAGCGTGAAGCTGGGGCCTGCTCCTCAGAGACTTCCGGGCATATCAAGGACCTCTCAAGCTCTATGTTGCTGGCCTCCCAAAATCCAAAACATGGCAGATGGGGCACAGGCCGACCCCAAAGGGTTCAGGAAGAAGGTGCTGGTTAAACAGTCCACTGGACAGAAGAGCTCAAGCCTCAGGGCCTGCTCTTCCAAAGCCTCCAGGTAGGTGGTTGCTGCCGTTCCCTCCCCCACCCCACCCCGCCCCCGCCCCCGCCCCAGAATGGACCATTCCATGGAGAGGGGCTGGGACTGGTAAGGAACCTACTTCTAGAGTCAGTTCTCTAGGAAGGAGCACTCTGTGTTTCTGCAAGCTGAGCAGAGGTGTGCCAACTGCGTTCTAGTGCTAGCATGACCTTTGGGACTATTTAGTCAACTCCATCCAGAGAGGGCTGAGAGATCTGCCTGTGGTCACGTGGCATTTGCAGAGCTGAACCTAGAAACCAGCGACCCAGGACTCTTGGTTTTAGGTTTTAAGATCCAGCTGCCAGATGACGTCCCATGACTTGAGTCCTAGGACTCTTTGGAATTTGGATTCCAGAGAGCTGGATCTGGTGTGGACCAATGGCTTCCTGTATTGGAGCCGAGAGCTGGGGAAGATTGGTTCTGGTGGCTCTGCCACCCTGGAATGTGTTCCTCCCAGAAGATGCAGGCCAAGTGGGGAGGTTCCGATCCCAGGGCTGGGAAACTGCAACTAGGGCATGAGATCAGGCTACTGGGGAGAGGAGCTCGGGTGGCGGGCGCCTCGGATGGGACTGGCTACTGGCAGCTGGAGAAGGGAGTACAGGCTGGGTTTTTCTCTCTCAGGTCCAGCCTGAGTATGAAGAAATTCTTCACCATCGCAGTCCTGGCCAGCAGTGGTGAGCATGGCTCCCAGGAGACCTTTCTGATCACCCCATTCCCCCAACCCCCACTAGCCTTTCCCTAGAAATGAGGGCATCTATGTTGTTCCACTGGCAAGCTGTTTCTTCCTCTCTCTGAGTCTCCACTTCCCTGTTAGGCTTCATCCTCTCCTCTGGGGCTGTTTATGTCTGGACACCTGTAAACAAGCCAGGAGCCCTTCTTTTTACGAGCTGTGCTGGACAGGTGTGGAGAGCCGAGCAAGCTCGTAAACTGGCAGTGTTTGTCATCATCGTGGGCCTGAGCATGTGTATTAGCGACTTTCAGTGCTGGCAGGAGTTCATGAGTTTGTGTGCAGCAAGAAGCATGTCTGTGCATGAGTGTAGGTGTGTCTGGGCACACAAGATGTCTGTATGTCCCACCCTTCAGTAAAATATGGCTCGTGGCTGGCACCTGGGTGTACATCTGTTTTCCTTGGGATGTATGTGTCCACAGTGTGAGTGATCATAGGGGTCATAGCTGTGTGTGTGTGTGTGTGTGTGTGTGTGTGTGTGTGTGTGTGTGTGT
>OU015754.1:71803821-71815687 GCA_907169655.1 Acomys percivali | reverse complement strand
TGTGTGTGTGTGTGTGTGTGTGTGTGTGTGTGTGTGTGTGTGTGTGTATGAACTTCTTTCCTAAGTCTGATACCCAGAACTTCATGGGTAAAAATCATTGCTGAGTGAGACTTTTGACACAAGCCTGACCTACCTTGCATCTCCAAAGACAGTGGTTCATTGTAGCCAGACACAAGAAAAGGCTGATGCACTCAGACAAAAAGACCTGTCATTTAGAAAACAATCCCTCATGTCCCAGGAGACTGAACAAAAGCTGTTTCTTCTACCTATGGACATGGTCTTAGGGTCTTAATTCTGGCTATTGGTTCTCCCCTGAGTGCCACGTGTGATATTTGTGAGGTACATCAAGTGTGAGTGTGTATGTGTGTGTGTGTGTGATGAACAGTTGTAATAAAGATGTGCAAATAAGTGTGTCCCAGAATGAGATGTGGATGGTATGGGTGGGTTTGTGTGTGAGCACAGGGTATGGGTCCATAGAAGACAGTGTGTGTGAGAGAGGGGGGGCTGGGGGAAGGGAGAGGAGAGAGAGAGAGAGAGAGAGAGAGAGAGAGAGAGAGAGAGAGAGATGAGCAGTTGTAATAAGGATGTGCAGATAAGTGTGTCCCAGAATGAGATGTGGATAGAGTGGGTGGGTTTGTATGTGAGTATATGAGCACAGGTATGGGTCCACAGAAGACAGTGTGTGTGTGTGTGTGTGTGTGTGTGTGTGTGTGTGTGTGTGTGTGTGTGTGTGTTGGGGAGTGTAAGGAAGTATGTGCCTATCCTGTGCATAATCGTGTATGTTTCTTACTCTCACCCTGTGAGAGCTGACAGATGGGGGCCCCTAGGGCAAAATGCCTGCAACTAGAGTAGGAGACACAGCTTCCAAGTCAGGAGAGGAGACAGCTATGGCCACCAGGAGACCCAACGCCCTTTGGGGGTCCATCCATCCTCCAGATTTCCCATCATGGACTTCCTGTCTCTCCTTGTCTGTAGAGGAAGGAGTTTGGAGGTTGTGGGGAGGACAATGAGCATGTACTTGTGTGTCTAACTTCAGGTGCACCTGGAGCAGGCCAGGGTGGAGGCTGCATGCGCACAGGTCCCACACTGCCCAGCCTCGCAGCCAGTTAAGGACAGCCAACCAGGTTCCTGCTACTCCCAGCCTGTGCCATCTGGGCAAGCCTTTTACTGTATGAGCCTTAGTTTTCTCTTTCTGAAAATGGGGTTAAACCCTCCTCCCTCCTGCTGGTGGGTGTGCATGAGTGGCTTCACCCAGGTATGGATGGCAGGCCCAGGCTCACTGCACTGACCAGCACAGCTGGCTCAGTGAGCCCCACACCCTACAGGGGACCACAAGAGAGGGAAGCAGTTGACACAAGAAAGAAGGATGAATGGCTGGAGGGCCTGGCCACTGCTTAGGGGGCTGATTTTTGCTGGTGACAAAGGACCTTTGCATTAATGCTTCCTCTGGTTGTGTACTGTGCTGAGATTCACTGACTCCAGGAAGCTAGCAGGGACCCTGGCTCCCCCTTGAGCCTCAGAGGTCAGAAAGGAAGTGCAGAGATGCATAATCAAACTCCTGTAACTCACAACAGCATGTGGCATTTGTGAAACCCTTTCTAGTGAACTAGACACTCAGGATGATGACCTCTTTGGGGCGAGGTCTCTGATCTCATTAAGTTGCCCAGGCTGGCCTTGAACCCAGTCTATACCCCAGGCAATCCTTGCACGCTCAATCCTCCTGCCTTGGGATGTGGCTACATCGGAAGCCATGCACCTGAGGCAGAGGGTGTGGCTGAGGTACCCCCTCCCTGCCTGGTACCAGTTTCTCCAACATCACGTGACAATGTAACTCTAGGCATCTTAGTCAGGGCTCCAGCCTCAATTTGCTTATCTGTTAAAAAAAAAAATGTGATAACAACGTACGGGGTTCCCAAGGTGAGTTAGCAAATGCAAGGGCTTAGGACACCGCCTGGCCTGAAGCCAATGTGAACCATATCTGGTCCTCCCGTCCTCTGAGTGAGTAACAACCCACACAGCCTACAGGATTTGTATGTTTCTTTCTGTCTCATCCCTACCCTCTCATCCTCTCCTTCCTCCTAGCCTTTCCCAGCTCATTCCCCAAGTCTTGGCCCTCGGGAGCTACCAAGGCTAGACTTACACTCCCGGCTCTCTTGCAGTTGTAGCCACTGCCCACAGCAGCCTGCTGAACCTGAAGTCCATGGTGGAGGCCGTCACACACAGAAGCGCCATCCTGTCCTTTGTGGGTTACGGCTGCTACTGCGGACTGGGGGGCCGAGGCCACCCCATGGATGAGGTAGACTGGTATGTTCTGGAAGCCTCCTGCGGGGATTAATGGGGGCAGCTGGTGGAGAGGCTGAGGAGGAAGGGCCAGGGGCTCCATCTCTGACGTCTTGGATGCTTCCTGTCATCCATATTTCAACCTCGCTCTAGGAAAGAATGGCATTTGTTGTCTCCCCACCCCCACCCCCATCCCACCCCCGCAAACAGACAAGGAGGTGCCAGTCTGGTGGCTAATGCCCCACAATGGCAAGGGCTCTGCCACGCGCCCCCAGTAGACCATGCTTCCTCCCTCAGACTAAGAGACTAAGGAAGCCATGGCTTCTGCTCTCATCTCCCCTGGCAGCACCAGCACCACATCTGGCACCACAGGGAGTTGGCAGTCTTCACTCTTTTAGAGGAGGAGGGGGATGGCTACTCCATATTTGCTTCCCATCCTGCATCCACCCATTGCCGTCTAGCCCCCTCCTCTTTCCCTCCCAAGACTCTGTTCATCCCCCTCCCCCTGGCAGGTCTCTGTGTGGCCCTGAGCTCCTTCATGTGGGGTTTTAAAGCCATGGTTTCCTTCATACCCTCTGTCCCTCACTGGGTGCTTGGGATACCTGATTCCTCCTGCAGCTCCACTCTGGGCTCCAAGGTAGGGATGGAGCCCAAGGAGAAGAGCCCTGACTAAGAGGCAGAATCAGGGATGGGAATCCAGGGTACCAGTTCTGCTTTGCTGTGACCTTGGGCACATAACTCCCATCTCTTGACTGCAGTCTAAAGGATGATCATGAGGGATGAAACAGATGATCTGAGGTCTCTGCTGGGGGTTGAGTGGGGGGAGCTGCCCACACCGGTCCGATCATCTCTGCCTCTTCCTCCACCCCCACCTCAGGTGCTGTCACGCCCATGACTGTTGCTATCAGAAGGTCTTCGACCAGGGATGCCACCCCTACGTGGACCACTATGACCACAGGATCGAGAATGACACTGTGATTGTCTGCAGTGAGTCTCTCCCCTGACAAACTGGCTTGGAATGGGGCCTTGGGGCAAGGATTGGGATCCAAAGAGAAGGTCAGAATGCTCCCATTGAATTTGGATTTCAGGCAAACAATGAAAAAAAAATATCTGGGGTAAAAATATCCCAAATGATACACACTGACACTAAAAAGTAACTGTCGGTTTCAACTTAGTGTTAGTGTAAGATGAAGAATTAGGATAATTACCTTGAACTTGGGTTATGGCTTCCTTTTGTCACCTGGCCCTTACCAATCACTCCCTAGGCAAGTGGGGGGCTGGCCTGACTTTTCCGCTGAAGGAAGGCATCTGGGAGAGTAGGAGGTAATGGGCAGGGGTGGGTAAACCACCTCTCTTTTTTATGTGTATGTGTGTGTGCCTGTTTGTATATATGTGTGCACCATGTGTGTGCACCATGTGTGTGTATGTACCCATGGAGGGCAGAAGGGGGCGTCAGAGTCCCTGTAATTAGAGTTAGCGGCAGTTGCGAGTCACTTTATGTGGATACGGAGAACCTAACCCGGGTGCTCTGGAAAAGCAGCCAGTGCTCTTAACTGCTGAGCCATCTCTCCAGCTCCCCTGTACCTCCTTCATAGCCTCAGTTGTCCCAACTATACAATGGCCATATTAGACTTTAGGGGTCCCCTCAGTTTTACCCTGTGCTAGAGTCACCCATGGCCCGGATGAGGGCACCCTAAAGGCCAGGATGGTACAAGACCTACTGACTAGAATCTCAAAGACCACTGGGTTCTCATAGAGTCTGTCCCCTCCCTTCATCTCTTGTCTTGGTACCACCCATAGCCCACACTTCCTTTCCATGACAGGTGAACTCAATGAGACCGACTGTGACAAGCTGACGTGTGAGTGTGACAAGGCCTTGACTCTGTGCCTCAAGGTTCAGCCATACAGGGATAACTACCGAGCCTACCTCAATGTCTACTGCCAGGGTCCTATACCCAACTGCAGCATCTACGACCCATACCCAGAGCACAGCTTCCTAACTACCCCCGTCTCAAACTAGCCCAACTGAGAGCTGAGAGAAAAGAGGGTCGAGAGTCTGGCTGGGGTCTATATCTGATGTGTGGGGCCAGAGACGGCCCAGGGATGTCCTGGGGCCCCCAGTCCTGTGGTGAGCTCAGTACTAGAAGCCTCTAGGAGGCCAGAGCTCGTCAGTGGCCCGCACTGCCAGCCACACACAAAGCGTCTGGTTCCGGTCTTAAGGAAAATGCATGACTTGCTGGGGTCTCTCCTGAATATGGAAGGAAACAACGTGGCCCCAGATCAGCTCCAAGAATGTCTGAGGCTCATCCCAGGCCTGAAACTACACTCCATGGCAGGCAGGGTGCTAGGCTGAGGCTTGGGTTCTAGGACTTAAGGAGTCATCTCACCTCTGAGGACTTGTGGCTCTTCAGAGTCACACACACACACACACACACACACACACAGAGTGGGTGGACCCCATCCAGTTCTTAACCAACAGGATGTGCATAGACCCAAAACTAGACCTCTGTTACTCAGAGTGCCTCTGGGCAGGCTCCAAGGGCACAGGGACCCCATGTACATAGTAGCTGTATGTACAGAGACTGGCAGGGTGGGTTGCGTGTGCCCACAGTTCTTGTCTCTCTGGTTCTGGCACAAAAGTGTATGTACCCAACCATGCCCTTATGCCCCCCCAAACTCAGAGAGGCAAGTTAGGGGTACCTGGAGCTCTCTCAGACTGTGGCTGGGGAAGACACTGGGGTCTGGGTTGAAAGGTTGAAGGGAAGGTCAAAACAGGAGGCTGAGAGGAAAACTCAGGCAGGGAGGAAGTGGGGTGGTGAAGAAGGGAGTGGTGGGGAGGTGGGAGCAAGACTTAAGAGGGGCAGATCAGAGCCGGGCAGTGGTGGCACACCCCTTTAATGCCAGCACTCAGGAGGCAGAGGCAAGTGGATCGCTATGAGTTCGAGGCCAGCCTGGTCTACAAAGCGAGTCCGGTACCGCCAAGGCTACACAGATAGACTCTGTCTCAAAAACAAAAACAAACAAACAAAAAAAAAAAAAAAACAAGAAGGGCAGATCAGTTGCCAGACATGTGGATAGGAATAGCACGAGAGGGAAGGGTGACAGGCTAGTGTAACTGAGAATGCTGGGCCCCGTGGTGGTTTGGGGAATCTTAGGCAGACCTCCTGTAGGCAGGTCACCTTCTCCACTGTCCCCAGCCTTATGTTTCTTGAGATGCATCTCCACCCCCGGTCCCCGCCTTACCCTCCCTCAGTGCCTAGCCCTGCTTCCTATCCGCCTTCTGTCTTCGTCCAATGTTAACTCTGAAGATCCATGGCTGCCAGCCCCGTCTGGACACTGAGACCATTCACTGGGAAGCTCAGTTTGTATGGCTACGTGGGACATTGTTACTGAGGAGAGAGAGAGCCAAGCAGGGTGGCGGTAGAGGCAGGAAAGGATGTTTATGCAGACGGCAGTGTCTAGAATGATAGCCTGGGGACCAAGGGGTCACTGTGTGCAAGAACCCTTCTGGAGCTTGCCTCATGCTGCTTGTTCGATGACACACGGTCACTTATGTGCGCTGACACAACTTGCCCCGGCCTTGTGATCTTCTTCATCTATCCTCTCAGGAGTTCAGCCAACGAGCCTCCCTTCCCTTCCTCACTGGCCCCACCAAGCCAGAGGCAGAGCTGAGATGGGTGCCTAGAGCGCTTCCTGCTGAGTTTTTGACCTCAGGCTTGTGGCCTCCTCCACGGGCATCTTCCTATAGAGAAGGCTGGGCCAATGAGACTCTACTGTTGTGGGATCCAGCTCACCTGTGCCTCAGCTCTCCTCCCCTCCTGCCCCAGTCTCCACAGAATGCAACATCCTCTTCCTCAGACTAATAAAAGCCCTCCAGTCTCGACTGCCACTGCTGGGACCTTCTTGGTCAGGGTCAGGGTGGGCACAGGGATGCATTCTGGGATCCCTACCTTTGAGGAAAGCAGGTTCCCTAACATCCCACAGCTGGCATGGCTCCATCCTTTCTCTCGCCTCCAGACTGAGATGACATTAAAGTAGTGCCCAGACCATGGACAAGGGCAGAGGGACCCACCACGCGATGACGGGAGCCAGTGTGGGCTCAGGATGTCCCAGGCACCAGCCTTGCCCCTTTGTGATGATGCGCTGAGGTCCAGAGAGGGACGTCAACTGTCCCAAAGTCTCCAAAACCGCAGCTGTGCTCTGAATCATGAGACTGACCATTAACCGCCCCCTCCTTGTGCCTCCACACTGATGTGCAGCAAGGAGTGGACGAGGTCCAGACACTGTCCTATTGCAGTGCTGTATCTCTGGTTCTTTCTTCGGTGATAGACCCTCTGGCCAGCCAGGGAAGTGGCAGCTGTCTCAGTGAGCTGAAGGAGAGCAGCAGGGTCAGAGAGAAGCAGAAAGTCAGGGTCCAGCTGGGTCCCAGGCCCCATCTCTTCTCCCACTCAGGTTCCTTCATGTAATTCATGCCCGCTTCCTCATGTGCGTGGTGTCCAAAGCCATGGGCGCTTGTCCTAATTCGATTTCTATTGCTGAGAATAAACACCACGGCCAACAGGTAACGTGGAGAGGACACAGTTTGCCTTGAACATCCGTTTTACAGTTGATTGTTGAGGGAAGTCAGGGTAGGCCCTTAAGCAGGACCAGAGGCAGGAAATATAGAAGAAAGCAGCTTACTCCGTTGCTCCCTATGGCTTGCTCAGCTTTCTTATACAGCCCACCCCTGCCTAGGGATGGCACCGCCCACAGTGGGCTGGACCCTCCCACATCAATCATTAGTCAAGAAAATGCCCCATAGATACAACTACAGGCCGGTGTGATGGAGGCGGTTTCTCAGCTGAGGCTCCTTCTTCCCAACTGCAGTATGAGTAAAGTAAAAACAAGACAGCCCAGAATCCCTGAGGGCACGGGGGGGGGGGGGGGGGGGGGGGGGGGGGGGGGAGCCTCAGGGAGGATGTTCCTAAGGGAGGCAAGGCTGACACACACGGACCCCATGCCCAGCTCTCTGCATCGCAGACCGAGCTCATTATGACATTTGGAAGAAGATAGACGTTATTGTCCGTGTCCCCAGGGGTGTCCTATGTTCCCCAAGACTCCAGGCCTGTGAGGGGAGGAAGGCATGTGGGACCTTACCCTTCACACACAAGTGGACGCCCTGTGGCGTGCCAGTACAGATGAGGACATTCCGAGTCTGTGGCAGTCCCAGGTGTGTCCCAGAGGCCGTTAAGGTAGGGCTGGGGTAAAAGGAAAAGCAGGAAAGCCATGACCTTCAGGGGCTCCTTGCTCCCACAGTCTGTCTCTCCTTTGTGACTCCTGCTCAATCCTGTCACACCTCCTTCCTCTTGCCCTGGTCACAACTTTGGGCATTTTTTTTTTTTTTTTTTAATGTTTTCTAGAACTTGGGTGACACCTGGTGGACACTATGGCTTACTTCTGGTTCTACTTAACCGCATCTCCAATTCTGCTATGGAACCACAGGTCTATGGGAGGAGTAGGAGGGAGCTGAAGGAGCAGGCAGAGGGCAGGCACAATGGAGGAACCTGAGGACACTTATTTCCCAAGCCCACAGGCCCCTCCCCCCATGCACACCTGACCCCGGGGTCAAGTGAAGCTGGGCTGAGCTGGAGCATGCTTTTTACTCAGCCTGGCCTCAGCTGGCAGCACAGCCCTTCCTCCCCAGAGGCTGGCACTGTGACCCCAGCTGTCAGGCTCCCCAGGTGTAGCTTCCTAACAAGCAGCTGATGCCACCAACTATGACAAGCAAGGTTCTGGAGGGAAATGCCGAGGATTCATAAAAGTCAGAAAGCAGGATCCTGGAGAGACTAAAGCAGGTCTCCCTTGTAAGGGCCACCATGTAAGAGCTGCCTACTGGAGCAGGGGTCATCCCAGGATGTCAGTCAAGGATTAATTGAGCACCTACTATAAGCACACTGCAACCCAAGCTGCCTTATCTTTCCTGCCAGGCAGCCGCCTGAGCTGGGCACTCTTCATCATCTCCTTTATAAAAATGAGGGGGCTAAGGCTCAGAGAGGCCACATAAATTGTTCATTGTCACCCAAGAATTACTGACTCCATTGAAATGGCTATAAGATCAGAAAGCTTCTGGTCCAATATCCTCCTATAAAAGGGGATGAGATGTATCTTAGTTAATTTTGCTGTGGCAAAGTTCCTGGCAAAAGCTACTTAAGGAAGGAAGGAGTTTGGGCTCTCAGTTTGAGGGCACACAGTCAGTCCATTTTTGACAGAGAAGGCGTGGGAGCCAGAGCTCATGGCAGCTGGTTACATTGGCCTAGAGTTAGCGAAGGAGAAGGAGGAAGGAACCATACCTACGCGGCCATCTTCCCATGCCATTTCCTTCCCAGCTTCTCAGACACCCTGGAGTAGGGCTAGGAATAGGATAGTAGCAATTTGGCCTCAGCTCCTGTGCATACAATCAGACCTCAAAAGAGAGAAAGCCACTCCCTGGGGTTCCCACCCTCCATGGGAAGTCTACTCTACCACCTCAACTTGGGGTGGATTCGAGTAGACCTTGAGAATTGTAAAACTCCATCTGTGTCTGGAGCCTGTGTGTGAGCTCTAATGGCTATGCCAGCACGGAGTCCCCACTGCACCTCATCCACAGAGCACCAACGCCATCATGGTTCTGGCTGCCCACTTTGCTCAAGAGGAGCCCAGAACCCTAGGAGGTTGGGCTGCCAAGAGGATGGGAGCTCCCAACATCTCAGATAAAGACCAAGATCAGACTTCTCATTGACTCGAAGCTCTCCTGGATTTGACCTGATTATACCTTCTAAATATCATTATTTCCATTCCCCTCTCAGAGCTACTTGCAAGCGGTCGCATTTCACATGTTCTCTAAAAATTAAAAAAAAAAATGTATTAGTGTTTTGTCTGGATATATATGTACCACACAGTTGCCTGATGCCCAAGACCAAAGACGAGGGTTCTGGATCCCTGGAAACTGGAGCTACTGCTGTTTGCGAGTTGCCATGCATCACAATTAGGGTTTCATTCCTGTGAAGAGACCCCGTGACCATGGTAACTCTTATAAAGGAAAACATTTAATCGGAGCTGGCTTACAGTTTCTGAAGTTTAGTCCGTTATCATCATGGTGGGAAGCATGGCAGCGAGCAGGCAGACATGGGGCTGGAGGAGGAGTTCTGCATCTTGACCTGTAGGCAGCAGGCCTGTCTTGAGCATATGAGATCTCAAAGCCCACCTCCACAGTGATCGTCCTTCCCACCAACAAGGCCACACCCATGCCAACAAGGCCACACCCACTCCAACATGGCCACACCTACTCCAACAAGGCCACACCCACTCTAACAAGGCCACACCTACTCCGACATGGCCACACCTACTCCAACATGGCCACGCCTCCTAATAGTGCCACTCCCTATGGGCCAAGCGTTTATACACAGAAGCCTAGGCGCTCATACCTATTCATACCACCACAACTTGTGAATAGTGGAAACAGAACCAGGCCCCCATGCAACACATGCTCTTAACCGGTTGCCATCTCTCCAACCTCTCCACACGCCCTCTTCCTGCCACCCAACTTCACATACATAACAGTGACAGCAAGGGGACAGAGAGACTCCCAGGAACTTCTTCTCTAACAGGGGCAAGGACTGTAAACAAGGATGTGCAAGGTGCATTGGCGAAGAGGAAAACACTGGGGGGGGAGGGGCCAGGGGCGTGGCTGGTGTAGATAGGTATCATGGTACAGACACTGATGAAGGGAACCCACTGGAAGGTGGAGTAATGGTAGCCCAGGCATCCTGTTGACAAGCTGCTATATGAGAAGATGGAAAGATGACCAGGTATGGCCGGTCACGTTTGCACAAAGCAGGAGGCTGAGTCTAGATTTTTCCTCTTGTATTTTATTTACGTGTAAGGATCTCACTGGAGTATTTTGTTAGAATCAAGATGTGCTGGCAAAGCCGTGCCAGCAGCTCGAGGTGGGACAATAGATTTGAGAAGAGCCAGACCCCTCAGTCCCCTGTATTATCCTCCGTCTGTCTACCTGGGGGAGGGACATCAGCCCCTGCCCCCTGCATTCCTGGAAGGAGCCTTCTTCCCACACAGTGGCCACTGCTCCCTAAGCAAATACCTCCCACAGCACCTCCCAGGTTATTTGGTCCTTGTGTCCCTCCTCCCCATTCTGACAGCTCCTTGGAGTGGACAGAATTTCTATTTCTCTACCCTCATCACAGGCCTGGCATAAAATCAGTCCCCAGTGTAGACGAACACCCGCCCTTCCAAGAGAGCGATACTTCCTGCAAGCATCAGCAATATGCTTTTAGAACTCCAACCCTCTCCAATCTGGTTCTGGACCCGACACTGACTGGGACTCACACAGGCCTCCATAACTTATCCCATCTACTTCCGATGCTGGCCCCAGGGGCAGAGGAGACCTGGATCTCACATAGCAACCAGGTCAGACCTGGATCTCACATAGCAACCTGGTCATCCTTCATGCTAGCATTGCCCTGGCCCATCTCCCAGTAGATGCTGCTACGGCTCTCAGCATTCTCCTTAGAATTCAAACCTCTTATACTTGACTCTGTGTGTGTTTCTTTAAATCTCCAGATCCCTGCTGCTCAGCACCACACATGGCACACAGTAAGGGCTCAATACATATATGGTGGGTGAGCTACTAAGTGAAGCCAGCTGTGTGTGCTCTCTACCACTACACAGATCCACCCACCTTCCCCAATACTGAGAAGGGGATGGGGGTAAGTGATCATGTTCCCATGCCTGCCCTGGGTGCTGAGACCCTGGCTGTATAGGTGAAAAAGGATCAGCATCATCTGCTAGGAACAACTGTGTAGCCAGCCACACCCAAGCATCTCAATACATCTTACTGCACAAGGCTCAAATCCTGTGTGCTGCAGTTCGGCCTGGGCTCCGCTGGGTTCTATCATGCTAATGAAGTCTCTATTGAGCCCAGTGATCTGCTGAGGCTGACCCAGCAAACTCTCATCATCCGGAGGTTGAGCCCAGGCTTCCTCCTGATGGATGCAGTGTCTTGACAGCAAATCTGTCCTGGGCCTTGGAGGCCGGAGGCCGATGCCTGAACTTTATACCTTCACGTTTGCTATATTACTGAGCAGAGCCCCAGGCTCAAGGGATGAAAAGGAGACTCTGCCCTGGACAGGTTTTCTGAATGCTAAGTGCCACTGTGCAGGGAGGCGAGCATGGTTACAGCTGCGTCCACCGTCCACCGTCCACCATTCCAGTCTGGCACCTTAAACTTCAGACTCCATGCCTATTAGACCTTAATTGCTTACTAGATTTAGTCCTTTAGGACCAGAGGCTTCTAAGTTAGGGGGTGGTGCGGGTGGGGTTGGGGTGCCTTGGATCTACTGCCCCAGATCCTCTCTTCATTTCTTGATGTCATCTTAACCATGACATCCTTGTGGCAGTGCTGCATACTGCCAGTCTAACTGTGTCCTGTCTCTCAAGACAGGAAAACAGCCTGCTTCCTGCCAGAGGGTTTACAGAAGGCTGACCTGGAGCACCCCTCCCCCCCAACACACACACACACACACACACACACACACACACACACACACACACA
>OU015754.1:71790538-71803811 GCA_907169655.1 Acomys percivali | reverse complement strand
CACACACACACACACACACACACACACACACACACACACACACACACGGTGAGGCTCTTGGAGCTGTACTTTCTAGGGTACCCACTTTGTTCCCAGCCAGATATCTGGTTGGAGGACTTGGTTGCCCAGACATACATCCTGACTTAGATTGGGGATATAGGGGAGTTTAGGGTAGATCTGAGCTGCAGAAGCCTGGGGGCTGTCCGTTGGCTGTCATAGCAGAGGTCAGAGACAGCTTTCCGGAAGGTGCCTGTGACAGAGGGACAGTGGCCTCCCTAGCACCTGAGTTTGTGCTTGCTGCATGGGGGTCTGCTGAGGAAGAGATGCCTGAAGGACTTGTTGTAGGTGTCCAGGTTGTCCTTGAAGCAGTACACAGACTGCTTGTCACACTCACAGGTCTTCTGCCCACAGAGGCAGCTGCCACCCACGATGCATCCACCTGCGGAAACACACAGAGTCACTGGGGCTCTCGCTGCCCACTCCAACGCTGGGTTCTAAGGTGGGGGAAGGGCTGGGGGCCTCAGGGGGAGCTACAGGGCCCTTCTCCAGTCACACTCACACATCCTACCATGCCACAATGAACAGCCACCTAGAAGGAGGCAAGTGGGGTACAAGGGATGGGCTGCATGGCCCATCTGCTACCCAGACACCGGCTTGACATCCCACATGCTGTTGGGAACATCTCCAACTGCAGATGTTTGAAGCTACTTACACATAGGTACCATGACCACTGAGCCTAATGTTTTGTGTGTGTGTGCACACACATGTTGCATGCACAAGCACATAAGGGGTCATTGAAGGTACAACTCTTTTCTATAGCACTCTACACAGATTTGCTTTCTGAGTGAGGAAGGGGCTTGTGTTCTGTAGCTGGTTAATCTAAGAGTCTCCCTGGATAGAGCGCTGTTGAGCATAATCAAAAGCTGATGGGCACAGTAAAGCCCCCTGCTAGGGTGTTGCTGGTCACCGTGGCTGCTGCTCACAGACTGCGTGCCTTGGGCCCCATGCATGGACAGCGGCACTCTTGATTCCCCATACACAAAGAAACAAGCCTCTGTGTGCTGGACCAGCGCGGGCTGTCTTTCTGCTGTCCTCCCTCTCTGCAGCCCACATGCCCACTGGAGCTGTCCTCCCACGCCTGCCTGGAGACTTTATTTCTCAGGGCAGACACCTCCATCCCACGTCTCAGCTGCCCCTCACCACACACCCCCTCAGGAAGGTGCCAAGAATGCTGGTGCCACTCCTCCTCATGCCTGTGCCCTTTGGCCCTCTCACGTCTCCTCCTCCATCTGTGAAGGTCTACCCAGATCCATCACGTCCCAGCCCCCTATGGCTCTTCTACATCTCAGGCCCAAGTGTGCACTGCTTGCTCCCTGTCCACAGCGTAGCTCTGTGCTGCCAAAGCCGTGAGGGGTGTCGGGGTGTGGGCTGCCTGAATGCCAGTTTCTGGGGATTTGGCACTGCCACCCAGGAAATCTGAACCCTGAAGCAAAATGTCATCCTCTCTGTCCTCTCCCCTTCTCTTCTTCTTCCTTCTCCTGCCTCTCTCTCCTCTCCTCTCTTCTCCTCCCCTCCCCTCCCCTCCCTTCCCCCTGCCCCCTCCACGCATTAAAGGCGTGCACCACCACACCTGGCTTCCTGTTCATCTCTCATTCCTCTTTTTCCTCACGACTCAATTTTCTCGCCTTGTCCTTCTCCGATTATGTATATGAGTGGTTTTGTGTGCATGTATGTTTGTGCACCATGTATGTGCCTGTATGTGCACCATGTATGTGCCCGGGTGCCCACAACAGTCAGAAGAAGGTGTCAGACCTCCTGGATGACAGTTACTGGTGGGTATGAGCTGCCATGTGGATACCGAGAACCAAAACCAGGTCCTCTACAAAAAAAAGACAACTGTTTTTAACCAGAGCCATCTCCTCCAGCCACTTTTGGTTTTGTTTTTTTGTTTTTTGTTTTTTGGTTTTTTTTTTGTTTTCTTTCTTGAGACATGGTCTCATGTAGCCCCGGCTGGCCTTAACTCACTCCTGAGGACACTCAAAGATGACACTGAACTCCTAATTCTCCTGTGGCGGGGTCCAGCTCTGAATGAGGTCAGGGCCTGAAGAAGGGAGGATGCAAGTGTGAGCAGTGAGCAAGGAGGCCAGGGAGCAATGAGCGAGGCACCGGGATCGGGAGGGGCTTGCAGCTTCACTGACTGGCAGTGAGAGTGCTTCTTTATTTATACAGAACTCAGCAGGCAGGGATAGATGCGTGTTGTCCCAAAACATAGATCAGATCATTTTTGTCCCCGAAACATGTTTTAACTTCCACTTGGCCATAAGTTTAGTCATCATTGATAAACCGTGACAGAACAGAATCATCTTTTACAATCATTTTCCCCCATCAACCCCACAACCCAACTTTTAACAGTCTTGCAGTTTCAAGGGCATATTTTTCCAAAGCATGGCAGCCTGTTCTCAGGCTGGTAACTCTTGTGGTTTCAAGGCCTCTAGACAGAAAGAAAATCTCCAAGCCAGCCTGGGCAGATTGCCGTGTCCCAAGCAGTGTATTATCAACTTTTAATAGTCAGAGTGCAAACTGTCATAAGACCCAAGAAAAAATTTCAGGCCAACGTTGCTGAGGTTATTAGTCAATATCTGTCATAATACAATGTTTCTATTTTATATATTGTAGAATTTATTTATATGTCTAACCTTAGTATTTTTTGTTCCTTGGTCATACACCGTAGTGGCCCTGTATGAGTTAACTTTTTCTAAGAAAGGGAGGTCTTAATATTTTATTCTTTTACCAATTATCCACATCTTTCTTTGTCCATAAGTAGTAGAAAAAGGTTTTTAATTTGATTTACTGCCAACTCCTCTAGGCCGCTGAATACTGTTAACCCTTTTAGGTTTACTTTGTTCTGATTATCTGGTTCCTGAGTAAGTCCAGGGGCAGATGTGCCAAGAGGATCATTGAGTCAGAGCCTCATAAGGAGGTCTCTGGCATGTTTACTTGAGTCAGAGAGTAAGGAAGACCTTCAAGTAGGGCCAGGTAAGGATTTCTCCCTAGAATCGGGAGGGGTTGTGTGGTCAGGACTTTCCTGGGGAAGCTTAGAAGCAGTACTCCTGGAAGAGGACGTAAATGATTCCTAAGAAAATTTCCATCAATCCAATATCCCCAAGTTGTACAAATAATAAAAGGCCCCAAGTGTGCAACACATGGAGATCAAGGCCAAAAAGTGGGAGACTGCACCGCAGCAATTGCATCATTCGGCTCAGCTTTACTGGAGCTTTACCAAGCAGCTGTGCTGGCTTTATGACTTTCGCTGTTCTCATTAGCCATGGCTGTGCCACCACTGCCTCCGTCTTCCAGGAGCTGAGATTATAGGCATGGGCCGCTATGCTCTTTCATGCTGTGATGGGGATTGAACCCTGGGCTTGATGCATGCCAGGTAAGCATTCTACCAAATGGGCTACACCCTCATCTCTCATCAAATCTTTTTGACTGTGAGATTAAATCCTCTCCTGCTGTATAGGTCCCCTTCCCAGGGCTCTCCCAGTCTCCAGATCTTCAGGGCAGGTCCTGGACAGTCATTTCCTACCAAGGATGGTCATTTTGGAAGCATCCTTCAGTTACAGTTAAGATTGGGTTTACTGTGACCTGAAAGAAAACGCAGCCCTGAGCCCAAAATTGCTTTGCAAGCCACCATTTCAAAACATCAGACTCCAGATCTTGCATCTTCCAATATGCCAAAAGAGAAACTGAGGCAAGAGGAAAGGAAATGACAGATTCAGAAAGTTCTTTCTCGTCTTGAGAAATACATCTCCACAAATGAGAAAGGGTGATGGGTGTAGACTCCTTCCTCGTGGCTAAGCCAAACCCTCACACAGCTTATCTGGACCACAGCTTTATTCCAGTTTTTCACAGTGTTTCTGCTCAATCTCAAGACCCAACATCATCCTGGGTTCCCACCTCCAGCCCAGAACTTTGCCTTGAGCTTCAGACATCAACACACAGTATCTGTCTGATATGTACTTTGTGTTAGACTATTTTCTGTTGAAATGCAAAGCGTTCTGAAATTTGTAAGTAGAATGGTTTATTTCACTCACAATCTTGAGGGCTATGAGACCAGACAGCTCAGTGCTGGCTCTGGCAGGGCTCTCTTAGGCACATCACAGCATGATAGAGAGCATCACGGTGGATGTGCATGCAAGAAGGAGAGCCACACTGGACAACAGGAAGCCAGAGAAACTAGGGAAGGGCCGGTCTTGCTTGCTGTTAAAGAACAAATTCTTCTGGTTCCAGTTACCTGGGATGGCTGACCATTGCGCTGACCAGTGTCCCAGGAAAACTAATCTCTTCAGAGGGTAACACTTGTAAGTGCTCTAACCACCACCCACCAGGCCCCACCTCTTAAAGGTCGCGCCATGTCTTGTGTGTTTGTGTGTATAGTGTATAATGTGTGTTCACGGGTGATAAGTGCACATGTTCATACTGATTCATGTATATGCGTGTGGAGGCCAGAGATCCATGCTGGGTGTCTTCCTCGATTCTTCTCCACCTTATTTTTAAATTTTATTTGTGTGTGTTTATATGTATGTGGTGTGAATACATGTATGTGTTCATGTATGTGTGAGCATATGAATGTGTATGGGTGCATGTGTGTAGATGTGTAAAGACTGGTGGTGGGAGTCTTCCTTAGTCATTTTCCATCTTATCACTAAGGGGGGTCTCTCAGTTGAACCCAGTGCTCACCAATGTAGTTTAGTCTTGTTGGCCAGCCTGCTCTGCAGAGGCCCCGTGTTTGCCTCCCAAGTGCTGGAGTTGCAGGAAGGCCACATGGCCACCTAGCGTTTATGTGAGCGCTTAGGATCCAAACTTGGGTCTTCGCATTTGCATGGTGGGACCTTTGAACTACTGAGTCATTTCACCAACCCATTACCTTATTCCTGCTGAACCAATTAGGTGGGATGGCTAGCCACTGAGCTCCAGGGCCCCACCTGTCTCCGCCCCTGTTCCTAAGGCTGGGGTTATATGTATCCTGCCGTGCTCCAGGCTCTACATGGGTGCTATAGATTAGAGTTCAGCTCTCTGCACAGCAGGGAACTCACCAGCTGAGCCATCTTCCCAGTCTTGGTCCCCCACATTTTAACATTATTACCTGGGCAACCCATCTTCCTACACACAAACCCTTTGGGAATACACTTAAAAAATATCTGAACTACAGCACATCTTACACTTCACATGACTATGCCAACCCCATGCTGTCACAGTCCACTCTACCTCCATCTTCACAAAGTAAGTGGCTGGTGCCACAGTCTATGGCTGCTGAGGCCAGGAGCTGCCACTCAACCTCCCTTCTCTTTCAACTCCACATCTACTTCACCTGTATGTCCTGACACTTTAACCTCCAAAGCAGACCCAGCACCCCACACTTGCCGTTATCACTCTGTCACCATCCTGGCTCACGCTATGCTTAACTTCCCTATGGGCTTCAGAATCAGCATCCTAAACAGTGATACTCCTCCTCCTCCTCCTCCTCCTTCTGACAGCAGTGCATGCCGTGTCCCCTGGCCATGCTCCCGTGGGTCAGGGACCACTGACGCAGAGGGTGAGCCTCCTGCACTGCCTGGGCAGACACCCAAACATGTCTACTCCTTCCCCAGGCTCTAGGCTCCTTCCACACTCACCCTGAGGTGTTGGCTCCCCTTTGCAAAGCTGCCTTTCCACAGCTGCCTAAACTAGCTACTTTCCCTTCCTTGAACCCCAGCAATCTCCTAACCTGTTCGAAAAGCTGCGAAGGATGCATCTCTATCTGACCACACCTGTCTCAATTTGTGGCTCTCTCATGGGCTCCCCTTACTGGAACGTAAGCTCCTTCAAGTCGGAGACGGTGTCTTGCTCATCGTTGATTTCCAGCCCTAGCGTTGGTTAAGGTTCCATCACTGTTTGCTGGAGCCTTTAGCAGCTGCACTTACGTGGCCCGTGGACCACACAAAGGTGCCCATACCAAGACTCTGGACCCAAGTTTGTGACTCACACACTTTATGATCTTAGGCAAGTTGATGCTTCTCCCAAAGCCTGTCTCCTTGGCTTTTACACAGGATAAATATGTCGGCATCGCACATTGAATGAGAGTTTCCATCCAGGCACTCATTAAACAAACAGGCATTAAGCGACTAGCATGTGACTTGCCTTCCTCTAGAAACTGAGGGTGCAGACATGAACAAGCACATCCCCCAGACTTCACAGGCCCAAGAGCACCATTCCATATGGATCCTGAGTATGAGTTTCCCCCATAACAAGCCAGGCTTACCCCTTGCTATGTATGAATATGAGATATGCCCCACAGACTCATGCATCAAACACTTGTCCCCCAGGAGGTGGCACTATTTGGGGGAAGCTGTAGAAACTTCAGGAGGGGGTGCCTAGCAGGAGGAGGTAGTCATTGGAGGGTGCTTCTGAAGGCTGCATTTGATCTTGGCCTTTCTATACGGCTTTGTATCTGCCCTTAGAGGAGTAGTCTGTGCCACAGAGTCTCACTATCATAATGATCCACTTCATTGCCAGCCCACGAACAACAGAGCCAAGGATGGTGGACTCAGATCTATGAAACTGTGAGCCCCAAATCAATCCCTGCTAGCTTTTGAGCTGTTTTCTTGGGCCATACCAATGGGAAAACCTATTAATGCAGAAAACCAACTTGACGACTCTTGGGGATGAACTAAATGCGTTTTACAATGTAACGTGGCCATGAGGCCTTGCAGGCAGAGGCACGGTGCTATGGACTGAGTATGAAATGCTACCCCCCCCCCCCGTCCCCACACACAAGCCTGAAGGTCCGGGTCCTCGGCTGACAAGTGCCATTTTGGGAAGTGATGGAGGCTTTGGATGGAGCTGTGGGTGAGGGTCTAACTGAAGGAAATAGGTCACTGTTAGCAAGTCTTTGGGGGCTGTGGGCTGTCCTCTGTATGTCTTCTGCTCAAAGGTGTCGGGCCCCGTAATGGCTGAACTCCCAGAAACTGTGAGTCAAGTTAAACCTTTCTTCCTTTAAGCTGGTAACATCGGGTATTTTGTCATGGCCACTGGTAGAGTAATGAACACACTACTACAGTTAGCTGGGAGGTGGGGATCCAGGTGAGATGAGTGCTGGGAGAGAAAAGGGGCCTGTACCAGGCAACAGAGGCTGAAGTGAAGAATGCAGAGTAATGAGAAAGGTCTTTGCAAATAAACTTCCAGAAGTTACCACTTCTGACACCCCCTCTTTCCCCCGCCAATCTCCCAGAGGGAGGGCTGAGTCAAAGGCCTGCAGGTGCAGGTGACAGGGTTACAGCTGGCTAGAAACAGTCTCTACTCCCCACAGCCAGGCTGTATCCTACACAAATGCATGCTTGTGTGGGTGGGAAGGGGGTGTCACTGCACTGATCTTAAAGCCCCCCCCCCGTGAATGCCAAACACTTATATCAACCATCTCAGAGGAGGCGCAGCCACCTTGTCAGTCATGCTAGGGCAGTTGCTTGTCCCCTTCAGGGAAACTGGCCCCTGGGCACCTTCAAAGATCTTGTTGTGTAATTGACCTCTGGGTGGCATTTCAAGCTGTGGACACCAAGCTCTCTCCCCACCCCTCACATACCACACCCTCCCTACTGCCCTCCCCACATTGGTTGCTAGGCAACCTGGGACCGAGACTTCAGAACTGCTGGAGGTGTTAACTCTTCCACTACAAAGCTTTGGACTGCAGTGTGGCCCGGTCCAGGGAGAGGCTCCATCCCATAAGGGTCACAGTAATGACATTATCCCCAGAGGGGGCAAGTGCAAGGCACACTTCAAAGAAACTGAGGGGAGGGAGGGCTAGAGAGATAGGTTGGTGGTTTATGAGCACCTGCCGCAGCTCTCTCAGAGGACCTGGGTTCAATTCCCAGCACCTACATGGCAGCTGACAACTAACTGTAACTCCAGTTTCAGGGGATCTGACACCCTCTTCTGGCTTCTACAGGTACTGCATACACATGGTGCACAAACACGCACACAGACAAAATACTTATACACATAAAAACAAAACAACTACAATAAAATAGTCCTGGTGTTCTCCCACAAACCAAAAAACCACTGCTGGGCCAAACCAGAAATCCCCACGCCCAAACAGCAGACACTAACTAAACAGCTACAGTGGGCCCGCCTCTCCAGGGCACGGTCACAGGAGGGGCCACTCTTGTTCATCACTTAGCAACCTCATGCAGTGGCGGGGGTGGGGGGACATTCCCTTTCAACTGGATGAGGAGACTAAGACTTGGCTGGGAGGGTGAGGCTGGATTGGAAAGCTGAGACCCCTTGGCAAGAATAAGTGAAAAGATCTGGGGTGTTAGGTTAGACCATGGTCTATTCACTATGCTCATCCATCCAGGACAGAGCTTCTCACCAATTGTTAGAGGCCATGAGACTTGCATTTGGGTGATAACCCCTCCATCCAGTAGATACCCTCCCTTTAGGCAGTATCAAGGAAGCAGAACCACAGGGGCCCAAATCTTCATCCTTTCCCTACTGTTTGAACTTGGACATCCCACTTAACTTCTCTGAGCCTTGAAATGCTGTGCAATCATGGGGAAGAATGGTGCCTACCTCAGAGGGCTATCCTGGGGAGCCAAGGTGAGGTGCGCAAAGCAGTTATCATCAGGTTTTCCACTGGTGTAGCTGCTGCCCTCAGTTCATGGGTGAGAAAACAGAGGCCCTCAAAATGGAGGCAGGACAGGAAGTTCCAGAGCACAGGAAAGGCTTAGCATGCAAGTCTTAATCTTGCCTGTCACTCAGCTGGATGAAGCCCTTCCCTTTTGTGGGTCTCAGTCCTCCCTGAGCATCAGTGAGAGGTTGGCTGGGACAATCTCCAAGGATGCTTTCTGCTCTGGAGTTTTCCTAAGCTACAGATCTTCAGAGAGCCGGAGTTGGGCCTACCTCATGCTGAGTCTGGCTTTGGGGTTACAGTGGCAACAGGTGCTCAGCCAACAAATGGTGCATGGTTAGATGTGCTTGCACGTCAGGCCACAGCAGTGGCAGGCTCCACATCAGAACCCAAGCCATGTAGTTTTAGGCCCCCTGGAGGGTGACACTGATGCCCCGGGGCAGCTGGGGAAGTCTCCTCATTCTCAAGAGCCCTGGGCATGGCTCTCATCTGGGGAGCATGAGGCAAGACTCATGGGCTGTATGTGGGGAGCGCAGGCTCCTGGGCCCTGCCTTGGTGCCCTGCCCCAAGCTAGCATGCGCCAATCAGGGGATGTGTCATATGGCTGTGGCCGTAGCCTGTGTCAGGATATCTTCCTACAGTTTTCCCATCTCCTGGAGCTCTGGTCTGGAAAGTAGTTTCCAGGCCCTGCCTCACTCTCCTGAGGAGACAGGAGGAAGGGCAGAGGGTTGGCCTAGGCCTCAGTAGTAAAGGTTCTTTTTATGTACTAGGTCCCTCGGCCAGCTGTGCAGAGTGAACCAAAAGGCAGTCTTCTATTGCAGTCATCTGAGCCCCGAGCCCGCCACGTTTCCAATCTCACAGTACATGCCACTGTGCCTTCCTCTGTGCTGCACTACAGCTCTGGGCGGGGTACTGGGCACTTATCGTGGAGTCACATGTCACCTATCCTGGGATATGAGTCAGGGCAAGTGGTAGCTTTCTGACCTTGGAGGAGGCAGATGGATGCCCAGAAACACAGCTGTGCACACACCTGGGAGGAAGTGGCTCACTACACCCTAGTGCCTGGCCGGAGTTGAGCTATGCCCTCTGAGGAGAAAGAAACCACCCAGTGGGCTGGAATACAAGGCTGGACAAAGGCTCATGGCCATAGCCTTCAAGCTTTTTAGGCCAGACTTTCCTTCCACATGTCTACACCCTCCCCCACAACATCTCCCCCCTCATCCCCCCTCCCATCCCAGGGCACTCCTCTCAAGTGTACCTACTCTCCCGTCTCCCTCCCCCTTCCCTCCTGTGCAGTGCCCCACTCCTAGCTGTCTTTCTGTCCCTCCCTACTTTGGTCACAGTGCACAGCATGCGGTCGCCCTTAACAAATATTTGTTCAATTGAAAGGCAGTTCAACTGACAAATGAAAAAAGATTGTTGTTGGGGCTGGGGTGATAACTCAGTGGTTGAGGCATTATTAGGACCAGAGTGCAGATATCCAGAAACCCAGTGCTGGGCCGGTGAGGTAGCTCGCCTATAATCCCAGCCCTTGAAGGATCCCCACAGAAAGCTCGTGACATCATCGGCCAGCTGAAGGTCTGACTGAGAGAGTCTGCCTCAATGAATAAGATGCAAGAGCAGCAGAGGGCAATCCCTCACCTCATCGTCTGGCCTCTACCTATGTGTGACCACCGCAAGTGTGCCTACATACATACAAAACACGTGTGCACGTGCACACACACACACACTAGGCATGGTGGCGCATGCCTTTAATCCCAGCACTTTGCAGGCACAGGCAGGACGGTCTATGAGTTCGAGGCCAGTCTGGCCTACAGAGCAAGTTCCAGGGCAGCCAAGGCTACATAGAGAAACCATGTCTAAAAAAAAAAAAAACCCAAACAAAACAAAACAAAAATGTAGGGTGGACTCTTGGGTTCCTGGTGGGAGCTGAAATTCAGTGGTGGGCAGGGGAAACCAAGAAGAACCAAACAAGGACTCTCCAAGAAGCTCTGACTCTCAGACTTATAACCCCCAGCCCCACCCTTTTTTTCTTTTGTTTTGTTTTGTTTGTTTGTTTTGTCTCCAAGCATTTGAGGAAATCTCATTGCCTAAAATGGTCAGTGGCCTAATAAGGAGGCCACCATTAAGGACCAGCCTGGGTCACACTGTTTCCCTGCAGGGAGGGCTACTCACAGGCCAAAGTCCCATTGACAATGCTCAACTGGTAGCTACTCAAGATGGGCTGGCAGCCATACTCCTTAAGCTTGTGGTAGCAGCAGTGGTGAGCCTAGCAGCATCTGGTAGTGGCGAGAGGGAAGTGAGGAACTGCGCCTATGTGTGGGTGTCCCCAGGAGTCAGGGAAAGGACACTGAGTGAGACCTGGAAGGGACTTGGCCCTTCTCTGGACCTAAAGGCACTGGAGTTGGGGAGGGGTGAGTTACTGATACATCTATCTGGCTATAAATGGTCACTCAGTCCTTTGCGGCCCCGGGCTAATGATGTGCATGCAGTACTGAATCTACCCTTGGCTTCCAACAGGCAAGGTACAGGAGGTGGGTAATGACAGGAGGTGGACTTAGGAATGTGTAGCTGTGTTCCAGGTCAGGCTCTGCTGCTTTCCAAGGCGGTGGTTGATTGAGCAACTCTTAGTCTGGGATCTTCTCTGTCCTCAGCTGTAGGGTTGGTTGGAGGGGCGATGCTGCCCCCTATAGTCAATGTGAGGGTTGAAGCCCTTAAGTAGATTCCCCCGGTCAGTCAGTGTTGGGTATAGAACAGAACATCTCACAAGTGCCAGTGGCCTCCTATGGCTCCCCACAGCCAAGCCCGGGAGCTCAAGGTCTATAGTTAGACCAGTGTTTTTCAAGCTGCTGGTGACTCCTTTCATTTATGAAGTAACAATGAAACGATTGTATTATTAGGGTCATCACAACATGAGGAACTGTATTAAAGGGTTGCAGCATTAAGAAGTTTGAGAACCACTGCGCTAGGCCCTGCTGTAAGGGCATGCCAAGCGACATCCATCTGCCTTCTCATTTCTTCAAATGGGAAAAGACACAAACTATTCAGTCCCCTGAGTGTGCCCTCCCCGGGGTACTGTAACTTCCACTTTTTCTAAAAGCCCACACCGCCCACCCTCAAGTCCTCAGAGCTGTCCTGGAAGCCAAGTCCGTATCGTGTGACTCCCTCCAGATGGATAACTTTTCAGAACTGGGCCACTTAGCTTCACTCTCCTAAAATATGGAATTAGGTTGGGAGCTGGCAGGGCAGTATCGCTGGGCCCACAATCCTAAAAAAAATAAATAATTAATTAAAAATAAAATAAAAAATGGAGCATCTGAGGAAAGATCACCTTTGCCAGGTAAATGGGAAAGGCTTCCAGAACTCTGGGCAAGACTGACAGGTAACACTGAGCCCCTGATGGAGACTAACAGGGTAGGGTTTGGGGTGTATCTCAGTGGTATGGTTGTCCAGCAGGGATTGGGTTCTGGGTTTGAGTGGTACATGGTGGCATGTGCCTGGAATCTGAACACTTGGGAGGCTGAGGCAGGAGGATCCAGAGTTTAGGTCCAACCTGGACTATGTAGTAAGTTAGAAGTCAGTGTGAGTTAGGAGATAAGATTCTGTCTCAAGATGGGAACAGCACACAAGCCATACTGAGGACCCTAGGTGTACAGGGCTCTGAGTAGTGTCACAGGTCACACAGGGGAAGGTGGCTCAGTTCTGGCTTCCTCGAGACTGACCGTGCAACCCATTTTAGCCTCAGGCCCGCCTGTAATTGTTTCTTCAGGATTCCTAACCCCCTTTCCCCTGGCTGTCAGCCTGGATTTTAATGCAAATACAATAACGGGATAGCCAGGATCTCCAGCATAACCTGTCTGTGGTATCCACAGGAATCCCTCTGTCTCCAAGCCCACAGTAGCAGCCGTATCCATAATATAAGAAGAAGGCGTTATGGCCTGTGATGTTGTTTGACCATCCTCTGGAACTGCCAGAAGCTGCTGAGGGTGGAGGTTGTCCCTGCCAACGAGAAAACAGAAAACAAGAAGAGCCCAGGGGCTCACAGGCCTGCTGGAATGCTTGCAGAGAGGCGGGTGGACCAGGGCCCTCCCTCGAGGCATCCGCTTCCATCACTGGAAAGAAAGTATAGGATTTATGTTATTCCAGCACCCAGAAAGTGTCTTGCTAACCAGGACTGGGCCCGGGCTCCCCAGCTGTCAGGTGTCCATCACCAGCCAGGTCTGATCAACGTTGACTGAGGAAGTTCTAGTCAGTCCCTCTCTAGGCAGCATCTGGCATTTATCGTCTCATGGGAGAAGCAGAACACAGGGCTAAGAAAGAGGAAGACACCTTTGATCCATCTGTAAAAGGGCAAATACACACAGACCCACCAATTCTTTTCTTGTTTGTTCATTTTAATAGACAGGGCCTTGCCTTACTACATAACCCTGGCTGACGTGGAAGGCCCATTAGAGACGAGGCTGGCCTTGAACCTGGAATGATCCTTCCCTCTCTGCCTTTGAGGTGCTGGAATCACAAGCATGCATCAATAGGCTTTTTCACTCTACGAAATGCTCTCACAGATACACACACACACACACACACACACACACACACACACACACACACACA
>OU015754.1:71760998-71790528 GCA_907169655.1 Acomys percivali | reverse complement strand
ACACACACACACACACACACACACACACACACACACACACACACACACGTGCTTGCTGGAGGTGTGGTCCGTAATATCTGAACACTGGCAAGTACCGTTTGTCCACCCATTGGAGAATGGTCACCAAAGCACATGTCTTGGGAATATATCACTTTTAATAGCTGAACTCCAGGCAGTGAGATGGAGGCAGACGGAGAAATCACATTCATTTTGCATACTTCCGTGTACCTTTTTTTTTTTTAATATAAGCATGGAGTGGTGGTTTGAATAACAGTGGCCCTGTAGGCTCATATAATTAAATGTATGCTCACCAGGGAGTGGAACTGCTGAGTAAGGATTACAAGGATTAGTAGGTGTGACCTTGTTGGAGGAGGTGTGTCACTGGGGGGTGAGCTTTGAGGTTTCAAAAGCCCATGCTAGGCCCAGTCTTTATATCTCTCTGCCTGCAGATCAGGATGTAGCTCTCAGCTCCTTCTCCAGCACCAGGCTCCCTGGCACGATGATAATGGACTAAGACTCTGGAGCTGCAGACAAGCCCCAGTTAAATGCTTTCCTTTATAAGAGTTGGGGTGGGAGGGTGTCTCATCACAGCACTAGGACAGTGACTAAGACACATGTACTATACAGTACTGTGAGTGTGTGTGTGTGTGTGTGTAGTGTGTGTGTGTGTATGTGTATGCATTTGTGTGAACATATTTGTCTGTGAATGTGCATGCATGTGTGGATTTATTTGTGCGTGAATGTGTGTGTGTGAGATTGTGTGTGTTCCCCCACAGTCTTCACATTAGTTACATCTAGGTGTAGAAAAGTCCTGGTCTCTAAAAAGGCTGTACTTTTGTTCCTATATATTTTATAGTTTTGTTTTGTGGCGGGGTCTTATATGGCCCACGCTAGACTCAAACTCTTGTAGTTACGGATGGCCTTACACTTCCAGATCTCCTGCCTCCACTTCCATGGCAGGAGTGTGCCGTTCTGCCTGGCTTCATCCAGTGCTGGGGACTGAACCAGGTTTTTTAGTATGATAGGTAAGGACTTTACCAGATCATCTCTGTCCCCCCAGCATTTGATTTTTTTTTTTAATTACAAGTTTATATTTGGCTAGCAATAAAAATATAGCCAAAGCAGGAACTCAGAGAAGGAAAACAGTAAGAGTGGCAAGGAGGTTTTTTCTCAAGCTCTTGACCTGAACTCTCAATCCTCCTGCCTCCACTTCCCAAGGGCTGAGATCACAGGCATGTGCCACCACACTGGACACGATTTGAAAACTGCAAAGCTCACCAGCAACTTGGGAAAAGAGAGAGACCTAATTTTGGTATGCTTGACTTACAGAACCCCGAAGTTACCGCAGCACTGTTGAAACCAGCCAGAAACTGGTTTTGCTAACCCAGGCACTCAACACAAGACACTGAGTTTTTGTTTTGATTTTTTTTTTTTTTTAAGGAAGAGATCTCAGATGGCTCCCAGGAAGCCCTTCCTTCACTCTGCAGAGGTATGCAATCCGAAATCTGGGCTGTAGTGACTCAGTTTGACTAAGTATTCCACTACGCATCACCAGGATGCCGTCCCTGGAAGAATTCCTCCAGCCGGCTAGAATCATGCCGACCTCTTTGCTTTCTGCACATAGCTTGAAATAAAGGCAACCAGCCTCCCAACCAACCATCATTTCCCAGCATGTGGTCCCTAGTTCATGAGGCGTTCTGTGAGGGCCCAGCACTGCATTTGGCCCATCAGACAGCAGAACCAGAGGTCAGAGAACATTGGAGGGAGCCTGGCTCTCTCCTGAGTGCCTTGTACCCTCCCTTCACTCAGTGCTACCCAGGAGGGACCACCCCTGTGACACAGCCAGGAAGATGGCCCCCTGCACTCTCCCCAAGATGGCTTTACTTACAACAGAAGATGAAGACAATGAAAACAGCAACGCTCTTCATACCCAAAGAGGCAGGGGGATCCAGGGTGCCAGGGTGCCACCTTCATCTGCCTGTTCAGCTCCTGTTTGGGAGGGGAGAGAGTAAAGGAAGAGGTGATTTGGGTACAAACCGCCAATACTGCACAGGCCTTTGGATGGCCTCAGCGCTGAGAAATCTTTGCCAGAACTAATGATGTCTGAACATGACACCATTCCTGACACTGACTCAGATGACAAACGTACGAAGGGCTCGATTGCTTGAAAATAGCGAGCGCGAAGGGGGTCTTTCTTTCTCTCGCAACACTATCTGCCTGTTTTTTTCTTTTTGGAGGAGTCAGCAGCCCCTGTGTTCCCAGGTTTAAATGGCACACATGGTGTCCATCATGGGAGTGTGGTTCGGAAAGCCAGGGTTTATTAGCATCCTCTGCCATTTGCAGTGTTTCTCTTTTGGTCTCCTGGTACCAGAGCTTCAGACTCACACCCCGCCTCTCCCCGCCCCACCCCAATCAAAGCTTGGTTTCTACAGCTGGCAGATAAGAACAAAACCTCAACAGTGTCACAGTTATTCCCTCGCAAGACCCTCACATCAGTGTCAGAGTTTCTATTGTCACTTAAGACAGGACTGGGAATGTGGCTCAGCTGCTAGAGTGCTTGCCTCAAAGCCCTGGATTCCAGGCAGTCAGGTGGCCCATGCCTGTAATCCCGGCACTCAGAAGATAGAGACATAAGGATCGGGAGTTCAGGGTTATCCCTGGATACATAGCAACTTTGAAGTCAGCCTGGGATCCATGGGATCCTATCTCAAAACAAAAAAGAAAAAAGAAAAGAAAGAAAGAAAAGAAAAAGAACAGGAAAGAGATGGATGGATAGTTGGATGGATGGATGGATGGATGGATGGATGGATGGATGGATAGAGATAGCAGAGGAATAGAGAGAGTAAACAAATTCCTATAGATGACCTCTCCCATGGACTTATGGTGGGGACCACTCAGATTAAGGAAAATGGCAAAGACATTTGGAAGTAAAACCAAAATCACACATAGCCGCTGTGTTCACATTAGAATTGTAATGAGAAGGGAACACTCTAAGGCACACTTCCACAGAGCAGTGGCAGAGAGTGTGAGCATCTGCTCCTCCACGGGGTGGTCCCACCATCAGCACCATCAGCTTGTAGTCCACACGTCCTCCGCCAGCCCCATGAGACAGCAGGCTACATATGATTGCCACAGGTCTTGGAGAGGGGATAGCTCGGTGGAGGCTTGAGAATTTGGCCTGTCCAAAGGTCTTACTCTGAGATGAGCTTTCCCAGGAAACCTTCAAAATGGCAGTCCTTCAGCAAGAGCTCTGGGAGAGAGCCCACCAGGTGTCCTAGCCCCTTCGCCTTCTTTGGCACAATGTCATTGGATGCTGAGAGGCTGCGGGAAGGGGCCTGGACCAGGCTGCTCCTGGCCAATTATCATTTCAACAGCTGTACAAGTTTTTTCTAATTAGGTTCTGTCTCCATGGGAACCTGACAAAACCATGCCCAGGGTTGAGCTACAAAGAAAGGGCTTGTATCTTTTGAACCCAGCAGGTGATGAGACTTCATTTACAAAGGGACCTGGAGTACATTTCTGGTACCGAAATCCAACTGAAGGACCAACTGTGTACTCGGCTAATGAGAAGACCCCAAGGAAGGTCCAAAAGAGGCAGCGGAGCCGACTCAGGTAAACAGAGAACCAGGCACAGACCAAGAGCCCCATATGGGCCTTGACGTCTGTCAACAGCATTGCACCCGAGCTGCTGCACAGCTGCTGACTTTGGCACTGGGCAAGAGGCAGTGACAGTGGGCAGCAATGAACTCCGAGTCTAGGTCAGAGAGAGTTGGAGCTGTCCCACTATTTCCTGGCAGTGGGCCCAAGCTCCAGACCCCGAGCTTCCTGTCTGTGAAGTGGAGTCAATCACCTTTGCCTTCTGTGGTGCCAGCAAGATTCTAGATGTTCCTGGTCTGAAGGCACTTGGTCAACATGGGGCCAAGGTGAGTGACAGTTCGATATGATCCACTAATCAAGACAAGGAGTGTCGAGACAGGCTTGGATATATCCCAGCAACATGCGGGAAGCAATGAAACACCGCATTACTCCATTTATTATCCAGAAACTTCTCTGCTGAAGGTCTGTCAGGAAGCTGACTTCTAAGGAGCTATGCACAGCCATGCAGCCTTTTGGCCTTGTCACTGCAGTACATACTTTCTTCTTAAACACTGCTGTGCTGTCAACCTAGAGGGCCTAACAGGATCAAGTCAACAGAGAAAAACGCAAACTACAGAGTAAAATCCAGAAATCATCAGTTCAAAATGAGCCTACCAGACACTCTGGGAACATGCGGGGGTGGGAGGGGGGTGGACTGAGCCACCTGCCTTCAGCCGGCCCCAGGGGACCACTTACATTCCGTGTTAGTTAGTCTTGGGGTGCTAACTAGTGGCTGGTAGGCCTTTTCGTTACAATCAGTGTCACCATTGTCACCATCAATTTCTCACTTGCTGGCCATCTACCACAAGCAAGCATTGTGCGGACTAAGAGTGGGATTTTGCTTGTCCCTTGGGCAACTTATCACCTACTGAAGGAGTGTGTCAGGGTAAGATGAAAACAAAGTGCTTCCATGAGCCAGGAATCTTGCCAAGAAAACCTTTAATGGATTGTCTCAATCACTCCCATAGCAATTAGAGTCTTACGAGGTCCATTCTATAGATGTGAAAACTAATCTAGAGAAGAATTTAATTACATGACCAAGGTGTCCCATGGGAAAGCAGTGGAGCAAGGATTGAAATAGATGCTTAGACTCCAGAGCCCATACCTACAAAGTCCTATGGCCAACACAGCAGGCAGGTCACTTGGGAGTGGTATGCAGTAGGCAGTGGGCTTTGGGACCAGCTGGTTCTAAGTTCCGAGACTGCTCCCTCAACTTTGTTGTTTTTAAAGGCAATGGATGCTGTTTCTGTGGAAGAGACTCACGGACATCTGAGGAGCTGACCTAAGAAAGGTACATGGTGCCATCTTGGGCACGTTATCACAGACCAGAAGGGACCTAAAATAAGGCATTGTGGGAACCAGGGGGACACAGTTGCTCAGGATAGGACATCATAGGACAGGTGACTTTTTGGAAGGGCCTTGAAGGATCAAGCAGTTTGGATTCACCTTGGAGAGGGAGAAGGTGAGACAGATGTAAACCAGGACCCTGGAGAAGCAAATGCCAAGGGCCCAGGAGAGAGCTGGAGACTCGGGGCACGGCACAAAGGAAAGTAAGTCCATGCATAAGCAGACAGAACAGTGGCTTCCAGCCATTTCCTGAGAATCGTGTGTGTGTGTGTGTGTGTGTGTGTGTGTGTGTGTGTGTGTGTGTGTGTGTCTCATGAGCACACATGTGCAACACAGGCATCAGAGACAACGTTCTTTGAAGGCACTCTCTGTGGTGCAGGTCAGGAGATAAAGGCAGGGACTAGCTGGCTGCCTCTTCTTTCCCCACGGGGCTGCATCACACCAGGCTAGAGAACAAAGACTCTTGTGCTGCTGAACATGAAATGGACCACAGGCAATACCCAGCATTCCCCCACACCCCGCCATGCTCCAGCGACCGACGGCATATACACCACTCTCGAACACAGTGGGGGAGCAAGGATCGAAACCGATGTAAGGATTGCATAATTCTTAGGTGCCGTTAAAATAGCTGGGTGAACTGTCTGCTTTGATCTTTTCTGAGTGGGCGCCGAAAGGCTGAGGAGCATCTGAAGAGCATCGCCTGGAGACTCCTGACAGAATCATTAACAAGATGTAAGCCAGCAACACTGCAGTGCAAAAACAACCACCTTCTAAAAGTACCAGCTGGACCTCCCTGGGGCCATGGATGCCTCCTCCTGGCTATTCAGAGACAGCGTTCCCAGAAAGGAGGCCAGCCTAGCCCAGGCCACCATCCAAGGCCAGGGTCAGGAGCTTCCTCTCTGAGATGAGCAGGCAGCCCACCACTGAAATGAGCCCCTCCATGCCAGCTCCCAAACAATGTGCTACTGGTACCCATCACATCATATGTAATGACATCCAGCCCCTGCCTGCTCTCCTACCCTTGGTGCAAACTCTACTGAAAACAGTAGTATTTATAACTCTACCTACCAGTAAACAATGTGTCTTTCTGACCCAACTGGGAATGTGCTGGCAAGGGTTTAGAGTTATGCTCCTATCAGAGTCCCATTCCTACACCCGGGACGAAGCAGGTAACAAATATGTGGCCATAATGTTAGGTAATGAGCCTTTAGTTCTTAACTGTCTATTAGTAATTTGTTTTCTATTACCACTTTAGCCACTAAATTATTTTACAGAGTCCAACTGAGACTCCTTTTAAAGTATTCCTTCCTCCTTTGTTTGTTTGAGACAGGGCCTCTCTATGTATTCCTGACTGTCCTGGAACTCATTTCTGTAGACCAGGCTGGCCTCAAACTCAGATGGTGGATCTCTGAGTGGCTGTCTCTGCCTCCCAAGTCCTGCGAGTAAGAGTGCACCACCACTGCCCTGCTTTAACATCATCTTAATGCCAGCGTGGGAGGAAGAATTTACTAGATTGGAACAAAGATGGAGAGAAGCTGGGCAAATGAAGGGCCAGGCTAGGTAGGCTGGGGACCAATCTTCAAGCCAAGGTTTCAACAGAAGCAAAGGTGTTGAGTCTAGGGAGGGTACAGGTATGCGTGGCCACGGCTGGGAACCAGTGGAGCATCTATCACAGAGGCACACAAAAGGGACAGAATCCCAAGACAGACAGCCTCCTTCCATTCCAACAGACCAGAGGCAAGAAAGCAAGGATGCAAAGGCTGGGAGCTTGCTGGTCTGATAGCAGACAACAGGAAAGTTTCTATCCAACAATTTCTAGTTTTCTCTGCAGAGGGCAGGAGAGTATCATCCCACAGGGAGGAGGAAAGGCAGCAAGTGGGAAGGTTTTTTTTTTTTTTTTTTTTTTCAAGAATGATTTGGAATAGCCATCAGAGAGGGCAGAAACCTGAGGCGAGCAAACAGAAGGCTGGCCTGGGAGGGCTGAGGGTCTGACTGACGCTGGAGCCCACATGTTCCCCTTATAGCCAAGTGTGTGCTTTGCCACAATACCTTCAATGTTTGGTGTGGGTACCAGCTAAGGCTCTCTCACATGGATGGATGACAGACTCTTACCAACAGAATGGTTGAAATAGTAGACCATAACTTCCGAGCAGGGTGGAGAGAAAGCACACAGGCTGTGGGACTCCAAATCTCAAAGCTGTTGGAAACACAGCGTGTCTGGAGTTGTTGACTGTATACTTAGGCCCTTAAAGGAGATAGGGGTGGTGATCAAAGACTCAGGGGGTGGCCCCAGAGGGAGAGGCTTACTTTCCTGTGACAATATACCCTAAAAGTGAGGCCACTCGGATTCTAAGGGTATCAGGAATGAGTCCCACAAAGCTGTTTTAAAACGAGAACACTGACAGGGACAGGCCAAAGGTAGACACGGAATCGGGATTTGATGCTGGTCCCCATCCTCCACTCCAGGGAGCGCTCCCTTTTCCCTGAACGCACTATTCCGAGGAGAGAGTCAGGCCAGGTCAGGAAAAGAAGGTGGCAGAGACCCAGGCCCAGACCCCTGTGGCCTCCATGAGGAGGGGGCCACACCCGGGTCCTGCGCCAGGAATCGGTAGACCCTCTGCCCTCCGTGCCTAGGTCTGTCCAATTCAGCCAGCAGTGGGCCGTCCCGGCCAGGCAGGTTCCGGTCCCACCGGAAGCACGTGGCCCCCCACCCCTTGGCGGTTGCCAGGGAGACGGGGCTGTTTACCAGCTGGCCGCAGCCAGGCACAGGAGGCGGATGGAGCTAAGCTGCGAGGTGAGAGGCCTGGCTGTGGGTCCCCAGAAACTGAGAGCCAGGTCTTTTGAGCCGCCTTCCCCAGGGGGCAGAGCCATCCTAGCCGGAGCCTGAGTCTGCAGCAGCCCAGCCCCCCTAACCCCTGGGATGGGCATATACAAACCAGTCCCTGGACTCCCGATCCAAAGAGAGAAAAGGGAGTCCGGGTCGTGTGCAAGGGTGTACGAGAGCTGCAGGAAGCCTCTCACAGAGCCTTGCCCTTTCCCCAATTCTACCCTCACATTCCAGCCCTTTCTGCAGTTCCCTGACACGCCTCCCTCTGCACTTTAAGCTTTGCTTCCCAGGCCTGCCAGACTGAGGAAATAATAGAGGCCTTTTCCCCACTCCCTCACCCGCCCTTCTATCTTGGAATCAACCCTAGTTCCCTTCGCAAATCCTCGCTCTCTTTGGTGGCTTGTGGCTTCCCGCATTCTAATCTCTGGTTTAGGGTAGCGCTGGCAATGGTGGCAATCCTCTCTCACCATCTCTGGGCTTGGTTCCTTTACATAGTTTAATTTTGTAAGCCAGGCTGGGGGACTAAGGAGGTGGTGGCAGCGGGGTGGTAGTAACTGATAAGCAATTTTAAAAGACCAATGCCTGGGTATGTGTCCCAGTATATGCCAGCAGATGGTTCGTAGGTGGCAATATTTTACTGCTTTCGCTGTCAGTTTAGATTTGGATTGTGAAGTACCGTGGTCTGACCCCGTGGTAGCTTACGGCCACCATCGGAAAGCCACGGGCATCTTGCTTTAATTTCTACCCAGTCCCCCTTCCTTCCTGTTCGTGCGGTGATAATCCTAAGGAATGGCCACCTGCCCTTCTGGCAACATCTTGGAAATGGTGCCCAGTGTTTTGTTTCCTGCTTCCTAGCAGGCCTCTGCTTCCTAGCTATTGTGTTTTAAGTAAACAGGGCCACTTGCCTCTTGTGCTGGCAGCTTGATGGATGCCTACGCCTAGATCTTGTCAAATCACTTTGTGGTTGAGCGTCTGCCAGGCCTAGAGGTGGTGAAATGAGCCAAGAAGGGATTATGCTGTCGCAGAAGCCTGGACTGAGGGCACAGAGAGAGTTTGAGACTCAGGCTGTGACCCTAAAGGTGCGGTAGATGCATTTCTCCAAACACCTGTTTTCCTGCAGCATCCTGCCCTTGTTCTGGGAGGGAGGGTGGGAGCTGGTGTTCCCTCTGTGTAACAGATGGTCTCTCCACTGGGGAGGAGGCAGTGGGTTATAAAAGCAGGTTGGATGTAACGGTTTTACCTGAAGGAGGTGTTAGTCCCTAAATAGCCCTGAGTGGGCTTATGAGAATTAGTCATAATTGAGGTTTTTTTTTCCACTTGAGATAGCTTGCAGTCATGTTATCTTATGACCAGGGTGTCTTGAATATGACACCCCCTGAACATGGCTAATTATATAGGGTACCAAAAGGTATAGCAACGACACGCACACACTCAAGTTGGGCGGTTAAAAATAACCCAGCAGAGAGAGCGCCTGTGAGAACACACGACTTTCCTCATCAAAGTTGTTAGGGAGAGGTTTCTAAGTTACCAAACTTCCTGACAGTCAAACCTTCCCCAGGCATGTGTGGGTGTTGGAAGCCAAGCCTGTGATAATTCTGTAGAAGCTGTGGCAAATTAATAGCCATCCCCAAGTGGGGAAGGTGGAGGCTTAGCTAGATGCTTCTCTTGGGCTCAGCTGGACAGCTATGGTTTTCTCCAGCCACTCTCTGAACAAGAAACCCATGGGGGCGAAATATTCTTCGTAGCTTATCAGGGCAGGTGTTTCTGATGCCAAAACTCATTGCCTAAGGGAGAAGTTTCTGAACTGCCTGCAGCCAGGCTGAGTATGGAGAATGGAGGAAGGTTTGGGTTGTGGATAGAAAGGGGTGGCCGCTGAGCCTTTAAAACTATGGCAGAGGGCTGTAGTGATGACTTAGTGGGCAGAGCACTTGCCAGAGGACCAGAGTTTGCATCCTCACAACACACATAAATAAATGGCCAGTGGGTGTGTCAGCTCCCCTATAATTCCAGGCCTGGAAGACAGTATTCTCCATAGCAGTCTAGCAAGGGTGGCCAGATGGGTGAGCTTTGGGTCCTGCCTCAGTAAATAAGCATGTGTACCTGCCCACACATGTGCCCACAAACATGCAGAACGCGCATACGTGCGTGACAAATAGGAAAAGAGAATTAAATATGAAAAGGAAGGGAAGCTTGTCTGAGATTCTGAACAGCAGGCTGCCAGGAATACATAGAAGTCGTAAAGTTTGGTTCCTGTTGCTCTGGTAAAGAGGAGAACATAGCTTAGAGCAGCAGGGGTCACACATAAGCCCCTCCCAGCTGTTGAGCCCTGAGGAGAGCCATCACCAATATCTTAAGGAAATGCTCTAACGCAGGTATATGAGCCCACGGGTCTCACGTGTCCCAGGCTAGTTATGAAGGTGGCGTGATAATATTTGTAGATGATGTCATATTGCAGTGTCAAAAGTTAGACACTCCCGTTGAAGAGTAACAAGTAAAAGCACTGACCTAGAATAGAAGCCCAGGACAGGCATACAGTCAACATGACGTCATACCCATCCATTTCATCCCAGCCAGGACTGTCCAGCCAAGGCAGAGCTGCCTGGAGTCTACAGACAGTACAGACTGAAAAGTCAAAACAGACACTCTCTGGGTCTTTATATGGAGGCTTGGCGACCCCTTCGTCAGCACCAGAGCATCCCCTGTGAGGTCTATCTGGTGGCCAGGGCAGCCCCCGCGCCCCCCCGCCCTGTCCTCCCACCAATAACCAAGCTTTGCGTGGAGCTACCTGGCAAGATGAGGAAGAAAACACACTCAGGGCAGGATGTGGCAGCCAGGGGAGGAGGGTTGAGGAAGGCCCGTGACAGAGGGAAGATGGAAATACCAGAGGGTGGCATGTCCATAGTGAATGATGCCAAGGCAGACAGTGTCCCTTGTCTGGAGATGTGACCTGCTGCTGATGAGTGGAGCTGAGCCTGGTTGCCCTGGAGAGTGTCTTAACAGGGTTGCTTTCCCTCTTTGAGCAAAGGCGGCCGTGCCCCTAACACCCCCACCTCTGCCTCCGAGGTCTGTGTAGGCCACTTCTTAAGGGAGCTTCCCTCCCTGGGGGCCAACAAGGGCTCTGGAGCTCAGTGTGCCCTGCCTGCAGTAGGACTTCACCAGGGCCCACTGTCCCCTGCACACTTTACTAGGTTGGGCCCAATCATATGTCACTGGCGCACAGCATCTCTCGAGTGCGTTCCCGTGCTGGTTTTGTCCCAGCGCAGCAGCCAGAGCTCAGTCTTGGCAAACAAAGACATCTATGGAAAAAAAATTGTCGGACTCGGACTCTGGCTTGTCACATGGCTTGTCCCTCCTCAGCATGGCCTTTCTGCACACAGGCCCTTCTCCACGAGAGTGAGAAGTAGTCATTGTGTGCCTTGCCTTCTTTTCTTTATCGCGGTCATCACGGGCTCGTGGCTGTCACCAGTTTCTCTTCTCACTCTAAGTTCCAGGGCTTTGGTTCACTGATGTCTTCCAAGTTCCTGTAATGAATGAGTGAGTCACAGCTGTTTCTCCTCCATGTTAGAAACTCAAGAGACAAGTTCCCTACTCCAGCCCATCGGAGCTTACTCTCCCAGTGGGCAGAGAATGGCAGAAGAATGAATCCCAATGTCTCATGGCCCTCCCTTTTTCCACCTGCTTCCTTAGGGGTCCTGAGAAGCAATGGCCACAGAAACCCCTGTGAACCCAGCACCGCCCGAACGCAGCACCGTGGTCAGTACCGCAGCCTATAGCTTCATCTGGCAGCCCAGCCCACTCAGGATGCACGTCATCAGGCCTAAGTCAGCCAAGGGCCGGAAGCGGCCGAATCTGCACAGACCACAAGGCATGGGAGATGGCTCTCCCAGTGCGCTGTCCTCTTCACCTCCACCATGTTCCTCCGGGCCACCAAGCAGCCAGAAACGAGGGGCCTGCGCAGCCGTCTCTCCATCTCAGGGAGGCCCTGATGAGATGCCAGAGCTGCTGCAGCAGGCGCCCATCGGGGCTGCCTCATCTCTCAATAGGTACCCAGTCCTCCCATCCATCAACAGAAGAAACCCGGAGGAAGGGGCTGTGGACACAGTGGCCAGCAAGGCCAGCTCTCTGCAGCCGGGCAGTGTCCAGGCCCTTTACCAAGAGGAGGCTCACACCACTATAAAGTCGAACCAGGATGACTCCAGAGCCGAAGTCTGTGCCTTAGAGAAGAAATTCATCATTCAAACCAAGAGACATAGTTCCTCCAGGGCCTCAAACATGGAAGAGCCATCAGACCAAGAGCCAAGGCTGCTGCTGGCTATCAGGTCACCCTCAGGCCAAAGGTTTGTGCGCTACTTCAGGCCAAGTGACGACCTACAGACTGTCCTCTCAGTGGCTGAGCAGAAAAACAAAGCCACCTACCAACACTGCAGCATCGAAACGATGGAGGTGCCCAGGAGACGTTTCTCTGACCTCACCAAGTCCCTGCAGGAGTGTGGCATCCTCCATAAGTCCGTGCTGGGCATCTCTCAGGATGAGGGGGAGGGGTGGCCCTGAGCCCACACCACCAGGCTGAGGCCCCAGGTCTTTGAACAAAGAGCATGTTGGGCGAGCAGAAGCCTCCAACGCAGCCTGGTTTCAAGTGCCACATGAGCCCAGTGCAGCTAAGACCCTAGGGCCTTGTCTGTATAGTGTGCCTGTCTTTGGAGTCTGGGACACATCTGCACACAGGCCGAGCCCCCTATTCTCTCCTGTGGCCACAGGGACATTATTCCACAGCTGTTCCTAGACATGGTGTGGCCAAGACTTGCCCTTTCACAGCTGGCTCCTTCCAGAACCGGCTCTTTCGGGAGCACCTGCTGCCAGCGCAGCAAACTCTGGGTCTCTCCAAGCCAACACCTTGCCTTTCTGGGATTCACCTCTTCCCAGAGAGGATTCTAGTCTAGTAAATAACCAGAGTTTCAGAATTCCGGCACTGGCATTGGCATTTCTCGCAACACCATAAGGAACAGGCTGTAGAGCCTGTATTTGGAAGTAACCTCTCTCTGGAGGTGCAGGAGCAGAGATCCCTGGGGACCCCTGATGGTGTGAGGTGGCAGCAAAAAGAAGAACTGTCTCCTGCTGTCACAGATCCCCCAACCCACCCACATTTCTGAACCGTCCTAGAGCTAGCCAGGATAAATAGCCTCCACAGTCACGGACTAGCCAGGCTGGCTTTTGAATGGACTGACTAGTTAGTGCTTCTTGGGAGCGTCTGTCCGGCCTACCTGGGCATAGGCAAATTGTTTTCTTTCCTGGTCTCAGCGTCTCACCCATGTCAACCACGGAAGGTCTTTGATGCAACCTCAGTGCATCCTGGTGTCAGGTCCTCCATAGGAGAAGGAAGGTGGCTCCTTCCTGGGCTCCCATTGAGACCATGCTGTGCAGCTGGCTAGCTGGCATAGAGTACCCCCTGCACACCTCAGCCAGAGCTGCCACAAGCATTGAGGTCTTGATTGTTTTTTCCCCCGGGGGATACAGATCGTTTGCCAAAGTTCTCTTGTATTGCAGGTTGAGCCAGACACCCACAACTCATCTGCATCCCTTTACGGCCAAATCTCCAGTTGGAGTCAGGAACACTGAGACCTTCTGGGCACCTTGTCCCCTTTGGAGCACAAGCTCCACATGGCCTGGGTACTGACTGGTACATGCCCCGCACACTCTCAGTACACAGGCAAGGCATGGTTCAGGAGTTCTTGGAGCATCTCAAAGTGCCGATGTTGTTACCTTAGCAACAGGGGCATCTTGCCTATGGGCAACACCAGTGGTTACAGATGTTCCTTCTAGAACAATGCCCTTTGGAGACAGCAGTGGTTACTCTGAACACGCTCATCCTATCCCAGCCACCTCCCATACCACACATATCACTCTAGTCTAGGATATTCCTGAACGTTTGCAAGCTTTATCATCCTGCCTAGCTTAGTGGCTCCTTTGATGGGAAAGGTCAGCTGGCACTGGCTTTGATGTGGGCAGGCCAGTGCAGCTGGCCACCTCATCTACTCAGTGACCATGGCAGAAGGGATTGGTGGCTTGAGCGCCGAGCCCCCAGAACATGTATTCCACTTTCCACCAAGTGCACAGTTCTGCCTCTGATCTAGGAGCCTATAAAGATCACACCTACTCTTTAGTAAAAATAAAATCTCACTCACCTGGTGATTCCAAGCGTTTAGAATGCTCTAGTGAGGAATATAACATGCTTGATGGCATGAGAAACTCCTGCATTTAGGGGTTTGCTGCTGCTTTTTGCCTTAGAATTTTGGGGTGGTGGGGGAAAGTGGGGAAGCATGAAATATAGGAATATTTTAGGATCTTTTTAGGAGACATGATTAAAGCTAGATTTGAGCCATCATCATAATCTCTCTTTTTTTTTCTTTTTGGACAAAAGATAATGATACGAACAATAAAAGCTGATCTGTGTGAGACACTCTGTGGAGGAGTACCTGTTATGTTTTAGCCTAAGACTTGGGCATGTGAGTCCCATCTTCAGGTGTCCCTCTGGAAAACCACCTATCCTGCCATTGCAGCCCAGGCTTCCCCTCCCACGCTTGGATGCCCACCACGGAAGCCCTGTCAGCACTGCCCCTGCTTCTGACCTGGCATGTAGCTGGGAAACAGTCCCTTCAATCTCTCCTGTGGCATCAGGGACACTCTGGTCTAATGGGTCCTGCAGGGTCAGCACGTCCATCCTGATGGCCTTTGGTAGGCTGTCCTCACCTGGTTTGTGGTCACAGACCTTTGTCATTTGTTGAATAAACAGACAACTGAGGGGTCTCCCCGAGACAGAGTAGAAGTTGGCGTGAGTAAACCCCAGGAGACTGCGAGCAAACCCACGACTGGATACTCAACCCAACCCTTTCCTTGAGTTAGCCTGACTACTATCTCCAATGCGGGATTCTTGCAAAAACAAGCACTAAAACTCACTGCAGGCAGGGGGATAGCCCTGAGCATCTGCGGCACTCGTATGAGGGGAAGACACAAAGTATTTATGGATGAACTGCATAGAGAGAAACAAGGCTGTTAACTGCATTTGCTGAGCAGAGATGCACCTTCAAAGGTCCCTGGTCCAAGTTCACACTAATTACCACCTCCCTCCAGGGGTGTGACTCCTGACCAAGGTTGCTTCGGAAGACACCTGTTCCAAGGAAGCGTCATCTGGGCTCCCTGGCTCTCTTCCTTACTGCCCTTCATTTAATTTATTTAAATCCTGAGGCCGATTTGGAATACGTATCTTCTCAAGAGGATCTAGGGAGCTGATTAGCAAGCCTCTTAATTGTTTAACTCTCATGCCCCGCTGTGGACAATGAGAGTTGCAGGGCTTTGGGTGTTGGCCCTCTAGTGACCAGCTGAAGACTCACTCTTCTGATGTATGCTGTGTCCACTCTGGCTCACGAGCAGAGCTTGGGCCTGTTTGAGTTCTAATTGCCTAGTAGGAACAATCTAACATTTAGGGAGAAACCTGAGGAAGTGGCATCGGCTCCCACCTCCCAGTAGGGAAATAGGCTCTGGAAACTGCTGCCCCACCCCACCCAGCATGGGATACTGTGATGTCCACTCTGACCAGACCCAAATATACCATGTCCCGTGGACCCTGATGCTCTCCAGGGACTTCCTGCATCCAGACCTCTGCCTCTGCTTGCTTGTGCCTTTCCTCTTATCAGAGTTCCCAGCAGGCCAACATCATATTAAAATCTATAATACATAAATTCAGCATAATACATTTATATAATGCACCATCCAATATATATTAGGTAACTACATGCCAAGCATATTAGACCTATCAGGGAATAGAATAGGCTCTAATCTCTATACTTACATTGCATTTATCAGAGAGGGAGACAGGAAGTAACTGGAAGCCATAATACATGATGTAGACCTATAGAAGGAAGAACAGCAGACGAGGAAAGGCTACCAGTAGAATCCAAGCCAAGGACCAGGGTGGGTGGCTACACAACTCATGGGAAGTAGCTGGCTTCTGGGACTTCAGCCATTTATCTTCCTTCCCTTCCTTCCTTTTTTCCTTCCTTCTTTCCTTTCTCTCCCCACCCACCCCCTTTTTTTCCAGGCTGTCATGCTACTTCCAGTAGCCTTGAACATGACACATAGCTGAGAATGCCTTGAACTTCTGATCCTCTGTCTCTACCTCCCAAACACTGGAACTATGGGTGTGCATGCCAGCACACCCAGTTTATCCAGGGCTTGGAGTGTGCTAGGTGAGCACTCTACCCACTGAGCCACGTCCCCAGACCACGTTTAGTTTATTCAAAAGTAATCATTTTATTATCAAAACATTAAAGTCGATGCTGACCTATAGCATGCATCATCTTTATCATACATTATTTTTCCAGGCCAAAAAAAAAAAAAAAAAAAAAAAAGAGGTAGGGGCTCATTCATATAGTCAACTATAGCCTACCCCTCAAACAAAATGCAGGTTGTTTCGGTGATGTGGAAGTTGGGAAGTATAGAGAAGATTGACAAAGGAAAGAAAATCATCCATAAAGATTGTGATTGTTAGTGCCTCTGCATGTATTTTTTTTTTTAATCCTCAGATTAAATTGATGTTGCACGTTACTTTCTTGCCAATAGAAACACACGAATATTTTTAACATTTGTGTTCCTAGCAAAAGCTTGCATGTTCTCATCCCAAGTTTCTACGGACTCAAAACTATTTTGAGATTGAGTAATACTCAACCTGTTGGCGTCTTATTATCATTGAACTAGTTCCTTTTTTTACAAAGCATTCACATGCTCCCAGTTTTGTTTTTAACCACAGAAGTCAAAGCTAAAGCTCTTCATTTATGTAGGGTTTTTTTTTTTTTTTAATCTCTTACACTTTCCCTTTAGGACAAATATCCAGAAAGACAGTCAAGGTTTTTCTCTGTAGCCCTGTGACCCAGACAGGTTTTGAGCTTGCGAGCTTCCTACCTCTGCCTGGGGGAGACAGGATTAAAGACCCCAGCTGCCAGGCTCAGAGACTTTGCTTTTCAGGTGGCTACAGAGCAAAGCACACAGAAGCTGAGGCTATTGCTTTGAATAATTTCCCGGCTTTTTAAAATTGACAATAGAAACTAACATTTTCCTAATTTTGGAAACCATTGGTTACTACTAATTATTAACATTTTCTGTGTGTTTCAAGACACTTCTAAAAATATTTATTACGTGTACATGCGTGCATATGCAGGTGTGTGTGTGTGTGTCTGTCTGTATGTATGTATGCATGTATGTATGTCCAGGGTTGCTTCTGGGATTGAACCCTATCTTTCAGACTTACAGTGCAAACACTCTACCTGCACTTTTAAAACTAAAATGGAGGATCAAGAGAGAGAGACAGAGTTCAGCAGTTAAGAGCACTGATGCTCCTGGGACCGGAGAGAGGGCTTTAATAGTCAGGAATACTTGCTGCTATTCAAGAAGACCAGGGTTCGATTCCCAGAACACATATGATGGCTGAGAACTGTAATCAGTTCCAGGGGATCTTCTAGCCTCTGATGGCACAGGCATGCATGTGGTGCACAGACACACATGCAGGCAAAGCACCATGCACACAAATATAAATAAAGTTTAATTTAAAAAAGAGAGAGAGAGAATACTCGCTGTTCATGTGGAGCCTGGGTTTGGTGCCTAGAACCTACATGGTACCTCGTAGCTGTCCATATCTAGTACCAGGGGATCCAAAATCTCCTCTGGCCTCCAAGGGCACTGCACACAGGGTGTACACATATGTACACACATACATACATGCAAGCAAAATACTCATACACATAAAATTAAATTTGAATTTTGCTGGGTGTGACAGTGTACACCTTTTATCCGAGCACTTGGGAGGCAGAGGCAAGTGGATCTTTGAGTACAAAACCAACCTGGTCTACATAGTAAGACAGACTGCCTAAAAAGCAAACTTTTTTAAATGTAAAATAAAGTATATTCTACTTGATGAATAATAAGGAAAGTCGTGACCATATCATTGAGGAAGGAATTGCTCTGTTCTTTCAATTCATATTTGTGTAATGCATTATATTTTGCAAAATATATATGGTGTTAAACTATATGAACACTGCTTCTTGTTTAACTGATAAATAATTGCTAAGACAGGGCCTCATTATGTTGCTTAGGCTGGTCTTGAACTCCTGGACTCAACTGTCAACTCATCCTCCTCAGTTCTGGGATTTCAGGCATGTGCTACCATGCTAGGCTTTGAGCTTGGGTTCTCATGAGTCAAAGCTTGTGTGTTTTCACTGCACCAACAAGACGAACAAATGCACACCACACTAGGCACAGAGCATCACAGCGGGTCAGACTGTCTCTGTCCTTGAGGAATTTCCAATCAAGTGGGGAAGCCCACTTGGAAGAGATACTACACTGGCACATTTACCAAGCATCCTCAGTCTGATTTGGTGAGAGTCAGAAACCAACCAGGTATTAAGTGTGGCAGAAAATACTCCTGTGCATCTCTGAAGCCTCCGGAAGGAGTCTGAATGCTCCCTTCACAGAGTCTACGACAAAGCTGGGGGCCAGACTACAAAGCCACTGGCCACCAGTGCCTTTCAGTCCACATTCTCCAAGAGTAGAGAGGAGAGGTGAGAGGCAGATTGAGGCCAAGGCCAACATGAGATCCTGGAAGTCAGTGTTCTCTTGCAGAGAGCTTTTGCCTTTCAGTGTCGCTAACAGTGAGAAAGAGCCATTGAGATGTTCTGGGACTTTCTAAAAATGCTGAACTGAAGTTTCTGAGGGAGGCCCAGGGAAGACCAAGGACGAGGCAGGTCAAGACCCTCTGAGCTAGTCTGAATCATTTCAAGTCTGTGTCATGATTTATGACTCACCAGGTCAGACCAGTGACCTGCCTTCAGACCTGCCCAGGACTTCCTGCTCTCTGGCCTTGTGTGGCATTCTCCTGTCAGGAGGTAACTGCCATGATTTGGCTGTGAAATGTCCTTGGTTGGCTTGTGTGTTTGAAGACTTAGTCCTCAGCTGGTGTTACTGTTTTGGGAAGGTGGTGGGAGAAACTCGTGGGAGAAGCAGGTCACCAGGGATGGGTATTGAGGCTTTGTAGCCTGATCCTACTTCCTGTTCACTTTCTGCTTCTTGAGTGTAGCTGCAATGTGACCACCCAGTCTCCTGCTCCACCCTGTTCAGGCCTCCATTGCTCTATTGCATTCCCAGCCATGATGCACAGCATCCTCCTGGAACTGTAAGTCCAAAGAAACCCTTTGGTTTCTTTCCTGGGGGCTGAAGAGATGGATCAGCGGGTCAGCAGTTAAAAGCTCATGCTGCTCTTGCTTCATAGAGGACCTGAGTCCGATGTGACAAATAAAAAAACAAATGTAACTCCGATTCCAGGGGACTTCCGTGGATAACTGACTGCACAGGAAGCACTTGTATACGTGCAGGAAAAACACCCATATGCATAAAATATTCCCTTACGAAAGGAAACATCCCCCCCCATGTGGTATAGGAAGTATGTAGGATTAACACCGCAAAATCATGTGCTCTCCGTCTGTGTGGGCCACCATTTCTCCAAGCCTTAGCGTCACTCCCAGCCACACACGGAAGCCACTGCCTCACCTGGAGCTTTGTGAGGAATCACATGAAGTCATTTGTATGGAGGATGTTTTGACACCTGTAAGAAATATGTACAAATGCTAATTTTTATTTTAGAAACCATCCTAGATTGCCATCATTTCTTCCTCACCTGTTCCCCCACCCACTTAATGTGCCAGGAACTGGCCCAGAAATGAAGACGGGCTTGCTGCCCTCTAGGACCATCCTGCCCACTGGGGGAGGACAGAGAGGACCGGAAGCTGCCCTCTTCACTGTGGATTAGATCAACCATCCGTTTTCCTTAATGACGCTTGTTTGGTAGCAAACAGTGCCAGACGCATAACTGGCGCCCAGTGTGTCTGTGGGATGAGTGGGTGCATTGAAGGGTATGTGGACTCCCAGATTTGAAGATGGAAAAGTTTGCAGGCTAACATGGGGGCTGAGGTTTAGAGGACGCTGGGTGAAATCTGAGAACCAACACCCAGCTGGCCTCTTCCCCAAGGCTGCAAGGCCTTCGAATGCCAGCTTGTGACAATGGCATTATTACATCTTTCTGATGCTTGTCATGTCTCTGCACACGGTGAGCGCCAGCCTCCCTGAAACAAAACCGCTGAAAGAGCCCAGAGCTTGGTATGGAAAACCGGCTCAGAATCACAGGCATCAAGCTAACGGGTTATTTGGGTCAGCCAAGCCCTTTGGCCAGTTCACACTGACGTGAGTCTCGGTGCTGCCATCCGCAAAGAGCTTGGCATGGCTGCAGAGCTTCCTGTGGAGAGCTGGCAAACACACAGAACTCAGCCCATCTGCTGTGGTCCTCATTACCCTAATAAAGACAACGCGGCCTTGGGAGCAAGAAGCCAGGTCGGGCAGGCTCCTCTTCTCCAGGTATTTCCCATTATATAAGATTGGAAACCCAGCACACATGTGAGACAGTATCGGTAATACACAAGTAATCAGCGGCCCCTGGTTGGGGTTCTTATGAGGACCACATCTCTAAACCAAACATTGAGACCCGGATTCAGGGACTAGGGCTTGGGCAGAGTGCTAACCCGGCAGACACTAGCAAATACATGGTGGAGGTCCTACTGGGGGGGGCGTGGGTGTCTGTCCATGAATCTACGCAAGAAGAGAAATAAAGCCTTGTGACTAGGATGAGGGCAGAATCCATCAATCATGTGGGACCTTTTTGATCCCACAACAGCGTAGCCCATCAGGGGCTGAGTCTTCATTGCCGAGACCTGACTGTTTTTTTTTTGCTAAAGGCAAACGCTGCTGCAAAGCTGTAAGCGCGCGTGGGCTTCTCTCTGTGGTGTCCAGTTCTGACCTTCCACCATGGCCCTGCCGTGGGGCCAAGCTACTCAGCCTGCCGTTATCTGTACTCTTCACACAGGGGCCCGGGGTACCCGGCCAAGCTGACAAGCGTCATAAGCAAGCTCTAGGAGAACTGCTGGCATTTGGAGACCGTGTCTTCCCTCGTTTAATGCTTTGTCTACACTCAAAATGACGGCATGTCAGGATTAGGGAGGAGGGGTGCAAGTGGGTGGGCGTACAGGTCCCTGTGCAAGTCAAATGACATTTTCTCTGCCTGGAGGAGAACACAGGTTTAGGAAACGTTTAGCTGAAAACTCACACCAAGTGACGTGACTCCTGCACCAGCTTGGCCCCGCTCCCCCCCACTCCACCTCTTAACTGCATCCAACCAGAGCTTCCTCTTTACCACACTAACCTTCACTCGGATCATCTTCTAGCTGTCACCTCAAGTGACCTTATTCACACATATAGGCTCCAGGGACTCAAGCATGCCCCAAAGGCATCGTGGGTATTTTCTTATGTTTGTATGTATGTATTATACATGTATGTGTCTGTGTGAATACAGGTACACACATGCTGTGGTGCAACATGTGGAGGTTGGAGGAGGGGTGTCAGCCCTTGACTTCCATCTTGCTTGGCACAGAGCCTCTTGTTCTTCACCACTGTGTATTTCTTGGTAGCTGACCTGAGACCTTCCAGGGGTTCTCCTGTCTTCCTCTTCCATCTTGCTCTGGGAGTGTCAGGATTACAGACACGCACACTACGTCAGCCAGCTTTACCGGGGGCCTCTGAGGACCCAGACTCGGGTCCTCAAACTTCCGCATCAAGTGCTCTGCCCACTGAGCCACCTCTCTATCCCAACACTGGTTTCTGATATTAGGGAAAGGTAACCTAAAAGGCATGCTGCTGAAGAGCAGGGGAGAGCCCAAGCTTTCTGAAGTACCTCCTTTTGAATTAGGGCTATAGAGTTAACTGGAACCACAGGAGGACAGCCTGAGGCACAGTCACTTTCCAGATGTATTGTTTGTGTGGTATGAAGGTGTGTGTGTGTGTCCAGGGCTCTGTCCCAGGTCCCCTATCTAGTGCCAGCACCTCCTGAGACAAGTTATTTCATCCTTTTGTCTCCCAGTGTTTAAAATGAGGGTGCTACCTCCCAGGGCTGTGAAAGGTAAGTGGATTACTATATGGAGCTACAGAGAGTCTACGATACACACTGAACACCCTGGTCAACTGTCTTGTCAACAACTCTGCAAGGGAGGCTTTTGGCCCCATTTAACAACAACAACAAAAAAAAAAATAGAGTGTGCTTAAGATGTGAGGAAAGGTAATCTTGGCACAAGTGGGCACTCCTGGGCCTGGTGAGTCACCAAGGACTTGTCCACAACCAACTTAGCTGTGTGTCAAAGCTCTCTGCTTTTGTCCTTGCAGGGCGCCACCCTTCTTGGTCTGGGGACCAGTCACTATAAAGTGCCACCTGGTGTTCTTCCTGGACGCTACATAGCAGGATTAAACAGTGTAGGCATGTGTAGTAAGCAGCTGGACATGGTGCTGCAAAGGCCCCGCCTCAGCAACCAGCCACGGGCCCTCAGACAGGAAGTACAACCTTTGAACCTTCACCACATGGTGTCTGTGGTTCGAACTTTGAACAGGCAGTCGGGTGTGTGTGTGTGTGTGTGTGTGTGTGTGAGAGAGAGAGAGAGAGACAGAGAGAGACAGAGAGAGAGAGAGAGAGAGAGAGAGAGAGAGAGAGAGACAGAGAGACAGAGAGAGAGACAGAGACAGAGACACAGAGAGAGAAAGAGAGAGAGAAAGAGAGAGAGAGAGAGAGAGAGAGAGAGAGAGAGAGAGAGAGAGAGAGAGAGAGAGAGAGAGAGAGAGAGAGACTGCTGCTCAGATCCTGTGTTGCAAGGAGATGCTCACAGACCTAGTGGCCAGCTGTGGGAATGGCCCCTTCTGTAGAACCTGGGGTAGATTCCTAGCTGGATGGAGGAAGAGTCTGGATGAATAAGACTGACACGGTTGAGGATCTGACAGGAATTCTGTCTTATTTAATTTTTAGGGCATTCCCTGGAGGCAGACATCTCAAATCCCTTTTATAGATGAGGAAATGGAGAATCAGAGGGGAAGAGTGGCTCAGCCAAGGTCACGTGGCCTGTAGCAGGGAGCAATGCCTAGTGCCAAGTCCTGGCCAGTGCTCAGTGGGCCTGGAGTGGCAAAGAGCAAGAGGACATTTTAGTTGTGACCAGAGAGTCATCAGTATCAGCCACCAATCTGTGTGAGGAAGATTCTGCCGGTGGCTCAGAAATCCGCGGCTCCCACCTCGAGCCGAAAGCCCTGCTAAAGAGCTCAGCGGACACTTCAATTCTAAGTCCTAATGTGTATCCATTTGGTTATTGCAAAACTAATGAAACAATTTAATGGTGTTTACCACCTCCTAATCATCAATTATGCAATTTTCACATCAAGGACGATTTCTGGTGTGAGTGTTCCCACTGAGTCTTGGAGGGTGGCCTGGAACCGATGGCATAGGACAAGTCAAAAGAAATGTCTTCTGCACCCCAGCTGGCCAAGCTATGGGTCTCAGTGGCACCAGCTTTAGCAGGCCCCGGCTCTTGGCTGACAGGAGGCAGTGCAGCTTTCACCAGCCTATGAAGATGGAGCCAGAGAAAATGCTTGAAGGTGGCAGGCCATGGGTCCCCTCAGAGCTGAGCGTGAACGCGGCAGCTACGGTGGTGGATACATGACAGGGATTTTATTTCTCAGGCCATAGGCAAAAAAGAAAACATAAGAGTTCTAAAAAAAAAAAACCCCAGCTTTCGTTTTTTACTTGAGTGTGACCTTCAGAAATGTGGTAATCCGGTGTAGTAGTGCCCGACTTTAATATCAGCACTGGAGAGTAAGAGGCAGGGGGGAGTTCTGGGAGTTCACAGCCAGCCTGATCTACTGGGAGAGTGAGTTCCATGACAGCCAGAGCTACATAGTGAGACCCTGTCTCAAAACAGACAAAGCTGAGGATAGAGTCACATGTAGAGACACACTCAGCCAGAACTATGTGTTTATTCTGTATTAGGCCTCAGGCTAGGTTATGGGGAACCTCTCCAGGAGGAGAGCTTGTCTGAGTGTGTACGTGCACTGTGACAGGAGTTTCAACAGTAACGGGGGCAGAGGGGTCTTAACCTGAATCCTGGTGATGAAGGTGACAAGGGATCTTTAAGGCAGGGAGGAGCATGTGATGAGCTTGAGGCAGGAGAGGTCTGGCCTGCCCTGCCAGGGACCAATGAGCTCAAAGTAGCAGGAGCACATCTTCCTGGAGAGGTGGGTGTGATGGCACAGGACCCCCGAGTGCTGCATCAAAGTATGCAGAGAGGGGAGCCGGCATGGGTTCTTTGAAGACTCATGCATCCAAGTCTAAACCAAAAGCCTGTCTCTCAGAGCTCCACGGAGGGAGGGTCGGTGAGGGTGAGAGACAGGCTTGGCAGGGAGACAGATTTGGAGGGATATTGCATAACCCTTTCCAAGGGAAAGTGAAGAAAACCTGTATCTACCCTGGATAGGAAGGGCACCAGCAACCAAAGAAGGATTCTGTCCAAATGCAGCTTGGTGAACCTGGATTATTGGAACAAGCTATGGGAATCATTTCCAGGATCAGAAGTGACTCAAGACAGCTAAAACACCAGGAAGCCCTTTGGCAAGCAGACTCTCAGCTGCAACACTGAGGAGGCCAACCCAGAGCACGGATGGCTCAGGGAAAGCTGCAATAGTGAAGTGTCCCAAGGTGACTTACAGGCAGCTCTACCACCTGAGATACCCCACCCAATCCACCGAGTCCATTGCTTTCCTTTTTATTTAACTTCAGGAAGGGGCGGAGCTGTGGGAGGGCCTGCCGAAGCGAAGCAGCTCTGAGTACCTAAGCCCCACCACTTCCATGAGGGGCTGTGAGCACCTCGAAACAGCTTCTGTGAGAGAGCATCACCAGGCCCCAGTCCCATGAAGCTCTTGTAAAGGTGACCACAGCTTCCCCTGACTTAGGACGGGGATGGTCATAGCCTGCCTGGAGGAAACAGCTAGACAAACGCTGACGACAAAGCTGCCATGTTGCCGACACAGCCTCGGCCAAAGCCTAGAGGAAGTCCTAGCGTTGTTAGGACAGCCTGAGCTTCCATGTCCTCAGCTCAGATGTCTCTCAGCATAACCCAGTCTCCCTGTGCATGTGGGGAAGCGTGGCCACATTTCTCAGGGAAGAAGGTCCCAGTCTTTGACCCATGGCCCACCAGCATTGCCGCTTGGCTCTTTTCCAACACCATCATCTGGGTAAGGTTGGCCTGTGAAAGGTAAGGTCTAGAGTGAATGGGACCTTCTACAGTGGCCAAGGGCATCAGCTCCCCTGTCCCCTGCCTCTGTGTCCCTATTTATACAAGGAAGACATCACTTCCAACAGTGATGTAGCATACAGGACAATGACTCCCTCAAACACAATTGTGAGTTCCCAGAGACCTAGGAATTGGTATAAATAATAATGATGATGGTGATGATGATGATGATGATGATGATGATGGTGATGGTGATGATGATGATGTAAGGACAGAGGTTTTGGCAGAGTATAGAAAAATCTCCGAGAACTACTGGGACCTTGACACCCCTAGCTAGGGGGCTATTTAATCCCAGCGTGCACTGTGTACAAACCCTTTGCTCATCACCTTCCTCTCTTGTCCCACCAGAAACACATCATCAAGCCAGGTAGTTTAAAATGTTTTGTTTTGTTTTTTTCGTTGAAAGCTCCTTGAAAACTCCTCGATTAAGATGCTGTGGCCTTTCTGTAGGGCTTTCATTTCTACCTGGCCTGGGGGATGGCTTCCATATCTAATGAGGTGGTCTGTGGCTTTTGCAGTGTACTTCATTAGTCACACTCCTGAATTCCTGGTTTAAAAAAGCCATTAGACTCCCACGGGCACACAATGAATCCCTTCACCCCTAGCATCTACCCTTCTGTAACAAGGCCCAGAGAATGCCTCGGAAGCTGTTCCTTGCCAAACATAGAACAATATTTGGGGGTGTGTTGAGGACTACAGCTAGTCTAAATGATTAAAAAAAAAAAAAGTGAGTCAGAGCTGGGTTCTCTGTTACTCACTCAGGAGAGTGATCTGCAAAGGCCATCAAGGCCGGAAGGATCCTACAACACACCTGAAAACTTCCGCACACACCATTTTTAAGAAACTGCTGCTTCATTAGCCACGAGCGGGTGCTTCTATCGGATGGAGGTCCGTCTTGCTAAGTCGTAGATGACATAGCTTTGCTCCCTTACAAAAAAAAGTTCAACAGAAAGTGTCATGGCTGTTAGGGGTGTGGCCTTGGGAAAACAATCTGAAGGCTCAACCATCATGCCGGTATAACTCTGTGACCAAAATGTGTCAAAAATGAAAACAGCTTTTGATCTGGGCACCCAAGTGGGGACCAGAGAGCAGAGGCCCTGAAAAAAAAATGTTTCCTGGAGAGCCATGGGTAGTTAGATTAGAACAACATCGAAACCTTCAAAAGGACCCCTGCCCTGTCTAACCAACTCCGGGAAAAGCAACACAGACACGCCACAGCATTGGCATGGACTTCCATCCCCAATGCCTGAAGCCCTCCCTTCATTCTTTGTTGCTGTGTACAAACTCAGAAAGCTCAGACTCTTAGCTCCTCCTAGCCTCAGCTTTCCTATGCTCAAAGCAAAGTTTAGCACCTGCCCTGACCACCTGCCCAAGCTGTTCTGAGAAGCAAAGAGAGAGAATAAAGGAGGAACCACATGGGAGAGTGTCCTGCGCCAAGTGTTGTCTTAAGGTCACCATGGCTCTTACTGACCTGTACCCCCAACGTGAGCATTAAGAGAATTGTGAGGTTGTATTTTGTAACCATCCAGATCTGAACTTCAAGGTCTCCTGACTCTTCTGGACCAACTCCCTGCTCGAATTGACCTGAAAGCCTCAAAGTGCATCTTAATCTCATGGTCTCAGCTGCCTGTCTAAAACAGGCAAAAATCTTCATATGTCCTACAGAGGCTGAAGGATGTGCTGTCCAAAACCAGTCAATCGGCCAGAGAGAGGGCTCGGCATGTGAGAGAGCTAGTTCTTCTTCCAGACGACTCCAGTTCAGTTCCCAGCACCTATATTGGGTAGGTCACAACCTCCTCCAACTCCAGTTCCAGGAGATCTGGCGCCATCATCTGGCCTCTGCAGGCATTACACTCACATGCACATACACATACCTGCCACACACACATTGAAAATAAAAACAAAACCTTTTTTAAAAATAAAATTAAAAGCAGTCAAACATTTTTTTTTAAAAGGATGCAGCATACTTGTGCTAAAAATTATCGGAAATGTCCTCAAAATGTGAGGGTAATGCCAACACACTCCTGGGACTCCAGCCCGAGCCCCTAAAGCAGGAACTGGCCTTCTCTCACTGCCATCAACCAGAAGGTCATAGTTAGAGGGGCCCTGAGCTATTTTCTTTTGGTACAACAGAAGAATCCAGGACCAGCTGCCTCAGAAAACAAGAAGGGTTGCAGAGTGACCTGGTGGTGGTCAAGAGCCCAAATATAGAAAGAAAATCTTTCCCCAGATTTTGCTTCCAGAAGGGAGTCATATTTTGCACTTGTAAAACTATTTCCTGGCTGAGAGCTGACCTACATTGCTGTCCCTGCCCACACTGGTAATTGTCTACCACAGGGCGCCTGCTCTCTGGCCAGCATCCTTTCTCTGGGCTTTCAGCCTGTTAATTGGTTTCCAGTGGTGCTGTTGCACCAACTGTACCAAAACCCCCACTGTGATCCACGGCTCCTTCCTCAAGGGAGCTGATGACCCTCAAGGACCTCACAAAGACCCCCCCCAGGAGGTAGTCCCTTCACAAAACCATTCTGGAGTCCCTTGGCTGCTCAAAGGAAGGGTTGCAGACACCATAGATGGGAGGGTGGGCACACTAGCCTGATGAGAGTCTCTTCCTTCTTCCTCAGAACCCAAGCGCAATCCAAGCAGGGTTGAACGGCGAGGGTAGAAAGGGGAGCCGGCTTGAAGTTCTCACGTAAGGAGAGGAAGGGGCTCTCAGCTGTGGGCCAACAAGCCAGAGTCTAGAGTGTAAGTGCTTTGCTTGGCAGCTGAAGAGTCCTGCCCTGTGTCCACATCTGATTTTTTTTTTTCATTATCTAGATGGATGGAGTAGATCAGAGAAGGGACAGTGATTGGATGATTAATAGAAGTGTTCTTAACGAGCTCTTCAGACTTTTGAGCCCCCCCCTCCCCCGCCAACGGCGGCCCTACTCATTGCACAGATGGATTCCTCCACAGTGGGCAAGATCTCCAGACATAACTCAAGAGCCGATGCCTTGAGTGTAGTTGGGATATAATGGGATATTTTCAGGGTTCTGGCCCAGGAGTGTTCTGTAGGGTTCTCTTTATATGCTAATCAGACAGGGTTTCCAGGGAAGGAAAGGATGCTGTTATACTGCTAGGGCACGGGGGGGGGGGGGGGGTGGGGGGGGGAGGGGGGGGTGGGGGGGCATTTCATCCCAATGTGAATTAAGGCAGCAGGGTGGGGGTAAGGAGAGCAAGGAATGGGATTGTAATGAATTTGGTGTGGGAAGGAGAGAAGCCATCACAAGGCAAAGAGCCCCAAGATGAAGGCCAGCAGAGGGGTGGGCGGGAGGGCTCTGGTGGCTGTGGTAAGGCAGGCAAGGAGCCGTTTCAACTCGGAACTCTGAATAATGAGCCGAAGGCCTTGCTGGAACCAGAAGCAGAGGCGGCAGACAGTGCTTCTGATGAACAGTCACAGGTATTTGGGGACTTGTTGGCTTTTATGATTCGCTGCTGGAGATGTCTGGGGTGTATTTGGTGTCTGGCCACTAGTTGGACACACATCCCAATTATGACAGTGTTCCCATGGGGAAGAATGACCGCGTTGTGAATATTCTCTTTATAACTGCTTTGCCAGGGCGGGTTTGTTGGGGTGGAAGATGGGACTGGCTCTGTGCTTGCATTGCAGTGGACTTCCAGATGCCACAGGGAAGGCTGCTTTTGACTGTGTGTGCCGGGGTAGAATGCGTTTTGGAGAGCAGGCCAGGTGGGTAGGTTTAAAAGCAGGTGGAATGGAGCCCAGCTGGGGCAGGCTTTCATTTGAGGGTCACGTGGCAGTGGGTTTGGCTGTCTGGAGAGCTTATAGAATGTTCTACTCAGGGCAAGCCAGGCCATGAGATGCTACCCAGTGACTCAGGCAGGGCCCTTGACACTAAAGGTTTTGTCTAGCCTTGGCCACTTCAGGCCATTCTAGACAGCAAAGGTCTTTGAGTCAGAGTCTTTGAGATAGAAAAAGCAAAAAGCGTGAAAAGTTCCCCAAACTCATATTAGCTTGGAATAAGGAAGGGAGGGAGGGAGGGAGGGAGGGAGGGAGGGAGAAAAGAAGGAAGAAATAAGATAGGTAGGAGGGAAGGAAGACGTAAAGATATTGAATGGCTTACAGCCCCCTTTGTACTCATATTGTGACCTGCAGATCCTGTGAGCTGTCACCTTCAGGCACAATGGACTCATCTGCCCTTCTTGCTGGGATTATGGTCCAAAAGTCCTGGGAAAACCCTACCATTGAAGGAGAAGACAAGAAAGCATCTTGCCTCCTTCAGAAGGCAAAGAACCTAGACAGTGGATTGTGCTGCACCAAAACATGACTGTATGTTGCAATCCAACATTTTGGAATTTTCCTTCGGATGAAGGAAGCTCAACATCAGCTTGCCTTTCCCTCCAGTGTCGGGGCGGCGGAGGGGGGGGGGGATGGGGGGAGGGGCACTCTGCTCAATGTGCATGCCTTGTACACACA
>OU015754.1:71705402-71745375 GCA_907169655.1 Acomys percivali | reverse complement strand
GTGGTGGTGGTGAGGGTGGTGGTGGTGAGGGTGGTGGTGGTGGTGAGGGTGGTGGTGGTGAGGGTGGTGGTGGTGAGGGTGGTGGTGGTGATGGTGGTGATGGTGGTGGTGGTGAGGGTGGTGGTGGTGGTGAGGGTGGTGGTGGTGATGGTGGTGGTGGTGAGGGTGGTGGTGGTGAGGGTGGTGGTGGTGATGGTGGTGGTGGTGAGGGTGGTGAGGGTGGTGAGGGTAGTGGGTGGTAGCAACTGCTGCCAGGGGCCAGGGGTGAAGCCAGCAAACACTATCTGTCAATACTTGCCACAGCACCAGAATTTGTGTTCCCTTGAGGGTTGGCTAGTGAAAATGAGAGGAAGAATTGCCCATCCCTGACCCAAGATAGGGAGCAGGCATAGGCCTCAGAGCCAAGGACAGGAAGAGACTGAGAAGCACCAAGGCCAGGCGAGGTTAGAGCCACCTTCCCCAGAAGAACAATGACAAACTCAAAGATGAGGTGGTTGAAGGGGCCTGGGGGGAGGGGCTCTGTTTCCACACCTGACCCACAGCAAGTTCCCTAACTCAGAGGAAAATAGGGTGTAGCCATTGGTCCCATCCTCCAACAGCTTGAACTGTTCAATCAATTACACCAACACTCATCTTAGTTCGTTTCTGCTGCTGTGACAAACGCCATGACCAAAAGCAACTTGAAAAGGAAAAGGTTTATTTATTCTCACAACTTGTAGCCCATAGCTGAGAAAAGTCAGGCAGGATCTCAGAGCAGGTGCGTGGAGGCAGGACCTGAAGGAGAAGCCACGGAGGAGTGCTGATTGCTGGCTCTCCTGCCATGGCTTGCTCATCTTGTTTTCACCCACGACCACCTCTCCAGGGGTAGCACTGTCCACAGTGGGCCAGGGCTCTCACCTGAATTGTTAATCAAGAAATGCCCCCCCATAGACTTGCCTACAGGCCAATCTGATGGAGGCATCTTCTTTCATTGACACTCCCTCTTCCAACATGACCCTGGCTGGTGTTGAACTGATAAAAATTTAACCAGCGAAGCACCATAAATAAGGTGAAACTTTTTTTTTTAATCATAAAGGGAATATGTTAAACTTTCTACATGCTGGATGACTTTTCCGGCTTCTCTAAGGAGGAAAATGTGGTTTGCTTGGGAGGCATCAGGTAGTGTGGACAGGTCACGAAGGAGGGGGCAGATGGGAAGCCCTGGGGTTGCCCTGCAGCTCTGGGCAGCGCCTTGTCCTCACAGGAGCCAGACAGGAGAGAGAACTACACTGGGTGGTGGTGGTGGTGCCTCTGTGTCAGAGAAACAGAAAGAGAGACAATTGCGCATGAGCATTCAGCCCCTTTCATTTTCAAGGACGTGAGCTGATAAATATTGATTGTCCTGGCTGCCGAGTGCATTATGCAAATGAACCAAAGGGGACAGATAATGCTTCCAGGTCACCACCTGTCATCTTCTAGTGCCTCATGTTTTGAAAGGGGGTTAAGAATGGCTGACTTCCTCTTTAATACCTGTGTAGGAGTCGACAGTGTTGAACGGCCATTATTTCAGATGTGACTCACTGGGGGCCACATTAATTTCCTATTTACAGAAGTCACTCTCCGGTGTGTGATGGATCCTGTTCATTCAGCTTACCTCGCACGTATCCGTCAGATGCTACTGATGGCAGGAGGCTCTGAGGACTAGTCTTCCCTAGCGACCTAGAGAAGCTATGTTCTTTTGATTATAGTCTTAAGATGGTAGCGTTCAACATCTGCCTCAACCGTATTAAACTAATAGATGGGCCATGAATTCTTTAAAAGACTTGAAAGCGCTGGAGGTTAAAAAAGAAAGGAAGAAAAGAAATGGTTTATCAAAGTAGGTCAGTCAATCAGGCGGTAATTTTACCACAAGGATATAAAGGGCCCCCTCCAGCCAGTACCCCTCAGCCAAAGTCACAACAAAGGAATTTGTCACCCTTGCTGAAAAGCCTTCTGAATTTCTATGGCAGTTTTCAGATGCTCAGTAACCGGGGCCAGGCCTTGAGAACTGTAAAGTCTATGCCACAGGGAGAACTGCTTAGAAGCTGCATTTACTTTACATTTGTGGAAGAACAGAGTTGAGGAGATAGCTCAGTAAGTAAAGTGCTCACCTTGCAAGCATGAAGACCTGAGTTCAATTCCCCCAAATCATTGTTTTTAAAATTCCAGGTATGGAGGCCCATTCTCGCAATCTCAGTGCTGGGGTGGCAAAGACAGTCAGATCCCTGGTGTTCTAATTGGTTTCTATAAAACAACTTGGGGAGGAAAGGGTTTATTTCTCCTTACAGCTTATAGTCCATCATGAAGGACGTCAGGATAGGGACCTGGAGATAAAAGCTAAAGCAGAGGCCATGGAGGAGTGCTGCTTACTGGCTTGCTGACCACCTGCTCAGGAGTGGCACCACCCACAGTGGACTGTGTCCTCCCAACATCAATCATCAATAAATAAAATGCCCCTATGGACTTGGCTACAGGCCTATCTGATGGAAGCATTTTCTCAGTCGAAGTTCCCTCTTCTCAGATGACCCAGTTTCTGTCAAACTGATGAAAACAACTAACCAACCAACTCAGGGCTCTCTGACTAGTCAGTCTAGCCAAATGGGTGAGCCCCAGGTTACAGTGAGAGACCTGCCTCAAAAAAACAAGATGGAAGGTTGCTAAGGAGCAACACCTGAGGCTGACCCCATGGCCTACACACACACACACACACACACACACACACAAACCCCACAGTAGAAAAAATGGCTACAGGTAAAAAGGAAATAAATTTCACATGGATTCTGTTCTCTTCCCCTCACTGTCTATAAAGCTCCTGTGTCATGGTTCTAAGGGTAAGGGCTACACAGGGAAGCTAACACGTATCCAAAACCTCAGCTGAGCCACGCTGCAGCCCGTGTATTTGCACATCTGTCTGTGCTGTTTCAGAAGGAAGGATTCTTTTTTTTTTTTTTAATCAAGAACACATTTGAAGGATATAAGATAAATTGAAGACAGTATTTATACATCTCTCAGGGACCACTTGTCTCTTTAATAAGACAGTTACAGCATCTACCATTCTTTTCTTCCTCTTCCTCTTCCACCTCTTCCTCCTCCTCCTCCTCTTCTGTTGTTCTTGTGTGATAGAATTTGTGTACTAAATAAACAAGAAAGCTGAAACAGAACTAGATCTTTTTTTTTAAAAAAAACTCATTTTTTTTTCCAACACAAACTCAAAAACAATGAAATCACCACCAGCCTAGATGGGTTAGCTGGCAGCCTCTCTGTCCCCAAGTGCACTGTGATGAGAGATGCTAAAATAAAGCCATGAGGGTTCCTTTTTGGTAACAAAATGTGACCAATTTACAGACAGTGAGATGAGGGCTGAGCATCCCAGAACCTTGACCCATCTTGGTCCCATCTTCCCTTTCTCATGTATCTCTCCAGTGCTGACTTAGTGGATTGACAAGACCCTTTGGTGGTCAGAGGACTACCCAAGCCAGGGGCCTTTCACAGTAATGAAGAACTGTGTGGCAGAGTTCCTTCCTTCCAAGCTATTGCAGGACTCGCATAGCCCCTGGCAGTGGCCTCCCTCAGCTCCGGGCTTCCTACTGCCAGGCTGGTCTTCCCTTCTGCAATGGGCATTTGTTTCTCTGAGGCACAGCCTCCAACTTCTCTGCAACAATCCCAGCATTCCTGTCACTTGGAAAGCTGCTCCCCGCTGTCCCTCATCCACTATGGTTTGCCTGGCACTGATTCTACTCTTAGCTAGGAAGGTAGCTGGTGACTTTAAACTTGGCCTTAATCACTTGGCCTTGTGTCCTCCTGGTAACAGGTCCTAAGACATGCACATGAACCAAGCCAGGCTGCGTCATCCACTCAGGGTTGTCACTGGAGCATCCGGGAAAGCTAATGACCTCATTTCCCTTAGACCTCAGCCTATGAGGAAGTGAGCCAGGAGTCGCTACAACCATGCGACCTCATGATTTTCTAGATGTAAGATGCACATCCAGGGAATGAGAAGCAGGGGACAAGAACGAGTCTTGGGTCTCTGCAGGTGCTGTAAGTGGCAGGGCAGGCTCGAGGAGGCTTGCTTCAGAGTCATTAAGGACATTATAGAGGAAATGCATTTATCCGAAGACAGATATATGGGCTGAAAGTTTGGAAGTGTAGACTTTAGATATAAATTCTGGAGTCCCTGGCACACAGAGAATATTTAAAGCCAGGGTGTGGATGTCTAACCAAGGAGACTGTAAATCCGAATACAAACCGGACCAACCTTCAAGAGTTCCAGTTTAAGAGGTTGACTTGTTAGGATCAAGTTGGCAGACAGGAAGTGGGAATTGCTGCTCCTGAGACAGACTGCAACTTCCAAGAAGAGAAAGCAAGCCCCGCCTATTTCTTTAAAAAACACTGTATGCTTGGGTGGGGGGTGGCCCATCCCTTTTATGCCAGCACTTGGGGGCAGAAGTAGGTGGGTTTCTGTGAGTTTGAGGCCAGCCTGGTCTACAGAGCATATCCCAGGACAGTCAACTAGTAGTATAGATGTCAGCACCAACACCACCTAAGGCTGGGGAGTGTAAGTCTGCAGTAGGCTGTTTCCCAATCTTGTTTATCAAATTCTTAGCACATGACTATGGATTTAAAAAAAATCCCCCAAGAAAAGCTTTACATATGGTAGCTAAAGAAACTAAGGCCCTCAGATTTTCAGTGGTGGAGGCAATTAAACAGAGAGACCAAAACTCAAACTCAAGTCAGCAAACCTCGAGGACCTGAGCTTTAACGTCTAATGCATACCATAGTTTAGCCATCCTCAAAACTCATGTATCATGCACCATGATGCATTCAGGTGTCTCATAACTAAATGTAAAGGGAAAAGGCTACCGTGAGTGTGACCATGAGATGGGCAACCAGTATGGAGAGTTGGCTGGTCCTTGAAATAGAAATGAGCTTAACAGTTCAGAATGCACGTTCATGGGGGTAGGGCATCAATCCCAAAGCCAGAATATCAACAGAAGTAAATTGAGCTTCAGGAACTCCTTTACGTGTGTCACACGGGTCTCAGAAGATATGTTCCTAAAATCATGAGACCTTGTCTGTGACAGTGGATGTCGCATCAGGAACAAGTAAGTCACTTAAGGTCTTCTCCATGACAGCTGAGTGGTCTGGCAAAGCACGTGACTTTTCACCAAAAGGCCTGGCATGGGTCACGAGTCAATAAAATTTCCACTGGCTTTAATAGGATAAAGGAGATTATCTGCAAAAATCCTCATTTACTCCTGACTTAACTCTACCAGCATTACACCGCCCCCACGTTCTTCCTTCAACGCCCTTAAGATCCTTGGGAAAGAGGACTCACGGCGTCTCCATGATACAGCGTCTACCCAAGTCATTTCTCTTGACTCAGAGCCTTGGAATGTTGCCTCACCCATGTTAATTATTCTGTATGTTTTCCAATACTAGAAAAGAAATATTATACTGTACCATTTGCCCCACAACCAAGCAATATGAATGAAGAGAGGAAGAAAGAGGAAGAATGCAAACGCCAAGCTCCTGCCCCACCCTTTCTGGGTTTCTGTCAATCGTTGGGGAGGTGCAGGGAGACAAGCGGATGCCAAGTGTTCCATTTTCACCATTAACAATTTCCAATTTCTCTAAATTAATTAGCAAATTGAAATACGTCCTGAACCTAGCCGAGAACAGAGAGCAGCTACAAATCACAGGCGCCGCACTCCACTCCTGCTGAAGGAATCTTAAAGATACACTGCATAGTGAGAGCAATAAAATGAATGCTCATCTGGCTGCATTGAACCAGTCCTACGCTCAACTCTTTCCAATGATTAACTGGACCCATTTGCAAGAAATCTGGCCCTGGGGAATGGTGGGACCTGAGGCTGAAAATAAGCAAAGCTTGACCTCTTTTTTGATAAAAGCCAACTACAATTATATAAGGCCCCATTTTCCTAAGAGCTCACATTTATAACATGTTTAAAAGCATGCCAAGGGCTTGCTAGCCCATCCTGTCGTTAGATTCCCTCCACAATAATCTTGAGAACAAGAAGCATCCAGCGCAGGCCTGTTGGCGGTGCAATCAATACATTAATGGGGCAATCACGAGTTCCAGCAGGACTCGTGATCTCATTTCACCTATGAAAAAGCCTGGCTCCGAGAAAGAAATCTAAGGTCACTCCAGGGCTCTGGAAAAGACTGTGGCTTGGTTTCCCTAACTGAGCTGATTCTCTCAAAGGTCGGGTGCCTGCTATGCTGCACCATGGGGCCTTTGGGTTAGCGATTTCTAGGCCTGCTCTCAGCGCCACCCTTTTCTGTCCACTCTGCCCTCTGCAGACCCTCTTTGCTCAGCTGTGGCCTGCCTGGCTCAGGTCAGGAGCGATAAGCACACTGAGCCGGAAAGCCTGGCAGGAGTGTCAGTCAAGCGCGCCAGCAACTCTGCGCATGCGCAGACCCCAGCTCTTGGCCTTAACTAGAGCACTAGCCCTGCCTGCGCAAGAGTCCTGCTTATTCTTGCCTGGATGGGGAGCCCAAGCCCTGCAATTCCGTTCCGATGGCAATCTCTAGGGTTGTTCCAGGAGTGTTACTTTTGTGTCTGAGTCTCTCTCTGCGGTCAACCAGAGCAGGAATTCTACCTAACTTCTTAAGAAGAGCAACCTCCATAGCAGATCTTTCTATTACAATTTAAAACCGCTAGTTAGGGGGAATAATTACACACACACACACACACACACACACACACACACACACACACACACCGAAAATGATAGCACTTTCCAGGCAGATTCAAGGAGCTAAATTTGCTGAATTCAAATTCTAATTCTGGCGCTTAATACAGGGATGAGACTGAGTCTTGGTTAATATGAGACTTAAATGTATTCATAGATGTAAATCGTGTTTGGCATATAATGCAAACATTATGTAAATGCAAAGTTGCATTGTAAGTCCTTAATGGAAAGGGCAATATCAATTCTATTCTTGCATAGGTGTTTTTGATCTTGCTAAGGGATGGATTTGCCCTCACCTCTCTTGGAGTCTTTTCTGTTTAAACTGAATATTTTACTATTCCTCCTTCTCTGCTGACCACAGGGACCTTTTCCAAAGTGGGGATAGGTCTTTATTTTCTGTTTGTTTGTTTGGGTTTTTTTTTTTTTTTTTTTTTTGTCTTTGTTTTATATGAAAGAAAGACTGTATTTTTTTTATGTTTGGGAGAACTGAGGTGTGGCTATCACTTGACATTGTCTGGTGGGGGCTCTCCCTATACTTCCTTACTTTATTTTTTAAAAAGTCAGCAAACAACAACAACAACTAAACACAATTTCTGATATCTGTTTGTTTTCAACAAAATAAATGCCTGTATAAATGTAACGTCAAACAGCCATAAAGCAACAAATAGACAGTCTCAACATGAAAACTGGAGTAATGTGGTGAAAGGAGAGGGTTTCTCACTTCAAATAACCATCTTATGAATGATGTAAAAAGTATTGGCAGGGTGCGGTAGTACACACATGTAATCCCAGCATTCAGGAGGCAGAGGCAGACGGATCTCTGTGAGTTTGAGGCTAGCCTGGTCTACAAAGCAAGTCCAGGACAGACAAGGATACACAGAGAAACCTGTCTCTAGGGAAGTGGCGGGGGGGAGGAGGAAGTGGGGAGACACAGAGGGTGGGTGGGAGGTGGGGTTGGAGAAGATGTAGCTGTTGAATAGTTTAGGCATGAACCATTGTAGAGAGCTGTCCTTTCAGCACCACTCACAGGCTAAGGCCCTTCACCCTTGGAGCTAATGGGTATCTAGGGCAATGCAAAGTGCCATCCTGGCCAGGTGAGAGGAGATAAAATTGATAAAGACTTTGGCTGTTTCTCAAAGAGATTTATATAAACAGTGTAAGGTGATTCTTGCTTGTCAACTTGACAGAGTCTACACTCACCTAGGAGACAAGCCTAGGGGCCTGGCTCTGAGAAATGATCTGGATCAGTCTCTGAGTAATGTCTGGGATGGAGTGTCTAAGTTAAGCTAACCGAGGAATGGAAGCTCTGTCTGAGTGTGGGCAGCACCATTCCATGGGCTGGAGGTCTGGACTGAATAAAAAGCAAGCTGAGCCCCAGCGTTCATCGCTCTCTGCTTCCTGACATCAGGCAGATGCGATGTGACCAGCCACCTCAAACTCCTGCCTCCATGCCTTCCTTACCACGATGGACCACACCCTCCAACGGTGAGGCAAGATAAGCCCTTCCTTCTTTATGATGCTTTTGTCAGCAGACACAGACAAGAACATAAAAACCACAGTGTCCCATCCCAGCAATGTGTTCCCCTTAGCACCACATGAGATACAGGAAGTGTAAAGGGGTCCGTCTCCTTGACAAATCTCTCCCATAGCTTCTCAGTCTCAAATCTCCCTATGTTTACCCATGGATCTCCTTATTTATTTCCACATTCTCAAATGATCACACCCTTCCTACCTCCAGACCTTGCTTTGTTATGCCTCTTCAGCTTGGGAAGCTGCCTTTGTCAGCCTGACTGAGCCTTTATGGAGATGCTATCCCTCTGGGGAACCTGCCTTGCCTGTTCAGACTGAGTCAGGGCCCCAGGTGACAGTAAACAACAATGCTACAAAACAGGGGCTCACAGTATCTCAGCAGTGAGCAGCATAGCATGTGTGTCTGTCTGTACATGCGCAGGTGCGTATGTACAGGTGGAGGTCAGTAGTTGACATCACGTGTCTACAAGGATGCTCTCCACCTTATCTTCTGAGACAGGATCTCTCACTGAACCCAGAATTCCTTGACTCACCTAGACTGGCTGGTCAGAGGGACCCAGGAGTCCTTCTTGTCTGCATTTCCCTGAGCACTGAGATTACAGGTGTGCACTCCTGTGCTGTGCTTTTTTTTTTTTTTTCCCACAGATGCTGGGGATCTGAACTCAGATCTTCATGATATGCAGAAAGCATGTTACCAACTTGAACCGTTTTCTCAGTCTCTACAGCATTTACAGATGTGTAGGGGGAATAGAAGCCTGCTGATCTGGGTTGAGGTCAGTTACATCCCTCCTGACCTCATCTAGGGCTCCCATCCATCTCCAAGGATTGAGAGTTTAGCCAGTGTAGGCCTGTGGCTCCTCTTTAACTAGAGCTGCTGAGGGTCATTCTGAAGGTGATGTCAGAGGCCCAAGAAGGCAAGAGGAACACACCAAGACATCTCAAAGCTTACACTTGGAGTTGGTTTTTTTTTTTTAACTGACCGAAGTCAAGGGGCTTTGGAAATGTAGTTTGTTGTTATAGAAGAAACTTCACAGTCATGTGACAAGACTCAGCATGTAAGAGAAGAAACAGAACTGGGGCCGATGGTATAGCTTACCACCAGTAGGTTTCAGGTCTCACCATCTCTGGCCACCCCAAACCTCAACATGGGGCTCATCACACTTAAAGCCATTTTAATTACGTCCATTCATTTGTGGTGCATTCTATTCTCCCACTATATAACAGACCCCACTCAATAAAGAACAAGTCAAGATCACCCATCTCTAATGAGCCTAATAGCATTGAGCACATAGCGGGCTCTCAATAAACACTTCTTGATTGAATGGATGTGAGTGGCATAGCCATTAGCAGGAGGCATTCATGGGAGAGTCCAGGGATTCCTGAGTGAGTTAGGCAGGGCAAGATTACTGGAGGAGAGGAGTGATGAGCTGAGAATTAAATGCATTTCTGTCTGGCTTGCCTCTCTCTCCTACTGAAGCAGAGCCTGTTCTCCAGTGTAGACATCAGGCTTGCTGTTACACTCAGAGCCTTTTTGTAGGTTATGGGGAGGCCTTTGAATCTCCAGAGGCAGAGTTCAAAGTGTCCTGGACCAGAGCCTTGAGGTCACTGGTTTCTCAACCACACACTGTCCTTTGTCAACTTTGTCTTCAACAGCCAGAGTCTTTAGTACTTCCTCTTCCTGGGAGAAAATTTATTTTGATTAAAAAAAAAAAAAAAAAAAACTACTTTCCTTCAAAGTCCTTCAATGGCATCCTGTGTTTCTTAGCATCTTTTTCAGAGTCCAGAAATGGGCAACAGCATCCTTTACATTTCAAAGATAGTGCCCCCACCTCCCTCTGTAGGTCCATCTCCTCTCCTGTGCTGTCTCTCACCATCTGCACTGGGCAAGGTCCAGTGGAACAAAACCAGTATAGTAAGTATATGTTGTTAAAGGGGTATGTTAGCCTGGCATGCATAGCATTTGCCGTGCAGTCCAACAGTGGCCACCTGCACACTGGAGAAGCTGAGAACCCAGTAGCTTCTTAGGCTATTAAGTTGCATGCCTCCGTAGTCACATGGCCGTTCCAAAACAGGTTGGGGTGGAGCTTCCTGGAGAGTCTCTGGTGCAGAATCCACATTGGGAAGCCAAAGAAGCTAGAGGCCTATGGTGTGGAGGACACAGCAGCAGCAGCACACAGTGGCTCAGGAAGAGGGGAAGATGGGCAGACACATGCTGCCTCTTCCTCAGATCTCTCTGCATCTGAAGTGCCCTTGGAAGGAGTGCCACCCACTCTGAGGGCAGTCAGTCCTCTCTGGAAGCATCCTATGAGACACACTCAGAGGTGTGTGTCCCCTCGGCTAGTCTAAATCCTGTCATGCTGACCTTCAAGATGGACCATCAACCCACATTAAGTGCCAGCAGATGGCATTGCCTTCCGTTTCTGGAAAGCACCAAGCTACTTCCTGCCTGGGCTTTGCTCATGCTTGGCTCCTCTGCCTAGAACACAGTGCCCCATTCCTCCTGCCCACTCCCACCATAATCACACCCCTCTACTTCCCATCATCAGAAATATGAAGGGCCCCACTCATTCTTTATCCCCATCCATAAAGTCTTGACTGGTGCTTTATAGCTCCGTTCTTCTCAGACCACCATTACAGCACTTACTGCACTTACCGTACTGAGTCCTACTTAAAGTGTTTGCTCTTATGGAGTGGCTAAAACCATGGTTTTCAAAGGCCAACTGTGGCAGTACTTGGATCACGTGGCAGCCTTTCTTTCCACAAGGTGTGGACTCGATAGCTTTAAAGGGCTTAGGGAATTGTTGGCACAGAGCTAAAGGCTCAGTCAATGTCAGATACACTTTCTTTCTTTCCTCCTTTCTCAAGATGCTTTATTTCTTGCCCTGGCTGCTAGGAAGCTCTGAGAAAATGCATCTCTATTCTTTTCCCTCTTTGAGCACAGAAAGCAGACATAAAATGCACATTAAAAGGCCATTAAAAAAAAAAAGGTTAAAAATATGAGTTCTGGGGATCAAACTCAGGACTTCATGTTTGACCTTTTTATGTGCATTGGTGTTTTGCCTGCATGTGTGTCTGTGTGAGGGCATCGGATCCTCTGGAATTGGAGTTACAGACAGTTGTGAGCTGCCTAGGGGTGCTAGGAATGGAACCTGGGTCCTCTGGAAGAGCAGCCAAATGTTCTTAACTACTGAGCCATCTCTCTATCTCCCAGAATCCAGATCGTTTTTAAATGAAAACAAAAAACAAACAAAAACCCCCCAAAAATGAAAACAAACAAACAAACAAACAAAAAACATCGTGATTGGAGAGGCAGAGATATGTGAATCCCAGGAGCTTGCTGGCTAGTCAGCCTAGTTTACTTCACTAGCTCCAGGCCAGTGAGAGACCCTGCCCCCACCCTCCAAAAAGTTGAACGGTACTGAGGGAATGACCCTGAGGCTATTCCCTGACCTCTAATTGCACACACATGAACACACACACATACATACACATACATACAAGAATAGTAGAAGATGAAAATAAGATGGACTGTTCACAGAGCCTTCATCCAGCTGCCACACAACCCCACTGATACCTCAGCGATAGCCAGCAGGAGACCAGTTCTGGACAAGTGTGTGGTCATTTGTTATAGCAGCAACAGGAAACAGACACGGGTGGTCAGCTCAGGTCATTTTTGGAAAAGGGGGAGGAAGGAAGAGGGAAGAGACACGTCTTCAGACAATGAGAGGCTGAGCCCATTGGAGAAGATGGTCTCTGGGGTCTGTACAAGCCAACAGCCTCCGCTGCCTTTCCTGGCAGAGGGAGCCTGTGTAAGTCAATATTTACCAAGGCAGCTTCGCCTCCGCAGGGTGCTTGCTTTCTAATGAGTCACCTTTAGCCTGCATTAGAAAGTATTCAGAGTCAACCACTGCCAGGCCCAGAACGCTCTCGCAAACATATGGGAACCAAGATCCCCTAGGGCTCAGCGGCAATATTTAAAATGCAGATTAGTATCTTCATATGAGCCTGGCTCTACTGCAGTAATCCTCTGGGCCTCGAAGCTGACCTGAGTGGGAGAAGTAGGATGGATGGAAAGGTGATGCAGCGGGGTGGGGGTGGGGTCACCAGACATCTCCCACGCACAGGCACACAGCTACCACGGCTACATCGTGCAGGCTTTATGGGGATGAAACAGGATGAAGGCAGCTCTGCACTGCTTCTCATTATCTACCCTCAGGTCTTCCAGGTGTCCGCCTGGTAGGCGGGCCATGAAAAAAAAGCGAGAAAGACAACGTTCCAGAATATGTCCCTCGTGTGTCTTAGTTTCCACCACACTCGCAATGAAAAAATGCACCTTGTTTCTTCCAACCTCCTCGGCTCTGTTCTGTGGATGAAGACATCTCATGGCTGATTGTTCACCCATTGGTGACCCTCGGTGGAATACTTAAATGCTATCATGTTGTGTCTGCATGGTGCATGTACACATATGTGTGCATGTGTGCATTCAACTGTGCATATGTGAGGAGGCCAGAGGAGGGCATTGGGTGTCCTTTCCTTTCATTCCTCAACTTGTTCTTTGAAGCAGGGTCTCTCTCTTGAACTCAGAGCTCTCATTTTTTTTTTTTTTTTTTAGCAAGGCTGTCAGCTAGCAAACCTCCTGCTTCTGCACTCCCCCAGGGCTGAGATTACAGGTATGGGGGAATTACACAACACCCCTGGCTTATTATGTGGGTGTAGGAGTAGGGCTTGAGGTCTAAACCTCGTAATGCACTCTTAGTAGCCAAGCCGTCTCTCCACTCCCAGGTATTGGCTAGGGAAAGTCCATCCAGCACAGTTACTCGTGTGGTTTAAGCCATTGTTGGGCCAATACTCTTCATCAATTTGCTTGCTTGTGGTCCATCACACTGAACTAGAATGTAAACCCCTAGGAAGCTGTGTTCGATTCCTCTGGAGTGCTGCTGGGACTTCCCTCGTGTCTTCTTCCAGGCTGATAATCCTGTTTCTCGTTTCGCAGCCTTGTGAAAGACTGAACTGTGCACCCCAAATCATACTTTGAAGTCATAACCTCCAAATCCTCAGAAGATGCCAGCACTTGGAGATAGTGACTTTAAATGGGTAATTAAATTAACATGAAGCCATTAGAGTGAGCTCTCATTCAATATCATGAGAAGAGGAAATTGGAACATGACTGGTGGTGATGGGGCCATGATGATACAATGAGAAGCCATCCATCTTTAAGACAAGGAGACAGGCAAGACTAGAGTGAATCCTTCCACACCTGTGCTGGTAAGGACCAACTCTGCTAACACATTGACCTTGGACTCCCAGCCTCCCTAGGGGGTGAGAAACTAAATTTGTGTTGTTAGAGGCCCCCTAGGTCTGGGGTATTTCATTTGAGCAGCCCTGTCAAACTCAGACACCAACCAGAAAGTACTCAGAAACTTGGCACGAAACCTTCAAAGAGAGTGTCCGTGATCTTAGTCAGTTAAGGTACTGGCAAATGTAAGGGCAGGGAAAAGTCCCTTCCTGTCCATTGTATAAGGGCATAGCGACACTCTGCAACACAAACCAGGATAACATGAGGAAAACAGTCATCAATCTATTTGACTGTGGTTTTATATAACCTTGGGGCATTCTCATTGAAGACTGAAAGAGCCACAGGAGCTGCCTCTTTGAGTACTTGGTCTTACTGAAGTAACCTGAAGACGCAGATAGGTACGCGATTGGGCGAAAAGGTTTAAACTGACATTGACAGACCGTGGCAGGCAATAGGGCCTGTCCAGATTCTTCTGTCTGTGTGGCATCTCTCCTTTCCTGGTGTTGGGTGGGACCTCCCCTGGGATAGGTCTTATGACTTGCAAACAAGCAAAGGAGATAAGGAGAACTCTTTATGGCAAAGCCTCACGCAGAAAGGCGGGGGCGTTAGAGTGACACTGTGAGTTTTATGGCTAGTGTGAGGCCCAAGGAGGAACAGGCACACCTTGCAGGCTAAGGTTTCTGTTTGCAGTTAAAGAATAAGTTCCTGTTTATTCTCTGTTAAGTCCTTGCAAGTTAAGGTTTCTGTTTGCAATTAAGAATAAGTTCTTTCTCAGATCTTATGTAAACTGCAAAACATGTTTTTCAACCTACACTAACCTTGCGGCCCCAGTCACATGATGTACATCCTTATCCTTGTTTTTTCCCCTCTCACTGTTCTTTCTAACAATGTATGACAGTCAACTCTCTCGCCCCTGTGAACACCTTTGTCTCTCCTATAAAAGGAACCTCAAGAGGCCTGCACAGGATGCTCTCTAAAATTCTGATTTAGAGAGAGGCAGCCAGACTGGCCATTTCCTGGCACTCCCCAAAATACAGCTTATTTCAATTGGACAATCCTGGATTCAGTGTTTTCTTCTCTCGATTCTCAGGTGTAGCAGTTAGCACTGGGGAGAAGGCTTTGATTCTCCTTGACCTGCCCTGGGGATGACAAATTTAGTTTCTGTGCCTTGCACTGGGGGGATTATGAGGGACAAGAGACAAGAGGCCAGGAGGACAAGGGAGGGAAATGCTGCTTCTGAGGCCTTCCCTTTGTGGCACTGCTCTTTGAGTCTCAACCCAAGAATCACCGGGCACTCTCACAGTGGGTAATCTGAGAGGGCAGAGTAAGGGGGGGGTGACTTGTGGGGTGTGGGACAAGGTAAAAACATGCAGTACCCTGAGATGGCCACTCTGGGGTCAATACTCTGAGCTGCCAGGGTGAGGGAAGGAAGCATTTAGGAGGAAGTTGAAGAGAGACAACTTCTTGTGGAGAGGACCATTCCGGATTAAAAGGCATGGGCTTCAGAAAGCCATCAGCCTACCAGGAAGCTGCAACGCAGGGCCAGGTAAGCAATAGCCCACGTCAAGGCTCCCTCTCACAGAGCTTAGAATCAGCAAGTCTCCCGGACAGGGTCCATGTGTAGAGAATCCACTTTGGCCCTCACCTCCCATAGTCTAAGAATGGGGTTTCAGAACGTCTATCCTGTCAACACTGACGCTTCACAGATACCCAGTGAGCCCCTTTCTTAAGAGACCCCAATGCTTTGTCGACAGCGTTTCAATAAGAGCAGCATGGTGGTCCCGCCTTGACAGCACCTGGAGCACAGAGATGGCCCTCTTTCATGGGTCTCTGGCAAGTTCTACAAGAGATGCTTCAAAGAAGCTCACTTACCAATGCCCAGTAATTCATAAGTAGACAGAATGGGTGGCCAGCATGTACCCAGTCCCTACAAAGTGTCTGACATTCAACTAGCCCCATCCTCACACACATAGCAAGTAATAGTACCAGCTCTGTTTGCCACTTTCACACTGCTCCGTCCAATGCCTGACTTCAAAGAGGGTGAGGCTGCGGCTGAGTAGGAGGCGTGCTGGTCCAGCGAGCACAAAGCCCCAGAGTTCCACCCCAGCGATGCGGGAAGCAAGTGTGGTGGCACACACACCTGTGACTGTAGTAGCCAGGAAGTGGAGACAAGGGGACAAGAAGGTCAAGGTCGTCCCTCTGCTACAAGGCGTTCTTGAGGACTTGCCTCAAAAAAAGCCAATGAAGCAAACAGAAAAATGAGTTTATTTTGATCCATCATTTTATTCTGTCATGAGGAGGAAGGGATGGCAGACCGGTCACTTCACAGCAGACCAGAAAGCAAAGTGAGACAACACACACACACACACACACACACACACACACACACACACACACACGCATAAACTCTCACACACATACACTCACACACTCATTTACATTCACATTCATATACTCTCACACACTTATATACACTCACACACTCTCACACACATACATGTACACCCACATTGTCTCACATATGCTCACACTCATTCATTCACATATACACACATACATTTTTACATAATTATTTACGCTCACATACATACTCACATGTATACATACATCATCTCACACATACACACATTCACATGTACACACATACACTTAACACACTAACATCCACATACACACACATACACGCACACACACACACCAGTTAATTACTTAGCTGGGTAACGAGCATTCAAAAGAAGAGCCTGTAGGGGGCATTTCATAGTCACACTGAAACACCGACTTTGCAGATGAGGAAACAGAGACTCAAGTCGTCTGACTAAGGTAATACAGGCAGCAAGTGGGCAGAACTGGAATCAGAACTGTAGGCTGCGTGCTCCTGTGTCTTCATCCTGCCCACCACCCCAGAAGCTTTCCAAAGACACAAAAGGCTCCAAGCTGGATGCGATGACCAAGCCCACAGTCCCAGCGACTGTGGGGGGGGGGGGAGGATGCAGAAGGGGTGCTTCGAGTTTGAGGGCAACATAGCGAGCTCCAGGCCAGCCTGAGCTTCAGTATGAGACTCCGCAGATGCCTCCAGGGGTGTACAACCACCCCCTCCCCACATACTTACCACCTCTATTTGGGCTGAGAGCCACCGCTGCCCGCTCACATTAAGGGCGAAAAGCTGGATGGAGACTCAAAACGGAAGCCCTTCATCTCAAACTGCCACAAACAAAAACAAAGTACAGAATGTAAAAAGCACACACACCCACACCCCACGAAGCTAACAGGTGTGACGATGCTGCCAGACACACGCTGAGTGTCCCCTCTGCTCCAGCACACAGACGCATATGGTCTCATTACGTCTTCATAAGAAGCCTAGTGCTAGGGATAGAATCCAGAACACCAAACATACCAAGCAAGCCCTCTGACTTATACCTCAGCCCCTACACTAGCTCCGTGTGCATGCATGCATTTGTGTGTGTGCGCGCGCGCGCGCGTGTGTGAGTGTGTGTGTGTGCATGTACGTGAGCACTATGTACATGAATGCGGGTATGCACAGTATTCGTGGAGAGGCCAGAGGAAGACGAAAGGCTATTAGAGTGGAAAAGTTATCAGAGGAAAGCCACCCAAAGACCCGGTACAATGAGTGTGGTCTTCATCACTAAATGGGCAAGGCTCAGATCTGAGGTCTCTTGTTGCTACACAAGTGTGGGCAGAGCACCTAACCCTGCAGATTTCCAGACTCCCGGAGCCTAAAACAAAAATCTACCTATCACTAGGCCATCTTGCAGGGGGATCTCTAGTTTACTGAGTATTCTCACATGTGGTCAGGACCCCAAGAGGTGCTGTGCCCTTCCCCCTTATTTCTGTACATTTGGTATTCCCCCCGCCCCGGATTTCTGAGAGATCGCATCCACTGAAACCGGGCTGACAGATCCTTGTGAAGAGCCATGCAGATGCTGGGAATCGAACTCGAGTTCTCTGGTTCTCTGTTAGAACAAGCGATATTCATAACTGCTGAGCCATCCCCCCAGCCCCTCACCCCCTTATTTCTGAATCCCACAAGGCCAGGTTGTGGCTGCTGAGACTGATCATCCATCTTCCTCCCTGCTCTGATGATGTCCTCTCTCGCCCTCTAAACAGCTGGCCAAGGATGAGTCACTTCCCCTGGAGAGACATATCTTAGAGAGGGGGAAGGGAGAGGCATGCTGAAGGGTGCAGAGGTACAGTGGTGGGTGAAACACGTGGAAATAATGGGGTTTCTGGGCACACAGTGTACAGCAACCCAAGGGCTAAGGCTGAGAGACACCCAGGGAGCCAGGCTTCTCCCTGTTCATCCTCCTCCTCATCCAACACACAATATTTATACTTCGAGACCAATCCCAATGAAGAACAACAGAGCTTGTTATGGGTGGGTACAAAGTATTCAAGGTCAAGTATCCCCAAGAGCTGCCTCCCAGCACGTTTGAGCCCAGGTTAGGAAAGCTCAGCCCTTGTTCTGTTGACATGGAGACTCCAACTTAAGTGACACTGAATGCCAACACTACCTTCTACCTGCTTTGGGATGTCAAGGCCACTGCCCTCCATCAGCCCTTCATACTTCCTGGACCCTCACCACTGCCCTGATAAATGCATGCTATGCCATGGATGTCCATTTGAACCTGCCTCTTCCATAGGGCAGTGTGGTTCACGACAGGAAAGAGGCTGTATATTGCTTATCTTTCTATTCTTCATGATCAGCATCAGGGTCTACATGCCACTTATTGCCAGGGCCCTCGCCAGCATCCGTTCTTCCCATCTCCCTACCAATAGAATCCCAACGTAGCGACAAGCTTAATTAAAAATAGTCACATCAGGCTGGAGAGATGGCTCAGAGTTTAGGAGCGCTGCCTGCTCTTCCAAAAGGTCCTGAGTTCAATTCCCAGCAACCACATGGTGGCTCACAACCATCTGTAATGTGATCTGATGGTCCTCTTCTGGTGTGCAGGTGTACATGGAGGCAGGACACTGTATAATAATAAATTAATAAATTAATAAATCTTTAAAAATATAGTCACATCCCCAGCACTCCGGAAGCCCCAGTGCCATGCCGTTTTGCCAAATGAGTTCAAGCTACGTTTCACAGAGTGGGATCTTAGTAGAACGATGGTTTTCCTGATAACAGGCCAAGCCTATGGGCACTTCACCATTGGCCTTTCATTCCCATCCACCTTCACTGGTCTCTGCCTCCAAAGTTGAGCTTCATGGACACACGTGGAGCCATCATCATTGTCCCATGCCCTTGAAGATGAAGGACTCTCAGCTGAGCAAATGCTAGGAAGGATCCGAGTGTGTGTCTTGCAACAGCCTTATATTTGCCTCCCTTGGGCCAGTTTTTAAATGTTAATACAACCCCAGTTGAGGTGACCCAGCACCTGGACCTCGGCTCTGTGTAGCTAAATGCAGTTCTTAGTGCTGTGGCCTGGCATAAATGGTGCTCTGGGAACTGTGATGACCCAATTCAGTAGCCAGATCTTTTGCCTGCTCAGCTTGGACACTGGCCTCTTGTGGCTAGTAAAGACACGCTCAAATGGATTCCATGGGCTTTTTATTTTGGGGCTAAATATTGGGCACTCTCTCTCTTGCGCTCTCTCTCTCTCTCTCTCTCTCTCTCTCTCTCTCTCTCTGTGTGTGTGTGTGTGTGTGTGTGTGTGTGTGTCTCTAGTATGTGTGTATATGTACATGTGTGTAGGTGTGTGCTCATCTGTATATGTTTGTGTATGTAGGTATGTGGAAGCCAGAGGTCAACTTTGAGCATCTTCCTTTAATCTCTCTCTGACTTCACTTCTTGAGATTTGTTTCTGTTGTTTTTAGTTATGTGTACATGTGTGTCTGTGTGTGACTATGCATATGTGAATCCATGTTCTCAAGGAGGCCAACGGCATCAGATGCCCTGGAACTGGAGTTACAGGCAGCTGTGAGCTACCTAGCATGGGTTCTGGGAACTGAACCTGGGTCCTCTGGGGAAGCATCATATGCTCTTAACCACCGAGCCATTTCTCCAGCCCATCCACTTTATTTTCGAGACAGGGTCTCTCATTGAAACTGCATTTCACCATCTCAACTAACAGACTGGCCAACGAGCTCCTGAAACCTGCCTGTCCTGACCCCAGTCCTAGGGTCACATGCACACTCTGCCACACTTGGCCTGTGTGTGGATATGGGATCCTCACTCAGGTCCTCATGTTTGCACAGAAAGCACTTTACCCCTAGTCCTCTCTCCAACCCCTTTCCCACTGTGCTTAACATATAAAGATTCAGGCCTTACCCACTCTGGGGTATATTCCTTTTTTGGAATATGCTGGTACTGGAATGCACTCTTAATCCATTCATATAATTTTGGGGGAATCTGTGAAACTGTAGACACAGGCATTGACAAGGCCAGTTGCATACTTGTCTTTTATATGCAAGGACAGTTGTCCCCCAAGTCCCCTGGGAAGCTGTGGTCTAACAGACCAGTTCATCATACAAAAGTACAGGCCTCTCATAGAGGGGAGCCCTGCAGAGCAAGGAAGCTTCCTAAAAAGTGGGGGGCTGGCATCTGCAAGGGACCTGGGTTCAAGGCTCTGATTTGTCACCCACTAGGTGGCATCCTTCTGGGTGCTTCCTGGACAGGAGAGAGGCCTTACTGCTGATCTCTGTTGGTTCAAACCTGCGTAGGTCTGCTCAGGAAATCCTGTGCTAGACAGGATGAGAACAAAGCCTTCACCAAAGTCAAGGGATAATTAAGTCCCTAAGGCTGACCCCCGTCAGGCCCCCATTTCTTCCGCGGGGGCCCTTTTCCTGGAGTGTGCTACCCACACTACCTCCAGCCACCTCGGACTTTACTGGAGCAAATTCAGGATAAAAGATGGGGGTGGGACTGGAAGATCAGAGATGGGGGGCCGGGAAGGGTCATACAGAGCCAGGCACTATCCTCAAACTCAGGGTGCCCCTCTTCAGGTCTCCTACCAGGATGGCTATAGGGCAAGCCCACATGCAACAGAGAAATCGGAATAAACCCACTTCTATTTTTGACCCTCAATCCCTTTATTTGTAAAATGCATAGATAAAAATTCGTGATCCTTAAGCCTCACTGAATGTCAGAATTTCCTAGAAAAGAATAAAACTCCCAAATATTCTACTGCTGCACCCCGACCTGTGAGACCCGAACAGGGGCCCCGAGACTTGGGCGCCATCGTTTTCAACTCCCTCAAGGACTCCGCGTGCAGCAATATAGGAAGCCCTACCCATCCTTCCAAACCCTGGAGGCGCCATGCTGCGTCCAAGCGGTGTGACCTCAGAGAAACAGCACACCCACTCTGGGTCCAGTTCTGTAAAGGAGCTTACAAAGTAGGATGCCCCCTCTTTGAGGCGTCATGTGTGGTAACAGGGATCCTCTCTGTGTGGTAACTGGCACTGAGCTCCAGGCCAAGGTTCAGCTGCTGTCTGCTAGGGCCGTCCTCGCTCGCCCTCTTGCTAGGATGTCAAAGATGAAGCAAGAGAAGATAGGAGTTAGGGAGGAGGAAGAGGACTCTGCCTCAGTCCATGGTCTGTCCCATCAGCCATAGCAACAGAAAAAGGGACGGGGACAAACTGAGCCCTGCGTTCTGCAGAGGCATGGAGGCAGGCAGGCACTGTAGTTAAGAATGTGCTGAGGGCTGGAGAGATGGATAGGATCGGTGGTTAAGAGCACTGGCTGCACTTGCAGAGGACCCGGGTTTTGGTTCCCAGCTCCCATGTGGCAGTTCACAACCAGCTGTAACTTCATTTCTGGGGATTCAGGGTCCTTTTATGGCCTCTGTGTTTACTTCACATGCGTGATACACATACATTCAGACAAACACAAAATTATATATATACATACATATACATATATATACATATTCATTCCAGGGCTGGGGAGATGGCTATGTGGTTAAAGTGTCTGTTTCTAAAACATGAGAACCCATGCTGGGGGTGGGGCACTGGAGCTCTCCTATAATTCCAGTCTCCGGAGTGGAGTTCGGGGCCACCAAAGCGAGCTGACTAGCAAGACTATGAAGTTTGATGAGCTCTGGGTTTGATTGAGAGGCTCTGCCTTAGTGAATAAGATAGAGGGCTAGAGGAGGCTCCATCAGCATCAGCTTCCACAGGCACATGTGCACAAGTGCACCTGGCACCCGTCCTCCCCCCACATCTGCTCCCACACGTGCAAACATGCACGCGCGCGCGCGCACACACACGCTCGCGCTCGCAGGGATGCATATCACATACGCACAACACACATGAGAAATGGAAAACAGGGGTGGGGGCGGGGAGAATGTCCCATGGATAGGAGACAGGATGGCTGAACACAGCAGTCGGCAGAGGCCTTTTGCTACTGCACTGCCCAGTGCCACCTGGAGCCACGAAGGCTCTGAAGCACAGAGAGGTTAAATAATTCACCTAAAGTCACACAGCCTTGTGCCAAGTCAGGTATTAAACCTAAAGCTTTTCTTGCCCCTTCAAATTCTAGTCTAGAAGTGACTGAGAAGAGAAGAATAATTCTCTGCAAGCTTCTCCCAGAGGACAAAAACCCATCAGCTCCAATCACTCTTGTTTTGACTTTGGCAGGGACACCTTATCTCTTCCTTCTGAGCAGATGCAGTGCCTGCAGCTGAATGGAGCAATCGGGATAATTAATAATAATATTTTACACTGAGGATATTCTCTCTGCCAGCAGCTGCTCTGAAAACATCTAATCATTCAGCCGCAAATATCAGCCAATCAATCAGTCCCAGGTTGCTCAAATGTGCTCGGGCCACCAGCTCCTGGGCTGGGTCCTGGACAGACAGATGGCTTAGGAAGTGGATCCGGAATTCATTCATAAAGCCTGGGAGGTGTTAAAAAAAAAAAAGTCCCACAGGAGGTGGCCTCAGAATCTACAGGGCAGTAATAAAAGTCAGATACCATTTGCCCTTCTGTTGGATTAAGCGCTTGGTTTTCCTTATCAGGGAACCTGAATGGAGTTCACTGGCCAAGGATACTCTGCATGCACCCGAGAGTACTGCGGGTGATGCCTCTGCCTCGTGCCAGCATGAAACATGGAGACAGGGTGGGGCAGGAGGCAAGATGGCTCAGTTGCTAAAGTACTAAGCCTGAGGACCTGATTTTAGATGCAAGGATGCACACAAAAAGCTGCGTAAGGTAAGCATGTACCAGCAGTGGTGACACGGGAGGCAGAGTTAGAAGGGTCTCTGGCTTTACCTCACAGGGTGCTCACAATGTGAGACAATGTCCTGAGGAGGTCTGCAGTAGGGGTCTATGTACACACTGGCCCTAACTAGATCCCACAGACATCTTCAGGCCATAAGCCATGCCTTTTCCAACTCTGTATGGAGAGATGTGTTGCTGTCACAGGGTTAGCTTCTGTGAACAAGGAGCCCGGGGTTCACAGAAGCTAACCCTAAACCCCTCAAGGCCACAGATACATAGGACCTGAGCTATATGAACCTGACAGTCATCCCTCTGCCTCAGTGGAGCTCCGTGCAGGGTCTGTGTTTCTAGGGTTTCCAGGGGGTAAGGATGAGACTGCCTGACACTCTGAGAGCCCTGGTCTGCATTCTTAGCCTCTCAACCTGTATCATCTGCTCGGTGAACCCCACTGGGCTTAAGTACACCACACACACACACACACACACACACACACACACACACACACTGTCTTCACTATCCAGATCCGGTTCACTCAGCCCCGTGACTGGTCTCAGGTCCCAGGAGGAATCCCAAAAGTAGGCAGAGCTTCCCACAGGACAAGCAGCTGTCGGTGGCCAAGGGCCTTGCAGTCACTTCCCTCTCCTCTCTAGGCTCACCCCTCCAACAGCCTTGCCACAGACTCTCCAGTGCCTGGCTCTAGCTTTCACTCAATATTAAGCAGAAATGAATTTATACTATCTAATTAGTGTCTGGCTTTCTCATCTACTCTCCTTTCCCCCCCCCTCCCCTTTTTTTTTCCCCCCCCCCCCCCCCCTTTTTTTTTTTTCAATTCTCTTTCTTTCTACCCTTCTAACATTTTCCCTCTGCTCCTGACAAGCCTTCCCCCACCCCTACCCCCACCCCTAAATGTGACCACGACCTCTCTGCTGTCAAAGTCTCTGTACCCTCTCCATGTCCTCCAGGCAGAGCACCCATCTCCCATCACAGGGAAGCCTGCGACAAAGAAGGAAGTTTCGGTAGCCCTTCATCTCCATCTCCAGTCTCTCTTGGGAAGGAGCTGCCCACAGGGAGCCGAGTTCTGCTTGGCTCCCCCCAGTGGGGGCCCACACGCAGTGGGTGGGTCTGCCTATTCTGAGTCCAACATAAGGCAACCCACTTACTTCCCTGCACACAGAGCCACTCTGCCCTGCCGGCAGCTTTTGTCTTAGCTCAGGGTTCCATCTGCCTTCCTCTTGGGCTCAAAATATGCCTGGGTGGTGGGCTATTGTTTACGGACTCCTCTCACAGCCCTGGAGGGTGATCTCACGCCCGAGGGCTTGGCTCGTTTTAGGCTTCCATTTGACTAAGTTGCTCTCACTTACAAACAACAGACGGTCCATCTAAAAGTAGCTTGAACAATAAAGGGGCTGTTGTCTCAAGTGGTAAGGGTTCTGTGGGTGGATTTGTTCTCCGGCCTCTTCATCTTGGCCTCGTTCCCACGATAGACTCATGGTCCAGACCTGGGTCACTTATCCCATCACCGGAAATACTCCATAGGTAGAAGGGACAGCAGTTGGATGATCACTGGGTTCCAACATCTGCTTTGTTAGCTTGGATCTTGGGTGGGGGTGGGGGGGTAGGGGCTTGGCCAGGACCACTAAATCTCTGACCCTCCGTTTCTTCCTCCTAAGAGAGCACAGGGTCTAAAATGAAACCAAAGTGCCTGGCGCAGTCCTGCACAGCAGGACTCGGCACCTTGTAGTCCGTGGCCTACTTTTCCCTCCTGCAGCCTCCTCAGTTATAGAGGGAAGCTCCTAGCACCAGCATTGCTGCTGAGAAGTGCTCAGTGTCGTAGCTTCCTGTGGGTGTCTTTCTTAGCGAATTGAGAGACCTCTTCGCCTGCTCATACTTTCCCTTTTCTTTTTCCTTTTCTCCTTTCTTTTTCCCTTTGAGGCGCACTTTTGCTTGGGCCTTAAGTCTTGTGATCGTCCTGCCTCAGCCTCCCAAGCGCCAGGGCTACAGGTGTGTGCCACCACACCTGGCAAGGAGAACTTTAACCTGGTCCCAGGCCCCCATGGGAAACTCATCCCTTTGAAAGCCAGTTCTCACTCATTTGCTTTTGTGACTTGTGGTTGAAATGACTATTCTGTTCTTAGGCGCATGGCAGCTCTCCTCCCTTGGGGCCATTTGCCAGTGCAGACTCACAGGGTCCCTGCCTGGGCTTGCCAGGGCAGCCATGACAAAGCACACCTGACGGACAGTCCATCTCCTGAGTCGCCTCTGCACCTTAATGCCTCCTTGCCATAAGGACAACTGTCGTCGTGTTGGTCCAGGGGCCCAACAACCCCAGTAGGTCCTCAGTTCTACCAATTACATCTGTAAGGACACCTTCTAAGCGAGGTCACACTCTGAGGTATTAGTATGAGGACTTCAGGAGGTGGCTTAGAGACACAGTCCAGCCCGTGCTTGCCCCCACCTTGCAATAGCATCTGGCAAAGTACCACCATTCCTTTCTACCTGTGTTCCTACTTATGGGTCCCTTAACCTGGGGTACCCGTTCTCTTCCTTCTCCATCAAAATCCTATCCTCTATTTAAGGATCATTTTATTTAATTTATACAACACGATATTTTTCTCTCTCTTTTTTTACCCTACGGATCCCTGTCATATATAGATTGTGGCTTCCACTTTAGTGTTTTTAGGGGATTCCTGGAGTGTGCAAATGAGTGAATCTCTGTTTCTTGTGCCGTCTCTTGGCACTCCTTCCCTTCTATTTGTTTTGTCTGATTCTGATGTATTAGGTTTTGTTTTAACTTATTTTTTTATTATCCCTTAGAAGCCTGTTTGTTTTCTTTTCTTTCTTTTCTTTCTTTCTTTTTTCTTTTTGTTGTTGTTGTTTTTCGATACAGGGTTTCTCTGTGTTATCCTTGGCTGTCTTAGACTCTCTTTGTGGACCAGACTGGCCTCAAACTCACAGCGATCTGCCTGCCTCTGCCTCCTAAATGCTGGGATTAAAGGCGTGTGCGCCACCACACCCGGCTCCTGTTTGTTTTCTAGTGAGAAGCAGAAAGAAGGTGCATCTGGATGGGAAGGGGTGGGGAGGAACTGGGAGGAGTAGGAGGAGACTCCATAATCAGGATATGTGAGAAAGAGAGAGAAAAAAAAAATCTATTTTCAATAAAAGGAATAAAAAAAGAAAAAGAAGCCATCATTTGTGGAGTTTTTTTGGTTTTTGTTTTGGTTTGGTTTTTGAGGGGTTGCTGGTTTTATTTTGTTTCGTTTTCATGTGTTCTTTGCTGGCGGTGGGGTGTTTTGATTTAAGACCCCATCCCTATGTGGCTCAGGCAGGCTGCCACATGCGGCTCAAAAGAGGCAGTATCTCTAGTTCCCACCTAGTAGATAAGGGAGTCAAGACCAAAGTGCTTGTGTAAGTCCACCGGACTCAACATGGGTGTCTCTGCTCTTTGCAGAATCAGGTCGGGGAAGGCAGAGCTGGAAGAGCCCTGAGACTGACTCTGTGTCTCCTTCTGTTCAAACAAGGCAAGACAGGCCCTAAGGGGAATTCCGCAAACAAGGATCTCAGAGAGCTTCCAGAACAATCTGGGTGAGTGTGTGCATGGGCAGGGAGGAATTGAGGGGCTGCTCCTTCCTATCTCTCATAGTTAAACAAGCATAGCTGTGGGTCTAGGGAGGCCCAGGGTAGCTCCTTATGTTCGCACCCCGCCCCTCCGCTAGTTGCTATTCCCAGTCTTTATGAGCTAGGTGAAGAATTTGTTTTTAAAAATTTCTTACTGCCCAGTTTTATGGGTGAAACAATTAAAGAATGAGGGGACTTAATTCAGAACGTCGAGACCAGAAAAATGGCAAAAACAGGGTTAAAAAAAAACCAAAAACAAAAATACCACCCAGCCCAGCCTAATCTCTAACCTGGGGTTCCTGCCTCACCACACTTAAGAGCCCAAGGCAAATGTGACATATGGAGCCACATGACCCTTTGGACACAGCTCTACCTGTTCCGGGAGTGGAGATGAGACTTCCTCTTTTTGAGGCATAGCGAGCACTGCCCTGTGGCACGAGAGGGTTGACAGAAGTCCTACCAGAAGGTTCTGGTGTGTGGGAGATCATGGCACCCACTCACTGTGGCCTGGGGCATAGACTTCAAGGGAGATTCCAACTCAGACCCATGAGGCTTTGTTTCCCTTACACTCTGTCCACCTCACCGGCCATGGCCACCTTCCTCACACCCACCTCCTTCAGTCCCCTGTCCACCTCACCAGCCATGGCCACCTTCCCCACACCCACCTCCTTCAGTCCCCTGTCCACCTCACCAGCCATGGTCACCCTCCCCACACCCATCTCCTTCAGTTTCCTGTCCACCTCACCGGCCATGGCCACCCTCCCCACACCCACCTCCATCAGTCTCCTGTCCACCTCACCGGCCATGGCCACCCTCCCCACACCCACCTCCTTCAGTCCCCTGTCCACCTCACCGGCCATGGCCACCCTCCCCACACCCACCTCCATCAGTCTCCTGTCCACCTCACCGGCCATGGCCACCCTCCCACACCCACCTCTGTCAGCTCTTACCCAAGCCCCATCCATTACCCTCTCACCACATCTCTTTGACATCTGTCCTATTATTTGCTTGATGTTTTTCTCTCTGGTGACCATTAAAATTTGGCCTTATGTTAAAGAATGATAGCCTGAAAATACCCCCATGGTGTGCTGTGACTCAGGCTAACATGCACAGAAATAAACGCTCAAATTTATTCATCCCGGCAGTGACATCGGCATCAAACTCCAGAAACCTCTATCCTAAGAGTAGTTAGGAAACAGATCCCACAACTTTCTCGAGTGGTGGTGGTGGGGCTACCATTACCCTCAGTTTGGCAAATAAAGAAACAGGCTCCATGCAGCTCATCCAAGGTGACACCCCGCCTGAGCATCTCTTGGGCCCACTGTTCTGCAGTGGCTATTGTAAGAAGGGCTGGCCAACCCCGGTGTGATGACACAAGCCTGTGAGGCCAAGGCAGGAGGATGGAGACCTTGGGGACACACAAGGATACACAATGAGATCTTGTTGTGGGGGAGGAGCGAGAATGCGGTCTCCCTTTTGCCTAACACTCCTGCTTCCTTGTACATCTGACAGGATCATACATGGTCTGGGAAATCCCCCTGTAGTGTCACAACTAGGAGATGGCTGGACAGACTGGACAATCGGTCTCCTGTCCATATAGTCAAGACACTGCAGGGGAGAAAGCTGCATGGTGCCTGTCACATGTCTTCAAGGAGAGGAGAGCATCTTCTCTTTTTAAGTGTGTGTGTGTGTGTGTGTGTGTGTGTGTGTGTGTGTGCGCGCGCGTGCAAATACGTAGAAACTGGTATCACCCTCCAGTGTCATTCCTCAGGAACCATCCACCCAATTTTTTTGAAACAGGTTCTCTCACTAGGACCTGGAGCCAGTGAGCTTCAGTTGTCTCTGTCTGGTCAGTAACCCCCATCCCCAGCCCTGAGACTGCAGACACCACCACATCTGGCCTTTTGTGTAGGTTCTAGAAGTCCAACTCAGGTCCTCACGCTCAGATGGTGCATTAGCCACTGAGTCACCCTTACAGTCACCTGCTTCCTGGAAAGGACACTGCGGAGGGAGGTTATCCCAAGTCAGAGCCTCCTTGTGCCCCCAGATAAAATGCTGCATCAGATCCCTGAAGCCAAGGCCGTGTTAGAGACCATCATCTTCACAGAACAGATCCACACTGGGTCATTGAAGCAAAGAAATAGAGACTTGAGGCTAGTACCTAGACACAAACAAAGTTCATGTCCTTAGCCATCTGGGAAATGCAAATCAAAACCATAGTGAGGTTCCACCTCAACCCAGTCAGAAGGACTAGGCTAGCATCAAGGATGCTGGCGAAGGTGCCAGGGGAGGAATCCTGATACACTGCTGACAGGAATGTAGATTGCTCCAGCCACTATGGAAATCAGTATGAAAATCCAAATCAGTAAAACAAGGACTATCACATGATCCAGCCAAACCGTTCCTGAATGTATATATATATACACAAAGGGGCCTGAGTCAGCCATAAGGAAGAATGAGGTTTTGTCATCTGCAGGAAGTAGTCAGACCAGCGATTGTCATGTTAAACAAAGTAAGCTGGACTCAGAAAGGCAAATGTCACATGTGTTCTTCCCTACGTGGACTCTGGATTTCACATATGGCATGAAATAGACATGGGATGATTTGGACAGAGGAAGAAGATGAACAGAAAGGCCTAGAGGACAAGAGAGGATGCTAGAGGTGGGGGAGGGTGGGTTGGGTATGACCAATGTATGTGGCATACCTTCATGGACACCTCATGGTGGAACATATCATTTTGTAAGGCAGGTATAAACTAATCATAAAAACTGGAGCTTGTGACATAAGGAAGGAATGAAAAGAAGAGAACTCATTGGGAGAGGGTACAAGGGTCAAAGGAAAAAGTAAAGCAAGCCAGACTTAAGAAAAAACAAGAACCTGGAGTCCAGGAAGCATCCAGGCCTGTGATGAATAATACTCACCCAGGCACTCGCATCACATCCTGTGACTTCCCTTTAGATTTAAACTCGAGCACAATCTCAGGTACCATAACCACCCATTGCTGGGGTGATGGCCAGGATCCTTTGATTGACATCCCTACCAACAACTGTCCCAGCGCAGAAGGAGGGTCAGGTAAGGCACATCTGGACTCTATTGTCATCACACGGAAGGAACATAACCAGGAGACAGAACACAGGTCCTTAAGTTGCCAACTTCACGAGCCTCAGAAGACTAGAAGGTGCACAGTGAGGTCCTTCATTTTCTCACTCAGGACAACGCCCGTTTCCTTTAAGATCCAGGTGACAAGAAGTCCCCAGCATGTGTATTCTCAAAAATAGACAGCAGTACAGGAGAGCAGAAGCTCTCCAAGGATGCCTTGGTCTGTAAGTGGTTCTGTTCCCAAACTACTGCTGCATTCCCTGGTGATGACAGAGGACAGAGAGAATTTTGGAGGTGCTATACATATTCTTCAGAGTTCCTGTGGAGTTAGCTCCAAAGATGGGTATCCAGTCCCTCCCATCCTCCATATGCCTCCACCACCAAAAGATGGAATTGGTCCCTCCCATCCTCCATATGCCTCCACCTCCAAGAGATGGAATTGGTCCCTCTCATCCTCCATATGCATCAACCTTCAAGAGATGGAACTGGTCCCTCCCATCCTCCATATGCATCAACCTTCAAGAGATGGAACTGGTCCCTCCCATCCTCCATATGCCTCAATCTCCAAGAGATGGAATTGGTCCCCCCACCACTTGCTTCAACTAATGAAGGTCATAGATGGTGACGGGTGACTTCCCTTTTCTCTGACTTAGGTGCTGCCAGCTACAGACTGCTCCCACAACTCCTATGTTACAGCACTATCCCCTAGTGGGACAGTATGGGAAGACAGTGGGGCCATACAGAAGTTCAGGTCTTAATCCAGTAGGATGGGATATTTCAAGAGAATGCAGAAGAGGCCAAGAAAGGACACAGAAGATGCAATCCCATTAGAAGCTAACTCCACCAGCTCCTTGATCTTAAACATCTAGCCCCCAAACTGTGTGAGAGATAAATTTACACTGTTTGAACAAACAGAACTGTAGTGGAGTCTTTGAGATCATCCCAATGAACACATACACAGCCCATATTTATTTGATGTTATCCCTCATTTGGTGGATAAATCCCGTAGTTGGTAGGTTAACCCTCTTCCCATCTCAAGCCATGTTCTGTTACTAGGGGAACTGCCTCAGCACTTACATAGCACCCAGATGTTGGCAGCTGCAAACACATACCTTGATTCTGCGAAGTCTCTTTGGCCCTATTACCATCACCTTAATTAAAGCCATTCTCAACTCTCACTTACTGTATGAGTCAGCTATGGCTATGATAATGCTACATAACAAGCAATGCTTCTGCCCAACCCAGATGAGTTGCCACAGTAAGTGTTTGTTTTTCTTGCTGATGGGTTCTGATCTTAAATGCCAACTAGACTATGTAAATGTCTTTTTTCTCCCTATTTTTCTTGTATGTGTATGTGTGTATGTGTGTGTTTGTGTGTGTGTGTGTGTGTGTGTGTGTGTGTGTGTGTGTGTTTGTAGGTGTGCACATGCAACTGGAGGCCTATGCTTGAGCTCAGAAACCTTCCTGAATGTCTCTTTCACCCTCTTCTTTAAGGATCTCTCAGCCAAGCTCAGAGCTCACTAAGTCAGCTATTCCTGATGGCCAGCTTGCTCAGGGTTCCTGTCTCTACCTTTTGAGGCTGGAATGAGGGGCAAACCACCATGCCTGCCCATTCAGCATTTATGTAGGTTCTGTAGATCTGAACTCTAATCCTCTTGCGTACCCAGCTAAACTAACCACAGAGCCTTCTCTCAGCCTGCACTGCTTCTGAAGCTTCTTCTTGTGTCACTTCTGCTGACACTAAAGCATTAAAGCAAGCCTGGAAAGTGTATTCTCCTATGTAAAGGAAGTTATAGCAATGCCAGGAAGAGGAGAGAACCCAAGGTAAAAAATATTACCTCCAACAGCTGGACTGCTTTGGTAACCTTGTTAGTCTAGGCAGAGGATATCCTTCCCCAAAGCACTAGAATAGCTATGTTTCGAAAGAAAGTTTTGATCAAGTTGGTCTTCTGCTTAAACTGTTTGGCTTCTCCCCATCAGGGAACAATCCAGATTTATACTATCACCTAGGGTTCTGCACAGTCTTCACTCTTTATCACTCTACTCCAGCCCCTTGTGATGACTGGGTTCATCAGGAGTCTTCCCCAGCTTTGACCCTTGCACTTCTGTTTCTTTCCATTCACTTCTGCCTCCATGCCCACCTCTCCCCTCCTATAAGTCATGTCTGCCTCCATCCCTATTCCATCCTCCCTGGAAACATCTTCTAACCCTTCAAGACTCTCTACCAGGATGCCACTCCTTCAGGAAGTTGCTTGGCCTTTTTTCACCCACAATCTCAGTTCATCTTCCCTATTGTGGGCTAGACTATACTGTGTTAAGGTCATTTTTATAAAACTATATTTGTTTCTCAGGTTCTCTCTTAACCCAGCTATCACATAAATAATTGAAACACTTTTGTATTTGTTTAATAAGCTTCACAACACAATAACTGAGCAGTCATTACTCTATTCTTAACCCTCTAAGCTAATCTGGTTCCTTCGCAGCACGCATCCCAGAGATACTTGCACTTTGGAGCTTTCTGTGTGCTAGCTCCTCTCTCTGATGTCACCTGCTTCTCTGTGATGGCTCAATCTCCTACTTCCTCCTTTAACTCCTCCTCCCTTGACTGGCAGGAAGTCCAGCCCTATTCTCTTCCCCGCTCGGTGATTGGCTGTAGCTGCTTTATTGGCATACCAGGGGACAACTGGGGAGACATATTTATACAACATTGAGACAGGAGAGTCTTAGAACAAGGATTTGGAGGGTAATGAAATCAATCTTTGAATTACACAATAGCCTTAAGCCTACAATGCTGCCTACAAATTCTCCTCAAAGGGAAACTGTTTGGAGGAGAGTCATAAAACATTGTTTATCCCTCCTCTGACAGCACTCAGAGGAGGGATAGCAAGTTACCAAGAAGAGACTCGATATCCTAAGAGCATATATAGGGGGAGGAGGTCTCCCTCAATCACAGACATAGGGGAAGGGAGAAGGGGGGAAGTGGGAGGGAGGGAAGAATGGGAGGAAACAGGGGAAGGGCTAACAATCGAGATGTAATACAAATAAATTAATAAAATAAAATAAACAAAAATAAATAAAATATAAAAATAAATAAATAAAGTTGTCCTTGGGGGAAAAAAAAACATTCAGTTTAAATAAGGCCATTAGAGGGAGTTTAAATGCAGGAAGACTGGTGAATATAAGAAAAGGTGACTTGGGCACACACATACACATAAAGGTGAAGACTGGACAGAGGGGAGAGAACACATACATACATACATACATACATACATACATACATACATACAACATGGAGAATACACAGAGCACACACAGAGGAGAGGGAGAGAGAGGGAGCAGAGAGAAAGGAGTGAGGGGGAAAGACACACAAAGAGCAAAGAGAGGGGAGATCAGAGGAGGGAAGAGAGGAAAGCACACAGAGAGGGAGGGAGGGAGATTGAGCACAGAGAAAGCACTATATGAAGACATGAGAAGGAGGCCGTCTATAAGCCAAGCAGAGAGAAGCCAGAGCTGCTGACCCTTTATCGTAGACTTCCAGCCTCCAGAATCATAAGAACATAGATTTCTCTTCACTCCCTCTAGCCTGTGACACTTTGGAGGAGGCAGCCCTATCAAGCTAACACATTTTTCTAGTAGATTCGTTCAGAGCGTAGATCACTGTAGTGATCATGGTAGTCATGTATTTGCGTGTTCCTGTCTCTTGTGTAAGACTAAAAACTCTATACAGCCACTTGGGAATCACACATGTTTTACCTAGCATAGTGTATAGTGCATAGTAGGTGCTCACAAAAAAAAATCATTGGATCGAATGTGAATGAATGTGTGAATGAATGAATGAGCTTCATCCTGGTGAGGAAGCAAAGCAGAAGAGGGAGGACTGGCATCACTCAGGCCCAGCATCAACTCTTAGCATTTCTCAAAAGAACTGCTTAACTCTGAGATCTGAAATTATATTTACTCCTGTATGACATCATAGTCATCACCATGGCAACACCCAGCGATGCCTGCCTGCCAGACAGAGCCTCTGCCATCAGCAAAGGGCAAAGGGACTCAGAGGGTGGTAAAGAGCCCTGTGCAAGGCATGAGCACCAGATTTGCTACCTTGCTGCTGGGGCCTGGAGAGCTGTGGCTCATGCAACCTGAGGCTGTGTCCCTAGGGGCCACCAGGACTACCTTCTCTGACCCAGAAAAACTCATCTTGGGGACAGGCCAGCCTACAGTAAACAAAATTGCAAAGAAAAGGCAAAATTACATTGGTGGAATCCACATATAGCTCACAGAGAGACGTGTGCCCTCTGGTCCCTTGGCTGGTTTCCTGTGAATACCCGCTTTGCTCTCAAGTCATTTGAACAGTGACCAAAGCTATTTTTTATTTCCTTATGCCTTCTTGGCCTTTCATACTCCTTACCCTCTTCTTATCCCATCCCTTTTTTCTGCAAGCATCTACTAAGAATGTACTGTAGATGGGAAGTGGTAATCGGCGTTTGAGAGGTTAACTCACTTAACCATTGGGCATAGCTCCTAGAGGGGAAAGAGTTAAGGCTTTCTGTGCCTTCTGAGGGGGGCTCTGAAGTGCAAGTTTTGTTTGAGGGACACTGGTGTCATGAGCAAGCCCCCACATGCAGTGCTTGCAGCTGCAGAGTTACAAGTGGCATCTGGATGAGGTTGACACACTACTAATGCCCCCAGTTATCTAGGAGTTGGAAGTATTGGTGGCCGGTATCTGGGAACCCAGGAACTACCTCACAAAAAGGCCGTGCAATTCATATCCCAAGCCCTGAACACTGTAAGTTGTACTTGGAGGTCTTCTGTTGCCTCTCTGTGAGCCCATCTTTCTCCCCAGACACAAAAGGACCAGAAACTTAGATGTTTGATACTGTGTTGAATCCCAAGACAGGCAGCCTGACTGTGAAGTGATGAAACTTATAAATACAGCCTTGTGTTGTGCTAACTGGGCACTCCCACCCCATCACTTCCATTGCCTGGGTATGAGAACTCACTCCGCCAGCCTCAGTGTTTTGATCCGTAAGATGGATACACACTAGCCACACTCCTGCATGACTCTGGAGAATGGAGCCATCACATATTAGGAAACCAACTCACAGGAGACACAGACCAAAGGCCAGCTGTTCCAGTAGCTTCTGTAGAAGGTAGAGCTTGTCTTTCAGCCACCCCACTGGCTGAAGTGTCAATAGAAAGAGCAAAGTGTTGAGAGATGTCTCCCTGAGCTGACACTGACAGGATCTGTGACAGTCTGCCTCTAGGGAAAAAAAACTCTCAGCAAGCTGCCTGGCCCAGGGGGAGTCCACCCCTGACAATCTGCCCAGATTCTGAAATATGTTACCTAAGTGTCAGTGTTCTTGAGGGACACGCAACAGCTGAGCTCATTCTTCTTCCCATCATTTTGCAGCATCTGTTCCAGCCCTTCCCGACAGTGACAAAATAAGGACATTGGGGGCATGCCTTTAGACCGCCAACCTTTGACAAATTAATTGGGCCTCCTAGAAGTCAGTTTCTATAGTGCTTGGTGCCAAGGCACCAAGAGGTTTTGGTGTGTTTTGGTTGGTTGGTTAGTTGGTTGGTTGGTTGGTTGGTTGGTTGTAGGGAGCAGCACTAGTCTTCAGGCTCCATACGGTTCCTACCCTTTGTTCTGTTTCATTATTATTCAGTAGGGCATGGCACATCATGAGTATTCATAAATACTAGATGGATGGATGCCTGAGGATATATGTGAGGGGATGTATGGGTAAGTTAATGGATAGGTGGGTGGATGGATGCCTCAGTAGACAGATAAATGGATGGGTAGGTAGGTGGAGAGGTGGATGGATGGATGGATGCATAGATGGATGGTAGTTATGTAGGTAGATGGCTATATAGGCAGGTAGGCATATGGGTGGGTGGGTGGATGAATGGTCAGAGTATTGACAATATAAGTGAAAATTGCTTCTTTCATGGCACAAAGCACATAAGAACCTGGCTTCAGGGCACAGTGAGACATGGGCTCTGGAAAAGGCTATAAGGACCATTGTCATGAGTGGGCCCCTAGTAAACTTTAGACACAGATAAGTCATTGTTTGGACATATGTAAGATGAACATTATAATGGTAGAGACTGTAGGCATAAGACCAGACCAGTCCCATCTAGTTCACTGTAAATGAGAGCTTGAGCCTTGGATTCTTCCCCCACAGCAAGAATATAGATATGGCACCTCCCTTGTAGGGTCTTAGAATATTTTTCAGCTTCTGCAAGATAATCAGTTTGCATAGTCTGGCAGGCACCGATGCCCCATCAAAATACCCTTCCATTTATAATACAAACACCTTTAACACACAAATAACCATTGTTAATATCATTATCTGGGGCAAAGAACCTTCTAGAAAGAGCATACATAGAACGAGCAAGACATTTGCTTTTATCCCTTGCATTGTTTTCTGATGCCCTCATTTCATGAACCGAGGGAATCCCAGGAGACCAACTGATACCCCCATACTATCCATCTTGGGAAGACAAGTGGCCATACTCTAAAAAGCATAGTAGAGACCCCAGCTCAGCTATATACCTGCTGACTCTACTTGAGCCTCAGTTTCCTCATCTATAAAATGGAAATGCCATTGTGTCTTGTATATGATGCTGGGAACAGTCTCAGTGAGAGATTGCCTACATCAGGGTGCTGACGCGGGGGAAGGGGGTTGTCACGATTGTCCTAACTGGTGTGGGAAGACCCACTGTGAATGTAGACCGTGCCTTCAGGTCCCACCCAGACCAATGGACATGAAGAAGCAAAGCTCCTTTTATTCTCTTGGCTTTCACTCTAGCTGGGCAGTTCATCTACCCTGTTTTCACCACTGCTGATCCCTTCACTGATTTCAGAACGAGCCTCACGCTCCACCCCCCTTGGCTTCCAATGTGGACTGAAGACCAGCAGCAACACTCCAGGTCTTTGGCGCCATATTGGAATGTTGAGACCTGCAGCTTCACAGACCAAGTAGCCATCAGGTTCTCAGGCTCTTGGATGTAAGACAGCCATTGTTGGACTACTCTGACTGTACTGTGTAAATCAGCTTAATAAATCCTCTTGTAATATATGTGCATTCTATTGGTCCCCCCACCCAAAGAAACTGTGACTAACAAATACATCAGGGGGACTAGTTACTTCTTTAGTTGCTGTTACAAAATACTTGACGACAACAACTTCGGAAAAAGGAAGGGTTTATTCTGGCTCACAGTTTGAGGGTTCACAGTCCACCATGGTGGGAGAAGAACGGTAGCAGAAGCTTAAGGCAACTGGTCTCATTGCATCTGCAGTCAGGAATCAAAGAGGGATGAATGTCTGTGCTTGGCTCACTTTCTCCTTTTTTATTCAGTCCTGTACCCCAGCCTGTGGGGCAGTGCTGTCCACAGTTAGGGTGGATCCACCCATCTAATCAGCCAAATCTAGGCAACGCCCTCACAGATGTGCCCAGAGGCTCAGCTCCCAGGCAAGCCAAGATCCTGGCAAGTTGACAATCAATATTAACTATTACATTCGAATTTAATCAAAACCCTGATCTGGGTAAGATGTTCAGGGCCACCTGGCCTTTACTCTAACGTAGAAACAGGAAGTGAAGCCCGATTTGGGCAAAAGTGCAGGAGAAGGCTTGGCACGGCCGAAGAGGACACTCCTCTCAGGTGAATCTTGCAGGGTGAGGCACAGGCTTCAGACGAAAGGCTTCAGCCCTTGGGGACTAAGTCACTGTGTTCAGGAAGCTGGAGGGATGGGGGATGGAGAGGCAACTGTACCTGGTCAGTCTGTACATTGTGGTTTAAGAAGACGGTCACAGCCTTGTACTCCATGGGGCTCAATCAAAGCCAGGCTTTTGACTGGAACTCTGCCAGTGGCAGGCACAGTAGATTATAAACAAGATGGAACGTCATAAGTCCAGTTATGAGCCAGTCAGAGCTGTGTTAATGAGATGCAGAGGCCTGAGGGAAGCAGGGACAGTAGGGAAGGGATATGGGGGTGGGTGTGAAAAATGGGCTTGGAATACTTATTGAGGGTAGCCTCCCCCAACTTTCACCTCTCCTTCCTATTCTTCCCTTGGTGGCCACATGATTGTTTTTAAAGAGATCAGACCACATCTCCCTGCTTACAGCTTTCTGACGACCCTTGCTATCCAAGTCAGATTCTCCTCAGAGTGTTCCACGCAGTCTTTCACTCCCTCTGTTCCAGCCACGCTGACCATCTAGGCATCACACCACAGGGCCTTTGCACAGCTTTGCATATGCTTTCCCCTCTGCTGGGAGGCTGCTCCTTCCCCTCCTCTGGTTAACACACACCCATCTGGGATATCAACTCTAGTACATTTCTCAGGCAGGGCAATTTCTTTGGCCGGCAGGAACTGGGTAACTCTCCTGGGATTAATTAGCAGTTCCCTCTCCCACCAAAGTGGAAGCTCCATGATGGCAGGCCCCTGAGGTGTTCCTTATTCCCTCATTATAGCCACAGTTCTGGGCACTAAGCACCAGATGAGTGGATGGAGCCTTGGGGGATGTGCTGAAGCCAGGTGCCATGCCCAGCTCTGTGGAGGACGCAGGCAGGGATTCTTTCAGGACCAGAGGTCAGCCTTGAGAACAGAGACGTCACTGTGGGCCCTTGTCCCTACTCTACCCCACCCCCACCTGGCCACTGGCAGCCTCAGGGCCTCCTGAGGGCTGGCATCCCCTGGCAACATCAAAAGCAGCCAGGCATGGCCTGATGCTTATCTGGCCCACACCGGCTGGGCCCAGGCTCAGAGGAGCTAAGGCAGATGCCATGGCAACAGGCAGCTCCTCAGAGGCCCAAAAAGGCTCCCAGGGATAGCCAATCAGGTTTCTCTGCCCTCTGGAAATTGGTCCAGGGTCCAAGTTTAGAATGGGAAAAGTCTTTGAGGGAGCAAATGTGCCTTTAAATTGCTGAGAAAACATCATTGCCACTGATTGCCTGGGAGAGCTCAGGGGAGCCAGACATCAGCAGGAACCATAGACCTGTTCACAGAGACACTCATTCAGGGCCCTGGGGTTCCTCACTAGGGGATAGGGAGTCACACCCTAGAATAGGTCAAGAAAGGCTCCCCTCCTGCACATAGGTAAGATCTTGGTCATGGAGACCAGCTGGTATGTTCTTCCACCTGCCTCTGTCCAGGGTCCTTTACACAGAGAAGAATAAAGCAAGACTCTTATGAAGCCATTGTGAGACCCAGATCTGTTCCTTAGCTGAGCATCCTGGAGCACAGAAGGCCTGAGTCCACAACTGTCTTCAGGGCCTGGGTGCTGCAAGTGTGAGCAGGACGTTGCAAAAATGGACTGTGACGTGTTCTGTGCAGTCTCCCACTGAGTCAGCAACATCCGAAGAGCAGAGTGCCTGGTGACTTGAAAAGGCTGAGACCAAACATTGCTGTTCTGGGTACTGACAAAAGCGGCTCACATGGCCAAGCACAGGAGACTATCTCCAATTACATGTCTTAAGGCTTGACTCAGCTGGGGTTTCCATGTCAATTCTGCAAGGAGTGACTACTTTCCAGGGCAGGATGGGAAGGGCCAGAGAGCTCAAACAATTTCCTGGGCTACCTAGGCATGAAGTCAGACATTCCCACCAAATCAACTGCTACACTTGGCCTTCCACCAAAGACCACTGTGAGACACCCTTGGCCTGAAAGTCACAGCTGCAGCTAGGGGTGCTTCCGGCCTGATCACCTCTGCCTGAATAACAACTATCTTGGCTGACCTATGTGGTTCCCCCAAGTCCCCAGCAGGGATTAGGAACCTTGGACAAACAAGGGCTGCTGGCAGGATGTGCCAGAACAGCACCCAGATAAACAGATATCCCTTGCTCCTAAGCACTGTGATTAAGATGGCACAGCACAAGCCAGATGCCGCACCCCTAACAGGCAAGTGATGGTCCTGCTTCCAGCCCACTGTGCCTGTGCTGCTGTGGATGCTGCCTGTGCTCATGCCTATTCCCCAGAAGGAAATTCTAGGGCTTTCTAGAGGCCCTTGTCTCTGACTAAGCCAACTTCAGAGGTGTAAGGCTGAGCCTAAATCTCTTTTTCAGGCTGCAAGGGTGGAAGGAATACAGCTGTGTTTACTTAATAGGAGCAAGGGTAAAGTTGACTGGCCACTTGTAGATATCATTAACACGATGCACTTGCTTCAGAGACCTGGACTCCCTCCAAGTAGGTAGTTGGGGGATGGGGCTCTGCTGCCCACAGCATCCCTTCCTGAATTTCTGGAAGTGCATGGTAAGTTGGTGGCAGTTAGCCTAAATACTTTCAAACAAGCCTGTGTCCTCTGGATTACCTACAGATGGATGCATAGTTTTTTTGTGGGTGCTCAAACAAGGTTTGAACCTACCCTGGGGTGCTCTAGCCTTGGGATCCCCAAGATAGAGACTTAGGATGTTCAGATCATGTCTTTCACCTTTCTGTCCTCACTGTGACGTCATGCTGAGGCAATGTGGGGTAGAAGAATCTGTTCAAGTGATACCTGGTTGCTGTGCTTCTATCATGTG
>OU015754.1:71688973-71705392 GCA_907169655.1 Acomys percivali | reverse complement strand
TGTGTGTGTGTGTGTGTGTGTGTGTGTGTGTGTGTGTGTGTGTGTGTCCTTATCTGTATTGCACCATATGCATTCAGTACCTAGAGAGGCCAGAACAGGGTATTTGATTCCCCAGGAACGGGAGTGACAGGTAGTTGGGAGCCTCGCAGTATGGGTGGTAGGAACCAAACTCGGCTTTGTAGCAGGAGCAACAAGGGCTCTTAACCATGGATACAGAACCCCATCCCTGAGGAAGTGGTGTTTACGCTAATGCCTAAGGAGTCATCCATACAGAAAGGGAGGTGCAGAGCATTCCAGAAAGGGGAGACAGCATCAGAGTAAGACCCCTGTATTGTTGGATCTGAAGGGCAATGAAGGAAATAGCTGGACCTCAGGTCAGAGAGAGAGAAGATGGGAGAGGGAAGGGAAGGGAAGAGGAGGAGAGCGGGAAGAAAGGACAGGAGGTGGAGAGGGAATCCTGCCATTTAATGCCCCCAGGTGTTTTTAACAGAGCAGGGGAGTGATTTAATTTTTGCTGTTAAAATATTTCTTGGCTGCTGAGCGAGAAGTCCACAGTGTGGGGAAGCTCAAGGGAAGAACAGCAAGGGGTCTGCACCAGGGCCCAGGGAAGACGGGGAGGCAAGGGGGTCGGTATGCCAAGGGTGGGGAGGATGTAACAGCATGGATTTAAGAGAGTTGGAGAGTGAACCAACTATGCTTGTTTATGGACTAGCCATGGGTAATTCAGCATTTATTATTATCATCATCATCATCATTATTATCATTATTATTATTATTACTATTATTAAGTAGGGGCTAGAGAGATGGCTTAGTGGACAAATATGTGTCATGGAAACATAAGGACCAGAGTTCAGATTCTCAGCACATCTATGAAAAGCTGGGTAAGTGAGAGGTAGGTATGGCAGGCCACTATAGTCTCAGTACTCAGAAGGTAGAGACAGGATCCCTGGGCTGGTTGTTAGTTATGCCAGCAGAGTAAGAGAACTCCATATTCATCAAGAGACTGCCATAACAAAGTGGAAAATGACTGACAAAGACATCCTATGTCAATCTTTGGCCTCCACATGTACATGTGAACATGTGCTCCCATACACACATGCACATGTCACACAGAAACACGTGCAACAATCACAGTAGCACATGCCCCTTTGTTCAAGGCCCTTCTCAACACAATGGAGACCTGGCCTGTGTGTCTATGCTCAGTGAAGACATTCTACAGCCTTCCTCTCAACCCAGGCATTGACCCCCAAGGCTTCTATGTAGTAACCCTTTCCCACACAGAGGCTGGACCTGCCCCCATGACCAGTATGGGCACATGCCACAAGGAGCAAGACACAGATGTTGAGGACCACTTCCAAGACTTGTAAAGACATCAAGACCCCAAGAGGCCCAGAGACTGACTCCAGATGCAAGAACTTCCATTCAGGGCCTTTTCAAGCCATGAATGCAGAACCACTGAATCATACAGGGAGGGCACTTCCAAGAAGCATTACCTAAGAGGCATCCTTAGAGACTTCTTTTCAATAAATTGCTAAGAATTCATTAGTTCCGTAATCCTAGCAAGTCTCTACTGTCTATTCAAGGGCATCAGCTGTCTGATATGTGCTGCCTGTGAAACACTGGCCAGTCTCAAGAGCCAGGAACGTAAAATGGACACAACCCACACCTCACAAAGCTGGAAGTTTGGGGAGTGATGGGCAAGGAAGAGGCAGGAGGATGGAGGGTTGGGACAGTCACCACACCAAGGGAAGGCAGCGTAGCAGGCAGGTACAGCATGCTCCAGGAAAACAAAAAGTGTACCCCAGTTCGTCGGAGGTGATCTAATAACAGCACATTACAGGGGCTCACTATGTGGTCCAGGATGGCTTTGAACTGATGACTCTTTTGCCTCAGCCTCCCGAGTACTCAGGTTGTAGACGTGCGCCATCACGTCCACTTTTTAGATGCTTCACAAGGGCTTGAAAAAATAGTATTTCTCAAGCTCACTACATTTTCCCTCAGAAGCTCCTTTAGCCTGGGAATATATACCGTGGTAGAGTCTGCAATGTCAAGGTCAGTGGAATCTCCATATCACCCTGACTCTGACCTGTCATGTGATACTGTTTTGCTTCCATGTGGCCTGACATGATAAGGAATCCCTGAAGCAAGGGAAGACGCCTTGGCTGCCTCTACTTCTTTCCCTTGGTGTTTCCAGTGACCAAACAGATACATGTTATGGGCTGGGTTGCTGCTGCCCTCACAGGCCTGCGCTCAGCCAATCCTCCAGATCCCCTTGGTAACTTCTGCGCTCCAGACTCATATCCAACTTCTACCTGGACACATGCTTTGCCATGAACTCACGATGTCCAAATCCCCACCACTGTCACCACACAACCCGGCCCACCTTCATCTATCTTAGCGCTTTAGCGCACAGCCGGTATCCAAGGAAGCGTTTCTGGTCCTTCCCTTCCCGTCCCCGCCCCCCCCCCCCCCACCAACCTCATCCTGCCAGCCGCCATCTCCATCACCAGCACTGCCAGGCCTCCATCCTTTCTCTTTACCAGTGGTTCCCCTGCAGGCCTCCTCGCCATGATCTAACCTCCTCCACAGGGTCCAGAGGGGGTTTCGTAAAATGGAACGAGAAGCATGTTTTTCTTCTTTTTAGATCTTTTTGGTGACAGGATACATTTCAAGTCTCCCAGGGGCTTCTTCCCTTCTCTATGTCTTGCCCGTAACTGTCCTCTGCGGACCTCTCTCATTTTGCCTAGGTCACCTCCCCTGCAGAGCTCCTATCTCCCTCTGCACTTGCTGGCCCTGCTCCTGGTACTTGCTCTCTGTCCGATTCTTCAAGGAACAGAGATCCTAGGCGTTCCCATTTAATCATGCATGCTGTCCCCTCTTGAACACCCGCCATCCTAACCCAACAGGCCGCTCCATGCCCCCAGGGACTATATAGCCTTTTACTCAAGCAATTTCCTTTATACCCTCTACCCATCTCTTCATGGTACAGGAGTCATGATGGAAGGAAAGGTGGCATCTTGTTGGCTTCTGGGGCTGCACCCAGCCTGAAGGAAATGCTGTGTTTACTGAATTCGGTCAGTGAAGGTTTCCCACGTCTGTTTTTGAAGACGGCATGAGTCGGTGTGGCTCAAAGCACCTGACTTGGTGCTAGGTACCCTGGAGGTCGTCAGTCCATGTGCAGCACGTCATGGGTGGCCTGGACACTACAGGGCATAGAAATGCATTACACTTCCCTCCAGGGAAGAGACACAAGAGGCAGGGGCCAGGAAATGTTTCTCCTCCTCTCTTTCTTCTCACCCCTTTTTCCCCCCAATGGGTCTATTTTTACAAAGCTGGAAAAGCATGGCATGAGATTGACACCTTCAGAGCTCAGCCCTCTCTGTTCCCCGAGCAGCCTGCTGCCTCACTCCAATTGCTCTCCAGCAACCACCTGTTCTGAGACAGCCACCTCTGCCATGTCCCCTGATCAGTAAGCTGCCAGCTTCCCGCCACACGCAAGACTGGCTGTGATCTTGCCCCCAGGACAGCTTTGAAGCCCAGAGTTGTCACCACATATTTGTTTGTACCCAGACACTACTCGTGGCAACCGATCATGAATACGAAACAGGCACCTGACAGACACACAGCTGTCTCCTGCCAGCCCTGACCCCTGTCAGCCACTGTCTGCAAAACCTCAGGCAGCCTGCCTCCTGCAGAGAGAGTAGGGTGCAGGCAACTGGGCACGGAAGTTATCAATAAGCCCATTTCATCTCAGTAGGCGTGGGATGTACAAGGACGTGGGTAAGTCCCTGAACTTTTCTGACCTTCCGTCTCCTCATCTATAAAGTGGGTACAAAAATAATTCTAAATGAGTGCCTGCCTTTTATTCTTAAGAAAGGTCTCTTTCATCATGGGTCCACTTGTTTTCATTTGTCCAGGTGTTCTGCTGGGTGCTCACCCTCTGCCAGGATTTAGGCTGGCCATGATAGATTCCCAGCTGTCCAAGAGGTAAGGTGACAGCCTTCTGTGAGCTTGTACTGGGATCAGGGGAGAAAACCACCATATCATGTGATCTCATAATAAAATGTTAACTTGCGGTCCTAATTAATGCTATAAAATCTACAACGGATGAATACCAAGAGACCTGGGAGTCCGCAAGGAAGATATAAGCTTGAGTACCCATGGGAAATAGATGGCTGAGCTGACACTTGAAGAAGTAGAGGTGTTAACTAAAGATCAGCCGGAAGGAGCATTTAGGCACAAGGAAGAGCTCTAGTTGAGGACCAAGCACAGAGACCACAGGGGCTTAAAAGGAAATCCAATGTTTCCAGGTTGCAGAGTAGGTGGCTAGACAGGAAAAGGGACTGGAGACATCAACGGTATAGGTTGGTTGAGGCCAGGGGCATCGTGTCCTTCTGAGCAGCAGGAAGCCATGCACAGGTCTCATTGGGATATTTATAAGCTATGATTAGGCACTTTGCGAGGTTCACTCTGACTACTGTGTAAGGAGTTGGAGGTCCCTGAGAGAATGCAGGAGGTGACAGGCTGTAGGAACTGTTCCAAAAGAAATGAGGGTAATAAAGGTGGGACTGGAAAAAAAATCCATATGGCTGGCCACACACCAGTGAGGAGAGGCCATTATTTGTCAGAGAAATGCAGAGACAGAAAGAGTCAGTAAGTGCCCACATCTAACCAGTGATGGATCGAGAGCTCAACATTCAGCTGCAAGAGGCTGAGGTTTCATCTCAGGAGACCAATGTCAGGTGACATTATTTAAGTGTGGTCCAGCTGGCTCTGCATAAAAAGTGTCCCCTAAGCCAGATCTGGCTTCTTCCTGAAGGCTCTTGCTGATCTGTTGGTGACCAGCCTGGCTAGTCCCCACCATGTGACCAGTTTTTCCTCCACCATGTTGAGTCCTCGGCCAAAGTCAAAAGGCGTCAGCTCTGACCCCAAGGAGAGCAAGCTTGAAGGCCAGCTGGAAATAGGACCTGAGAGAAATGGAGAGTGTGAATTTAGACATCCTGCTTTTGAGAGTGCAGATCTTATGTTGTTGACTTCTTGCTGTGTATCTCACCTGCGGCTTGATGGTACCACACAACAGCTAGGCAGCATCACAGCTAGTGTGTAAGCCCCATGGCCCAGGCTGTATGCACTGAGGTTGCTCTGATCTTTTTTATCCACAAACTCAGCTGCCCTAGGTTGGCAGTGGTATACCGCAACTCCAGTCAAGCTTCCTCAAAGATGTGGTACTTCCATTGTGCAAGACACAAGGGAAGTAGCTGTAGAAAGACAGATGGGTGTTGCCAAGACAGAGGGATCATCATAAGGAAAATCGCAGGAGCACAAAACAACTTGAGTGCAGACATTTCACGCTTTTGTATGGCTAGCATAAAGGGCCCACATGAAGGACTGAACGGGAGCCAGGTCAGAGAGACAGGGTTAAGCAGATATCAGAAGGCCCTGCGTTTTATATGAGAAAGTGAAACTTGGTGAGAGCTCCACGGGATACCCATTGGAGGGTTTGCGGTGACCGCTGGAGGCAGCCATAATCGGACAATACACAGGTCTGGATACAGCTTGGGGACTAGATTGGAATCCTTTAGACTGGAGGTAAAGAGACCAGGTGGGGAGATGTGCTGGAGTCAATGGCAGGAGAAGTGGGGATGACGAAACTAAGCAACAATGGGAGGCACTGTAAAGGGCAGTGTGTCGATGAGCTACTGCCAGGAACGGCTGCCTATCAAACCACTCCAAACTCAGTGACTTCACCATTCTCTAGATGAGCCCATCACAGTGGGGTCTCGGCTGGACTCAGTTGAGTGGTTCCATGGTCCTGCGTTGGACCAGATAAGGCTAGACTGCTCAAGGTGCCCTCGGCCAGCTGACCTCAGCTGGGCTTGATCAGCCTGCTTTAGTCCTGCTTTGTTTAGCTCATATCCTCCTCCTGGGACCAGTGGGGCAATCTGGACATGTTCTTACATCAGCAGGACCAGAGGCTGAAGAGAGCAGCCCAATTAGGCAAGTGCTCTACGAGCCTTTATGGTGGTGCCATATGTGCCCATAGTCCATGGGTCGTCACTGTCGCTGAGTCCATGGTGAAAGGAGAGAGGTACTTTTTACCTTTAGGCGAAGAACTGCTAAGTCATGTGGTAAAAAAGTATGTATGCTGGTAGGAGCAAAGGATCAGAGCCTTTTGTGTAATTTCTTCATGCAAATAAGTTATTTGAATGAGTGTAGGTTCACAAGTTCTTTCTGCTTTCTCCCAAAATGACTTTTATCAGTTCAACTGCCAGCGGTTTGAGTCGTGGCCCTTGCAGACCACACAGCCACACTCAGTGGACCATCTCAGTAGCCATACCAGAGTAGAGCCTCTCAGGGGCATTTTCTATGCTGCTGTCAGCTCCCTGCTCAGAATGTTCTGGAAGAGCCCTGGACAGCAACACACGCGCACGCGCACACACACACACACACACACACACACACACACACACACACACACACACACACACACCCTAGGCCCTAGTGCCCTACCCATGCCTGCCCTTAATCCTCTGTCAACCTTGCCCTGGCCTGCCAACATGCTTCCCCAGGGACTAGCTTTTCTCACTGAGCCTCTGTTGATCACGCATTCCCCAGACTGCCTTTCCTCTGTGTGGGCAGAGACAAGAGCACGGCTTCCACTCCCCAAAGGAGAGGTTGGGTGGGAAAAGAGGTGTGTGCTCCCAGGTGGAAGAATTCTCTTTGGAGATCCCCACCTCTTCTCTACACTCAGCTCCTCCCTTACTGCCCCACCAGGATACCCACCTTGGTTTGTTGGGAGAGGAGACTGGAAGGAAGGGTGTGTGAATTCCCCTTGCCCTGCCTCTCCAACTAGGTGGTGGGTGGGGGGTGTTTCTATCCCATTCAGCATCTCAGTGTTCACACCTATAAAACAGTAGCATCCGTGGAAGGAACAGTTGGTGTTTAACAAACACTCATCTGGTGCACACTAAGCATCCTGCTATATAGTAATTCATTTAATGATCAGAACAGAGATTCGAAGCATCATTATTCTACAGTAGGGAGAGGCTGGGTCATTACCCTAAGGCACACAGCTATGGAATGTCAGCGTCGGCAGCTAAACACAATCAGTCCAGCACCAGGCCACACTTAACTTCATGTATATGACATCACGGATGCCTCCAGTATTCTCTGAATTTCTACATTACAGCGACAAGGCCCCCTTGGTGTCCTGCCTGCTCTGTCTTTAATTCCTCCGAGTGGATGCTGTGGGGTTGAACTGTGTCACCTGCCTCACAGAAAGAGATGCTCAAGCCCTAAGCTCTGGTCCCTGTGGATGTGACTTGGCTTGAATATCCTGTAGACACATCATTCAGGTAAGATGAAGCCATCCCATCAGAGCGAGTCCCCATCAGCATCTTTTTTAAGAGAAAAGAGGGCCAGGGAGATGATTCTGTGCACAAAGGCACTTGCTGCCAAACCGAATGATCTAAGTTCAAAGCCTGGAACCCACATGGCAAAAGGAAAAGAGAGACTCCTGCAAATTCTCCTCTGACTTCCACTCACATACTGTGGCACGTGAACTCCAATACACATGTTCACACGGCGTGCACACAAAACAATAAACAATTGTACATTTTTCTTTTAAAAACAGAGAGTGGAGACAGGCATGCTAAAACACAGGAAGATGGCCACATGAAAGCACAGGCAGAAACTGGAGTGATGTGGTGCTGAACCCGGAGCTGGCCAGGATTGCCAGCCCACACAAGACAATGGGCGAAGTCTTTGGTAGAGCCTTCAGAGGGAGCAGAGCCTGTCACATCTTGATTTCAGTCCTCCAGTCCCCAGAATTCTGGGACGATAAATGCCTGTGTCTTGAGCTTCTCAGCCTGTGATCATCCATTGGGGGCCCCAGAACATGAATACAAGGGGTAAGAAAATCTTGCAGACCAGCTGCTTCCTTCAGGAGGCAGCAGGGCTGGAAAGCACCCACTTCAGAGCAGCCACTTTCTGTCCACAGCTGGATGGCCACTCGGACCTTGTATCATGTCATTCTCACAGACTTGTAGCCACTCAGCCAGGCTAGCACCAGTCAGCTGCCTGAGGGTGACTGAGTAGGCAAGATGGAGATGGTGGTGTCCGTGCTCAGTGGGGTGCCCATCGTGTGACGGCTCTTTCGTTCTTTCTTCTTCAGTCTTTGTGTATGTGCATGCCTGGCTGTGAGTGAAGGCACACCAGTACCGCAGCACACATGTGGAGGTCGCGGGTCAACTCTGCTGTTGATTCTTCTCTTCCAGCTTGTTTGAGGTAGGTTCTCTTGTTCACTGCTGTATACATCAGTTATCTGGGGATTCTCCTGTCTCTGCCTCTTGTTTCATCATGGCCTCACTGGAATGACAGACGTGTGCTGTTGAGTCCACCGGGTTCTAGAGATGTAAGTTCATATCACTGCGCCTGCTGTCACTTCTATTGCTGTGACAAGACGCCATGTCTTAGTCAGGGTTTCTATTGCTGCAACAAAACACGGTGACCAAAAAGCAAGTTGGGAAAGAAAGAGTTTGTTTGACTTATACTTCCACGTTGCTGTTCATTATCAAATGAAGTCAGGACAGGAACTCAAAGAAGGCAGGAACCTGGAAGCAGGAGCTGATGCAGAGGCCATAAAGCAGTGCTGCTTACTGGCTTGCACAGCCTGCTTTCTTTTAGAAGCCAGGGCTACCAGCCCAGGCATGGAACCACCCACAATGGGCTGGGCTCTCCCCCATCAAACACTAATTTTAAAAAATGCATTACAGCCTGATGTTATGGAAACATTTTCTCAGTTGGGGCTCCCTCCTTTCAGTAAATCTAGTTTCTGTGTCAACTTGACATGAGACTAGCCAGCACGGGGCTGGAGAGATGGCTCGGCAGTTAAAAGCACCAGCTGCTCTTCAAGAGGTCCTGAGTTCAATTCTCAGCACCCACATGGCCGCTCACACCTGCCTGTAACTCCAGTTCCAGAGGATCTGACATCCTCTCACAGACACACATACAGGTAAAACACCAATACAAATAAAATTACATATATATATATATATATATATATATATATATATATATATATATATAAAAGACTAGCCAGCACACACCATAACCAAGGCAACTTATAGGGGAAACAAAGAGTTTATTGGCACTTACGGTTCTGGAGTCATGACAGGGGGCATGGAGGGAGGGAGGCAGGTGTGGTGCTGGATCTGTAGCTAGGAGTTCACATCCTGACCCACAAGCAGAAGGCAGAGAGGGAGCTCTCTGGGGTTGACTTGGGCTTTGGAAACCTCAAAGCCAACCTGTGACACACCTCCTCCAACAAGGCCACACCCCCTACTCCTTCCCAAACAGTTCCACTGACTGGGGACCAAGCATTCAAACATTGGTCTATGGGGACCATTTTCATCAAGACTGCCATGCACAACTACTTCTTTACCCACAAGGCTCCTTCCCAGCCTGGATATCATTTTTAAATGTTATTATTATAATAATGAATTTCATGATGACATTTTCATACATGTATATAACGTGTTTTGATGATAGTCACCTCCACTACCTCCTCTTGCCCCCACTTCCTGTTGATCCCTTTCCTCTTCCCAACTATCCCTCACTTCTGCTTTCGTGTGTGTGTGTGTGTGTGTGTGTGTGTGTGTGTGTGTTCCAATGAGTTTCATTAGTATTGCTTACAGGAGCATATACCACTGAAGAAAATGTAACAGAGATCTCGACCTTCATAAGAGCTGAGAACTGGGCTTAGAGAGCTTTATGTTGCGTGGTTGGGGCTTGGAGTTCTAGGTGGCTATCCCTAAGCCCTGGTCCCATGGAACCTGAGCCCTCTGTGCTAATAAGTGTTTCATGAGCATTCCAGGCTGCTGGGGGCTTATGGCATTGCTACCAGGGCGCTGGACTTAGGGGTCTCAAGGATTGAGTTTGAATTCCTTTCTCGGCTTGGTTGCTGGGGCAGTCATTCCTTTCTTGAGTCTCTCGGCTTCTCAAGCTTGCCTCACATTGGATGAGGACTCAGCAGGTTGGCTGCAGGGAGCTGAGGGTGGCATAGAAGCCCGCTGTGTGACCAGTGCCTCTATCACTTCTTCCAGGTTCCTGGGAATCTCTGTGTTGCTTATTAGCGAGACACCAGCCCAGGCTGATTTGTGGTGGGTGAGCATAAGAAGCCGATATGAACTTTGTCTTGTACCTCTGCCCATCTTGGAGGCTGGGGGAAGCTTTCCATTCCTCCAGACCATTTGCCCTCCTCTATGACAGCAGCTTCCTTCTCTGTGAAGGTCAGTCCCCTACCCCAGGGACATTTAAGGAGAATCCAGGCAAAACAGTTAATTCTGAGCAGGGTGTGTCTCACCCTAGGTTCTCCTTTTTCCCTATCCACCCGTTGCCTCTCCAGAGCAGTCCTCCAAATCCCTCCCCAGGCTGTGCCCCAAAGTTCCTCCCCTGGGATGTCACTCTCAGCTGGCCCAGACTTATCAAGATGAACAAGACCTGAAGGTCCGGGTGGCATGTCTAATGACAGACCCTCAGAATCCTAATGTGGCTATCTAGTTATAGGATCACTGGCTCAAAGACTTCTGGGTAAGATCAGACCATCTACAACCTCCATGCCCTTGCACCAGAGCACCCACTCACCACCCCTGGTGCACCTCCAGACTCCACCCTCTCTAAACAAAGTCCAGGGAAGGTGGCAGATGGCTGGGAAAGGTAGAGAAACCGAGGCAGGCAGACCTATGAGCGAATCCCAGCTCTCCACCTTTTCTGCGTTCATTCACGAAGTGTGTGTAGGAGCTACCTCCTGTGTTGATAAAAATGTGGTGCTCCGCAGCCCTGTGCACAGTGCCCAGTGCATAGGGGCATCTATTAAAGGCCAATAGGATAGAATGGAATGTCTCCAGTGGAGTGTCTGATGGTGCGTTCCTGCCCTGCCACTGCTCATCTCTGTGCCTTGGGTAATAGAAAAGCCTTTCTTCTTGGAGTTTTCCTTACAGAGTAAGAGTTGAGGTGCACAGGCATTATTAGCTCTGCCTTGTGTCCCTGGACACCTGGTGTTATTATTCGCTCCCACCGGGCGTCTCCTCATCTTTGGAAGCTTTAACTTTGGCCTTGAATCACAGATTTGGTTTTTCTGAATGTCTGACCATCCAGATTCTCGTTCTACCTGTCCTGATCATAAAAGCCCTTGCTTCTCTGGGTTACCCAAGTTTATACCCAGAGGCCCAACTTCCTGGAGCTCCCTGGAAATTTGCCCCATCACTGGCTTGGCCCTGCGTAGCCAGTGATGCCTTGAGACTCACCAAAGACACTGGCAGATCTGCTGCCTGGGACCACAGTGCCCAGGGCCATCTGCTTGCCTGCATCATGGCCTCTTGGGAGGAAATGGAGTGACAGTTTGCATTAGTTGTCTCGGAAATGGACTTGCTGGGGAACGATGCTGGCATCTGGGGGAGGCCAGAATCAGAGTCAGGACCTTGAAGGCTCGGTCCGGCACTGTACTGCCTCAAGGTGAGGTGACTTATTCCCCCTGGGAGGGCCTGCCCAAAAGCGTGATGTCCCTGGAAGCCAGACATTTGCTATTGGCCCCTGCAGAAGATAGCAAGCCTGCTAAGTGGCCTCCTGCTTCCTGCCTTGCTCAGGAGAAGGGGGAAGGGAGGGCGCAGGGTGGGAGAAAGCAGCACAGCAGTGCGAGCCTGGGGTGATTGTCATGGTTACGCTCTGACAAAACAAATGGCTCTGCTTCCTGCAGGCCACCTAAACAGCCATCGCAATGTTGGCATTGATCAAGCCAGCTGTCAGGGCAGCCAGGCACTGGGCTTGGGTACCAGAGCCCAGGCTGAGAGCTCTCTCTGGTAGCTTTGGGCACCGGGAGACAGCTGTAGGGGGAGGAAGTGTTTGCCCTTACACATGTTGCTTCTGGGACAAGGTAAGGGTTAGTACAACCAGTGCCCTGCGGTGGTGCCTTATCCCAAGTGCAGGGGGGTGTGTGTATATGCATGGGGAGTTTGTGTGAAAGTGACTTGCGCTGTGTGCTCATTTGCTCATTCTGTGGGGAGGGGCTCCGGAGGTTCCAGCATCAGAAGTGAGGATGTGACCACATGTTGCTCCTATGGCTCTCTCTCCTCTCTCTCTCTCTCTCTCTCTCTCTCTCTCTCTCTCTCTCTCTCTCTCTCTCTCTCTCACTCTCTCTCTCCTTTCCCCCCTCCCCTCTCTCCCTCCCTTCTCCCCCTCTCTGTCTCTCCCTTTTCTTACACTATCTTCTGTGTGTAATTCTCTCAGCATCTCCTCCCTCTGTCTCTGTCTCTCTTCCTCTCTCTGTCTCAGCTTCCCATCCCTGACACCTCTTTCCACCATCTCCCTGTCCCCATCACTTCTAATCTGTCCTCTAGGGCACCAGGGCAGTCCGTGCTCTGCGGACTGCCCACCCCCACTGCCAAGCTCCAGGCTTGTGCCTGCTGCCCTCTGGGTGCCTGGCATGTGACTGTCTCCAAAGCCGCTGGCGGAGGGTGCATTCTCCTCTGAACCCTCACGTCCTGAGATCCTGGAGGTAAGAAGGTCCTGAATAGGGAGGGGGGTACTTAGGTGGTAGGAGGTGGTGGGAGTCAGGGGGCCTGGCACTGTGAACAGTGATTTCTGCTGACATGTCAAGCCCCTGCTGAAAGTCCTCTCACATTTCCTGCTGCAGCTCCGGAGGTCCTGGGAAGTCCTAGTATTTTATTTTGATGTTCCTGTCCCAGCTGGTGGCATAGGAGGTTTCAGAGGTGGGGAGCCAGAAGCCTCTAGCCCCTCCTCCACTCTCAAGAGCAACAGGCATCTCTCTCTCTCTCTCTCCCTCTCTCTCTCTCTCTCTCTCTCTCTCATTTAGCAGGCAGCATCCTTCCTCACTTTCTCTGCTGGGACTTAAGCCTGTTTCCTGTGTTCACTCATCTAAACCAAGCAAGTCATGGGAACTGAGCAGAGGCCAAAAGGGCGCAGGGTGACCTGGAGCTCTCTCACTTGGAGAAGGGGCACATGAGGGGCACAGAGCTCCTGTGGTTAGCTGGGATCAGATTGTGGGCTGAGCCCAGGGGTACATGATGTATGTCAGCTATGTCTTGGAGAGGTATGTGGAGGTGTACTTCTGGAGGGAGCTATCCCTGGGAGTAGTGATATGACATGTATGCAGCAAGCCACATGAGTAGATAAGGGAGTCGTGGTACGTGTGTATAAACATGTTCACATTTCATGAATGCAAGAGCAGTATGCTTTTTAACCAGTGATGTGAAGGAAATTAAGAGCGTGTGTACATGTATCTGTGGGAATTAAGATTGTTAAGACTGTGGGTTAAGCCTGGCCATCATTTGACTCAGCAGAACCCCCCAAGACCTGACATATAAGTGCAATGTCCTTTAGATTTGGAATGTTCACTCATCTCCAGGAGCAGCAATGCTTGGGCCATTCCTAACTTAGCACAGTTCATGGCTCAAGGCAGTATGGGAACTGTGTCTGTCTGGGTAATCTGTGGACCTCATGGCTTTTCTGGCTTGAGACACACCAAGATGCCTGCCACAAGGGTGCCTTGGGCTGTGAACATCCTTCCACCCTAGCTTTAGGAGTTGGGAAGCTCTGGGGCGTCTGTGAGCTCTTATCACATGCACTATCCCCAAACCTGTGTTCTCAGAATGTTCACTATCCACTGGCCATCAGGCTATGAGTTGTTATCCAGGCTACAGGGGGGTGCACCTGGATGTCAACAGTATGCCCTGGTCAGAGGGAGTGGAGCACCCACTGAGCTCTCCTACCCAAGTAATTTGGCCAACTTTGGCCTTTGGCCTCTCACAGCTATTCTCCTCCCAGTGAGAACTTGGCCAGTCGGGTGGTGTGGACTGTGGCCCTAGAGAGGGATGGATGCTGATATTCTAGGGGGAAAAGAGTCAGAGGAGGGGCCCAGATTAAAACCATGGGCTTGGGCTTCTCCTTGGTTCAGGTTTTTGCTGGGTGCTGTGGTTTCTTTCTTTTTTATTTTAATTTATTTATTACTTATGCAGTATTCTGCAGGCCAAAAGAGGGCACAAGATCTCATTATAGATGGTTGTGAGCCACCATGCGGTTGCTGGGAATTGAACTCAGGATCTTTGGAAGAACAGCCAGTGCTCTTAATCTCTGAGCCATCTCTCCAGCCCTGTGCTGTGGTTTCTTACAAGACCTCCCTGCAGATCCCCTGGAAGGATTTAGCTCCAGAACCACACTGGCCAAACCCCTATAGACTCTCTTAGTCTCACAAGTTCCCTTATTTGGCCAAACTGGGGATGGGATCTTGATATTGAAAAGTCAAGCAATGTCAGCAAGATGTTCTGAGGGCCTAGCAATGGGTCAGCAGAGTCAGTGGGCCATGTGGACCATATATGGCTCCAGCCCACAGTGGGAGTACACAAGTCTTGTGGTCTTGTTAACAACTTCCTGGAACCCCGGCTGGCTTCTCTCCTTAGCCTCTGGGGCATTTATCTAGCAGTAAAGCTGACATTTGCAATTCTCCACATGCCTGGATTCTTTATGGGAAGGGGATTGGCATCAAGGGTGCTCAGTGTGGGACTAAGAAGGCTTTGCAATGGAAATGGTGCTAGTGTAGGAATATGGATGAGACAACAGAGGCATGTGGCTACGTGGGGAAGAAAGAAACAGGAAAGTGTCTTTTATATGGCTGGGCCTGTGTACACTGGTGGAGAAGGAGCAAAAAGGTTTGGTTTAAGAGCATTGGGTCAGTATGCATGATCAGACAGGGAGGGGTGGAAAAAGAAAGAGAAATGAAAGCCACTGAGTCCCACTGGGTGCCACCTGATGCCAGGTACTGAACTGGGCATTTGGGTTTCTGTTCTCGGGGAAATGAGGACTCAAGCTGGAAAGTAATCTACTTCCTAAGCTTATGTCAACCAGTGTCCGCGAGAAGGGCTCTTGAATTTGAGCCCCATGAGCTTGTCAAGAAGCAAGCAATGGAGGGATGAGACAGTCTGGGGCACAGAAGCCATTGGATACGTTCATGGATCATCTGCTCACCCTTTACAGCTGGGAGAGGGTGAGCCCCCTTTGGGGGAGAGCAGAGTTGCCAAGGGACAGCCTGAGATAAGAGTTTGTGGGATGCTCACTCCCTGTCCCTTGTCTTGCTGTCCCTGGGAATGAATTTGCAAAAGCAAGAAGGGGTGCGGTTGGAGAGGAGGTCAGTGGTGAGGGTGTTCCTTGACTGTGACAGACCCTTACCCTGGTGTCTGATTTCATCTCCACTTTACAGATGTTAAAAAGGCATCTTGGGGGACCCGGAAGATCTAGAGAGTCCAGGGCACAAAGCAGGGCACACTTTATTAGAGTGAAGCTGGAGGTGGGGCAGGTGTCCCCTCATCTCCTGAGCAGGTGCTTTAGGATAGGCATGCAAGAGATGTGACAATAAGAAAGGTCTCCATGCCACCCCTCTAGAGATGTTCAGACCACTCTGTGAATGGCAACTCTTAGATATAGTTCAGAAAAGCTCTGAAGAGGAATCTAGGTAGGCTTCATGGAGGAGGTGGAACTTAAAAGAGCCCAGAAAGGCAGGTATCTTTAGAGAAACTTGGGTTTGAGTGGCATGACTCAGGGTTGAGGAGGGAGCATACGCAAGGGCCCTCAGAATGTTCGCTATCCATTGGTCATCAGGCTGTGAGTCACGATGTCTGGGCCCATGAAGCGACTGGGAACAAGCAGATATATACAAGGACCTGTGGAAGAGTGGGATCAGGCCTCTTGAATCCTCCATGGGATCTTGAGAAACCAGGAGGATCTTGGTCCTGTATCCAATCTGAGGTCTACTGTAAGGTCTTCCTCTTCTGATGACCACACTGGGAACCAGACTCCTGGCCTGAAGACTTCTCAGGAGCTCTTCTCATGAGACTACTTGAGACCAATAGAAATGGGGGGGGGCTAGAGTGGGGAGATAAAGAACAGCTAGAATGGGGCCAGGGACAGGCATAGCCAGAGGGAAGGGGCAGACTATCGGATTTGCACTGTGGCCCCACTTCTTTGTTCAGGCACCATGAGGGCCTCTGCCCAATCTGCTACCCAAGACTGTGCACTTGCCCGAGCCGAGGCTTAGCAGCCGTCCCCACCAGGGTCTGGGAGGAAGGCTCCCAAACATGAGGACCTGAATTGGATTCCCTGAACCCATATAAAAATGCCAGGTGTTATGGAAGGTGCTCGTAATTCCACCTTTGGAGAAGCTGGCAAGTGGGTCGTTGGGGCTTTCTGGCTAGCCAATCTTGCCTAATTGGTGAGCTCTAGGCCAGTGAAAAACCCTGTCTCAAAGGATGGTAGGTGGTATTCCTAACACACACACACACACACACAGAGAGAGAGAGAGAGAGAGAGAGAGAGAGAGAGAGAGAGAGAGAGAGAGAGAGAGAGAGAGAG
>OU015754.1:71678915-71688963 GCA_907169655.1 Acomys percivali | reverse complement strand
GAGAGAGAGAGAGAGAGAGAGAGAGAGAGAGAGAGAGAGAGAGAGAGTTTCTTTTCCAGTGATAAAACACCATTGGCAAAAGCAACTCAGGGAGGAGAGGGCTTATTTCAGGATACAACTCTCAGGTTATATTCCATCACTGAGGGAAGTCAGGACAGGAACCTAAGGCAGGAACCTCAAGGCAGGAGCTGATGCAGAGGCCATGGAGGAGTGCTGCTCACTGGCTTGCTTGCTTATGGCTTGCTCAGCCTCCTTTCTTATAGCACTCAGCCCAGCAGTGGAACCACCCAAAGTGGCCTGGGCCTGCCCAGGCCATTAATAAGAAAATAAATAACCAATCAGGTTTGTCTTCAGGCCAATCTTATGGAGGCATTTCCCTAAGTGAGGGTTCCTCTTCCCAAATGACTCTAGCTTGTGCCAAGTTGACATGAAACTAGCACACACACACACACACACACACACACACAGACACACACGCACGCACGCACGCACGCACGCACGCACACACGCACATACATGCACAAAGTCCACACCCTAGAATACTAATGAGGGGATATTTATACAAATGATCTGCATACGCACCTGCCTTTTCTCAAGCTGCATGTCAAGCCCTGGCCACCAGTCAGCACCTATGACTGCTGGTGTCTCTGAGGCTGTTGGGTAGGAGAAGCAACATCCAAAGAATGCCGAAGGATTACACCATGAAACTGAAATCTCATGGAAGCCATGAGACTCGGTGAGGAGGTTTAGAGGAGATGTTGGGGTCTTTTGTCCTACACAGGTGAAGGAGAACCTGGACACTAGGCCAATGAGAGAGAATAAAAAAACATTGAAGTATGAAAAGTCACAGCGCAACAAACAGAGAACTCTCTAGAAAAACCCACGCCTACCAAAATCAATACTTGATTTGTTCTTTGAAAGTTTTAACATACAATTATAATCTTATTCTGACCCAATGTGGATTTCTGTAGTCAGGTTTTTTTTTATCTTCTTTTTCCTCAAAATAAAAATCCCAATTGCAAATTTTCTTCACTGTCCCCTGTGAAACCTGTTCGCTCTTTTAAGTGGATTTGTTTCAGGTGCCCATCTCTGATCCAGCTACTGGGGGGGAATATGGAGCCCTCTGTAGTTTGTGTAGTAACACTTGTGACTTGAGTAGGTGAGTGGACACACAGGGAACTGTGGAGCTGGTGCAAGAATCGAGCACGTCTGTCTGTTGGGTTGTTCGCTTCCCAGCTGTCGACCACCACACCTCACATATTTAATTTATTTAACACTGGCTGCTGGCCACTTTCCTGAACCCTGTAGATACAGCATTGAGAAAATAAAAGCTCTTTCTTCACAGAGTGAGTACCACAGTGGTATCACTTCCTCCACGTCTTAGTCGCCTTGTATTGTGGCTTCCGTGCCCGGCCATCACCTTAGCTTACAGACCAGAACATTTGTGGCTTCACTGGCCAGGTCTGATTGTGCAAATGTTCCTGCCACATGTTCAAAGCAGGTCACATGTCATTACAGAATGCCATCCCTCTTACACACGTGCTTCCAAGGTTGCTATGGCAGGAAACACGACAGCGCCAAGAACACTGGCTTTCAAAGCCTCTGCCCTGAAGTGAAGAACTTCACAACTGCACAGCTCAGTGGCTCTCAACCTTCCTGACACTGTGACCCTTTAATACAGCTAGCCCCTCATGGTGTGGTGACCCCAGCCATAAAATCATTTCATGGCTACTTCATAACTGTAATTGTGCTACTGTTATGAATCATAATGCAAATATCGAGTATGCAGGATACCTCATATGCCACTTCAAAGGGGTCATGACCCACAGGTTGAGAACTCTTTTTTTTTCTTTTAAAATTTTTTTATTAATTTATTCATATTACATCTCAATTGTTAGCCCTTCCCTTGTATTCTCCTATTCCTCCCTCCCTCCTGCTTCCCCCCTTCTCCCCTCCCCTACGTCTGTGATTGAGGGAGACCTCCTACCCCTATATATACTCTTAGAGTATCAAGTCTCTTCTTGGTAACTTGCTATCCTTCCTCTGAGTGCCGCCAGACCTCCACATCCAGGGGACATGGTCAGAAAAGGGGTCACCAGAGTTCATGTGAGAGTCAGATCTCATTCTCTACTCAATGGTGGAGAATATCCTGTTCATCGGCTAGGTCTGGGTAGGGGTTCGAGAGAATTCTTGCTATAGCTCATTGGCTGACGCAAGACGCATGCACCTCAAGGTTTCAAGGAGGCAGAGGCATGCAGCCTGCCCTCTCTGTTTAAAGAGGACAGCCTAGATCTGTTCAGCAACATGGAGGTCATTGTAGGCGTAACCAGAAGGGGAGCATGGGAGCTTCTGTCAAAACGCTTAACAGGGCACAGGGAGGAATGGAGAGATTAACCTAGAATAGTCATTTGCAGGGTCTTAGCTCCCCAGCCACAACCCCAGCAACGGGCCCTCAGCTCTGGTTGGCTGATGAGACTCCCTGTGGCCAACACAGTCAGACCTCGGCCCTTGCAGGTCCAAGCTTAGCAGGGCAACAGGCTAGTTTGGACAGAAGCTTTCTTTGCTTCCCTTCTGAGTCAAAGTCTCTTGATTCTTAAGATGAAAATTGTGGGGCTGCTGAGGTTTGTTTCTTGTTTTTCCTCCCTCCTGGCTCTTGGCGATCTAACATTTATGGATGTGAAAGCTCCTTGATTACAAATTGCGTGAGGTATGAATGAACACCAGCGCTTTTATGACTCACGGCTGAATCTGAAAATGTTAATTGGTCACAGGCTAAAAGCTCCCTGGACAACTTTTAATTGCATCATTTTTACTCTTTTAAGCCGCCAAAGGCTTCTGAGATAGCCTATTTCGAAGAGATCGCTCACCTGCCTTTTTAGAGGGCTGAGCTTGGCTACCTTGGCCACATCCTCCTATCAACCACCCACTTGCCTTCAAAAGTACCCCAAAATCTGGATGTGGAGGTGCACACCTCTCTTCCCAGCACTCTGGATGATGAGGCATGAGGGGATCGTGAGTTTGAGGCCAGCCTGCACTATATGGTGAATGCCAGGCTACTCTGGGCTACATAGAAAAACTCTATCTCAAAAAAAAAAAATAGAAAGAAAGAAAAGAAAAGAAAAAGTGAGCTGTTGACTGTGTGTAGTGCATTGTAGGCTGTTGCACTTTCTCCTGATGGCACTGGCCAGCAGGCTGGGGTACTGTGCCATTTCCACAGGTCTGAAAGCAGAGACTTAGCCAAGTGAAGTGCTGTGCCATGTCACTGGGTGGCACACACCAGAGCCTGGCTTCAAGCTGAATTCTATCAGTGATCTAAGGCAAGCACTTTTGGTTCCCAGGCTGACTAAGCAGGAACCTCGCAACTGCCTCCTCTCCCACCTATAACTCTGCTTGGCTTAGTCTCTGTTGCTAACACCTCTAGTTGGTACCTGAGGCTCTCAAAGAGAAGGCTGCCTCTTCTTGTGTGAGTGAGGGACCCCAGAGCCCTCAGTGTTGCTATGACATTGTAGGAAACACAGGGACACGATACAGCCAGGGTCCTGTTTCCCACACCATCACCTACTACTAGATCTCTGATCCAGGTGGGTTTCTTAACCTCTCTTGCATTTTCTTTAATCATATGTAAATCGAAACAAAATGATGCCCAAAATGAGTCCCAAGGTTGGATGACAATCCAGGTACACTAATTAATATAGTGCTTGACTTCATAATAGTTTTGTGGGGGGAGTTTAGGGGCCTCTGCATTCCCAAATTTTATTTCCATAATCCTGGTTGGCACTAAGGGCACATCCTAAAGGCAGTGGCACCCACCTGTGCGTATTAACTTTTTGAGGGTTCACACAAGCCAAAAGGCAAAAGCGCCATGTCCCAGGTTGGTTCTTCTGCAGCTTGGTGCCCGTCCCGGGAAGAGCTATACTCCTCTTCATTCAGCCACTCTCCCATAGAGGCCATGTGCCCAGTGCTGACTGCAGGAGGAGATGAATGAGGCCGAATTGTGTGTCAGCTAGAAGCCTTCACCCCACCCTGACTATTGCAAAGCACAGAAGAAGGGCGGGAGCCAGGCTGACCCTAAGTGAAGTCGGAGTGAGTGCGAGCTGGCTGCAGGTGCACTGGCTGGGCCACAAGACACGAGCTGGCTGAAGCCAGCTAGCAGCTGAGGGCCATGGTCCAAACAGTAGGCTCCTGAGTTTGGGTTCAAATCCTGCCTCTATTGCCATGTGGCTGTGTGAACTTGAGGCTAATTTAACCTCTCTGGATGCGGGTTTTCTCAACTGTAAAGATATGATCTGCCCTTACAGAAATTAAATGAGATCATGGATGGTCCTCCAGAAACCTACCCTCAATTATGAGGACCAGACTAAGTAGTGGACACATGGTTTCCTTAAAAGGATGGCTTCCTGCCTGACCCGTGCTGTGTCTCCAAAAGTCCCTTAGACTCACAAAAGAAGAAGGAATGGCATTCACTCTCCTATTAGAGTCCGTCTAGCCTGGGCATGGCTTGTTGGGAGTGGGGTGGGAGGGGGGCTGTCACCCTATCCATGTCACCCATCCACTCTGAAAACAAGCATTGTAGGGTGGCATGGTTCAGAAAGTGACCACTCAAGCCGGAGCCTCACCACCCACGGGTGTGTCACCTTTGGTGGGGGGTGGAATCGTTCCACATCCCAGTTTTTCTCACCTGCAAAATGGGGTGGTGGGGTGGTAGCCATGCCTGCTCTTTTGGTCTGGCCTGAGGATTACTTGCACCTGCACACAGACAACACTGGAGGTGATGATACCTGGAGTTATTCTGTGTATCATTGTTTTATTTTTTAAAAAACACAGGCACTATTCTGAATGCTAGAAACAGAACAAAGAGTAGGGCATCCCTGGTTCCTCCTCCTAGGTCTTACACTTCCAGAAAATTCAGCAAAGACAGACACTAAACCAGTAACTCACCAACCTCCAGGCTCCACCCTCTAAGTTTGTGTAGCCCCAAGAGATATGGCGCAGTTTGCGTAGCAGCGGGATTCCCAGTCTGGGATCCATTCTGAGTTTGGGGGAAGAGCTGGTGCTCAGGCTCGGTGGCTTTTACTGCCTGTCCAGTGTTCTCTGCTACCCACACTGCCTCCCTGTGCCATCTTGAAGGGGCAGCCTGTGCTGGAGAGGCCTCACAGCTTGTCACTAACTGCTCTAGGATCTCAGAGGGAAGCTCAGACAAGAAACGGATTCAGATACCAACACGTGTAGGCATAAGGCCTGTCATACCTGGCTGCAGATCGGTGGGAGAGAGGAGTTGTGGGTGATCGGGGTCACCATAGGAAATGCCAGAAGTTTGGGGGCCCAGGTAGAGTCTAAGTGGGTGGGTAAGTTGGATAAAATCCTTTAAAAAAGAAATGATAAAGCAGATGTGAGCCATTGCTGAGGACCAATGCTGAGTGAGCATCATCCGATATACAATCTCTCTCCTGCATCCTCCCCATAGCCCTGCCACAATGCCCTCCTAATGGAGTCATAGAGCAGAGAAAAAGAATTTCAGAGACACTCCCAGCTGGAGAGAGGTAGACTTGGAAGACAAAGGAAGATTCCAGGAGGAGAAATCAGCTCCCTTGTCTGCTGGGTTTTTGTTGTTGTTGTTTTGGTTTGGTTTGGTTGTCGTGCAGAGGTGTTTGGAGAGAGCACGGGTCAGTGATCACCCTCCTTTCTATAGCACGCCAACGCAAAAGGCCACCTCTAAAGAACAGTTTCAGAAGAGTCCTTCCTCTGCCCAGCATCCTGTGTTTCTCCTCCACACAAGACCGTAGGATTGGTCTAGAGGCAGGGACAAGGCTGGGAGCCATGTAAGAATCCATTTAGTGCCTTTCCACAGGGCTCCAGGGATGCTGGCAGCTCAGTGGGTAAGTTCACTTTTAAAGGCACCACAGAAGGGTGATGTAAACTGAATTGGTGGAGGCAGAATCCAATTCCCTTAGCAACATGTGTCCTTGTTTGAGAAGCCTTCATAGGCAGCCTTCAGCACCACAAGCTCCTTGGAGGGCCCCATGGAAGAAGCCACCTGCCAGCTAGCAACATTTGCATGCACTTAAGCCATACCTCTGAATAGCTAAGAACCTTGGAGACCCTGCAGTGGACCACTTTCTTCTGGAGTTTTCGGGCACCACCTGCAGGTCAGTCACTAAGTGCAGACAGCCTGGGCTTCTGCTTCCTTGAAGTTGACCGTCCTGGACAACAGCACTGGCTAGACTCCATGCTCCTAGACAAGGAAAGGACAGCAAGGACAGTAAGGCTGGGTATTTTCTGTCTTGACTATTTCTCTAAGGAAGACTTCCCTCTAGATGCCTCTGGGATGGGGTCCTATGAGCTTTGGGTTGAAAGCTACTATTCAGTTGCTAGCATAAGCCTACAGCCAAGGCCTTAGTCTCTCACCTCTTGATAATACAGTTGATCCTATTCACTCATTCACAAGTAGAGTACACAGCATCCGTTCATTGCGTTTGTTTGCTATGCGGTCTTGGTATGTAGTTCAGGCTGGACTCAAAATTATGACTTTTCCTCCTCAGTCTCCAAAGAATTGGGATTAAGATATGCAGCACCACATCTAGCCCATTTACTGTTCAGTATCAACTATGGGTCTCACGCTGAAAGGGGAAGACCAGGATCCTTCATAATATCTAATTGATTTGGTAGGTTCACAGGTAATGGGCCGCAGGCAGATGTGTTGGTACCCTCCCCCACTGCCTCCAGCGAACTCTGCCCATATCCAGCTTCTTGTTTTCATATCCCATGGATGTCCATTACACTCTATTTCCCACCCCTATTAAGATCTCTTCCTGCCTCTCCTCTTTCCAATTTCATGACCCCCTCCCCGCAACACACACACACATACAGAAACACCCACACCTACACCCACATGTAACTTTAAATCTAGGTGCTGCCTATGTGAGAAGATACAGCTTTGTTTGTCTCTCTGAGTCTGGCTTATTTCACTTAGCATCAGGATTTCCTACTCCACCAATTTTCCTGCAAATACCATGATTTCACCTTATATTACGGCTGCATAACATTCTGTTATAACTATGTACCGCGTTTTCTTTATCCATTCATCTGTTGATGGACATCCAGGCTGGCTTCTTTTCCCAGCTAGACAAATAGTGCAGTGATCAATATGGGTGTGCAAGTGTCTCTGTGATGTGTCAACCTGGAGTCCTTTCGGGAAGTACCCAGAAATGTCATGGCTGGGCTGTACAGTGCATTCTCTTTTTACTGTCTTTGAGGACACTTCTACGTTGTCTTCGATAGTGGCTATGCAGGCTTATATTCCCAAGAGCAGTGAAGGGCTCTTCTCTCCCCACAGCCTCCCCAGCATTAGTTGTCATTTGTTTCTCTTGATGACAGCCATTCTGACTAGGGTGAGCTCGTCTCAAAACAGTTTTAATTTGCATTTCCCTGGTAACTAAGAATATTGAATACATTTTTTCAACTGTTTATCGGCCATTTGTGTTTCTCCTCCTGAGAACTGTCTATTCGGTTCATTACTTTGTGTACTGATTGGTTCACTCAGTTTTTAGTGTTTATTTCTTCAGGTCTTTATATATCCTATATATTAATTCTCTTGTCTGGTGTGTAATGGGCAGAGATGTTTCCCCTTCCTGTAGGTTCTCTCTCACTCTGCTGATTGTTTTTCTGTAATTCTGTTGGTCAGCTCTTGCAATTATTTCTTGCGCTGCTGGGATTCTTTCCAGAAAAGCCTGCTCATGCCTGTTGACATAGAGTCCCTGCCTCTAGTTCCAGGGGAATGTGTCCCGGTTGGGTAGCTGAGAAAAAGGACACAAAGTATGAGAATAAGGACCACGTCTGTCTTGTCTGTCTGTCTCTCCGCTGGGCCTAATGCAGTAGGCACGCCATGTCCATCTGCTGACAGAAAACAGCACAGCCAGATGAGATGCATGACATGAGAACTGCAGGCTCTCTCTGCTGAAAGAACTCGGGGGGGGGGGGGGGAGGCCCCAGGGGGGGGGGGGCCTGGGGGTGGGGGGGAGGGGCTTGAAAGTGGCTAAGATCTCCTCCAGGGGGCCAGGTGAAGGCAGCAACACCAGAAGACAGAGCTTAGAGTAACCATGGGAGCTCCTGATGATCTGCAGGATGAGAGAAATGCCATGGAGGTGGGGATCTGGCCAGCACACGGATGTGTGATCTGGGAATAGCCACAGGTGAAGGATGGAAACTAGGATGTGAGAACCCTAGAATTCTAGAAGCTTCGTACAATTGACTCGGCTCTGGGAACACGCCGACCGTGGCCCATTTTGATGGGAGGATTTGGTTGCCAGTCTGTGGCTGGCACTTGAGCTCCCTAAAGAAGTGAAAGGGCTTTCTAGGGGTAACAAGGAATGGGACCTCCAAACTGAGGTAAGACGGTAGTTTTGAGCCCAGACTCATGTTGTGAGTTTATGTTCTGTCTAGTACTAGTACAAGCCTAGCTAGGCACACTTAGCCAACGAGATGCCAACCTTGGGAACATGATCTGGGGTAGGAGGATATGGCCAGGATGGGGGTGAAAGGCTTCCGGAATGCCAGGTCAGAGCCAAACTGCCATGTCTGGGACAGTCACGGGTTGAGTTGCTAGCAGCTGAACAGATTTCATTGCCAACCTGAGACCCTGTCCTGAGACCTATACTTCAGCAGAGATCCACAGGAAGTTCTCTACTGGGCAGGTGCGGAGAAAGCTAAGACCCAAAGCACTGACTCAGATGCTCAAGGTGCATAGCGTGGGAACGTCAGAGCCATTGGGCCTGTTTCTCTGCTAGTGGCTCTCTGGGCTCTACCCCCATCAGGCTCCATCACTGCTCTAAACGCATGCCTAGTCACACCTGGGCGAGTTCCTATCTTTGTGCTTTCTTCTTCTTCTTCTTCTTCTTCTTCTTCTTCTTCTTCTTCTTCTTCTTCTTCTTCTTCTTCTTCTTCTTTTTCTGCCACTGCTGCTGCTTCTTGGGCAGTGCTAGGAATCAAATCAAGGGCCCTGTATACATGCTAGGCAAGCATTCTATCAACATGCTATATTCCAAGCCCTTTTAAAATTTCTTTTTAAAATGTCAAAATCCCAGCACTCAGGAGGCAGACACAAGTGGATTGCTGTGAGTTCGAGGCCAGCCTGGTCTACAAAGAGAGAGTCCAGGACAGTCAAGCCAAGGACACAGAGAAGCCCTGTCTCTAAAAACAAAACAAAACAAAAAGCCAAAGTCCCCTAGCAAGGGGGTGTGGTCACCCCTGAGCCCCCAGGAACCCCGGTGTGGGTGTTCCCCATCCTGTGGCAGCTGGAGATGCAAGTTCCAGAAGTCTTATGCTTGCTCCACTGTCCCTTTGCTTCTCCCACACTCAGCACAGACTGAGAAGCAGCCCGGGGCAGAGACAATGGGCTGTGGAAGAGGAGCTGGTGCCCACTGATACTGGCCTCTGGTGAGCTGTGACATATTAGGTCTGAACTTGTAAAGTGACCCCTAATAGTATCAGTTGGCACAGATCTTTCTCTGAACCAAGCCTGACAGAGGACATTAGGACAGATGCTAAGAAGACGCAGGGAGTGTCCTCTGAGAACTTGTCAGCCTGTACGTAGTACATAGATAGTCACACTGCCTTGGACTGTGGGATGTGATAGACAAGGGCGAGTGGGATGAGGAAGCCATGGAGAGACAACATCAGATGGACAAGAATGTCAAGAAAGCATTCACAGGGCTGGAGAGATGGCTCAGCCAGTAGAGTGTTTACCGTGCAATCAGGAGACCTGATTTTGATTCCAGAAACCCATGTGAAAAAAAATTTCAAGCATGATATGTGCAATCCCAGTGTTGAGACAGTACACACAGGCTCGCTGGCCAGCCAGCCTAGCCAAAATGATAAGTTCCAGGTAACAGGGAGAGACCTTGTCTCAAAAACAAGGTAGAAGGTATCCTCATGAACCATACGTGTGGTTGGATCTGGCCTCCTTACACATGAACATGGACCTGCTCATACACACTCCATACAAGCTCTCTCTCTCTCTCTCTCTCTCTCTCTCTCTCTCTCTCTCTCTCTC
>OU015754.1:71651637-71678905 GCA_907169655.1 Acomys percivali | reverse complement strand
CTCTCTCTCTCTCTCTCTCTCTCTCTCTCTCTCTCTCTCTCTCTCTCTCTCTCCACTCCATGTAGATACATACACAGACCTATACACACATATATCATACAGATATACACATACACACTCAAAACAGGCACACACACACTCCCAGCTCCCCAAACACACATACACACACTCCATAAAGATACACATACACATACATACACATATCATGTAATACTCACATTCCATACACACAAAAATAAAGACAGACACACACAGAAATAAAGACAGACATACACACACACTCCATACATATACACATATTACATACAGATATACACACACACACATACACTGTACAAATACACACACATACAAACCTGCATCTATCCACATACTTCACACACATGCAGACATGAAGGCTTCATGAAAGCAACAGGAGGATAGGGCTTGCATGATGAATGGGACTTTAAAAGGACAGAGAAAGTGGCAGCCATTATCCTTGAAAAGGGCTCTAGGGTGGCAAAAAAAACAACAAACAACAATAAAAGTCTGTTTGGGCTTCAGTAAGAAGATCAGAGGGTCTAGAGGAAGAGGGATGTACAGAACTTGGCAGGAGGTGACACTGGTCAGAAATGAGGACCCAGTGGGGGAAGCCTTGAAGAATGTGCAAGGAATTTGGCATGTCCCCCATTGGACAAAAGCAATGGAAGCCAGCTCAGGAGGAGTGGAGGTGTGTGTGTGTGTGTGTGCGCGTGCGTGCGTGTGTGCGCATGTGTGTGTATGCACACATGTGTGTGGTGATGGAAAGGATCCAAGAGAAAACAGGCTGAGTTGAAAGCCCCACTTCTCAACCTGTGGGTCAAGACCCCTTTGGGAGTTGAATGACCATTTCCCAGGGGTCACATATCAGACATCCTGCTCATCAGATATTTATATTACAATTCATAACAGTAGCAAAGTTATAGTTATGAAGTAACAACAAAAATAATTTTATGGTTGGGGGGGTCACCACAACATGAGGAACTATGTTAAAGGGTCACAGCATTAGGAAGGTTGAGAACCACTGACTTAGGAGGTGATGGAGGTGGTCCAGGGGACACTAGTGAAGTAACAGGGTTAGGTAGAGGTAGAGAAAAGAGAACACTCAGGCTTAGAGGAAAGCTTAAAGCACAAAGATGTGTCACTGTGATTAAGTATGTGGCCTCCATGGCCCTGAGGCTTAGGTTCAACTCCAAGCCTCATCACTTCCCAGCTGTGGTATTTTGAACACATTTCTCACCTCTCTAAGACTTGATGTTTTATCAATACAAGGATAGAAGGGGCCAGCAAGGTATCTCAGAGAACAAAAGACACTTGCCGCCAAACCTGCTCACTTGTGTTTGATGCCTGCCACCCACATCGTGGGAGGAGAGAACTGAGTTCCTCAAGTTGTTCTGCGGGCATACTGTGTCATTCGTGCATGCGCACATGCGCGTGCACACACACACACACACACGCGCACACACACACACACACACACACACACACACACACGCACGCACGCTCACAATAAAACAATAAAAGATTTTAAAGAAAGATAGAGAAGAGTAGCTGCCTCTAAGACATGTTTCCAAATTATATGTTCAAGGCACTCAGAATGGGTTTCATCCATTCACCGAGCATCTGCTGTATGCCAACACTGTTCTCTAGGTAACAGGTACAATCTAAACAAACTCAAACAGAATCCCACCCTCGCACAACCATACTCAAGAGGAGCGCAGAAACGCATTAGACAAGACAAATAAAATATACATTTGAACAGGTGTGTGCACTAAGGAAGAAATGCAGCAAGGGAGTCTGGGAAGTAGTGAGTAGTAAGGGGCAAAGCAGTCACCAGTGGGGTCTGAAGATGACGGCATGAGAGTGGAAATAGAGACAAAGCAAGAAAGGAGCAAAGGATGCTGGATCAGGACAAACCACAGGAGCAGATGCACTGCTCTTGTGCCCAGAGATGCTAATGGAGGCAGGAGCAGATGCACTGCTCTTTTGCTCAGAGATGCTAATGGAGGCAGGATAACAGAGGGTTTGGAAAGAGAGACCATTAAGTCAAGGGCTACAGAATGTGTGATTGAGACCTTGGAACAGAGCAACAGAAAGGGATAGCCAAAAGGCACCAGGGCTCCCTCGGATAATTTTTTCGGGTCACAAGAATGTTGTTCCCTGAGGAGTAAGAGAGACCCAGAAAAGCATCCATCCATCTCTCCCTGCCCCTGAGAGGCCAGCCAGGGATTCAGCAGCCCATCCTACAGAGAGTACAGGTTAGATACATCCTAACCCAGGATGCACTCACTCCCAGGAGCTGAATGGATGCAAGTGGTGGCGGCGGCACTCTGGGAGACTCAGTGGGATGGGCCATGGCCAGGGGCTGGTCCAGGGACTTAGAATGACCAAGTATCCACTAAGAGAAGATGATCTGTTACCAGAGAGAGGGGCCTTGCTACAACAGACAAGGGAGTCTTAGAGACTGAGTGGCATACACCAAAATGGAACTTAGTGACTTCAGCCACAAAGGGTTCCTCAGAAAAGTCACAGAGGAATCTGGTGGCCACCTCCCTCCCTCAGGAAGACCAGTGGCCAGCTTGGCACTGTGACACTGCATAAATTCGTAATGAATATTTCCTCACTGCCTTATCTACGCAAGGCTGTTTTCAGGGGCTTAGGACTCGGCAATGGGAAAAATCAGATTCTGCTCCTGCCCTGAGGAGGGGAAACAGATGCTAAATGATAGGCCGAATAAACAGTTATCTGTGTGTGCTGGTGGGATACACCAGCTGTGTGTGATGCCTCGAGCACAGACAAAGAGAGAGAGCCAGGTGAGTCCTAGAGGTGAGGGAAGGGTTGCAAGACCAAGCAGAACATGAAAAGGGGGTCTCTCTGAGTACATCCCTGCCTAAGCAAAGAAAGGTCTAAAGGGGGTGGGGGACAGCCATGTAGGTGTCTAAGGGAAGAATGCTTTTAGGCATGGGAACAGCCAGTGCAGAAGACCTGAGACAGAAGAGCTGGAGAGAGGGAAGAAAAAAAAACAAAACACAAGGTTAGCAAGGAAACCAGTTAGTAGGGTCTTAAGAGCCGTGGAACACATTGAGAGGTTTGATCCATGGCAGTCACGTGACTGGGCCCTTCCTGTCAAAGGATTGTTCTGACTGCTCCATCGAGAATAGGCTATAGGGAACCATGGCGTGGCAGCTGTAGAGGTGACAAGATCGGGTCAGATTCTCCATGTTGAGTCTTACCGTCTCTTGCACTAGTGTCTCTAGTCACACCTGCCTCATTCCCCCACAGAAACCCAGCACCGAGTGTCCTTTACTGTCCTTGAGGGCAGCCGATAAGTTGTTCATTCATTTTGCCTTATAAATATTTATTGAGCCAGGCATAAATACAAATAATGTCGAGGCCAGGCAGATGGCCATCATTTGAGATTTAGCATTTCTAGGCCACCAGAGGCCAGCTTTGGAGGCCCCAAAAAGCTCACAGAGAATTCATGTAGGGATCTCATCTCATCCAGGATTTCACCAGAAAACCTAGTCTGGCTCCCCAGGCCACGCCCATCACTCCATCTGTCTCTCAGAACATCAATCAGCATGCAAAGGTCTCCCAAGAGAGAGCCGAGTCTTGTCTTCATATCCTCAGAGGCTAGCAGACCTGGAACACAGTAGGTGCTTATCAATGCTGGAAAACATGCATGAATAAGGGCCCATGGGAGGTTCTTTTTAAACTATACCTATTATTTTCAAACTCTGGTACACACGTATGCTACCAAGCACCCCATCTACTCCTGCCCCTCCTTTTGGTCATCTCTCTCCCTCCCGTTGGTCTCCCTTTGTCCTCCATTGACAATTTTACTTCCACTTTCATGATACCTGAGTGAGTGTACACACATGTGATGGTACATATCTACATAAAGTCTGGGACCCACACGTGAGAGAAAAAAAATGCAGTACCTGTCTTTCTATGACTGGCTTAACTTCTTTAATGTTGTTGGCCCCAGCGGCACCCATTTTCCTTCAAATGACATGACTTCATTCTTCCTGATGAGTTTAAAATGTTCCACTGTGCTGTACACCACATTTTCTAGACAACTGCCATTCTGACAGGTGGGATGGACCCTCAGCATGGATTTGACTTGCATTTTTCTAGTGAAGCTGAATTGGTTTTTTGTTGTTGTTGTTGTTGTTGTTGGTTGTTGTTGTTGTTATTGGGGGTGGCCATTTATATTTCATCTTTTGAGAACTGTCCATTTCCATAATCCGCTATTTAATTGGGTTGTTTTACTTCTTGTTGTTTAGTTGTGAGTTCTGAGTATAGTCTAACCCTAGGTTTTCTCCCCTGTTGTGGTCCATCCCTTCTCACAATTGTTTCTGTTGTTTAATAACTTGGTCCCAGTTGCCAATTGTTGGCCTTCCTGTGGGCCAGCATCAAGCGGGTCTTCTTAGAATCAGTCTGGCCCTTGTTAGCAGAATCTCCTATCCACTCTCACTCTCTGGGAGGAGTGAGGCGGACAAGATGCTCTTGTCACACTCTACCCCAGAATGTACCAAAGCTTAAATCCAAGTTCCCTCACATCTGGTGCTGCCTGTGTTTCCCCTGTGGACATTCTGAACAGTAGTGAAATTGGGAGAGGAGGAGGAGGGAGGGCAGGCCACAGGGAGCACTGGGGGAGGGGGGTTGCGATTCACTCAGGAAATGAAATCCGTCATCTTTGTTTGCCTCCCGCAAGGGGCCAGCCTCCGCTCTGGCCACCAAGACAGAAAACAAAACACTGGAACCGGCAGTGTACTCCCGGCTCTCTGCCTCCAGTTATCAGTCAGCCTGTCAGGAGATAAGCCCAGCCGAGAGCTGTCTGGGCTCCAGCCACAAGGGAGAACATAATTAAAAAGATGATGCTGGCCCTGGTGGTGGGTGGAGCACCTGACGATCCCACCGACTTGGACAGCACAACCTTCCCTGAGAAAGGGCAGAGTCATCAGCTCTTATCAAATAGTCTTGTAAACAGACGGCCAAAGGTCACCAGACGGGGTCACTTTGCCTGTCTCAGACATAGAGAGGACAACCCAGAGAGACACCCCCGTCTCCAACATGTACCCCACTCTGTTTGCTTCCCACCTAGCTACGTGGGAGGTCCTCAGAGACCCAAAAGATCTCCTCCATTCACTGTCTTGAAGACTCAGCACCCCCGAAAGCCTAAGTGTTGAAAGGATGAAGCAATTTGTTATTCTTTTCACTCAATTGGCACCTAGGGGCCAATGGAGAACAAATTAGGTCCTGCCACATCCAAGGACAGAGAGCAGTTTAAAAAAAAAACCCTCATAAAACATAAGGTGCTTCAATGAACGAATAGAAATATAACATAGGAGAGAAGAGGAGCTCTGAGGGAGGGATCAAGGATGCTTAAGGAAGAGAAGAAAGTTCCCAGATAAAAGATGGGAATGGGGCAGGAAGCTGCACAGACCAAGCATGTTTGAACTTTAGCGCTGAGCGGTAGGGCAAGAAATGGGCCCTGGGCTACTGTAAGGAGTCTATCTTGCATTCAAAAGACACTGGTCAGTAAAAGAGGGTGTCCGGTGTGGTGAGATGTGCTCACTTTGTGTGCTGGAGTGAATGGGCCTGATGACCACTGGCTTCATCAGGGAAGAATAAATTCGACTGAAGTAAAGACTAGGGGGACACGGTACCCCAAGACCTGGGTGCTGAGGATAGAGAGGGAAGGTGGTGGACAGTGTAAGGGGCTTTCCCTGAGAGAGGTCTCAGCTCTGGCCTTGGCTTGGGCATGGGGGGGGGGGGGGGCAGCAAGAAAGACACACCTTGGAAGGATGGCAACTCCCTGACTTTGGTGTCTTTGCTGATTTAGACTCCTCAGAACCATGTGTTGACTGTAGTGATCTGGTCCTCTACAGCCACGTGAAGGAAACTTGGGGAGCTGTCCCCCCAACCTTCATTTTGAAGAGAAAACTGTGATGCTCAGTGACCGAAGGGATGGGGCTGGGGTGAAAACTGAGTCATTCCCACTCAAGCACAGACCGGGGGGGGGGTGGAGGGGGGACAAGTAAGAGCCCCCTTGTTTGGTTAGACACTTCAGCACTGGCCCTGACTGTGGGTGAGTGCCAGCAGGCTTTACAGAGTTCCTCCCATGTGACATGAGGTGTCACTGACCATGCCCCCTTCTTTCAGGGTACCCACTACCTCTGAAATCTCAACATAAATGAGGCACCAGTTCTTAGGGCATTCAAGTGAGGAAATTAGGCTTGGGAGAATCATGGGCCTTCCCTCAGTACCTGACTGCCCTGTCTCCTGCAGACCCTGAGCTGAGGAACCCACAGAATGCCCGGCCTGCTGAACTGCATCACGGGGGCAGCCCTGCCTCTCACAGCATCTGATGTCACTTCCTATGTCAGTGGCTATGCCCTGGGTCTGACGGCCTCCCTCACCTATGGTAACCTGGAGGTTCAGCCCTTCCAAGGTAAGACTCTCTCCTGAGGACTCCCGGGAGCTGCCTCTCCCACACTGAGCCCTGGTCCTGAGTTTACTAGCTGGCTGGCATGGGGCAAGGGTGTGGCCTCTCTGCATCTGCTTCCTTACGCATAGAGCACATAGAGTGGGATTTCCAGGTTGGCTCTCCCCCAGGTTTCAAAGTGAAGGAGAGCTGAAAGCAAGGACAGGCAAGATTTGAGCCAACACTCTGTTTCTGTAGGGAAGGGTAGAAGAAGTACAATGCCTGAAGAAAAGCTGCAAGGGTGGAAAAATATAGATATGACTCATTACTGGTGGGGGGTGGAGGGGAGCAGGTTGTCAGGGTAAAGAAAAGGATGGCCGCCACACACCTCTCCTTACTCCAAGCAAGGACTGACAGAGGTTTGCCTGTTTGCTTATTTGATTGGTTGGTTGGGGGTCTTTTGTTTTGTTTTGTATTTAGAAAGGATATGCTGAATAGCTCTGGTATTATTCACTGTATAGTCTCAGCTGTCCACAAACCCTCAGCAATCCTCCTGCCTCAGTCACCTTCTAAATGCTGGGATTACGGGCATGGGCCACAGCACCCAACCGAGATCCCTTCTAATTCGAAGCAATGGAGTCTCCTAATAGCTAACCCATTCTCCCTGCCCCTGTCCCCAAACCCTGCCACCACTTCTGTCCTTCCCTAGGGGCCAGCACTACCTGAAATGAGCCCACATGGGAACATCCTTCTCCTTAGGGATTTGGGCTGAACATTTAGCCTCACTCTTCTGTTTAAGGGCGCCTAGAGTTGGAGACTGAAAACAGGACCTAGCGAGGGACCCGGAGACAAAGCTACTGAAAAGCTTTGAGACAGGCCCGTCTACTTTCCTCTTGCAGGAGGAACCAGTGGTCCCATTTTATAGATAAGGAAATTGAGGCTCCAGAGACTACGATGTACAGGTTTGTGGAGGTCTCACCATGGTCCCAGTACTGTGCTGCTTCCATGCTAGCGAGAAAATGACTTGAGGCCTTCAAGCTTGCCATCCCTGAGAGACTAAACACATGTGCAGAATCTTAGGCTCTGTCCCAAAGAATTCAAATCCAAACACCAGCAAGACTCCAGGTGACTAGCATATTCTTCACATTGAAGAAGTTCAGCTCTAAAATGATAGCCAGGCCTGTTGATGCTGGTAATCCCAGATACTACAGAGACAAAAGCATAAGAATTAAAAATGCAAGGTCTAAGCCAGGCTATGTAGCAAGTTCAAGGCTAGCCTGGGCAACTTAGTAAGACCCTGACTCAAAAAAAATTTTTTGAAAAAGTAACAAAAGGGACAAGAACGAAAGTCCATGGTAGAACACTTGCTCAGCTTATGAAGGGCCCTGGGTTCAAATCCTAGTGCCACAGGATGTGAGGAAGATAAAAAGTGTGGTGCATAGCTCAGTGAATGGTACCACAAGGCTTGCTGTGTGAGCCTCATCTTATAGATGGGGCTACTAGAGGCTTAGAGATGAGTGTCCTGTCCAGCGCAACAAGGTTAGGGAGCAAGAAAGGATGGGATTTGAATCCTTCTCTAGCCTTCCATGGCCCCACCCTTTAGTGGTGGCAGTGACAAACCAGTGATCATGGACTAAAGTCATCACCTAGACGTGTACATTTAGGCCTACACACAGCTCAGCTTTTTATTTTCCTTGAAAACCAGACTTTCTGACCCTGGCAGTTCATACACCCAAGAGTCAGAGCCGGCAGGGTTTGGACACAGCTGCCCTTCGCTGCCTGCAGCAGCTCTCACCTGCCCATCCCCAGCTCAATTTATGGACTTTTGTCCCCTCACGGGCATGTAGGATGGGGCTGAGCACCCTGTGATGCTGGGCCTTACTCTACCAGGTCTTTTTGTGTATCCAATGGATGAAAACACTACAGTGGTTGGTTTTGAGGCAGTTATTGCTGACCGCGTTGTGACCATACAGATCAAAGACAAAGCCAAGCTGGACAGAAGCCACTTGGATATCCAGTCTGCCACTGTTACAGGTAAGGAGACCCACCAGGACCATGATAAGACTGGCCTGGATGGAAGCCACCTGAGCCAGAGCCTTGTGCACATGGCAAGGCAACATGGGACATGTTAGAGGGTGCTGAACCCCAGCCAGGAATCCTGAGGTAGAATGTATGACCGTCTGTGTACCTCTGTTTCATTGTCTCTAAAGCAAGCCACTGTCCTTGTTTTCACCTTCAAGGCAAGATGAGGATTAAAAGGTGCAGGGGGGGGGGTGAGGGAGGGGGGAGCAGGTTACACATCATTCAGGCTCAGGCTGTGTAGAATGAGTGACATCACTAGCCAGCACCTATCCTGTTTTTCATGAGAGATATGAGCTCAGATAAGAAATGAGTCTTGTGGGGCTGGAGAGATGGCTCAGAGGTCATGAGTTCAACCCCCAGCAACCACATGATGGCTCACAACCATCTATAATGTGATCTGATGCCCTCTTTTGGCCTGCAGGTGTACATGCAGGCAGAGCACTGTATACATAATAATAAATAAATAAATAAATCTTTTTTAAAAAAAAAGAAAAGAAAGAAAGAAATGAGTCTTGTTCAAAGACTGGGGAGATGGCTCAAAGAGCTTGCTTCATAAGCATAAAGACTTAAGTTCGGATTCCCAGTACCCAAATAAAAAGTTGGGTGTGGTTGTCTGCACTTATGACCCTAGCTCTGGATGGGGACAGAGATAGAGACGAGGGTATCCCTGGGGATTGCTTATTAAGCAGATTAGCCAAAAATCCTCAAGCTTCAAGTTCAGTGAGAGACCCTGCCCCAAGAGAATAGTGGAAAGCCGGGTGTGGTGGTGCATACCCATAATCCCAGCACTCAGGAGGCAGAGGCAGACAAATCTCTGAGTTGGAGGCCAGCGAGTAAGTTCTAGGACAGCCAGGGCTACATAGAGAAACCCTGCTTAGAAAAACAGACAGATAGACAGGCAAACAGGCAGGCATGCATAATAGAAGACGTCACCCATCATCTCCTCCAGCCTTGCACTCACAGGTGTGTGCACCTGTCTGTACAGAGGAATAAGTAGTCAGACCCACTCAGTGGTAAAATGATACCTACCAAGAACTTAGCCACAGTTAAGTTCTGGAAGTTAATGATTCCTGCTAGTGAGGAATCCGAAGCTCAGAAAGAGACAGTGGCAGATTCAAGGTCACACAGCATGTTAGTGGCTTGGCCCATACCAAGTAGCACATGATGTAAGCCAATCAGATCACTGGCTGCCATGGATCCAGCTGAAGCTGAAGATGCTAGCATGAGCATCCAGACACACGGTGATTTCTGTCGTGATCTTTCATGGCCTGGGGAAATTGCTAGTACATTCCCAGGAGGAGTAAGTGTGACGGGACATCAAAGGTGGCTGTGCTTGGAGAGGTCCTGATGATGTTAGGAGAGGGCAAGGGAGTCCTGACTGGGTACCAGGGAGGTTCTCATGGGGGAGGAGGGTAGTTACGGATGGGTAAGACTAGCCCAGGAGGACTTGGAGAAACGAGCCCTTCAGATGGAAAAAAGATAATGAGCAGAAGCAGGTGCTTCAGCAGGGGTCTGGGTGGGGCTTGGGGTGGGCATGTGAGTCTCCGGTGTGGTGCTCTGTGTCTCTCAGTCTCCAGTCAGACCCATGAGGGCACAGATCCCAACCAGTGAGCTAATCAGTGGCTGAGCTGCTTAGGCAAGGCGACCTTCCATGTTGGGCCTCAGTTTCCCCATCAGCAAAAGGGGGCTGCTCAAAGCTTCCCCGCAGCAAGCTTAGAGGGGGGGTCAGAGATGAGGTCTGCACAGCACCTGACACCAACCTGGCACTTAGGGAACATTCCACAAGAAGGGGTTCCCATCGCCCCTCATTCCTGCGCACCGGGAAAGGTGGCCTTGGATGAGGATCTGGAGCGGATTCTGTTCGTCGTCAACCTGGGGACCATCGATCCCATGGAGAATGTCACCATCTTCATCAGCACCTCCTCAGAACTCCCCACGCTGCCCAGCGGGGCTGTGAGGGTCGTCCTGCCAGCCATCTGTGCCCCAACTGTGCCTCAATTATGCACCTACAGATCTGGCTCCCCCAGCCGAGAGGCTCAAGGGTAAGTAAGAGTGTCTGCCCAGACCAGGATCTGGTCAGGGCCAGCAGAAGAGACAGGGAAGGGGCAAGGGAGTTTTGGGGCCCTTTTGCTTTCAAAGTTCCAGGGGGGGGAAAAACCTCCCTGAAATGCTCCCATTTTGAAACTGGCAGATGGGCAATGCTTTAGAATTTCCAGGGGGTTATTTTTCAATGCACTTGAGAGAGATTTTTCTGAGCACTTACTATGTGATAAGGGACTAAGTGTTAGGGATAAAGAAAGGATTAAAAACATGATTCTTACTGTTTAGAGACTTGGAGGGAAGCCAGGCATGGTAGTACTCACCTTAAATCTCAATACTCAGGAAGCAGAGGCAAGTGGAGGGAACTTTGTGAGTTCAAGGCCAGCCTGGTCTACATTGTGCATTATTCCAGGACAGCCAGGACTACATTGTGAGTCCCTGCCTCAAAACCAATTAACAACAAAAATCAAAAGGAAGAGATCATTATTATAATGCAACAGCCATGTGATGCTTCATGCATGTGGCTCGAACGCATAACCAACTGTATAAAAGCTGTGGTCCGGGAGAACTTCTTTGGGCTAAGAGGATGTAAAGGGGGCCATGCTCTGGTATCCAGAGACCAGGTCAGGATTCACTGACACCTTGACAGTGAGGATGGGGCCCTAGTGAAGAGCAGACACAGACAACAGGTGACAAGCTGCAAGAGAATGGGGCGGGGGGAGGGGCAGCGGGGGTGTGGGGGGGGGCTGCTGTTTTACCTAGAAGAGACCAGGGTTAAGCAACAGCTATGTTCTTCCTCCTCCTCTTCCTCCTCCTCTCCTCCTTCCTCCCTCCTCTTCCCACATCCTCGCTCTTCCTTCCCTCCTCCCCTTCCTCCTCCTTCCTCTCCACATCCTTTCTCCTTCCTCCCCAACTCCTTCTACTTCCCCTCACTTCCTCCTCCCCCTCTTCCTCCTGAGCCTCTGGGGACAAAAGCCAGATCCTTATACTTGCTATACAAATGCTCTTCTGCTCTGGAAGCTATGGGGAAACATTCTAGAAAATAATTGGGACGGAGGGTACACAAAGATCCCAAGGCTGCAGAAGGTCTGATTGGCTGTTGTGGGCCTGACTATGGCTATAGCAGAGCCAGAGCAATAGAGGAAGAACCAAGCTGCGGGGGGGGGGGGGGAGCAGATCATGTAGATCTCGAAGATGCCAGAAGCAAGTGGCAAAGCCGACCTGGACAGGTATCATCAGCTCATGTGTCATATTCAAGGACTGCCCATGGGGCTACACGGTGGGTTTAACAGGCAAGATCTCACTGGGACATTCTGAACTGTGGTAGACCAGAGAGGCCTGGTGAGCTAGCCCTTCATCCCAGCTGGCAAGAGTCGACAGCTATGCTCTTGAGAATCTGTATCATTCCCTCCATGACCCTCACAGCTGCCCATATTGGACACGAGGAAAATTAGAAAGCCAGCTGATGTGGTGTTTGTTGGTTGGGCTATAGGAAGGAAGGGGATCCTGTTCACTGCCAGGGAAATTAGAATTGAACTACAGACCAGGAAAGCAGTTTGGCTATGCTCAGCATGTGCCCTTTACCCAGGGCCCAAAGAAATGTTCTTTATAGTGCCAAAGGAAACACAGCAGGGACATTAGCAGTGGTGTTTGTGAGTCTATGGGTGAAGTGGGTGCATGGCAAAGGATGGTCCTATGTGGCATGGAGTTAGCAGCAGGAACTTTGGTGACAGCCATGCAGACAGAATGAGTAAAAATCATTAAGAGGGTGACTGCGATGCATGCCAAGCCATAGACACAAGGCAATGTGACACTACAAGCCCAGACCCAAGCAAGCTACCAGCTCTGCCAAATCCAAACCAGAAGCCCTTGGGTGAGTTGCCTCTGCTTGCGGGGCCTCGGATCCTCATGTGGGAAGCTGGGCACTGGTGTCATCCTCCTGGGTTCACGAGGAAAATGATGGGGGTTGAGGCACTGGAAACCCATGCCTGGATCTTGACCCATCACAGGTACTCCCCAGAGGTAGTTATAGTTTCTCTCTGTATCCAGGCCCCTCCCTGAAGTCAGGCTGAATGAGATGACAGAGGTCCTGGGATGGGAGGAGGGTGAGCTGTTTGAGATCCATAGCATTCTCATGCTGGCCTGCCTGTGTCTGGGCTTCCTCCTCCTCCCCCTCCTCCCTCTTCCTCTTCCTTGTCCTCCATACCCTCTCTAGCAAAGACCCACACTGCTTCGGTATCCAGGCCATGGAACCCTGTAACAGGCTGCGTCTGGCCACTCTCCTGGACACTGAGGTGACCAACCCAATGGAATATGAATTCAACTTTCAGCTGGAGATCCGTGGGCCATGTCTGCTCGCAGGTGAGAGGAAGTGGCCCAGACACAGAGAGAGACAAAGAAGATTGGGGCTTTAGGCTCAAAGCCGCCAGAGAGATGGTGGGTGGCCGGGCCACAAGGGACATGAAAAGCCACCTAACACAGATAGAAGTCAAGCTGAACCACTCATTCAAAGCTTGATGGGCAAGCTGTCCCAAGATAAACCTCTCCCCAGGACAGTGTTCAAGTTAACCCAGCCCCACCCTGTGACTTCCCTGAGGAAATACCTTCCAGAGAGTGGTAGGTATCCCAGCCTTCTCCATAGGGCCGTAGCTATAGAGCTGAGCTCTGGCTCTCACTTTGGAGATAGTCTAGCCCCTCCCTGCAGCCTAGCCACCCCCCCAGAGATTCTGGGGGTGCACCCTAGTTATGGGACATTATGAACTTCTCTGAGTAACTCCAACATGCAACCAGGGCTGAGAACTAGAGTTGGACGGTTCTTCTCCTAGCCAGCTTGGGTTTTTTTTTAAGGGTACAGGGCATGGTGTCTTATCAGTGGGCATTAATTGCAACACCAGCTGCATTTAAAGAGCATCCACAAAAAGATACGTATCCATGGAGCAGGGAGCTCTTTCTTATTGCTTATTAGCATTTGGGATTCACCCTGCGCCCCAAGAGAAAGCATTCCCATGAATCCCTGCAAAGTGGTCAGGAAAGGAAGGGCCACTGGGCACCATCTTCAACACAGTCTACAATGGAGGGAGCTGAGGAGAGTACCCATCCTCCCACACCAAGACAGGAGTCCATGCTAGGGTTGGCCTGTCAATCATCCACAGCCTAAGTCCTATGCTCTCTCCCCACCCCAGCTCCTTTCTCTCTTGCACTCCTAAGTATGTCGCTCCCCAATCTTGTCTTTCTGTACCACCCAGGGGTGGAGAGTCCCACGCATGAAATTCGAGCAGACGCTGCCCCATCAGCACACTCAGCCAAGAGCATCATCATCACCTTGGCCAACAAACACACCTTTGACCGGCCAGTGGAGATCCTTCTCCATCCCAGTGGTATGGTACCCAAAATGGGTCTCTGCGGCCCCCGTGGAAGATATCTAGTCAGCGCAAGACTTGGGGGCACTATGGGAAATGGGGGAAGCAACCAAATACTTGCCCCCATGGAAATTTATATGTATCTGGCAGAGCCAAATTCCCAGCCCCAGTTGTCATCTTCCTGGGTGGCCTTGAACCCCTAGGCTGGCTAAGCAGAAGTGCTGTGACAATTTACCCTCGAGCATGGGGGCGGGTGTGTGTGTCATCCATTGCCTCCTCAAAAACTCACAAAATGTCCGGTCCTGAACAGATTCCACAGGTATTTGGCTCAGCCTCAGTCTATTTTACATAAGGGTAAACTGAGGCCTATGGGAAGAAGGTGGTGCTAGGCTTCCTCAGCTCCTTAGCTGAGGAAGTAGGGCTCCTGGCCCCTACTGCTTCACACATTCAGGGATGTCACCCTCTTCTCCAGCTAGAAACCCACCAACCCTCATCCCAATGAAGAAATCGCCCCTAGGCCACAGCCCTGGAGTGACCCTCACACCCAGGCGAGTTCTGAGCATTGCTCTTGTCTGTGCAGAGCCCCACAAGCCACATGTCCTGGTGGAGAAAGGAGACATGACCCTGGGGGAATTTGACCAGCACTTGAAGGGAAAAGCAGATTTCATTCGGGGGACCAAGAAGGACAGCAGCGCTGAGCGAAAGGTGAGACACTGGTGGCAGAGCTGGGAGGCACTGGGGACTCAGTCTCCCTAAACGATGGAGGGTGCTGAACCCTAAGTGGAGGGCAGGACTCCCCTGAGGGAGCATCCTAGGCTGGTGGCAGTGCCTGAAGAAGGAGTCAGAGGCATTTCCTTCTGGGGTCCCAGATACCGCAGGGACGGTGCGAGTGGACGTCCTGATGCAGCAAGTCAGCTTCTCCTAGCACCCCCTAAAATTCCTAAGCCTGGCAGGACTTGCAGCTAACTATAGATGCCACCTTGGCCTTATTTTTTTCAAGCCACTCTGTCCCTACAGCCTCCTTGTCATCTCCTGGGTCCCCCTCTCCTAAGGAGGCTCTTGTTCTTGCACCATCTGGAAGCTTCACTTTCTCCTACAAAATGGATGAAAGATGGACCAGGAAAGCAAGGGAACTTTCCCTCTACTCTTCCCCAACCTAAGGAAGCATTGGCTGCAGCAGGGCAGGAGAGTGCTGAACCCACAACCACACTTGAGCCCTGTGATCTCTCTTTCATACAAACCCACCCCTACCCCAGCCCAGCTCACAGCACATGCTGAATTCCACAGTAGCACATCTCTTTCTATTGGCTCATTTGCTAGAGAGTGGTCTGAGGTCTAGTACCCAATGTTACCTCTAGAGTTTGATCTGGGGGTTGCCGGGGCTAGATAACACTCCTGGACTGGGGTTCAGTGTAACTGCGCTTAACTGTTCCTCACTTTCCTGCGGCCCTTGATGATACAGGGCAGTGAGAAGGGAAGCGAACAGGCAAATGTGAGTGATATAACTGCTTACATCAACCCCACTGTGGGACACTCCCCTCCCCCGGGAAACCCCTGCTGGGGAGGTGTAAGAAGGAGAAGGGGGAGGGGAGGAGAGGGGAGGGGAGGAGAGGGGAGGGAAGGAGAGAAGAAGAGAGAGGAGGGGAAGAGAGAAGACAGGAGAGGAGAGGAATACTTGTCTTCCAGATGAATTTGCTAGAAACGGAAGCTGAGCTAGGTCTCAAAGATGAGGACAGACATGGCACGCCAGAGGTGCCATCAAGCTCCCATAACAAATGATGGTGTGGAGAGGGTAAGACCCAGCCCCCTTCAAGGCCTGGAGATGGCTGTCCTGGCTGCCAGACCTTAAATCAATTAGCTCTGGGACCGCTGTGGCAAATGAGAATTAATTTACCACCTTGGGTTAGTTATGCAAATAGCCTGTATTCTCTTGAGTTCTGAGAATGACAGTGATCAAGAGGCAGCTGCTCAGAAATGATGAGTGTATTGTAATTGGATAATGGCAGCTTGAGGAGTCGTTAGGGAATCCAGAGCCAAGTACCCACCCGGCCCTCTGAAAGGCAGAATAGGGTTGCTGAAAGTAGCTCCTGTGGCTAACAGAGGTGGCTGTTTCTGCTTTGGGCTCTGTCACCCAAAAAGCCAAGCCAGGCAAAGGGCCTCTGGGTGGGAGGAGAGTGGGATCCACAGGTGGGAAAGAAGTCAGGTCAGGGGCATCCGGAAAGCAAGCATCACCCAGAAAGGATGGGTGATAAACTGTCCCTAGCTTATTTAGTAAAGAAAGAGCAGGACATGGTTTGGAGGAGATGAACGTCCAAAAAGAGACGCTGAAACAAATTAACCAAAATGATGCTCACAGAGGTCAGTAACGCCAATGCAATGCGCGCACAGAGCAGGGCAGGGATTGGAGAAAGAGATACAGTGTCTCCTTTTTCCATTCAACAAACGCTAAATGCCTAACAGATGCCAAGCTCTTTCTTGGCACTATAGAGACAGCTCTGGAAAGGACGCATTCTTTGCCTGAAGGACCTTATATCCTAGAACAGGAAACCCAATCAATGAGCAAGATTGGCTGGGAGAGGGGTTGACACCATGGGAGAAATCAGACAGGACAGTATGATGACAGGTGCTCTTTAGACAGGTGCCAAGCAAATGCTCATCTGAGAACAAGATCCGAGTGGCAGAAAGCCCATGGGGAGAAGAGTGGCCAGAGGGGACACAGGTTCTGGAACTGCAAGCAGAATAGCAGGATGAGGCTGAAACATTCAGAGTGGAGGAGTGGAGGCACCTGGGGGTTCATAAAGTACAGCTTATAGTATTGGGGGGTTGCTGGATGCTGTGTGTACGTGGAGCACAGGGAAGAAAATGAAGCCAGCAAGAGGTGACTGTGGAGATATGGCAAGAGAAGAGTTCCCCATCCCAAAACTTGGGTAGTTCCACCACAGAGTCAGCAAACCAGGACAAGTTCCAGTGTCTGTTGGGTAAGGAGAGGCAATCTCTGCTTCAGAATGGAATGGGAGGGGTCTGGAAGAGAGAAACATTGAAGACACATCTCTGGTGTGAGGTCTGGATGGGTGCTGATGCACATTGTTAAGATGGGGAAAGGAACAAAGGGAGATTGAAAAATACAGACACAGGGTGATGTGAGGATACAGACAGCCTGGGGTGGAGGGAGTAGGGATGGAGGAAATAGGTCCAATTCAGAGTGAGGGTCTGCACAGCATGTGGTCTGGGGCAGACCCCAACTCCCTAGCATAACTATAAAGATGGTTAGAGGGTAGGGATACTTGCCTGAAAAGCTGAGATTAACCCTTAGAACCAACATGATGGAAGGAGAAAACCAATTTATACAAGCTACCCTCTGACTTCCACAGGCCCACCCTTGTATGCATATGAACACACAACAATAACAGTACTAACAATACATCAACAAAAAGAGTGAATAAAGTAGGAACTGGGCTAGCAAAAGGTTTAAGCAGTAAAGTGCCCTGCTGTGTAAGCATGAAGACCTGAGTCCCATCACCAGCACCCACATAAAAGTCAGGCACACAGAGGTCTCAGGCCTGTGATCTCAGCACTGGGGAGGCAAAGAAAGGAAGATCCCTGTGGGTTTCTGACCATCTGGTCTACCTGAACTGGTGATATCCAAGTTGAGAGGTCCTGTCTTAAAAACTAAGGAGGACGGCAATTGAGGAAGACACCCAAAGCTGATGTCTGGCCTCCATCTGCGTTCACACACACAAGGGAACATACACCCATGATGGTAAAAAATAAAATAGAAATAGAAGTAGACCAAAGCTGCTATCCTTCCTGTACTGTCCCTGATCCATCTCTTAGCTGAGCCCCATGGGAATCCCTTGAGATACAAGAGACGAAGGTGCAGCGCAGCAGCTAGTAGAAAGAAAATGCTGCGTTCAGTATGAGAAGTGCCTGAATGCCCCAGCACAGGCAACGGCAGCCATAGCAACAATAATGCCATTGAACCTGCCAGGCAGCCAGCATCACAGGTGTGGCATTCCATCCACATGGCAACTCCACAAGGCATGCACACATGTCCTCATTTTGTGGATGAGGAAACTAAGCAAGCCTAGCCACCTAGAAAGGTGGAGAAGATGTCCCAAACATGAAAAATGAAAAGGAGGAGGAATTTGCCAGTGGAAGAGATTCCAGTAAGCAGGGGGGACCAAGCTCTCAAGCAAGGTGAACCAGAGAAGGGCTTACATCCAGTGTGAGCATGAAAGATCATTATTGAGTTAGGGGGGTCCCTCCCTCTTATGTGCTAATGTAGCTCATCCTCAAGACCACCGTAAGAGGTAAATGTTTCACCCCGCTGTACATGGGAGGGGATAGCCATAGGAAGGACTTATCTGATACCACACAGTCGGATGGAGTCAGAGTTGGGGTTCAAACTCAGAAACGTGCAAAGCTGTGCTTACTGTTGCAACCTGTGACATTCTGGTAAGTACAGGAGCCAGGAGCGGCCAGCCTCGGAGTATTTGATATAGAGTATAAGTTGGATCTAGCTGGTGTTTGGTGAGTGATAGGGGGGAGGGCGCGATGCTAACATGCATCTCAGGATTCTTTAATTTTCCAAGTGTGGCATGATTTTTTTTCTGGGGTGATGTGAACAAATGTCTGTGCACCCCAGCTAGGACACCAACAATGAACAAAGAAATGATTCCACCATAAGTAAATTAATAAATCATTGAGTATGGGGTTACTTAGGGAACCATGGTTGACTCAAAGGCAAGCTGCCTTATTGAACAGCCCAAATGAGCATGAACAGTGACTCACAAAAACTGCATCCTGAAAGCTCCCTGCACAACATGGGCACATTGAAAAGTCTCCTTTCCCCCAGCAGTTAATGCTTCTTCTAAAACCCCAGGCAGAGGCCTTGTGAATCCTGTAAGCTTCAGGACAGCCCTGAGTCCTGTGACTTGTGTTGACTTCCCAAACCTTGTAAGTTTAATTTCCTTCCTGAGTTTTTGGTTTTTTGCTTGTTTGAGTTTTGGGTTTTAGTTTTTCAAGACAGGGTTTCTCTGTGTAACCTTAGCTGTCCTGGACTCACTTTGTAGACCAGGCTGGCCTCAAACTCACAGCGATCTGCCTGCCTCTACCTCCCGAGTGCTAGGATTAAAGGTGCGTGCCACCCTGCCCAGCTCCTTCCTGGGTCTTGAAGAAGCCTCCCTCCCATGGGAGGAAATGTTTTAGTTAGGAGGAAACAGCTACACTACACCAAACCCAAGAGTGTTCCCTTCTCCTCCAGACAGAAGTCATCCGGAAGCGTCTCCACAAAGACATTCCCCACCACTCAGTCATCATGCTCAACTTCTGCCCTGACCTCCAGTCTACGCAGCCCAACCTGAGGAAGACCCAGGGAGAGTTTATCTTCCTCGTCGACAGGAGCAGCAACATGAGCAAGACCAGCATCCAGTGTGTCAAGGTACTGTGTGCGGGACCCCAACCCCCAGGAGACAGGGCTCAACTGTCTCAGCTGTGCTTTCCTCTGCCTGGCTTCCAGAGGACTTTATGTTCTGAGAAGCCACTTGTTCAAAATCAGTTTAAGCAGAGACACCTAAACTCAATTTGCTCCCAAAATAAACCCCTTGAAGAGATGGGAGCAGAAGCAGAGATGCTGTGTGTTTGCAAGGCACGAGGTCCTTCACTTTCTGCAAACTTGTGCAGCAAACCTGTGCTGGATGAGGCACTCTCCTAGATATGAGTTGAGAGGAACATGGAAGTTGGGGAGGGGGGAGAGGGATGGGAAGGGGGGAGGAGAGAGGGTGTATTAGGAGCCTGGAATGTGTAGAATACTGTGCTAGACCCTCCAAGTGCAGCTTGGCGTTTAGTCCAACTATCCTAAGAGATTATGCCTATCATCACTATGAGAAAATGGTTCCTGGGTAGTAACTCACCCAAGATCACACACGATCTGTGCTCAAACCAGTGGCTGCCTGATTTTTCTCCCCACCTGACATCATAGAGTCACTAGACATAGCCCCTGCCGCATATTAATAGAGCGCAATAGAAAAGACTGGATTTTCTCTGGGTGGGTGGCTAAGTCAGTAATGTGCTTTCAAGGACTTGAATTAGATTCCCAGAATTCATGTCTTTTAAAAAAAAGTTTCCAGGTGTGGTGGTGCACACTTGTAATCTCAGCGCTGGGAGGCAGAGAGGGGTGGACCTATTTGGCTCACTGGCCAGTGAGGCTAGCAAGCCAGTTCCAGTTCAGTGATAGACCTTGTCTTAAAAACTAAGATGGGGAGTGATCTTGGGGAGGGGGTCGGGAGGCCAAGATGCCAACACATTCAATACATTCACTTCGTTTACAGTCAAGTGTGGCATACTGACTTGATAGCCAGTCAGAAGGGCTGGGACTTTGGTTTGTTCTCCCTGCTTAGGAAGCTACACACACACACACACACACACACACACACATACAGAAGAGTGATAGACCCCCTCCTCGCCCACTGTGGAGCTCCTCTTCCCTGTCAGGAAAGCATTAAATTTGTTATGGAATTATCCAATGTTCCCTTTTTTGTGACTGCTGCAGGTGTCTATCTCCCCATCTGGAGTTATGAACTCATTAAGAGAAAGGACTGTCTCATCCTCATCTGTCCCCATGTGGCCTATCTCTGCACTTCTGCATAAAACCTCTCATTCTATTTAGTGAACTGAGTAATAGATTATAGCTCAGGAGAATGAGAGGGGGGAACAAGAAAAGAGTGGGCTCTCCTGTCACCCGAGATTCCATCCTTTCCCCCTTATCTTACCCAAAGAGCAAGCTCTTGTTTCCAGGGCAACAGACTCAGCGAAGAGAGGGCATGCCAGCTATACTTTAGTCCTCTTCGTCCCTCCTAGTCTTGAATAATGACAAAAGTATCATGGATGGAAGCCAAGATCCTTCCAGAAACATCTTGACAAATGGATGTGAGACTGACAGGTACCTTCTACCCTGCTGGCCACCAGATGTGGAGGCAGGTGGGGAGCTGTCCGAGGTGCTGGAGCTCTGCAGTGTACTTCCAGACCCTGGGTTCTGTATTCCTTTCCGTAACCACACTGAGACACCCACCGTGCTCGCCTGAGTGTCCCAGCACCATAAATCTAAAACTGTCTTTGGAAAGCATGTTATACCCTGTCTTTCATTTCTGAGGTAAGGAAATTGAGTCCTTAAGAGGTGAAATGCTTTTCCCAGGATTACAGGGCTGGTTGAGGGGCCTGAGCCTTCCAGAGCTGTGCTCTTTTTTGCGTACACTGCTTACTAGGGACAAGACATGCCTTCTGGCTTTACAAAGCTCTCTTGTTTATGTCATTTCTGCTGCACGGCATTGTTGAAGGAGCAACCCCAGGGTCCAGAATCGATTCTGTCGCAATTGCTATGTGGCTTTGGACAAACTGATTCTCAATGCTGGGCTTTATTCATCCTTTCTATGCAGTGAGAAAGGAGGATTAATTGAAGGAGGGTGAATGTATGTCACGTGGCCCTCTGCTTCTTTCTCCTTAGCCCAAGTCAACATCAATAATTGATCCTGACTATTTCCCAACACCCTCCCACCCCTGCCAAGCCTGGACTGAATCTCCGTGTCCTCCTCATGCAAGCAATCCAGGAAGTTATTATCATTAAAATGAAATTGTTTATGAGAAAAAATCCTTTTTTGTGAACTGCAGCCCCCTCCGCCGTTAGTGCTTCAGACTGAGTTCTCTGACCGTGACTTACTCCCTCTGCTCCGTCCTTCAGACCCCTCTCCCTGCGGAGTCTTCCCCCTTGCTTTTCCCTAGTTCCACTCTCTGGACCCAAGGTCATCCCTTCACAAATGTCTCTGTGCTGGTGCAATCCGTTCCGCCAAGCGTGACCCTTTTAGAGAAACACACAGAAATTACTCAGGGAAAGCCTTGCCAAGGATAAGGCTGGTTGGGGGCCGGGGAGGGGAGGGGAGGGCGGGATGTTTGAGTCATTCATTATGGTCCACTGGGTAGAAGCTTTAGGGAAAGCAAGGCTCAGGGAGGAGGGAAGGAGTGAAAAATCCAAAGGGCAAAGTTCAGGCAATTTAATTTCCGGCAGCTGGTCTCACTCTTCAGCCACCACTTGCTGCCAAAAGCAGGGCTTTAGAATTCTAATAGGTGTGAGTCGAGACAATCTGTACGGATCAGCAGAGTCTCCTGCCAGCAGGAATATGCATTAGCGGCTAATGAAAAAAGCAGATATTGACTTCTTTTGTAGAGACACAAAATGTATTGACACAGGCAGTGCAGAGAGACAGTGTGAACATTAAGGAAGCACCTGATGTGAGTGTTTGCAGAGGGGACAGAAGAGGGGCTGCAGCAGGGCTGTGGTGTCTGGAAGGTATAGCAATTTCAGAATTAACTGGCAACTGTTTGCCTCTATATTCTAGAGTATTATGGTCTGTTCCCCTGAAACCATGTTGAGGTGCCAGGAGATAGGAGCATGAGTTTACTACATTGGAGTTAAGGGGAGAGCTTTCATTTCTGCCTCTGTGCACATAAATGGGGATTTCAGAGCTGCATTTGGGGACTTTTTTTAATTATGCTTTATTTTGTAGTCCCTCTGGGGTGTGTGTGGATGTCAGAGGACAACTTGTGGGGTTCAGTTCTCTCCTTCCACCTCCTGGGTCCTAGGGATTGGCAGCAGGTGCCATCTCGCCAGACCCAGAGCTGTATTTGTGAAGGGCAAAGTCAGATGCCTAGGTTTTATGACCCAGAACAGCGCCCCAGCTCTCCTGAGCCTCCAGTCCCTTTGCTACAAGACAGATGCATTAGTGCTAAGACAGACTCACTGGTTGGCGATAACAACCACTCACTGTTTCCTCTGTGCCAGGCTGAGGCTCAGACAGACTCAAAGTCAAATGAGTAACAGGAAGGTGGGGTTTCCACTCAGGTAGATTTAACTTCAAAGTGTACTGCCATTGACCCACTGGGCTATAACTCATGCTATAGTGACTGGATGTGGTTGTTCACTGACGGTACTTCATGTTATGGTGAGCACACCATAGTTCCTGGGCACCGATCACTGCGCTGGTCATTGTTATTGTCACCCACAATCACTTCCACTGCTTTTCTGCCTTGCTTGCTTGCTTCCTTTCTATAGCTCCATATACAGTTGAGATATGTAGCCCAGGTTGACCTGGATGCCCCTACATAGCCCAGACTGGGGCTATGAGCTAGCATTTCCATTCCCCCCCCCACCGCCTTCAACTCCCCAGTGCTGAGATTTGGGGCTTGCACCACCATAACCAGCTTCATTGATTCCCCACCACCCCTTTTCTCTTTCTCTTTCTCTCTCTTCCTTCCTTCCTTTCCCCCCCCGATGTGTATGGGGGAGTGTACTACATGTATGTGAAAATGTACATTCATGCACCTATGCTCATGTCTGTAGAGACCAGAGTAGTATATTGGGTTCCCTCCTTTAGCCTGCTCTACCTTATGCCTTTAATACAGGGTCTCTCCATGGACTGGAAGCTCCCTTTTTCAGCCAGGCTAGGGATTTGATCTTGGGCCCTCGTGTTTGCAAAGAAAACACCCTTACATCTCTCCAGCCCCACAGTATTTCTTTTCTTTTCTTTTTTTTTTTTTTTTTTTAAGCACTTACATCAAGATCTCCTGGTAGTGCATAGGAGGCCAAGAGGCATGACTGAATCTTGGCTGCACTGTTTACTAACTGGATGCTCTCCATCCAATCATTTGCCCTGTCTGTGTACCCAGCTTCTCATCCTTAGAATAGGGATACCAATGGGCCTGCTGCTGGGGGGCTGGTTAGCAAGGCAACACACTTGAAGTGCAACATCTGCATCTAATAAATATGAGCTAAAGAGACCTCCATGGGGGAATCTGTCACTGGTTAATGACCGGCTGATGCTGATGCAGGGGCCTTGGATGAGGGCCAAACACCATTGGATCAACAATGTGATCTCCCTCAATGTCAAGTTTGCTTTGGCAGAGGGGAATGGGCAGACCCTGCTCTCCTCACCTCTGAAAGTCAGCAAGAGGTGATGGAACTCCGAGGCCATTGCAGAGTGTCTCTGATGAGTCAGGCCTGTTATATGGGTGAAGAGTCATATGCTGAGAGCTTGGATGGGTCAGCCTCTAGTCAGGAGTGGCAGACTGTATGATACATGGAGAAGGAGTCCTGGATGCAGATAGGTCAATGGATCCCTTTGCGGGGGGGGGGGGGGTCATGCTGAAAATGGCAGCACTGGTGCATGGTGACAGAGTGATAGTAGCCCCTGTCTGAGTCCTGAGAACCCCTCTCTTGTCTGGCAGGAGACCATGTTGGTGGCCCTTAAGAGCCTCATGCCATCCTGTCTCTTCAATATCATTGGTTTTGGATCCACCTTTAAAACAGTCTTTCCTTCCAGTCAGATCTACAATGAGGTAAGAAGAGAGGCAGTCTGGGCCTGGGTGGGTGGTGGGCAGTGGTGAACAGAGGGAGGGGAGGGAACAACGGAGAGATCATCTTGGGGGCAGCCTCAGATGCTGCCCACCCAGGGAGAGCCCAGATCACAGCTGGGGCAGCAAACTGAAGCAAAGCCATGCTTGCTGGGGCCTTCAAAAATCCTCTGCCCCGAGAGTAGCATGGAAGAATGGGGAAATAGTAGGACCCACAGGGTCCTGGAAACCTACAAGAAGAACTTTATGACAGGCAGCTCTGGGTCCTGGGGTCCTCCTCAAACTAAGGCACCAGCCAAGGAGAATACAGGCAGTAAACTTCGAACCCCTACCAAGACCTAGCTGACGAACATGATATTCTCCACCGTTGAGTAGAGAGTGAGATCTGACTCTCACACAAACTCTGGTGCCCCTTTTCTGACAATGTCCCCTGGATGGGGAGGCCTGACGGCACTCAGAGGAGAGATAGCAAGTTACCAAGAAGAGACTCGATATCCTAAGAGCAGATATAGGGGGAGGAGGTCTCCCTCAATCACAGACATAGGGGAGGGGAGAAAGGGGGAAGTAGGAGGGAGGGAAGAATGGGAGGAAACAGGGGAAGGGCTAACAATCGAGATGTAATCGAATAAATTAATAAAATAAAATAAAAATCTTCTGCCCCTTACAATAAATTCTGTGAGAACATGGGGGATGGAGAGCATGGACAGAGGACAGGGGACACATCTATTACGTCCATGGCCTGCCACCCACCACAGCCTCTATCTCTTGAAGACCATGGGTTCATGCAAGGCTGAGCCACAGAAGTGATGGTGGTAACAGACAGAACAATTATATGGCCAAATGGCTGTAGACATGGTTGTGGAGGGTTGGGAGGGTTGGGGTGCTGACAGGCTAAGGATTAGATGCTGTGGGGAGCAAAGGGACTCTGGACCCAACAGCAAGACTGGGACATTCTACCCAGAGCTGAGAAAAGGGGGAAAGGAGGAATGGAAGAGAGAGTGGGAGAGAGGAAGGGAAGGGGGTCACTATTGGCTGCTTACTACTGAAGAGATTGGGGGAATCTTTAAGATAAAAGAGAACTGTGTGTTGAGCCAGGGGTGGTGGCACATGTCTGCTATCCCAGCCCTGGGAAGGTGGGAACAGGAGGCTCAGGAGTTCAAGGCCAGCCTCAGCCATCTAGTGAGTCTGAGGCCAGCCTGGGCTACAGGACACCCTGTCTCAAATGAGTAAAGATAAGAATGCATGCTGATTGCTAACTGTTAGATCTAGACAACCAAAGCGCAAAACAATTTTTTAAATCTCCTATGATTACATCAGTCAGACAAACACAAAGACAGTGAGGAAAAGAAGTGCTGCTTCCAGATCACCGTCTGTGCATTTATACACATTGTCAAGTCCGGATTAGGTGTTCCATACGTTGACATGACCCACTTCCCTAGTCTACCACAAACATATTTTCATGCCAGAAAACGTCCACCTGAGACATCATTTTAATGACTGCCTGGCCCATGACATAGACAGACTGGGATTTCTATATGAAGTCTGGAGGCTGGCCTTTCCATGGTTCCTCATGTTTTTCTAAGTAGTCATTTTTGCTCATAGATTTTCCATGCTCCTTTGCCTGTCCCCTGGGGGATGCATTCAAAACTACATATTCATCAGAAGACTTGATAGTGACAATGTTGACCATTGCTACTATTTTTTTTTTTAAGATAGGGTCTTGCATAGTCTAGGCTCCCTCAAACTCCCTGGGTAGCTGAGGATGACCTTGAAAAACTAATCCTCTTGCCTCAGCCTCAGGAGTGGGTTACAGGCATGCTCCCACCGCACCTGGTTTATGAGGGGCTGGGAATAGAACCCAGGGCTTTCCTGTATGCTAGGCGAGCATTCTACCAACGGGACCCCGCCCCGAGCCTCAGTATTGATCATTCCTTCCATGTCCCCTCCAAGCACGGATATTGCAAGGGTCTTCTGATCCAGGGGCATGCAATTGTGTCCAGAGGGAATTAACTTCTACTGCAATACCATCTGCCTGATGCCAGTAATGCTCAGGGAGCAGGGGCCCCACAAGGTTGGTCTAGGAGGGAGGGACTCTAGAGCACAGCCTGGGGAAGCAAGCTTCTTCTCGGTGTGGCATGGGATTCCGTTTCTATCTGAGGATGGGTTTCCCTCCATGTCCTGGGCTTCCCATACCAGGCATACGTGTGCTGAGGAGAGCTCAAGGCTCAGAATTCCACCTTTGGGGGGTTGCTTATATTTCTAAAGAAGAACCCAGAAAGGACAATATCATTATTATTCTGCAAAGGTGACATCCCCATTGATAGTGGATAAGTTACATCAAGTAGCTGATGGTTCTCCCCATGGGTCAACAGGTGTGTGGCTGAACTAAGAGCCAGAGAACAGACTTCGTCCTGGTGGAAGGTGGGCGGGGATTAGAGACTCCATGCCACGGGGTGAACCTGGAACCTGTCTGCCCTGACACGGTCCTTCCCTGCAGGAGAGCTTGGCCAAGGCATGTAGTTGCATCCAGCGGATGAAGGCTGACATGGGTAGCACCAACATCCTCTCCCCTCTCAAGTGGCTTCTCCGTCAGCCAGTGCACCAGGGTCACCCACGGCTCCTCTTCCTGATCACGGATGGGGCCGTGAACAACACTGGGAAGGTTCTGGAGCTGGTGCGGAATCACGCCTCTTCTACCAGGTCAGCCCCAGCTTGCAGGTCTAGGGTCAGACTATCCCTGGCTGCCTGAGGTTGGGGGAATCCAAACCAGAGCAAAAGTGTGCCCTGTGTCAGAGGGAGAGGATAGTGCCTACATTTCCCAGAATGCCTTGTTTCCAGGATCCTGAGAGCAGCTTTCCAAGCTTTTTTTTTTTTTTTTTTTTTTCCTCTCATAAGATATGGAGGGGTGAGTTGTCCATAGTCAGCAAGTCCAAGTGAA
>OU015754.1:71607801-71633379 GCA_907169655.1 Acomys percivali | reverse complement strand
AAAAAGGCTTGAAATGGGTCACAGGAAGTAAGCGTCACATCTCAAGGACATGCCCTGGCTTCCAAAGTGGCCCAGCATGCTACGGTGAGGAAGAGAAGCCTAGATCTTGCAGCCTGCTGCTCAGAGTCAATACACAAGGCAGGCAGGTCTCGCCACATCTGGGGAGTCCTGGAAATTGCAGTTTGGGAGCATCACCTCAAGTCTCTATCCCCCACACACCCAAGTGCATGTGTGGCATCATGTGGAACCCCCAGATATCCAGGGCAGCCGAGCACTTACACATACAGTCAGTCACTCTGCCGGTGTTAAGTGAGTGAGGCTCAGTGCAGACCCTGCGGAGATGACCTTGAACTAGATAAATGTAGTTCCTAGGATGAAGCATGGCGGGGGGGGGGGGGGGGCCAGACAAGGAACGGGGTAATCCTACCCCTTGGAAGAAGTGAGAGGGCAGGTTTGCTTTGATGGTGTAACCCTGAGGCCTGAGACGGGGGTGCTGACAGGATAGAGTACGACTTCCCGAAGAAGGACGTGGCTGAGCCAAGACCTAAATCTTGAGGAGCCATGGCCAAAGGCCTAGAGAGGAGGCAACTTGGCATCTGGAGAATGGATTTGGAGAGTGAGAGTGCAGGAAAATGGGGCCAGGCGGTACAAGGCCTTATAAATCACATGCTGGACTTAGAGAACTGAGTAAATAGGCCATTGATCTAGGCCTTCAGAGAACGTCGAACCCAGGCTTTGTGGATGGAGGTCCCTTTGAGTGAAAGACAGATGAACTGATATGGGAGAGAGAGAGGGGCCAGGGACAGTATGAGAAGGGCCAGGCAGTGGACTGACCAGGCCTGTTAGGACTTGAGAGGGACCAGTATGTGTGCAGGGACAGTGATGAGGAGACCAGAGTCTACTGGACATGCCTGAGCAATCCCAGTGGCCAAGGTGGGCTTGTACAGGCTGCAAGGCAGGTTTGGAGCGAGGACAGTGAGTGCATTTGGCTCAGAGAGGATAAAACGAGGCCATGCCCAGATGACTTGGGTATCCTGAAAACCCTCATATATATATATACAGAGTAGTCAGAAGTAGATGAACACATATACTATGGATCTGGATTCTGTCGCCTGGCGCTCCCTGGGCTGAGAACTTTAAGGCACACTGGGATGTTTCGCCGCCCACAGGTATCTCTGCAGCTGGCCTCGGGAGCCTTTCTGCTCAACCAAGCCTTCTGCGAGGCCATCCAAATCCCCATGGAGAAACTCAAGTGGACCTCACCTTTCCTCTGCCTCCGCATGTCCCTGGCCACCCGCCGGCAAAATCTGAAGACCCAGAGTCCACAGCACTGTACCGACCCCTCGTCTCCGCCCCCATCCTGTGACAACCTCTCCCTAGTCAAGGAAGCTGAAAGCAGCAACTCAGGCCTGGAGCCTAGTGCGCATGCGCAGCTGGAGTATACAGGGAAGCTGTGGGCCACTGTGGTGGCCCTGGCGTGGCTGGAACACAGCTCCGCCAACTTCTTCATCGAGTGGGAGCTGGTGGCTGCCAAGGCCAGCTCATGGCTGGAGCAACAGGAGGTGCCCGAGGGTCGCACACCGAGCATGCTCAAGACTACAGCTCGCCAGCTGTTCGTGCTCCTGCGACACTGGGATGAAAACTTAGAGTTCAATATGCTCTGTTACAACCCCAATTATGTGTAAGGGAGGGGGAGGGCCTGCTTTGGTTGTTAGGGGAACTTTTTGAAAGCTGTAGCAAATATAGTCTTGCTAGAAAGAGCCTTGGACTGGCAGCGGGTGGGCCTGAACTCTCGATCCCAACCTGGCAGCCACTTTCTAACTTTAGATCAGTCACATCATGGCCCCACCCCCACCCCCATCACGGCCTCAGTTTCCCCGCCTACAAAACAAGAGCGTGAGATAGATTTTTAGATGGACCCAATGTTCCTTTCCGAAAGACCATGCTGGCATGCGCTAGGGAGAGTAATGTCCAAGTCCAGTTTGAAAAAAAAAAAAAGATTAAAAAAAAAAAAAACTGTCAAAGACAAGCAACCAGAACTGCAAGTTTGCTCCAGGCACTGAGAGGCCTCCTCCTCTGTCTATTGCATTGTGAGATAGGCCTGTGTCTCCATGGCAACAGTCCAGGGGCTCCGATTCCCACTAGCAAGCCAACCAGAGACTTAGCAAGTCATTCCTCCTAGCTGTTGAGTACTGCATCTGTGGTACTAAGTTTGGCTTCCTGTCTAAGAAGATGCGGGCAGGACCACGGCTGATAGGCTCCCTTCGGCTGAAATAGCAGACAGCAGCTGCAGCCTGAAGAATTAGTCCGGGATAGGCATACTTCACAGGAGTCAGCAAAGAAAGCCAGACTTAAATAATTTACACACCTTCCGTGGTTGGATAAAATGACTCCCTCCATTTGTACTGAGGGGCTGGAGTAGCACCTTCCTGTGCACTGCATTCTGGGACAGAGGAGTCTCTAACAGAGTAGTCACACCACAGAGTGTCCGCTGGCAGAGAGAAAACTTCCCTGCAGCAGAGTAACAGGCTTGACTGCAGTGTGTCTGGAGCTGGGAGGGCTTCTGCCCCACCCTCCACACCCCACCCCAGACCCAGAAGCACCATGAGATAGCCCTGGACTAGTGTCTAACTGTCTAGGCACCGCCCCCTCTCCCCTCACACTTCCTCAGAAGTGCATCTGGATCTCACCAAGGACACTAGCCCGGGAACCTAGACAGAAGCTGTGGACCCCCATGAATGCCCCACTCCTAAGGTCTTAGCTTACCATGTGTGTCTCTAAAAGCAGTCCCTAAGACCCTCATATGAAATCCTGCAACATTTCCTTTTTGGTCAGACAAATCTTAATTAAACCAATCCACAAGGGTCTTGTGGGCTCTGAGCCAAGGCACAGCCCCCACAGAGATCCTCAAAGGATATGCAGTCGATATTAGGAGCCAGAGTGTTGGGGGGCAGGTGCTTCCACAGAACACCAGCTAAGAGAAGGGACTAGAGACAGGCCCACCAGGATTTGGGCGCTCTGCTCCCTACCCTGATGCCCTGCCTTGCCTCCCTATGTCACTGAATGCTTCTTTCCCCCTCCCCCCCCCATTCTTGGGTATTGGCTTAATATCAGTGTCACCAAGAGGGACAGGGATTTGGATTGTCTTGCCAAGGCCCCAAAGAGATATGAAGAGAGAGACTTGTCAACACCCCTGCTCCATCCAAACTCCCACTACTTTTGGTACTTAGGCAGCAGCTCTAGCTTCCAGGGGATGGCAAGGGCGGTGCCCACTGCCTGGTCATCATGAGTGGAAAAATGGCCGGGCTTTGAGTCAGGAAGTGTGGAGTTGGGTCTCAGTCCTGCTGCTCCCTCTGACAGTGAGGGACTTCCCTTCACTAGGCATCCTAGAGTTAGTGAGCTTCCTTCTGCTGACATTCCCCAGAACCCCTCTGCGTAAACATCAATCTGTTCCCCTTCTGTGTGGCTTTGAACATGTTGTGTGTGCACCCCAGGTCCCCCTCTCCCTCTAGCAATGAGCAAATTGGACCATCCAGTGAACATCTGCCCATAAGCTTGATCACTGAGTCTCAGGACCTGGAAGAGGACAATGGCCATGGCTCGGGGCTGTCACCCACTGTGGATTAGCACTATTGGTGTATAAGTAACTGCTGATCTCTGTAGCCATGGACTCACCCTCCCAGCACAGTAGTACCAAGAAACAAATTCCTTGGCATTCAGTAACATGGGAGGGGCAGGTCTGGACAAGAAGCATTTGAAAAATAACTGTTCCATCAGCATTGGGATGACTTGCAGCCTTGGTAACCCACTACCTGGCTCACCAAGCAGATGACTAAAGGGTTGGGCCTTAAGGAAAAAATAAGAGCCATAGGTTGTAAGCACATGCATAGCAACCAGCATGGTACGAGCATCTTCAAGGGGTACACTGTTGTCCCTGTGAGCTAGGTGAACTTGAACTCATCTCGTTTAGTTTGTTAAACCAGCTCTCCTTTCAAGGTCATGTCAGAAGGGCACTCAAGTTCTCACTGTGTGAAGAAATACCCATGGGGGCTGTCCAGCCAGCCTCTACAACTGCCTTCAGTGGTAAAAACATGGGCCAAGGATTGAGAAGTCTATGGGTTGGCCCCAACCCGGCCACCACTCTGCCGTGTGACTTCTGGCAGATTGCTGTCTTCCTCCAAGGCCGTCTTTTATCATAGAAAGAATAGGATTCTATTAGAGACGTACTTCCAAGCCTGTTGCTCACCCACAAGAAACTTCTGTGTGGCAAACGTACTGGGGAGGAAAACCCCAGAAAACATTTATGCTGGTCAGGATGCTATACAGTTAATGGCACCACCAGTCTCCAAGGAGGTCACCCAGCGTACAGCTCTTTGAAAGGTAATTAGGTGAAAAACACTGATCTTTGGGCATTTCCCTAAGTTGGCACTAATATCTAAACAGCCTTTATGGAATGCTTGCTGTATGTAAGGCATGTGAAATGTCCCTGTGAGCACACTGGCCACTGTCCCTGTTCCTTTGGAGTTTGGCAAGGAGTGCTGCCAAACCATAGCCTGAGCTTAGCTCTGTTGGAGCTCTGCCTGCCCAAATCTATAGATCTCTGAGTGCTCCGACATTCTTGATGGAGTGAGGACAGCCGGCCACAATAATAGCCAGAGAGAGGTGCCCACCATTGGTTCTGCTTCCTGGTGGGGCAGGGAAGTACCTGTAACAGGATGATGTACTATGGGTCTATCTCCTGCCATAGGCGGACCCTGTCTCTAAGGCCCAGCCCAGCTCTGGAACCCAGGGAAGCTTGGCTTAACTCCATAACTTGGCTTGCACTGCACTTGTAAATATGCGACCTTGGTTTTCAAGGCAAATGAGTGTTCTCTGTGACCTGAGCTGCTGAGGTGGTGGCTGATGAGTGGAGAAGTCAATCCCAATACCAACTCATGGTGATTGTCATCTCCTTTTAGTGAAAAAGTAAGCCCCGCCCCCCTCTTCCTGCATGCTGGCTCACCAGCCAATAAAGGTTTCTAGACATTTCCTCTCCATCCTGCCTGCACCCCACGAATATCTTTATTTGCCCCCACCCTCTCCCCTGGCTGGGACTCTCAAAAGAAGAGCCCCTTTATGGAAAGGGGCGGCCTCTCCATCTGACCACGTTGGCCCTCCTCGCCCCGTGAGATTGGATCCTCCATTCTCCTGCCTGGCTGGAATCTGCCTGACACCCCAGCTCTTGTCATTTGGGGTTCTAAGTCCTGCCTCACTTCTGACACTTCTAATATCTCAGAGTAACCTGGGCAGAGGTGCATTCTACATCCTTAGCATCCTGCAGCAGGAGAGGGAAGGCGTGGGGCATGCATCCATTGTCACTGTCCTTGGGAGAATTTTTTTTCCCCCTCCCTAGCATGAACTAGGGGGCAGCAGCAGTAGCAACAAAGCGACACATTCCCCTATCTTAACATTGGCTCACTCTACAGCACCACTGAAAATAACCGGGGTGAGGACTTGTGTGGCATTATTGTTCAGCTGGGCAACTGGATCCAGAAAGATCTATCCCCAGACCAGGGACTTGGTAATCATGCCCAGCCAGTTCCACAGTTCCCTACTGAGAAGTGTCCTGGCCCCTGTGTCCACCACGGCGCAGGCCTGATGACTCTAGCCTCTCACCAGCACTGCCTCCCCAGGTGACCACACCTGTGTGAGAAGTCTCCTGTTGACGCTGCAATTCCCCCCAGACTCCGGGCCAGCTGTCCTGGGCTTACAGCCGCTTCTAAGGTGTCCATGTGGTAACATGCGGTATGATTTCAACTGTTTGCTCAGGTGGCTTTGGCTCAAGTGGCATGGCCGGTGCTTGTCCCTGTCAGAGCCTCAAGTGCCTATCACATGCTGCTGCCCTGTATTTTTCTCTGCTCACCCCAATGACCCCACAGTGCCTAAGACACTTCCTGCTTCTTGGAAAACACGTTACCGTTCTTGCCTGGTGTAGCCAGTTACTTTGATGCTACAGAAATCCTAGAGACCAGCTGTCTAACTCCATCACTTGCGCATGCCTACCCTGGAACTGTGTGTGTATCTACTTTCAAAGGAATGGCTGCCTTGCCATGGTGGCTCCCGTCCTCCAACAGGCTTTTGGCTCATAAAAACTGTCAATGTGACTAGATTACATGTGTGTCTGCTGCTTTTGTTCTCAGAACCCAAACTAGCAAGACAGAGAGACCTGGTCACCTTCCTGAGTGAGCTGTACCTGTCTTGGCAAGGGTTTCTCCTAAGGTGACCTAAGGTCTTGTTTGCCCAGGACTGAAAGTTTACAGGGATGTTTTACAACTGAGACCACCATGGTTAAATGGGGGAGAAGTTGGTCACAGTTGGTTCCCCGGATGTAAAGCCTGAGATAAGGATAAACCATGTACATCTACATGATTTAATTGGGAGACCCCAATAAACACCCTGGGAGAAATAAGAAGTGAAATGGGATATTGTGGTGTATTTTCTAGAGAGATGAACAGAAATATCTATTGACCCCAGACAAGGGGGAGAGGGAAAAAAGACATAAGTCCAGCTTAGTGAACCAATGAGTCTATTGGGGTTACTCACAGGAGCATGGGTGGCTCAGAGGGGAAGCCTCCTGGGCGATTTCGGGGCAGCTATACTGCTGAAGAATGCAAAGCTGCACTCAGAAGCTCATGAAAAATCTGAACTTCTAAATGGTCCCCAGGCAATTGTTTCCTTTTCTTTTACATAACCTCAAGGGAGGAAGGGCCTTGGGAAAAGCTCCCAAGCATCCCCATCCCTCCCTCCTGAGGGGATGTTAACCCACCCCTAGGGTGGTCACTTCTGCTAAGGTCTCAAGACTCCAGCCATGTCCAACCCAGGGCAAACAACCACATAAACAGAGCTGTGAAGGGTCACAATAAAGGGAATGTTGCTGTTCCGGGTCACTACCATGGGCATGTATCCTCATCCTACCAGGAATTCTGGGAGCCAAAGTGATGAAAACCTCCAGCTTGCCATCAAAGAAATGCAGCATGTGTGTACCAATGCCACTCAGACATTAGCTAGAGACCACCGCGAGACACTGATTCCTTCTGGCCTGTCCCAGGTGCACCAGTTCAGCGGGCCCTCTGGCCTGAGAAAGCTGCCGGTGAAACCAATGCAGATGTCATTAACTAGTGGAGAACCGGAGCCAGATGTGCACGTGGTCTCTTAGCAGAGCTCAAGCTCACCAAACCATGGTAACAGGAAGTGGCCAGGAAAGACGTTTACAGAGGATACTTTCTAACTTACAAAGAACAGAGGAGGAACCATATTTTTCTGTACATTTAACATAGTTTGACATTAGTACTCCGAACTTCAAAATTGATTTTTTTTTTAAATGAAACAAGAAAAGAAAGATAGGTGCAGGGAGTGGGGATCAGGCCGGACACACAGATATAAAACATGGGGTGCAGCTTTGTTAAGGTGCCACCAAACACACTGCTTATCTCCCCGGGGCTGCTTCCCACATCCACGTTTAATTAAGTAGTGGCCACAAAGTGTGTTTATTGAACAGCTTGCAAACTTGATCCCAAAACAAGAATAAGGCTCATGTGGACATCACAAAGCAACTCACCTTTCCCTGTCCCCAAACTAGTCACCCCCACAGCGGACATTATTGATTGTCGATGTGACAGGATCTGGAACCGCCTAGGAAATGAATCTCTGGGCACGTCTATGAGTGGGGGGAGGTTCTAGACTGGCTTAACTGAAGGATGGAGACTCACCTTCTCTTCAGGTGGGACACTCCATGGACAGAGGTCCCAGGCTGCACGAAAGGCAGCAAGTAAGCTAAGCCCCAGCTTCCATTACTATCTTCTTCCTGGCTTCAGGTGTAATGTGAGGTGACACACTGAAAATTCCCTTGCCATGACCAAATGTCTCCCCTTGAACTGTAAGCCAAAAAGAACCCCCACCCCACACTTAAGTTGCTTCTTGTCGGGCATTTTGGTCACAGCAACAGAAAGCGTGATCAATATAAGCCCTTTGTGGATTGCAGGGGAAGTGGTTGAGTAAACCAGGAATTCCCGCTAGCCCCCACAACAGTGCTATAAAGCATTACCAGGTCCTGCAGACATAGGGTGGGAGGGCAGCAGGCTGAGCTAAAGCAGTCAACGACACCCTACTGTCCAGCAGACAGTTAGCTTTCACTGTGACCAGCAAGCCCTGTCACAGTCCCACCACCACTCAAGGCCCCTGGGACACCACCTCTGTCTTTGGGAATGACTTGGGACTTCATTCTACTGACTCCTGTAAAGGCAGGGCCAGCATGGCAGTAAGGGCCTCCCGGCTCCTTCACACTGGGAAGGATGTGCCAGTGGATAGCAGGGACTCCTGGGCTAACTCCAGGATCTCTGTAATACAGGAAGTGACCACACCCAGGGTTCTGAGCCTGCTGCATTTCCTTTCCTAGGGAAGCCTGTACCCTGAAGGCCACTGTTGCCCCTGTCACACCATAGCCCGAGCTCCTCTTGGGGCGGGAGGAGGGAGGTCTCAGTTCACCCTCACCCTGGTCTGCCAAGTGGACTCCAGCCCCACTCTGTCAAACTCCACCACTCTTCTCAGAAGCTCCAGATACACTTGCTCTCCCACTGTGACCCTCTCTTGGGAGTACCCAGCCCACCCACACCCAAAGTCCAGCTGCCCCAGATCTAGGGCCTTGGAAGAAGAAAGGGCCACACATCCTCTATTGAGCAATGAACCCTGAGTCACCTTGGTGACATGTGATGCAAAGGGTCCTTTCCTACCCCAGATACCTAGGATGTTGGCCAGACCCCCACTTTTAAGCCCAGCTCAGACGACAGTAGGGAATGTTGCTTACTATAGCTTTCTCAGCCATCCTAAGACAAACGAGAGGCAGAGAAGCCTCAGGCCTCCCATGGGACAGATATATGTGCTCCCAGGCACTGACACATTCCCTATGTACCCAGCATGGGTGACTTTAAAACCTGGGGCTCCACCATAGGAAAGCAGGGGCTGTTTCCCAGGCTTCTTCTACACTCGTTGGCCATGCCATCCAGACATCCAGCAGAGGGCGCTGTGGGTGTACAGTGCCTTCCCAGGCCACGGCTGTGTACAGCCTGTCTGGGGGAACTGAAGAGCAAGTACAGGGATGGGGACCTGCAACCCAGGCTGCTCCTGCCGGCCAGTCTTTCTTCTCTGCTAAAAACAAGCACTTTGTAGCAGCTCAGAAGCCTGCTGATATGCAGAATGCACACAGCCGTGTCTTCAGGCCCTGGGCGGGTTCACCTATGCCTGCAAAGGACAAAGTGACCACATGGTCCTTGCCTGCCTGGCCCACTCCTCCTCTCCGCCACCATATCTGTACCACTCCCTGCAACCTCGTGAAATGTCTATTTCCTTCAGACAAACTCCTCAGACCTCCTCTCAATAGTAACTTCATATTTTACTGGGGCTAGGGGTGGGGTTCATCTGTCTCCTCCGTCAGACGTGTTAGCTCCCAGCTGTATGTATTCAGAGAGCTCCCTCAGGACAGGTGTACCTGTTCAGTGCTGTGTGCCAGCCTGTCCCCATCAGATTGGAGGCATCCCAAGGGCAGGGCTTTTATGTTCTCCATCAGACAGGGGGGTTCTCAAATAGAGCTTTCTGCCTCCTCCATTGGACTGTACATCCTTCAAGGCAAAGCTTCTGCAGCCCCCATAGCACCTGTTTAAGCACTGTCTACAGGCCGTGATCAGCTTGGGAACAGCCTCTTGTCACCCGCTCAGGAAGAGATCTGAAGAGGCCCAAGTCCCATGAGCTTTGCACACTGAGCATAAGAATTTAGACATGAAAAACATCGCCAAATTCAGGAGAGAAAGGAAGGGACAGGTGGGATTTTAAGAGCGGAGACCTTGACTCTCACATCGTCACTGTCACTCCTCCCTGACAGATCTCCTCCATCCAAGCCTTCACCTCAGGGTCCGCTCACACCCCTGCTGTCCTATCCTGCCTACTCACCCTGCCTGCAGCCAAGGGGTTTGCATCCAGCTGCCACATAGCAAACAGGGAAACCTCCAACACCCTGTCTGGCTCCCACTGCTGGGGGGTGGGGGTGGGGAAGTCTGAACTTAGCCTGACATATAAGCTCTCTCACATAGACGGGGCAGGGGGGGGGCCTCACTTTTTTGGCCACTTCTTACATGTCATACCAAGAGTCACTCCCTCCATGTACAAGCCACGTTGCACTAAGCCCCAAGGTCCATGGTAGACTTTGAGAGCAAAAACAAGGTCCCTGCCTGTATTGCCATGCTAGGCTGCCATGGCAGAGCATCACATGTGAGCATTTAGCACAGCAGCCTCCTCAGCAGTACCCAACTCCAGCAGTCCTCTTTTATAAAGACACTGAGTCAGGGCCCATCCAAATAACTTCACTTTAACTAAATTGCCCCCTTTTAAATATTAATATTATTTTATTAGTGTGGTGTGGTGGTATGGTGGTGGTGGTGGTTGTAGGCTCAATTTTCTTAACCAATATATTTTATTACAATTTAGTAACTGAACATACATCACTTATAATCCGACTAACCAAAACAATTGGAAGAAAGGATTAAATAACACAACCATAAGGATATCAGTTCCGAGGAACGATTCTCCTGGCATAATCAGCACGATTTCTTCTGCTGGAACCTGAAGTAATCAGAACCCAGAACCTCAGCAGGAATCAGAGCAGTTCTCTCTAGGAGCGTCTCGAAGTGCAGCAACGAATAGCCAAAACTATCGGAAGTCTCTCAAAAGGCCCCGCCTCCAGTTCTGGGCTCATTTATGTATCTCCTCCCACAATCTGTTCGCGGGATCTTTTTTCAGCTGGCAACAATCAAGCTCCCTCACGAGGTGGTTGGTCTTTGAGTGGATTAACATCACCTGTTCTCTCACAAGACCGTTCCGATCCCACACTTGGGATCCTAAAAAACAGGTTTATCTCTCCTTCAGTTGTTCTTGGTGGTGGTGGTGGTGATGGTGGTGTGATGGTGGTTGTGAAATTTAGATTGCCAGGCTTGCTATGCAAGTACCTTTACCCACTGAGTTTTCTTCTTTTTTTTAATATTTTATTTATTTATTTAATTTTTTAATTTATGTGTGTTGGTATGAGGGTGTCAGGTCTTGGAGTTACAGACAGTTGTGAGCTGCCATGTGGGTGCTGGGAATTGAACCCGGGTCCTTTGGAAGAGCATCTCTCCAGCCCCGCCACTGAGTTTTCTTGATGGGCCTAAAACACCTTTGTAAAGAGCCTGTCTCAGGCTGAGGCTTTTGCCCTGAAACCCACACAATACTGCAGTAAGAGATGAGGGGCATTCCTTACCTGTAAATGAGAGGACAATGAAGACTGTCCCCACCTCACCTGTCCTTCCCAAGCTTGGGTCACCTCTCCTGAGGACAGGCCTCCCCACATGGACCACAGTCCCCAGCTTTAAGGACCCAGAGTCCAGCCTGGATGCATCTGGACCAGGGGTGAAGAACTGAGGTCTGAGGGACCAAGTAGGGGAAAGCAAAGGGCCTTCCTGTGTCCTAGCAACCACGAACCACACAGGTTCCATTCCAGAAAAAGCTCTGTGTGTTTTTGGAGTCATCACCTTAGGCAAGAAACTGAATGAAATTCAACCACCGTCCATCAAATGCTGGGCCCTGGGAGGGAAGAACGCAAGGACTTAGGGGCTGGCCAGCATCCGAATCTGTCTAGACAGACAGATCCTTCACAGTCCCTCCGTTGTCCATCCTTTAAAAAAATCACAGCTCCCTGGCCAGGATTTGTCCTGGCATGGCTGGGAAGAGGTCCCAGAGGGCAGCTTCTCTTCAATCAGTCTTTATTGATTGGAATGGGGGCACAGTTCCCTGGGGTGTTGTTAATATATAGTTCCCAGCCCAGGGAGGGACTCCAGGGTAGAATTGACAAGGCCTGGAAACTAATAGACGCCTTAACTCACAGGCCCAGTAATGTAACGAAATGGATAGATAACGCCCAGGTTATGCCCTCTTCCAATCAAGGTGTGCAACTGCAGGGAGACAGTGGCCCAGACAAAAGAGATATTTGAGGGCCTCCACCCAGGGTGGACAAGATCTGAGCAGGAACCAGCCTGTGCAGGCCACTCCAGAATCTCCTCCGCAGCCTCCATTTTTATCCACTGGTGTTTCTCTTCATCTGCTTCTCTCTCCAGGTTGGTTGCCCACCCCTGCTCTGGTGCCTCGCGCTAGAGCAGAGGTTCTCAACCTGTGGGTCGCGACCCTTTGGGAATTGAGCACCCCCTTCATAGGGGTCACCTAAGACGATTGGGGAAACACAACCATTTGCATTATGATTCAGAACCGCAACAAATGTACAGTTACGAAGTAGCAACGGAAATAATTTTAAGTTTGGGGGTCACCACAGCGTGAGGAACTGTATTCAAGGGTCGCAGCATAAGGAGGCTTGAGAACCACTGTTCTAGAGCCTCTCTGCAAGCCAGGGTTTTCTTTCTCAATCTCTTTTCTCCTCCTCGCCTCCCTACCCAGGGTGCGCACGCCCCCTCCCCCCCCTCGAGACTCAGAGAATCCACAGCTGTCTTTAACCCAAAAATCCTGCCAATTAAATAGTTCCTTCTGGCTCCAGCGGCTGCCTGCTGCTGACGTTGGGAGAAACGAACACAGAGGCAGCCAGCCGCCTACGTGGGTGAAGCAGGGAGAGGCAGCGGCCTGCCCCCGGGATGCAGATGCAGCTTTGTCCGCCCACAGACCCAAGCACCGCTGGTCTGAACCTTATGCCCCTCCAGCCTTGCGCTAATGAGGGAGGGGCACTTCACAAGACCTCCTAGTGTCACCCCAAGGTCCTGAGGCCCCCCAGCCCTGGTTTCTCTGCACTTCTTAAGTCCTCCAACCTTCAGGGCACAATCTGAATCTTAAATCTACTTCCTGATCCTCAGGTCCTCTACCCTTACTGTATCCCCCAACCTGATTCCCCCACGCATGATCTCAAAGTCCTATACTGGATCTAGACCTCACCCTAGGCTTACGTGCATTCCCTCTTCCAGGACTGCAAGCCATGCACACGGATAGGAACGCTAGCTTTGAGATTCCCACCTAAAGCCGCCGGGGTCCCCAGCCTGCAGGCTGCACAGCCTGCATCCACTCTGAGCATTCCCGCACCCTGTTCCTCGCGGTCCCCATGCTTGGCTTCCCCTTCTTGGAACAGCGCAGGCTCCATCACCAGGAAGACGCCGCCGCCGTGGGCACCAGAAGAGGGCACATTAAGAGCAATTAGCCCACGCACAGTTGGCAGCGATACCTTAACAAATAATAGTCAGAAAGGCATGTAAATAAATATTAGCGCGCATTATGCGGGCAGGAGGCACGGGGACCCGCAGGCCGGTGGTGACGCCTCAATCTCTGGAGACTGGCACAGGCCTGCCACTGCCGGGGACCCCTAAACCCTGGAGGCCCGAGACCTACTGCCCAGGGTTAACAGAGATGGAAACTGAGGCCAAGAGAGAAAAACAGAGATAAAGAGGCAAGAATATGAAATGATCTGGGAGTAGCAGTGCATGCCTTTCATCTCAATACTCAGGAGGCAGAGGCAGGCGGATCTCTATGAGTTCGAGGCCAGCCTGGTCTACAGAATGAGTTCCAGGACAGCCAGAGCTACATAGTAAGACTCTGTCTCAGGAAAAAAAAAAAATGGAATTAACTGATACAAGGGGGTGTGGAAGGAAGGCCTGGCAAAGACAAGGAACAGGTTCTCTCCTCCACCAGCCTGTGAGTCCTCCTCTGGTTCCCCTCCGCCTCCCAGGTCTCCTCCTCAGTCTAGATTGACATTTGCCCCGCCAGCGTCCATACAAGGATGCTCAGGGCTCAGCCTTTGGGTCTCTTGGCTACTCTCATCTCTTTCTCAACAGATAACTATCAAAGGCTTCCTGCTTTAAATGGCATGACTTGAGGGGGTCCCCATGTGCCCCTCCAGCCAACTCTTCTGACATAAGGAGGGACGCCTACCTCCCTTGGGACCTAAGATCTTATCCGGCAAGCTATGAACAGCTCTTACCCCAACACACCCCATCCAGGTCTTCCGGACTCAGGAAATGGGCAGCTTCCCCTTTCTATCCTTGAAGCCAAACCCTTAGAATCATTCTTGATGACAGTCTTCTTATTTAGTCTGCAGAGTCCATCAGACCAACTGGACATTTATGCCTTGGAGATGCTTCCAGGGTCTTCCCAACTCTTTCTCTGTTGCCTAGTATTAGCCAAGCTCTTTTCCTTACAACGGCTCTTCCTTGGGCTCCCCGCTCCCACCTTGACCCCTCAAGGGCTCTCATCAAAGCTATTAAAACAGGGAGCCTGGAGACCACACCTCCACTCAGAGGGCTGGTGCAATAGAAAAGCCACTGTTCTTCAAATGGCCTGCCAGACCCTGGAAATGGCCCCCACCTTCCCTCCAGCCCTGACCTCACTCTCCTGCTCCAGCCCACCCCCACTCCCACCCACAGCCTCCTCCCCTTTCCTGAAACATGCCAAACCTGTTCCCATACTAGCGCTCTAGCACTGGGTGTTCCCTGTCTCTGGCACATTCCACAGATGGCATCAGAGTATAGCCCCATTTTGCAAATTTGAAGGAAAGAGAGAGGAAGATTGGAGGTTGGAGGGAGGGGACAAGACAGAAAGAGACTCCCAGGTGGGAGGACACAGCACTGGGCAAGGGCCAGGTGGCATGGACAAGTGCCCAGTGTGAGCAGGGCGGGGAGAGAGGCTCACTGGTTAGAGCTGGAGATCGCTCTGAGGCTGTGTGAGTGCCATTCATTCACCAGCCTGCTGCCCTGGTGGCAGAGGGCTAAGACTGGAGATCTGAAATGAAGCATCTCACCGACATCCCCCCCCCACGTGACATAGAGCCCCAACTCCATCCACCTCAGGCCGCAGCTGGGACTTGGACCCTGGTGCTACAAGCAGTGCTTCATGGATAGGCCCCTGGTAACAGCCGCAGTAATTACTGGTTGTGTGCGATTAGGGGATAATTATGCTTAATAAGTCCAAAAGTAATTACCAGGCAGGCTGCCTACTGCTTTGGAAAACAGAGGCCCCCAGTGAGCTGGTGCCCGGGTGTTGAGAAGGGGAGGGGAGGGATGGGTATTGTTGGACATCCAGGTGCTGGCCCATTTCTCCTGCAGATGCACACATCCTCTGAACTACACCCTCACCAGGGACTTGCTCACCTCCAGTGACAGGGAGCTCACTGCCCAGCACAGGAAGTCTACATTCCATTCTGCATAGCGTCTGCCTATGCCCGCCTCCCTGTGCCCCTGGTACTTCTTCATTCATCATCTTAGCTTGGGAAGGGTCACAGCACTGGAGTGTAGTCATTGCAGATACCACCATGATTGTCTGACAAAGCTCGACTTTTTTATTAGTCTCACTGCATGATGGGGAAACTGAGGCTCTAGGAGGTCTAAGCCCATAATGGTGAAAGGGAGCAGAGTCAAAACTCCATTGTTATCTGTGGCCAACCCAAAGCGTCTGTACCCTAAGCCTGTCAGAATCCATCTAATCCATTTCCTATACATTCTTTGTCTTTTCTTTTTTTTTTTTTTTTTAATGCCAGTGCTGGACTGGTAACAGGTACCTAGCAAGCCCTATGGTACAATGAAAAACTCACCCTAGTTTTGCAGCCAATGCACCCTTTGGCCTTGAGCAAAGTCTTTTGACTACTTTGGTCCTCCATCTTCCTACCTTGGGCATTTCTACTCCTTCAGGCCAACTCCAAGGCCTACGCTGGTCCAGGGTCCCTAGATCAGAGGCCAAAGAGAGTCTATCATGGACAACTTCTCTTGCCCTGGGGTAATTTCCTCACCCTCTTTACTGAACTATCCTTTAGAGGCTCCCAGGGAAAGTGCCAGTGAGCAATAGGGCAGTGAGCAATACCCTTTTCTGCCCCACACCTGCCTTCAATTCATCCTTAGAATTCAACTTTCATTCTCATCAAATGCGCTGAAAGTTTGCAGGACTCCAAGAACATCATGTAAAAGTTCAGTTGTATGATTATAGTCAGCTATGATAGTTCATACATTAACACCTTGTGTCACCTTTCCTATTTGATTCATGAGGCTCTAGGGGACCTAAGTTCATAGCTGTGGTGGTGGGGCAGTCAGAGCCACGTCATAACCTACAACCAACCCTGAGCTTCTGCACCCTGAGCCCCTTAGGACCTATCCTATCCCCTATATCTTTTCTTATGCATCAATTTTTAGGAGTTTTGATAATGCTGCCTTTATTGTATGCATCAGACAACTGGGGCACAGGAAGTAGAAACAATTCTCCAAGCTCACAGGGAGCCTTAGTCACAGGGAGCCTGTGAGGAGACACCATGACAGCACAACTTATAAAAGAGAGAATTTCTTTTTATTCATTTTTTAAAATGTTTATATATTCACTTTACATCCAGATCACAGCCCCCTCCCTCCTCTCTTCTTGGTCCCACCTTCACACCCTTTTCCCCTTACCCCCCTTCCCCTTCTCCTTAGAAAAGGGGAGCTCCCCTCACCAACCCACCCCAGCACATCAAGTCACGTGAGAACTGAGCTCCTCCTCATCCGCTGAGGCCAGGCAAGAAGAAGACCATTAGGAAGAAGTCATTTGGAGGCTCACAGTTTCAGAAGGTAAGTCCATGTCCACCACAGTGGGAACATGGCAGTAGGCAGGTAGGCATGGTGCTGGAAGCAGTAGCTGAGAGCTTTCATCTTATCCAAAAGTTGGAGTCAGGAAGAAAAAGACTGCCCACACACACACACACATGTGGGCTTTTAAAACTCCAAAGCCCACACCCAGTGGCACAGTTCCTCCAAAAAGGCCACACCACCTAATTCTTCCCTAAGCAGTTCCACCAATTAGGGGATAAAGCATTCAAACTTGACACTATGGGGAACATTCTCGTTCAACCCACCACAGAGAGGTAGCAAAAGGCAGAGCCAGGGTTTGAACCCAGGCCTGGTTCCAAAGCCTGTGCCTGTAACCACTTCTCTGTACTTCCTCGTAGCCTCAAAGGCATCTGCTCTGAGATAACAAATAATAGGCTGAGAATGGACCCAAGGGTGGAATTTCCAAGCATGCGAGTAAAGCTGCTGCCACTGTAAAACTAAGGGAACAGCCCATAAATCTGTGCCATTAGCCATTCATATGCAATAAATATCACCAGCAAACAGTAATCCATGGGAGTAGAGCAGGGAGGCACAGAGACTCATCAAAGTAGTGGAGTTTCTAATGACCACCCCCAAAACATCTTTCAGCACCCAGAGACAGACACTGAACCCAGAGGATACTGATTCAGTTGGGTGAGATGTGGGGTCTGGGAGGCACGTCATTCAGTGGGATGCCCACCCATCCCAGAATATTCCACAGCTGCTTCAGTGAGAGCTGGGGTTTCAGCACCACGGACAGAGAGAAGGCCGTGGTTGTAGGGCAATCCATCCATCACTGGGCCCATGCAGCAGGCTCTTTAAAAAAAAAAAAAAAAGAAGTACTCAAGAATAAGCGATAGATTCAGGAATCCAAAGTCATCCTCAGTTACACAGTATGTTGGAGGCCACCTGGCCTACATGAGGCCCTATCTCAGAAAAAAAAATTAACTAAATTATTTAGAAAGTAAACCAACAGGCAGGGAGATGTGCAGGCTTCCCACATCCCTCTCTGAGTCTAACTCTCGAAGAAAGCAGGGGTGGGGTCTGGGTGGGGAGAACTTATGTTTGTTTAATAAGGGAAGAAGAGTAATAAGGTGGTCAAGCCTTGGCCTGGAAATCCTACAGAGCAGGCACTCTTGAGTCACCCTCTAGGTGACAGTGTGGCCTTGGGAATAGGCCCTTCTCTGGGCCTAGCCATGACATTCCTAAGGGCCATGTGGTCAGTAAAGGGAAAATCTGCCACAGGGCATATTTGGCCCCAGGTATGTCTAGTGATTCAAAGCCACTCCCTCCATCTACCTCACCCATCTGGATCCCAAACAAATGAGTCATCTCAAACCAGAGTCCCTCAAACTATGACCTCCACAACAGGGGCCCCCCTGCGATGGGTGCACACAAAGAAGAAAAAGGAAATCACAGCCAAAGTGAGTCTTAGGATTACGGAGGTAAACTTAAGTCAAATGGGCCTTGGCCTGTAGAACTTCTGGATGCTCTGGTGTGCTGCTGTTGTGTGCTTATTATTTCTGAGACATGGGTGGGAAGCATTCAGTGTTCCCAATCTTCCTCCCATGGAACATTTGTAGGAATATATAACACGTAGTGAATTCCTGAAGGGCCAGGTGCAGTCACGCTCATAGGAACTGGCTACTATCACGATTCCCATTTTGCAGAGAAAAAAAAAACTGAGGCTCAGAATAACAAAGGACTTGCCAAGAGTCACAAGTTCAGTGTGCTAAAAAACAGATATGAACCAGGGTGGGCAGGTTCTGGAGTCTGTGCTTCCTACAGCCCAGCTCAACTGCCTCTCCCAACTCTAGGGCTCAAAGAACACTAGCCAGTGTGGGAAGGGCTGGCCTAAATGCATGTCTGCTTAGCTCTGGGTATTTTGAGCATTGGACTTTTTTTTTTCCTTTTTCCTGTAATTTTCCTTTTGGTTGATGTTTAGATTATGGGCAAATGGGGCTAGGCCCAGATGGTGGCTGGGAGGTAGAAGGAGCCCCGTGGGCTTTTGAACTAATTAATTAATTTTAATTAAGATTGGCTCTGTGGCACGTGACATGGAGAACTGCTGTGGTTCTGGTTAGATGATGGGGGACAAGAGAAAGGAGAGGAGAAAGGGGGACACAGGAAGGGTGGTAAAAGAAGGGGGAAATAAAGGGTGGGAGGAGCAAGAGGGGAGATGTCATGGGTAGAGAGGATCAAGTTAAACATAAAGAGAAAAAAGAGACAGAAAATGCAAAATGAGAGAGGGGAGAGGAAGGGGAGAGAAGGAGAGGGGGGGGATTACTGATTCACAGAGCCCTCTCTAAAAAGGGAGCAAGAAAACGGCCTTCCTGGACTCAAGACACTTCCTGTCTCAGCTTTGTTCTCTTAGCAGCTGAAAGGTGTCTTTCACAGCAACAGGTGAGACCCTGTTAGTACAGGGCCCTTTCAACCTGCAGCAGGTTCAGAGACTGGTCCTGCCTGTGAGAACAGGACTCTTAGGCCTTCCTTCCCTTCTACGATCCCAACTCCAGTCCAGCTCCTTGCCAGGTACTTTTCTGTGCTGTTTTCTGGGAACAAACCTGTCACCTAGCACTCACAGCCTCCACTTTCCTGCTCCCTGCCTAGGACTTCAAAAGAGCCTGACACCATTTCTCTGCAGCCATTCTTTCCCTGTCAGGTGGCTCAGCCTGTACAGGATTCAGCTCTTCCTCATATCTTTGGGTTAAAAAAAAAAAAAAAAAAAAAAAAAAGAATGCTGGATCCTGCCTCTCTTCATATGGGAGCAGCAGCAGAGGGACAGAACTGAGCCTCACTGGTGACAGTTCAAGCTCTGAGCTGAGCCCCAGGGCTTCCTTAAGGGCATCTGGATAATATAAAACCAACGTCCTAAGCCCAGTGGACTCCAGCCCCCACCCTCCCTGCAGGCATCTTTAGCCCCTCTAGGAGGAAATTTGGGATGATGTTGCCATGGCAACCATGGTACCAGCAATTGCTGTTCGTTATGCTCAGGGGATAGAATTATATGACCTGGAATCAAAAATGTGCAAAGCAACTGATATTACAGGGGAAAGCTGAGTTGTTCTTAAAACAGGGGGATTTGGAAAAAGATCCTCGACTTTTGCTGGGCCTCAGCAGGCCCTAACTGTTAAACGGTACACGTGCTGACTTTGGGGAGAACTAGATGGCCTGACTGCTAGGCAGGCTCTCAGACTCCGTGATGCCTCCAGGAGGCAAGACGAAGGCATGAAAGGCTCTCGGAAACTACCATCCCTCTAACCATGGGATTAGGGAGGGGCCATCAGGGTGTCTCAGAAATTCTGGCTCAGATCATGACCCTTTGACAGAAGCCAGGAACATCAGCTAGCCTTCTATGAAGGATGCCATTCTGTATGGAATGGACTGGAAGGACCCCAAGTCTTCTTCTCACCCACCAACTCCTCAATGCAGCCCTTCTCTGATCCAGCCCGTCTCTATGCTCAGGAACCCCAAAATCATAGAAAAATCAAGTCTGAACACAAAAGTTTGTCTGGAAAAAAAGCATGACTTAAACACTATTTTTTCCTCCTTGAACTCCACCTTCCAACATTTAAGGGTTTATTTTATTTTATTTTATTTTTATGTGATTGGGTGTTTCGCTACAAGCATGTCTGTGCACCACATGTGGGCCTAGTACCTGTGGAGGCCAGAAGAGGGCATCAGATCTCCTCAGAACTGTAATTCCTGATGTTTGTGAGCCACCATGTGGGTGCTGGGAACCAAACCCAGGTCCTCTGGAGGAACAACTGCCACTGTCAACGGCTCCCATTTAACATTTTAAGGCAGCGTGCATTGTGTTTTACAACAGTCAGCAAGGCCTGAGCAGAAGGCCCTAACAGGGAACAGAGAGGAAGGCTCTAAGTTCCATGTTCAAATCTTGACTTTCATTCTCCAGCCATGAGCTTTAAGATTTCCTCAAGCTCTTCACCCTGTGCCCTTCTCATATGGAGATGGTACTGGTGTCTACAGCAGAAGGCTAGTGTGAGAATAGAGTGAGTCAGGGTCCTGAGAGCACTTAGCATGGGTCCTGGCGCACAGTAGGTATGCAGTAAAAAGCAGCTGTTGGCTGATTCCTCTGGCCATCATGTGAGATTAGGGTTGGCCAAGACCTTGTAGCCCTCCTAGATTTTGGCATCTACCTCTCAGACTGCAGAATCTCCCTCTGTCTCTCTCTCTCTCTCTGTCTCTCTCTCTCTCTCTCTCTCTCTCTCTCTCTCTCTCTCATGCATGTGTGTATGTGTGGGGTGTGTGTATGTGTGTGTGTGTATGTGCGTGTGTGTGTGTGTGTGTGTGTGCATGCGTGCATGTGTGTTGGTCTGTCTGTTTCTCTCTTTATTTCCGTGTGTGTGTGTGTGTGTGTGTGTGTGTGTGTGTGTGTGTGCGTGTGTGTGTCTGTCTTTCCTGGTCGGCCTTCACCCCATCTGGAATGTCTGCCTCTCTTTCCCTACCAGCTGCACCCATCCTCCACATCCCATATCCCCTGGATCTTCCCAAGGAACTGTCAATACGTGGCTCCAGAATTCCCAGTTGAGTCAGTGCTCTGCCAGCTGGACCACCTCTCACCCATCTCAGCATGCAGGAGTTCTGTTCCCTCCACCTCAGCCACGGCTTCTTCTCTGACTTCTGTCACTACATTTCCCAAGCCAGTGTAGCCTATGCTGCTTTCTGGGTCAGACTACCACCCTCTGCCAGAAGCCGGAAACATCTGGGCACACTCAGCCCAGCTAAGCTGGCTTCTGCACCCCAGCCTGGGGGCGAAGAGCAGCTTCAGATGAGTCAGATGCCTGGTGTCAGACATGCTTTGCCTATGATAATTCTACCATTCTTGGCACCTAAGATGCAGAGCAGAGCATCGAAGGCAAGAGAACAATGAATATTTTGTAAGAGCCACAGGCACTCAAGCCCTGGCAGGGCGATGTTAAAGGGAGAGAAAGCAGGCAGCGGAGAGGATGCAGGCTTGAGGGGTATCAGTACTGTGAAGTGGGGGGCCACCGTGAAGGCATGAGCCAAGGCTACCTCCCTCAACCATCTTGTCTTACCCATCACTTCGCTCCCTCGTTTCCTCTTTTCCTTTCTCCTTCTTGCTCCCTCCCTTCTCTCTTTATATCTCCTCACTAATTCATTTCTTTATTTTTTTTTCTTTATTTTTTTCTTTTTCTTTTTTTTTTTTTTTTTTTTTTTTTTTTTTTTTTTTTTTTTTTTTTTTGAGATGGGGTTTCTCTGTGTAGCCTTGGCTGTCCTTGACTCACTTTGTAGACTAGGCTGGCCTTGAACTCCCAGAGATCCACCTGCCTCTGCCTCCTGAGTGCTGGGATTAAAGGCGTGCGGCACCCTGCCCGGCTCTATTATTCATTTCTTAATCTACCGTTTCAAGTGATTTTCCTTTTGTTCTTCTTCTGTACTGAACCCTATGCTAGGTACTAGGACCCTGGTCCACACTTTGACCTGACAAAGCTCATCTCATCACTCTAGCTGTGCAGAGACTAGCCGACGCAGGCCCAGCCAACCCTCTGACGCTTCCCTGAGGAGGAGCTTGCCAGGTCAAGGATTGAGACCTCTGGGCATCCAGGCAGAAAACAAGTGTGTGAGCAGTCGCTGTCCTGGAGTGGCTGGGGTACAAGTGTGACTCTGTAAGATCAGAATCTCTTGCTGTTTGCACTGCTTTCAGCTACTTTGATAAGTGCTTCCCCTCTAAAGATGGGGAAACTGAGTCTTGAGGAGGTATGTCACTTGCCTAACATCACCCTGCCAGTACATGGCAGAAATAAGACTCCAATCTAGATGCAAATGGATCTGGTAGCCACGATCATGCCCCTTGACTGTAAGGAACAGCCCAGGGGTTCTCTGAGCAACTGAACCCCCAAACCATGAGGAAGAGGCGGGGAGGCTGGCTGCCCCTTCTCTCAGCACCTGCAAGCTGTATCATTCTCCCCGTAGCTCATCAAGAATAGCTGGTATAGCCAGGCGTGGTGGTGCACGCCTTTAATCCCAGCACTCAGGAGGCAGAGGCAGGTGGATCTCTGGGAGTTCGAGGCCAGCCTGGTCTAGAAAGCGAGTCCAGGACATCAAGGCTACACAGAGAGACCCTGTCTCCAAAAAAACAAACAAACAAACAAACAAACAAAGAATAGCTGGTATCCCCCTTCTCCTTCCTTCCTTGCTTCTGTCCTCCACCCACCCACCCACTTTGAGACAGTGTAACCAAATGGCAGTCTCCAGACTATACTCAATTTCCAAATCCTCCCAAGTACTGGAATAACAACAGGTGCGTGCCACATGCTTACCCCTTCTGTCAGACTCTCGGTGCTGTTGATTCTCAGGACTGACCTGAGGACAATCTCAGCCCTTCTGTGGGCCTCATCTTCCCCTTCAGCCTCTACCTGGCACTGTGATATCTCGCCTCACCCACACACACTACACCTCAGCTGCAGTGTTAGTGCCCCTGCGTCTGTTCTCCTGACTCACTTCCTTCCACCCCATCCCCATTATTTCTCCCTCTCTTCTCTGGGTTGACTAATTGGTTGGTTAAGTAATGGTTGATTGGTTGATTGATTGATTGATTGATTGATTAGTTGATTGACTGACTGATTGATTCTCAACAGTGTTCTAGGTAGTCTACCGAACCTGTAAAACCCAAGATCAACTAAAAATCCAGCCTGTGTTTTGGGGCTGGCCAAAACTCAGCCCAGGAACTGATGCCAATAGCCCTAAGTCAGAAGAGGGACCAATGAACCAGCCCAGGATGTTGTCTTCCAAGAGATACGCTGGCCACACTGAGATATTCCCAGATGTGCCTAGAGGACAGAACCCCGACCCCATTCTGCCATTGCCGCTGGTTTCCCAGGGTGCCCAAGGGCAGCTGGCTGAAGTCAGACTCATCCAAGAAGCATAAGAGAAAGGTGCAACCCCAGCTCAAGCCAGAATTACTGGACTGGAATTCTGGAGACAGAGTTTCAACATCTGCCCTGGGAACTGATGGACAGTGGGAACTGAGGAAGTCAGTAGGGTGACAGCTAGTGTTACCTATTCAGTCATTCACCAGCTGACAGCTGGATAGCCCCTACCCTGTGCCAGGCCATGTACTCAGAGCTGGGTATACACAGAGGGAAGAATGGACCCAGAATCTGCCCCTACAGCACTCCTTTTGGCAAGATCCTGTCCCAAGGAAAATCTCAACACAGTCTACATCCCCTGCTCATGGCCTGCCTCACCCCTGCTGTCCTAGAGCTCTCTACCCAGCTGCGTGCCTAGTCCGGCTCTGTGAGCTCTCTACCTCTTTCCAGTCACTAGACATTTTCCATGCACCTCTGTTCCATCTGCTGGGAACTCACCCGCTTCCTAAACATCTGGGTTCAAGCCCTCACCTCACCATTTACTAGCTGTATATCATCAGAATTTTTAACCATTCTTTCTGTGCCTTAGTTTCCCAATCAATAAAATGATGGGTTTTTTTTTTTATTATTATTTCCTAATGGCATGGATGAAATAAATGAGTCAGTAAACACAAAGCAAATCACTTAGGATGGGGCGTGGCCCTGGAAGTGATCCAATACGAATAACTGAGACACCATGGGTACCAACAACCAAGCTAGGAAGCCATTCTCAGGGCAAAGCTCAGCCATCCAACACCAGATAGCTGTGCATAAGCACTGCCATGGAGACACTCCAAGTCACCCTCATCTTCTCCTAGCGGCCCTTGCTTCTTTGGAGGAGGGCCCCCAAATTGTCTATAATTACATTTCCCTTCCAGTAGCCATGGGAGTGCAGTCTGTCTGCCCTCCACTCTCATGATAGCAGAATCTGCCTCTGTCTCGTCCTCTCCCAGGGGTCTCTTCCCAGCATAGGCCCTCCTGGTCCTTCCAGAGGAGGTCCAAAAGTATTTGTCAGATGAGCACAGGAGCCAGGCGAACGTAAGCTCTTGGAGCTAGGCCATCTTGCCTCCTCCTTGAGGACAACCTGAGCATGAGTCACAGCAGAAGAACCTCAGTCTCATATGCAGAAACCTTCAAAAGGCATGCTACGCTGACTGCTGTGCTGGCGTCTATTGAGAGCATGCCAAAAGGTGGGAGTTACACTCATCACTCAGACCAAACAGCTTCTAATCTTTCAGCTCTCCCTCTTGCCTGCCTCAGGCTTTCGGGAAGGAGGCCAGCTGCTGCTCAGGGCCGGAAGCCAGACTGAAACTCCTGGCCCATTTTCTTCTGACCCGGAAGTCCAGATGTGTGCTTGGGACCCTCACCCGCTAAGGGAAGGATCACCTGGCCAGCCACATGGACCAGTGAGCCACTGATGGACCAGTGAGAATCTTGGCCTCTTCCATGGCCCACACGGGTGCCCTGAGGTCCCCTTGAGAAGCATCAGGGAAGAATGACAACAAGCCCCGCCCCACAGTTTACTACATAATCCCGCTGAGGAGGAAAAGGGGTCTTGATACAAAGGCCTCCTCCCCCATTCTTGATGGATGTAGCTGGCCTGTCAGTAACTGAGAGGGAGCCTGCAGCAGGTCTTTCTCTCACAGTGTCCTGCCATCTTGTTTCCCTTTCCTGGAAGAAAGCAAGATGTGCTGGCCTGGGAAATACATGCAACAAGAGCATCTCGGCCAGGGCGTGTAAAGCGAGAACCACAGTATAAGCTTTCCTGGAGCTGAATGGACTCTGGGCAGTCAAAGACAAGAAGGCTTTTAGGAAACCAAAAGTCCGCTGGGGCATGGTGGCACATGCCTTTAATCCCAGCACTCAGGAGGCAGAGGCAGGAGTATCGCTGTGAGTTCGAGACCAGCCTGGTCTACAAAGCGAGTCTAGGACAGCCAAGGCTAACACAGAGAAACTCTGCCTTGAAAAACAAAAAAAGAAAAGAGAGAGAGAGAGAGAGAGAGAGAGAGAGAGAGAGAGAGAGAGAGAGA
>OU015754.1:71574869-71593929 GCA_907169655.1 Acomys percivali | reverse complement strand
AGAAGAAGAAGAAGAAGAAGAAGAAGAAGAAGAAGAAGAAGAAGAAGAAGAAGAAGAAGAAGAAGAAGATGATTATAGGCTCTCTCCACCATCAGGTGGCCTTGACAATGAAACCTGATCCTGTTTCCCAGACACTCCAGAACCCCCAGAGCCCAGAACCCCCAGAGCCCAGACACTCCACAACCTCCAGAGCCTAGGCACTCTGGAAGCCCCGGGAGCTCAGGCACGCGGGAAGCCCCAAAGCCTGTGGTGGCACAGGACACTGGGCCCCAGCTCCTCATTCTCCCCCTCTTCCCTCTCCTCCCCATCCTGACATTTCCCTATCTTCTCTACTTCCTCTTCCCCTTCCTGCTCCTCCTCTGCTGAGTCCTCCTCCCTCCTCCTCCTCCTCAGCCTTCCTACAGTGCAGGTAAAGCCCCTACCCAAGAGTAGAACCCAAAAAAGCAGCACTGTCCTGGGGCCAGGATGGAGAGAAAGTTGGTCCACAAAAGCTCTTGGTGCCAGTCCTCATTCTGCCACTAACTCACTTCCTCTCCCTGATCTAAGAATGGCTTCTATGCTCTCCAAGGGCCTCCCACCTCTGTCCAGGACACCTTTGCCTCTGCTCAGCCCTCCCTCCCTCTCTCTCCTCTCCCACATAATGTTAATCACACCCTGGTTTTCTCCTCCTGAGTTGTCACCCCAGACCCACCCACGACTTGGGACTGCTAGGGCCACCAGCACCCCCAGGTACCATTTCCAGTCCAGTGCTAAGAAACCTCCCTCCCCCAAAAATCCCACACACAAATGGCTGACGTGATGGGGGTGTTCCAGCATCAGTGGTGGCCCAGCCTCCTTCTCAGAGAGGCCCAAAGGAGAAGCCTCCGAATGCTTGAGCAGTTGCAAGGGTTGGCCAGAGACAGGGTTTAAAAATAAAAGAAGCCGGAGGACCCTCCTTGCCAGCTGCCCACTCAGCCTACAGGTTGTGCTGCCCACTCCGCAGATGCTTCTGTGGCCACTGTGGGAGGCACAAAGGGAACACAGTGGTGGGGGGGGGGAATGAGTCCAGAGGGGGTCCGGGGGTGGCTTGTGAGGGGGATGGACACTCCTCAGAGCTCAGACCACAGAGCAGTGTGCTTAGCCCATCTGGCCATCTCCACTTCTGTCCTCAGAACCAGGCAGTTTGTTTTTCCTCTGCCACAGGCCCCAGAGCCTGAAAAGCCTGAAATCAAACCATGCACAGGCATGAACTAGCTCTGTGAGTTTCGGTAGGCCACTTGCCCTCTCTGGGCATCAGGGGACAGTACAGATGTCATAGGGTTTTCATGAGAGTCAGAATGGTGCCTGCAGCAAGCACCTGGCTGAAGGAAGTGCTCGGCCAATGGTGATCTCTCTTGTCATGAATATTAAGATGGTGTGTGGCTGCCGAAACATATCCAGCCAGGTGTGGCTGGAGTTGGCATGAGATGCCCCGATTCTCTCTCTTGCCATCTTCCAGAAGCCCCAGAGCCCAGGTACTCTGGAACCCAAAGAATCCAGGCACTCTGGAACCCCAGCGCCCAGGCACTCTGGAACCCCAAGAGTCCAGGTACTCTGGAACCCCCAGAGCCAAGGCACTCTGGAACCCCAGAGCCCAGACATTCCAGAACCTCCAGAGCCCAGACACTCCAGAATCCCCAGAGCCCAGGTACTCTGGATCCCTTGGAGCTCAGGCACTCAGGAACCCCCGAAACCCAGGCACACTGGACCCCTGGAGTCCAGCCACTCCAGAACCCCGAGATCCCAGGCACTCCAGAGCCCCCCAGAGCCCAGATACTCCGGAACCCCCGGAGCCTAGGCACTTCATTACCAGTGAAGCTGACAATGGATTCCTTTCTGGGTAAGTAGATGCAGAGAGGACAATGCCCAGTGAGTGAGCCAGAACTTACTAATGTGAGTCTCCTCTCCAACATAAAAGCATTGTGCCCCTGGAGCTGGGAGGGGCGCTGGACAGCCCCCAGGACACCCTTTGTCTGGTTTCGAGAAAGGGAAACAGTGGATGGGGGTGAGGGCAGAAAGAAGAAGAGATTTGTCAAGTCATGAAGAGCAAGGCCCAAACTGGGGCTCTAGGCCTCCGGCCAGGGTATTCCACACCAGGCCCAGCCCCAGTTCTAGGCCTGAGTGGCCAGCTGAGCAGCGTGGGCGCTCTGCTGGGCTTCTGTTGGATGCTGAGGACCACTCTGTTCCCAGCCCCACTGGGCCTACTTTACCCCTTACATAACCTGCTGCTCCTTACATAACCCACTGCTGCTGCCGGCTGAAGTGGATGGAGTTCCAGGAGGTGAGCGGGGCTAGGGAAGAGGCTGATTCTATCACTCGGTCTGGGAGCAAATAAAGGTGTGCCATAGCCTGAGGGAGAAAAGAGGCCTAGCTAGGACTAGAGCCCCACAAGTAGCATAGGGCAGGGACTCCAAAGTCCCAGGCTACTGGAGTGTCACTCAAAGGCGGAGGAGGTGATGGGGACAGAGGTCAGGGGTTGCAGATGGAAGTCAGGGCTGAGTATGAAATGGACTCTCCTGCCCAGTAGCCAGGTGTATGTCAATTCACTTCTCTCATCCCAGTTTTCTCATCTGGAGAATGGGACTAAAAACCCTGAACTCGTTGGTTGCTATGGATATTAAACAAAATTATTACTACAGAGGCATCTAGTCCAAATATGCCTCAGTCAACAGCACCTATTTGGTATATGGAAAAACCGAGGCCCAGGTAGGGGCATACACTGATGGACTGCACAGCTCCCCAAAACAGTAGTTCAGAGTAGATGCAAGTATTGTCTCCATTTGACCAACAGAGAACCCTGACCCCAGCAAGTTAAGCACGCCAACTTGGGAAGTGGCAAGGCCAGGATTCGAACCTAGACATCTGGCTCAGTATCTAAGCTCTTCAGGACTGCAGCAAGTGGAAGTTAAGGCAGGCAAAATGTGGGCAGATTCTGGGAAGGCTTGGACACCCTCTGCCTGGCCTCCTTCTAGCAGCTATTATGCTGAATGACCGTCAGTAGTTAACTCGGTCTCTGGGCTCTCGTCTCCAATCTGAACAGGGAGCCAACAATTACCAGAGCTGTTGTGAGGAGCCATTAAGATAACAAGATGGAAACTGCTTTTCAGCAAAGAACATGTCCCACGTGTCCCGCGGCTGCTACAGATCATCACTTTCCTCCAGCCTCCAGCCTCCAGCTCCCTCCAACTCTGCAGGAACCCAGCAAACAGACACCAGGGTCCTCTCAGCTCCTCCTGCAGTGTGAGGTTCTGAGCCACTTCCGGATATGAAGGCAAAGCTGCCATGTTCTCAACAGTGCTGAGGTCCAGATTCCGTGCCCACCTCTGGGACCCCCTGCCTTCCTTCAGCACAGCACGTGTTTGGACTGAGTCCCTCCTCTGCTTTTTGTGACCATCCTCACGCGCCATCTTCATCCACAGTTACCCCTCAGGCGACTAGGATCCATCTCCCTGGAAATGGTTTTGCAGATGAAGAAGCTAACGTTCAGAGAGGTCACGTCACTAGCCTGGAGTTACACAGCTCTGCTAGACTCCAAGCCTGCTCTGCTGCTCCGTGGTCTTATGAGCCACGCCTTCATGAAATGCGACAGAGTTGATACTCAAGGAGATAAAGACAGAGCCTGTGAGATGATGGCTCAGCAGGTAAAAGCATCTGCCACCAAGCCTTAGGACGTGAGTTCAAGCCTGGGATCCCACATGGGGAAAAGAGAGAAGCAGCTCCCTGGTCTTCTTGCTGTCTGGTCTTTGCATGAATGTCATGGCACACATACAAAGAAAGAGAACGGGGGAGGGAGGGAGGGAAGAAAGGAGGGAGGGAGAGAGGGAGGGAGGGAAGGAGAGACAGGGGAAGGGGAGGAAGAAGGGAGAGAGAAAAAGGAGGAGCATGGAGGGAATGAACCAGGCAACTCTCTGTAGACCAGGTTGGCCTTGAACTCAGAGAACTGCCTGCCTCTGCCTCCTGAGTTCTGGGATTAATGGTCCCCACAACCCAGCTGACTTTTTTTTTTTTTTTAAGTAAAGGTACTTTTTTTTTTTTTTTTCAAAGTCAGGGTTTCTGTGTGTAGCCTTGGATATCCTGAACTCACTTGGTAGACCAATCTGGCCTCAAACTCACACTGGCAATCCTCCTGCCTCTGCCTCCCGAGTGCTGGGATTCAAGGCATGTACCACCATGCCCAGCTGTGAAGGTACTTCTTTGTGAGGTCACAAGACTTGAGTCAAGCTGCAAACTCAAGGTCACTGCCTAGAGGTGCCCTTGCTCATCACCTGCTGTCCAGAGTCTTGGCTAGGACCCATACATGAGGGCTGGGACCTTCAGCCCTCGGCAGAAGCCAGACTGGTGACACCATGAATCAACATGGAAGAGCTGAAGCCAGAGAAGACAAGAAGTTGCTCAAATCAGAGACTCAGGGTGCCAGTTAGAATGGGTCCAGTGTGCATCCTTCTCCAGACTCAGACTCCCTGGGGGGTGCAAGAAGTGTCTAACCCTTTGGGAGACCCACTAAAGTCCCTCAATTTCCAGTAACCATAAATCCCCAAGCCAGAATCCTGGGGTCCTTCCTTGTCTATACCCCTGGGGAAATCTGATATGGTAGACAGAGCCAAGTAAGGGCTGAGAAACCCCCTAAGCCCTCAGACAGACCCTGGACTTCTATGATCAGCCAATCCAAGATTCCTAAACTTGTACAGTTGTTCCAATTCCAGATACCATGGTCCACTGCCACCTTCACAGAAGTCACAGTGGCATGTAGGGGTGGTAACTTGGGTTTAGCCATCCTGGGGTGTCTGGGGGTCTCTGACACAGCTCTGAGTTAGCCTGAGGAACTGGATTTTGAGTTATGGGGCCCTCCGAACACCCCCACACCTCCTTGGGTGATTCTGGATTTGGCAACCACTAGCCAGTACATACTGGCCATCAGGCACAGCTTCCAGAGCTGAGGGTACAGCCACACCCTTGCCCTGTGTGCTTGTGGGAAGATAACCCTAATACAGCTGTGTCACATGACCCCTCTGCAGCTGCAAGCAGCTGTCACACCCACGGGCCCTTTTACCTAGGACAGGAAGCTGAGACTCAGCCCTGGTTTTATAGAGAGATCACTGAGGTCCCCAAAGCCATCTCACCAGGCTGTGTCCTCATCTAAATAGGCATTGCGCCACACTTCCCAGCCAACCCTGGGTGTCTCTGCTGATTAGAACTTTCTTGTTGCCACAGCAACCCCCCTGGGGAGGCTTGCCCTACTTTGTATCCCTGGCATGGGGCAGTCAGCCTGAGCCCACCCCTGAGACCAAGAAATGTGATGGAGTCCACTCCTCCAAGTTCATCCCCCCCCCCCACACTGGAGAAAATTAAAACTCCCTCATTCAGATGCTGGATAACCTTGAGCAACATCAGCAACACGCCAAGACTGAGCCAGGCTCTAGCAGAGGAGAAAGACCTGGTCCACACCCTGGTAAGGGAAGCAAACAACCAAACTTGCCTGCCTGGACTTTCTGAGCATGAACAGTGACTCGTCTGAGCCACGGTCATGGTAGTCAGCACTGGAAAGGCAGGTGCAGCAGCCACAGGGTGTCAGCGTCCCCTCTCCAGAAAGCTGACACACTCCAGGCGGCCCACAGCTTGGGGCAGGTGTACACACACTCAGCCACCTGCGTGTCTCATACTTGTGAGCAAAACTGTCATCTACTTATGTCAACCCCTTACATATCTATGTGGAGGAAAAGACCCAGGCCAGGGGCTAGCTTAACCCTTGAGGTACTTCCACCAAGAGCTCTCATTTCTCAGATATCCTAGGGCTTGGAATGTGAGTTCAAACCCTGGCGCTCCAACTTCCTCAAGGTGAGACCTCGGACGAGCTGTGGGAACGTGTCAGCTTTCATGAGTGACAAAATTCCTGAGGTAGTCAACAAGAGAAAAGGCTTATAAGGCACAATTTGACAAGTTTTAACCCATGGCATTTACATTTGTTCCTGTAGGCCTGTGATAGCTGTACGTTATGACAGGGGTATATGGAGGGTGGGGGAGAACTCTCCCCTTCTGATAGCTGGAAAACTAAGAGGAGACCCCCTCAAGGGCATGTCCCCAAAGACCCAATTCCTTCCTTCCTCTTAAAATTCATAAACTCGGAAAAGCCCCCATAGACATGTGACCAAGCCTTCAACCCATGAGCCTTTGGGAGACATTCAAGATTCAACTTATAGAATAATGCAATGTCTCTTGGCCTTGTTTCCCACCCATCTGCCTCTGTGCATGTGCATACGTGTATACGTATGTGCACGTAGGCATCCTCATGTGTATAGCACAGCTTCCTGAAAGCTATATGTATTGCCCAAGGTTCATAGCTGTATTTAGTACTGTCATGGCACAGGGACACCCCCAGATACACACGTCCACACAGATATCAATACTGTGCATGTAGTGAACCTCCCCTTTTCCTGCCAACATCCAGGAGGCTCCAGTGGACAGCATAGCTATGCGGAGTGACAGGGAGATGTGACAGGGCACTAAGGCCCCTGGGAGCTACCCTCCCTCCCTATGGTCATCATGCACACATGGACATACAGTTTGAGGACAACACACAATACATGTGTTTTCACTCCGGCTAATATGAAGAAAACCCAGTTTTTCTCCTTGTGACATGAAGAAAGCTCTGGAGAGCAAAGATCAATTGGCCGAGAAAATGGTGCTTAAAGCTTAGAGCTCCTTACCGTGGGCCCTTGGGGGCAGCCACAGAGCCACTTTTAGGAAAGAGAGCCACTAAGTTTAAAGCCACAGATGGGTGTCGGGATGGGTAAGGGCTTCCCTGTTTTTTGCAGAAAAGAGGCTGTCCCTTTTGGGAAGCCATTTGTCTTCAAAAAGACTTAAAAACCATGGGGGTCCCCCAGCAGCCCTCACCCACTCACCAGTACCTGGGGTTTTTCCAGAGGGAGGAGGGGGGAAGCTAGAAAGAAAAGGCAGCTTAGAATGCTGCCCTGAAGCAAAGCCTTCTCCCACTGCAGAAGTGATGGGAAAGGGACTTGGGAGGAGAAGGCAGGTGAGCGCCCACTACTATTCAAAACACAGCAAGGAAACAACTAAAGACCAGGCCCCTCCTGCTCACCTAGGACCACTGGGCTCCCAAAGGCATAGCCAGGCCCTGTGCACAGACACCTCAGCAGTTCAGCCAAGTGAGGTCCGTGTTTCACCCCTAAAGCCTGACACAGCCCCACCCCCATCTATCCCCAAACCACCCCATGCCCGCCCCATCCAGTACTCCCTTGTCCTGGCTATTGGCTTTATATCATGGGCACACCCAAACAAATATGCCACCTCAAAATATAAAGGGCCATTGAGTTTAGAGCAATTACGAAGCTGGTCAGGGGGCGAGGGAGACAACTTCCTGGATAAAGTGTTGCCTGTGTAAGCTTGAGGAGAGGAACTCAGATAGACAGAACTTGGCGGTGGGGGGGAGTGGGGGGGTAGCAGGGCAATCTTGCTGCCATTGTGGCACTCAAAAGGTGGGAACAGGGGATCCCTGTTGGAGCAAGCTGGCTAATAAGACTAGCTGTATAGACAAGCTCTTGTCCCAACTGAGAAACCACACCTTGGTATAGAAGACGGAGAATGATGGAGAAATCCTCCTGATAATCAGCCTAAAGGCCTCTATGTGCACACATGTGCATGTGAAAACACGTACATGGGAATGTGCATGTAAACACACATACTACGCACAGAGACCCAACGGAGGAGGCTGAGAAAGAAGGTTAAGCAGGAAGAGGAGGAGAAGGAGGAGCCTGCTACAGCCTCGCGTCCAGTTCCAGAATGTTCTCTACCCTCCTTTCTATTTGCTCATGAGGCTGGAGAACGAGGTTTAGTGATAGAGCAACTGCCTGGCATGTGTGAGGCCCTGGATTTCATTAATGGATCTAAATAAGCATTACATTTTAAAGTAAAAGAAAATAAAAGTAGGTTGTGAATTTACCAACAGGAAGATGCCCCGCCCCCTTCTCCTGTTGACAACTTCAGACCCTCATGACCAGCCAGAGGCACCTACACGTGCAGACAGGACTAGCCATTTTTCATCTTCCCCAGACCACTGCCCATAGAGACCCAAGCCCTTCTCCTTTGCCTGCAAATCCCCTAAAAGTATTCTGTTCTTTGTGGAAAACACAACATAACTTGGACTTCAAAAATACTAATTCCCAAGCCGGGCGTGGTGGCACACGCCTTTAATCCCAGCACTCGGGAGGCAGAGGCAGGCGGATCGCTGTAAGTTCGAGGCCAGCCTGGACTACAAAGTGAGTCCAAGACAGTCAAGGCTACACAGAGAAACCCTGTCTCAAAAAACCAAAAAAAAAAAAAAAAAAAAAAAGAATACTAATTCCTGGCCCTACGGCTTCACCCTTAGACTGTCAGAGTCGCCCCCACTGCTTCTTCGGGTGTCCCCCATTCAACTGGTTCAGATGTGGAGTGTTATCACACTAAAGCCCGTCTGCACACCAACAAAACAAACAAACAAACAAAATAGCTGGGCAAGGTGGCACACGCCTTTAATCTCAGCATTTGGGAGGCAGAAGCATGTGGATCTCTGTGAGTCTGAGGCCAGCCTCGTCTACAAAGAGTTTCAGGACAGCCAGGGCTTTGTTACACAGAGAAATCCTTTCTCAAAAAAAAAAAGGAAAAAAATTTAAATGCTAATTCCCTGGACACCAGCCATGGTTTTCTCTTGTTGGTCGGCCTTTTGAAGTGGGGGGGTTGAAAACTAGAAACCTATGGAAGAAGCAAGCATGCATGAGTGGATAGGTCCATGGATGGATGCACGTTTAGACAGTAGATGGATGTGTGAATAAATGGGTAGCACGGGGCAGCAGGGGTCAGTGGGGGGTCAACAGGGATTGTAGGAAGAGAAAGCTGAAAGTCACCTGCTTCGCCTGTGGCCTTCACTTCCCCCTACCTGTAACTCCCAGAGGACTGCTTGTAGTTCTGCAGGGTTTTCTAATCTGTGAGGTTTGTGGGCAGAAGTAGGTCTGTGCCTTGCTGGGTTTTAAAAGTGCCCACATAGGAGAGAGGCAAGCCTGAGCCTGCTGAGGCCCGGCTCCCTTTCTGTCCATGGACGCAAGTTTGCAGCATTTTAGGATTCTGCAAAGCTCGTCTGAAGGCCTGAACTGAGAGGAGAGAAGAGCCCCGCCTCACCTATCCCTAACCCCACTTAAAGGAGCTGCGGAGGCTTGGGCAAGGCACTTGTTCTCACTCCCGGAATTCATTTTCCTGGCAGATAAATGGGGCAACGCAGACGCCGCAGCTGCATTTAAATGGAGTGCGGCAAGAGGGAGTTTATGAGATTGGAATATGCTTTGGGGCTGCCTTTGAATATTCATGTGCCCGAGGAAGAAAATTGGACAGCTAGATCTATGGACCTGGGGGGTGGGGGAGGTTATTTAAGGTTAGGGGGAGGGGAGGCACAGAAACAGGCTTGGCAGAGATCCCTGTTCTTCAGCCCTGCAGGGGCAAACTGTGGCTCTCCACCAGCTAAAATGTCACCCGGCTTGGAGTAAACTCTGGTGGTTGATACACCGCCTAGTTACTGTTGCCATAGCAACTGCCTCCCTATCACCATGCATACCAGCTGATCCCAGCCAACAAGCCCATGAGGTAAATGATGGGGAAATCATCCCAGGATCCCAGCAGGCTTCCTGAGTTCTGAGCAATGACCCTAGAAAGCCAGACTATATAACCCAGGCTCCCCAAGCATCCTTGAGAATTCTACAACATCCCAGAGTCCTGGGACAGGACTGGGATTTTGAAATCCATCCTTGAGACCCATGTTCTGGGGCATTTCACCCAAGGTGCAAAGAACATCCTCCTCTTCCTGCAGTCTCTGCACATGTTCCAGGTACATACTCAGCCGCACTCTCTAAGATACGTCCCTAGTTAGCACCATCTAGCCCTTAAATCCCGGCCTTCTTCTTGAGTGGATTTTTACTAGAGATCATATTTTTTACCTTCCAGGATAATGAAGAACTCTAGCTTGTGTTGGAGGCAGGGAGGTGGGGGAAAGAGGTCAGAAGGGACCACCTGCAGAGTTACCCCAGGCACAACTAGGTCTCAATATTGAAGGGAATACAGAACAGCATAGGTGTGTGCCCAACCCTGTGCTAGCACTCAGGGTGCTGATGCAAGCCATGATACTCCCAGGGCATTCCATACTGGGCCACACCCCTGCACGGCATGGGGTGACATTGACAAGGAGCCATCCCTACTCTCTGCCAAGGCCTCATGGGTGACTACTAACACATTAGTCCTGAGGTCTACAGGATGTGGCCACCAATGATCTCACCAGCCCAAGCTGCTTGCAGGCATGGGGGGTGAGGGGTAGGGGATGGGAGGGGGACAGCGGAGCTGTGTAGCTCACCCCCCAGCTGAGGGAGTGGGTTCTTCCAGTCTCAAGCTCAGCTCTCCCCCACCATCCCAGCCAGCAGTGATCTAGAAGAATTCTGAACAATCCTGAACGCTGGCGTCATCCCTATGCCGGGTCACAGGAGCTTAGAATCTGTCTCTCCTCCCCCACCACACTAATGTCAGCTCCACTTTACTTCCTGCCTCTCCTGGGTTCCCTGCCACACTTCATCCCTACCACTTTGGCCCAGGCTGCCTCATCCGCATCTCCTAGCTCTTCCTGCTCAGAGCTACCTTCTCTGTGTTGCTGCTGCCCAAGATGGCCAGGCTGCAACGACATCATCACTACCCTGCTCAAAGCCACTCAGTGTAAGGACCACTTCCTTGAAGATAAACAAAGCCATAGACCAATGCTTTTTGAGCTACCTATGGACCATAAGAATTGCCCGGAACCCTGTGAGAGCTCAAAATCAGGTAGCTCTTGGACTGAGCTTCGGAACCTTCTCGTGGTGGGCGGGACCCGGGTGGGGGCTTGTAGATGGAGATGGACACGCTTGAGTAATGGTCCAGCCCTGGGTACACAGCCCTTCACATCTGCTCCAACCCAAGAAGCCAGACAGGCATGTGTTTTGCATAGTCATCCATTCGCAGCCATCCACTGGATATGCAGATGTGCAGGGAGCCCCTTCCCAGCATCCCCTGCGCTGTGATAAAAAAAAAAAAAAAAAAAAAAAAAACCTCTCTCCCCCTCGGGGAAACTTGCAAGGCAAGAAAGATCTCAGTGAATAAAAGCAGACGCTGCCAGTGAGAACAGCAAAAGACTACAGAGTCGGGGCAGAGCATGGGATGCAGGTGAAAGTCTGGGGTCAGGGGGCAGGATGTTAGAAAATAGGGCTAGGAAGGCTTTCTGAACCAGCCCCTACAGCAGTGGTTCTCAACCAGTGGGTCGCGACCCCTGTGTGGTCCGGGCAACACAAATATTTACATCATGATTCATAACAGTAGCAAAAGTATAGTTATGAAGTAGTAACAAAATACATTATGGTTGGGGGTCACCAAGACACGAGGAATTATATTAAAGGGCTGAACCATTGTTAAAGGATGGGAGCACAGGTCTAGGGAAAGGATACTCAGGCACAAGGAGGAGCCATGCAAAGGCCCTGAGGCTCAAGTATACCTGCTATCTTAGAGCACAAGGAAGAACCAAGCCAGGGTGTGTGTTTGTGTGTGTGTGTGTGTGTGTGTGTGTGTGTGTGTGTGTGTGTGTGCATGTGTGTTACATCTATAATCCAAGCTCCCCAAGAGACTGAGGCAGGAGAATCACTCGATCTTAGGAGTTCAAGACCACCGTGGATTCTATAGCAAGACCTCTCTCTGAATTAATTAATGACACTAGTAAATAATTTTTAAAAAGAGGGAAGCAGAGTAGCTACACAAGGTGAGGCTTCTATAGGCAATCCCACTCGGGAAAACTGGAGTTTGCTGCTAAAGAGATGAAGGAAGGCAGACAGGTGGTGGATGATTGAACATATATGATGATAATGAGGATATATACATAGATAGATAGATAGATAGATAGATAGATAGATAGATAGGAAGGAAGGAATGATAGGAAGGATAGAAAGATACTAGGTGGATAATAGATAACAAGTAAATGATAGATAGATAGATAGATAGATAGATAGATAGATAGATAGATAGATAGATAATCCACTGAACTAGTCTATTCCTGCCACTTTACAGAACTGTGGCCCAGCATGTCCTAGGGTGACCCAAAGTCTAAGCCTGGTGGCAGAGCTGGGACCAGGGCCCAGGTCTCAGGATGCCACCTGGAGCACCACATTCCACCCAAGTGCAGGTCCCCACTACCAGCCTCCCTGGCCTCTGCTTTTCCCACGTGGCGTCCAGCTGCTGGCGGCACACCCAGCCCCGCCCCGTCCCATACACAGGTGAGAGAGAGACAAGGACTGGCAGGCAAGCCAGAGCTCTGGGAAGCCAGCAGCCAGACAAATCAAAAGCTTTATTGGATTTGTTAAGTGATCATCCTGTGGCCAAGGGGCCTCCTGGCACCGACCAGCAGCACAGAGGGAAGAGAGGAGATCTGATGAGGGAATTAAGAGGCATTTCATTTTCAAAGCCAACACTGACAAGCAGACATAGAGAACGTGTCTCTGCCTGCCTGGCTCCTTACCCGTCTGGCCTCCAGCGTCTGGCCCCTGACTAGGGTGCAGCTCCGCCTAGGGACCATGGGGCACACAGTGGCAGAGCACCTCCTGGGCAGCCATCCTGAGCTGAGTCACCACACTTAGAGCCTGAGGACCTCAAATGGACTCTGAGGAGGAATACACAGGAAAGAACGGAGGAGTCACCCAAGAGGCCACGTACGTCAGCCCCTTGCCCCCTGGCTAGACATATAATCTGAACTTGTTTCTTCCACATAAAAAAAGCAAGCCCCAAGCTGAGAGGGAGAGCGCTTGGGCTGAAGCTAGAGAGATAGCAGTGGGCTGGGGCACAGTGCCCTGGGATCGGTCTTCAGCTCCATAGAACCTGGGTACAGTGGTGCACGCCTGTAATCCCCACACTTGAGAAGTGCAGGCAGAGGGATCAGGAGTTCCAGGTCACCTGCAACCGCATGTGGGGCCTCAGGCAAGCCTGGGCCGAAGAGTCTATTGGGATTTGGGGGAAACAATGGATGAGAGAAAGAAGAGAGAAACCTGAAGAAAAAGGAGGCAGACACACGGCTTCCAGTTCTGTCAGGAGGGATCAGCTCTGTAGCCTAGACACCCCATCCCCATGTGCCTCAGTTTCTCTTCCTAGAACCTCCATGGCAAAGACAAAATGAGCTGTCTGGGCGCAAAGCAGGGTACACAGCAGGCACCAAGGGTTATTTTTAGTGGTCTCTGGAGCTGGCGGGTTTCTTTGTGCCCTCCCTGATGAAGAGAGTCTGATTTCCACCTCCCACCCATACCACCAAGACTCTGCAGTTTCCTCAGAGCCTCTAATCAGAGCTAACCCTTTGTGTGCAATTACATTAAAAGGTATAATATTGTCACTGCGTCCTTTCAAGAGCATCACCTCATCTTCCTACTCATTCCTTTCTGTCAGGCCACCGAGATGCCTGTGTGCAAGCACATGGAGTCTCCTAACCATGACTTGGGAGGAGGCATGCTTGTGTCTGTCTCTGTGTGTGTCAAATGGATGTTTTAAGATCAAAGCCTGCTCTTGAGGAGGGACCGGTGGGGACTAACAAGTCCCCCTAGGGTAACAGCTTCGTTTGTAAATTTCTGTAAGGCTTGCTCCAGTCACTGATTGGTCTCTTCATTTTATTTTCCCTGACAAACATCTATTTTGCACTCAGCGTGCGTATAGTGATGGATTAACAAGACAGACCCTCCCTCTTTTATGACGAAGTCTCCATGTCACTACTGGCAGGTCTAGAAGCTTTCAAATGACCTGACTCAAGGGGTGCTGGTAAATTACTCGAATCAGCCTAGAAGGCTGATGGCATTTCACAGAGTCTGTCCTTGGTCCTTGTCCTTGTCATAGAGGGTAGGTGACAGAGATCATGGATGCAAGTGAACTCAAGATAGTCATATCCGCGGTCTTGCTTGCTTGCTTTTGTTATTTGTGAGGCAGGGCCTCATGTAGCCCAGGCTAGCTTCAAACTTGCTACGTGGCCAAGGGTGACGTCAAACTTTCATCCTCCTGCCTCCACCTCCTGTATGCTGGGATTACAGGCGAGGGCCATAGCATCTGGTTTTATGCAGTGCTGGAGATCGAACCCAGGACCACATGCCTATCAAGCAAACACCCTACTAACTGAGCTATACATTGTCAGCCCTTACACACATATTTCAGAGTGCTTGCTCCATGCCAGACTCAGTCCTAGGCCCTAGGGCCTCTCATGAATCCTTTGTGTGCAATTACATTAAAAGGTATTTTATGGATTTTATGTCATAGTAGAGAAGACAATCAAACCAAGAGACAGAACATAACATCTCAGCAAAGGGATCAGCCCCTGGTTGACACGGGGCATCCTGAGTGAAGGGGAAGCGTATACAAAGTCCTCAGGGTAACAGTGCACCTGCCACATTCATGAAGCAGAAAGGAAGCCAGCATGGCCAAAGCAGAATGAAATGGTGGGTAGGGTGAGAGATGAGGCCACAGAGGAAATGGAGAAAGCCACTGCAAGAACCCAGGTGGCCGGGGCAGATGTCCGCTATCACGGTACAAAAAGGTCTGAGCCAGGTGGCTGAGATCAAGACCAAGCAGGCACAAAACTGTGGCTAAGACACTTTAAGTTGCTGTGCCCTCCATTTCTTCTTCCTCTGTAAATATCCTTCATGTTAGCTGCTTCACTTTATGGGGTGGGGGTGGGGCAGGACAAACAAATCACACCTGTGTTGGGTTGATTGAGAATGGCCCCATAAGCTCTTAGATGTGAATACTTGGTCCCCAGGTGGTAGAACTGTTTGGGAAGGATTAGGAGGTGTGGCCTTGACAGAGGAGGTGATTTAGAAACTTTGAGGTTTCCAACGCCCACACCAGGCCCAGTCTCTAGTCTAGCTCTCTCTGCCCCTAACTTGCAGAATAGGATGTGAGCTCTTTGCTACTGCTTCCGCTCCATTCCTGATTAGTCTGCCTGCTGCCACACTCCCGAGCATGATGGCACGGACTAACCCTCTGAAACTGTAAGCACACCCCACTTAAACGCTTTCTTTTATAAGCTGCCTTGGTCTTGGTGCTTTGTCACAGCAATAGAAAAATAACTAAGATGCTACCTTCCCCAGTAATCAAAGACTTATGCACAAGCAATGTCATGGCAGTGTCAAGGCTACAAGTCCTTCCAGTGTGCTAGGAGGAGGCCCTTTTCAGACCCAAGAGGAAAGTACCAGGCAGACCCAAATTCGGAACCATTCTCCAAAATACCTAGCTAGCGATCCTTCAGTCAGCTCATAGACTAGCAAGGATAAACTGATACTGCTGGGGAGCAGGAGACACCAAGGAGACGTCACAACTCCATGCAACAGGAGACTCTGGATCAGGTGCCAGACAAGAAAAGGGTATTGATGCAAAGCTGGAAAATCTAAATCCTTCCAGACCATAGTTCATGGCAACGTGCCAGGGCTGGCTTCTTCATCTCAATCAGTGTACCATGGCTGTGGACAATTTGTTAGCATCACAGGAGGCTTTGTGGGAGGAGACACAAGCTGGCCTCTCACTCTCCAAGGGCCGAGACAGATCCTTTACTATTATTCATTCAACAAACACATAGCTGATTACCAGGCCACTCTCTCCATCTACAGTATAACAAGGAAAAGCAAAGGTTGCCTCTCCATGGGACAGAACCAAAGCCATGCACCCCTGCCAAGGATGCTTCTCTGTGGGACAAAATCAAAGCCATGCACCCCTGCAAGGGATGCTTCTCCACGAGAAGGGCTTGGATAAGCCCGAGAGACCTTTGCCTTGAGACCAGCTCCCAGCATCCAAAAGGAGACTGCCATTCCTGCAAGATGGCTCAGCCAGTGAAGGCAAAGTGCTTGATGGACAAGTCTTTTGATCTGAGCTCAATGCCCAGAATCCATGTAAAGGCCGAAGTTGACTACATGAATGGACTGGACTCTGAGAAGTTGTCTCTGGCCTCCTCACACAAGCTGTGGCACACAGAACCCCACAACACACAATCACAACAACAATGCTAACACACATTTAATTTTTAAATGATGCCAAAGGCCTGGGCATTCTTGTCCCCACCAGAGCATCTAACTATCCAGCTGACTCACAGGTCAGGTTCAAAACACTAACTAGATTGGCCCAGTCACTCTCTCCCCTGCTGCCCCTGGTAAAGGTTTGGCTGACAGAATCAGTTTGTTTAAACCATTCACTGTTGACATAGCTACCCACCACCTCCAGTCATCCCTGTCAACCACTCAACAGACTATCCATCACCACTGTTAGTCATTTGACAAACTTTCACTCAGTATGGTAGTTGATGCATGACACCATAGCTGCTCAAAGATGTGCTGACAGGGTCAGATCTCAGCTATATCCCCTCTAGCTGCACAATCATAGCTGGCCCCTGAGCCCGGTTTACTTTCACCCCAAAATAGGAATAATAACAACTTCAATGTTGAGATGAGTGCTCCCTAAAAGATGACTGTTGTGTATTGCTGTAAAAAAAAATCCTGATTTTGGATATTTTGACAACTTTGGGTAGAAAAAATGTTTATTTTATCTTCGGATCCAGCTTATAGTGAATCCTTAGACAGAAGCCACACAGAGGCAGGAGTTTGAAGCAGCTGTCTACATCACATCAACAGTCAAGAGCAGAGAGAAATGAATGCATGCTTAGCATTCGGCTAGTTAGCCGGGCAGTGGTGGTGCACACCTTTAATCCCAGCACTCGGGAGGCAGAGGCAGGCGGATCGCTGTAAGTTCAAGGCCAGCCCGGTCTACAGAGTTAGTCCAGGACAGCCAAGGCTACACAGAGAAACCTTGTCTCGAAAAACCAAAACAAAACACAAAAAACAAAAAACATTCCGCTAGTTTCCTCCACTCCTACGCAGTCCAGGTCCCAAAACCAGTGTGTCAACCACAGTGGGCTAGATATTCTCCTATCAATTAAGGCAAACAGGATACACACACACACACACAGACACACACACACACCCTGATCTAAACAAGATTCCATCGAGACTCTCTCCCCAGGAGATTCTATATTGTGTCCAGTTGACAACTGAAACTAAGCATTATGGGTCTGGAGAGTGGCTCAGTGGTTAAAAACACTTGCTACTCTAGCAGAGAACATAGGTTTGGTCCCCAGCATCCATACAGCGTCTTACAGCTAGCTGTCTGTAGCTCTAGTTCCAGGGGACCCGATCTCGTCATTTAGCTTCCATGGGCACTGTACATACACAGTGCACATACACACATATGTGCAGGCAAAACAAACATAAAATGAATAAATATTTTAAACAAATAAATTTGCCATTACACAATTCATTATAATATAGGAGAGACACAGTATCAGGTCACAGCTTGCACTCCAGGAACAACACAGTCCCAAATTTCAGTGCAGGTTCAAGGAAAGAACCTTCCTCGAAGGCTTAGGGGCCCCAACATGAGCCAGAGTGGACAACCTGGCCAAAGCAGATTGGCGTTTGAAATTGTCACCCCAAGGGGGCTGGAGAGATGGCTGAGTCAGTAAAGTGTTCGATGCACAAATATGAGTACCTGAGTCTGACTCCCTAACCCATATCTAAAGCATAACCAAAAATAAAACGTAAGCACAGTGACGCACGCCTGCAACCCCACAGCTGAGAGGCAGGGAGAGGGCCATCCCCAGAGATCACTGACTCCCAGGCTGGCTGAAACAGTGAGGTCCAAGTAAAAGCCAAATAGCCAGTCACAGGAAACAAAGCAAAGAGTCATTTAGGAAGATACCCAAAGTTGACCTCTTGCCTCCACATATGCACATGGGGACGGACGGACACACACACACACACACACACACACACACACACACACCATCCAAACAAATCATCAAGCCAGACCCTTGGATCCACGCACCTCCTCTCCTTCACATTCATCCCCAGCAGCCTTGGAGTCTTGTGGCAGCCCCGATCTTGTGAGCATGCTGGGTGCTATGCTCCCTCTGATGTCTCCGGGTCATCCTGAGGAGACCCGAGCTATGATGATCCCCACGTGGCCAGCAGGCAAGGACATGATGTGGCAGGGTATGAACTCAAGATGTTTAAGTATCAATATAGTCAAACTGCTTTTCTCGAAAGGTAGCTAGTAACTCCAGGGAAATAAAACCTTAAATGAATAAAGCAGGGGGGGGGAAACCAAGCAATATTGGGAGAAAGCAAAGAACAGAAAAAGACTGAGGAGGGTGAAATCATCACCTTCCTTAGTGTGAACTCAGCCAGGCAGCTTTCTGCTCCCCCTCCAGCTGGCAATGCAAGAAGCTCCACAGAACTGTCCCCCAGGGAAAATGCTGAAAATTACTTAAAAACAACCACTTAAAGTCTCCAGAAATGGCCCTAGGACTTCAGCAAATAAAGAAATGTTTATTCAGGAAAACCTACCACAATGCCGTGAGAATAAGAGCCTGAGATGCCTTGTGATTAGATCATGATTGTCACCTTGATTGAACTGAAAAGCGCCTAGAAGATTCATAGAGCACACCTCACATTGAGACTGTGTTCCCAGAGAGAGTGAACTGGGGCTCTGAGTGTGGGCTGCGCTGTGCTGCAGGCTTGGGGTCCATCAGACAAAATCAAGGAGGGGGATGGGAGGCTAAGGGGATAGCTCAGCTGGGGAGAAGCTTACCCTGTGAGAATAAGAGCCTGAGCTTGAGTCACAGACTCACATTAATGGGAGGTGCTGGCCTACACTTCTAATTCCAGCACTAGAGAGGCGGACATAGGCAGACCCCTGGGGTTCTCTAGCTAGTCATGTTAGCCTACTTGGTGAGGGCCAGACCAATGAGAGACCCTGTCTCAAGAAACTAAAACAGGCAGCACCTGAAGAAAAATACCTGAGAGTGCCCTCTGGCCTGTACATGCAGGCACACAGACAGACAGACAGACACACACACACACACACAGAGAGAGAGAGAGAGAGAGAGAGAGAGAGAGAGAGAGAGAGAGAGATGGACAGACAGAGA
>OU015754.1:71554900-71574769 GCA_907169655.1 Acomys percivali | reverse complement strand
AGAGAGAGAGAGAGAGAGAGAGAGAGAGAGAGATGGACACACAGACACAGAGAGAGAGAGAGAGACAGACAGACAGACAGACAGACAGATAGACAGACAGACAGATAGACAGACAGACAGACACAGACAGAGAGCAAGACAGAAAACAGGAATGGGGAGCCAGTTTTAAAAGTCTTTCTTTCTTTCTTTCTTTCTTTCTTTCTTTCTTTCTTTCTTATTTATTCTTCTCTCACACACTACGTCCTGGCCACCGTTTCCCCTCCCTCCATTCCTCTCAGTTTCCTCACACCTACTCTCTCCCCCAGATCCACTCCCACTCTTTCTCTCTGCTTCCCAGCCACCATGAGGTGCTCAGATCCCCATACCCTCCCTGCCATGGTGATTTGAAACCCTGAGCCAAAAGAAATTAGCTGTTCTCTCAGGTGCCTGTCACGGCAAGGAAAGGTCGGATACGCATGCTGCACTCCCTCTCCTACCCCATCTCAGCTTTACAGAAACTCCACCAGGGAAAGCGTAGCCTGAAACACCTCTCTGTGCCCCTTAAGCTTCCAGATGCTATCCCCACCACCACCACTGCTTGCTGCTGCAGGGGCCCGAGTTCTGAGGAGTACAGCCCAGAGGCAGGCACCCTTCTGCCTGGCCTCTGCCAGTAAGATGGAGAAACAAGTGAAGCACAGCAGGCTAAGACATACTGAGGCCCCAGCTGCCCTCCTCCCCACAGCTCAGTCATAAAAAACAGAGGTTTTCACACCAGGAGAGGCAAACTGAGGGCTCCAGAAGCCAAAGCCAGAACCTGCCTCACCAAGTACCAACTCCTGAAGGGGAGGTACCACTGAGAAAACAAGCCACTGTCCCCACCCCCATCTCCAAAACTTTGACTCAGACTTTACGGGGTGGGGGGGTGGGGGTAGACAAGCTTTGAAACGGAGGACTGGAATCATGTCTCAAAATAACTGCCTTCATTTGCAAACCGTAGAGAAGTCCAGAGCTTCAGAACAACAAAGTTTATGGTGGGAAAAAAAAAAAAAAAAGCGACTAAGCTCCACATGCAGCTGAAATTAAATGTAAACGATTAGTTTTGCAGAGGGAATCTGGAGAGGAGACAGCTAAGGAGAGTCCTCTGGGGCCACACAAACATCTAGCAGTGATCTCAATAAACTGGAGCATCACGGGAGGCCAGAATCGCTACCACAGATTATTCAAGATCTCTAAGTCCCACCAAAAGAAAGAATGAGACACTCTGATAGGAACAAGAATGCTCTACCCATTCATGAACAACAAAGCAGGCAGTGGAAACTGTCTGTAACCATGACCTGTAACCATGCTACATTTAAAAGGAAAATCACTATTTAAAATATTTTCAAAGGTCTAGGAACACAACACGCATGGTAGAGTGATTGCTGAACATACACAAAGCCCTGGGTTCAATCCTCGGCACTGTGAGAAAATATTGTCCAAAAACAACAATAAAAATCTATGCTGTAATAAAGGGAGGTTTTATGATAATACCTCATCAAATATAAAATATGTACAGATTGTGTGTGTGTGTATGTGTGTGTGTGTGTGTACATGTGTGTACAGTTACCCTCAGAGGCCAGAAGAGGGCATCAGATCACCAGATTTCCCTAGAGCTAGAATGGTTGCAAGCTGCCCAGTGCAGGTGCTGGGAAATAAATACGGGTCCTCTGCAAGAACAGCAAGCACTCTTAAGCTCTAGGCCATCTCTCCATCCCTAAATGGATTATGGTGTTGCTCAAAAGTGCAATAACCGAAAGGAAAGTTGACTAGAGGGACTCAAAATAGATCTGAGAAGCACACTTAACAAAATATGAAGACAAACAGTAAAAATTACACAATACAAAAGACAGAAGCAAGAGTGCAAGGAAATTAGCTGAGTCTCAGAGACCTGTGGGTCGCCATGCAGCATACCAATACACGCATAAAGGAGCCCCAGCCAGAGAGGAAGTAAAAGAAGCAGGAGGGAGGAAATTCAAAGAAATGATGGAAAACTTTAATCTACACATTTAAGAAACTCAGAGAACTCCAAGCAAGATAATGTCAGAGTAGTGAAATTCTTGAAGGGTAAGTAAAAGTGGAGACATTTAAAATCAGCAAGAGAAAAAAGGAACCAATATTTCCAAGGGCGTTCAGCAAGACAGACAGCTGACTTCTCTTCAGAAACAGTGGAGGTCAGAAGGCAGTGGAGTGATGCGCACAGAATAGTTTTCTGGGTTTCTTTTTTTTTTTTTAACACACACATTTAGTGTGTGTGTGTGTGTGTGTGTGAGAGAGAGAGAGAGAGAGAGAGAGAGAGAGAGAGAGAGAGACAGAGACAGAGACAGAGACAGAGACAGAGACAGACAGAGAGAGACAGAGACAGAGAGAGGTTTTACTATGAGCTTTCTAGCACACAGAAGGGCCGGGGAAGGCTCTGGATCAACAGGAGCTGCATTCAAGCTGAGCTCACTCTAGGATGTAGGTTGCAAGGAGAATCCCAGCGCCATCAGGAGACAGTGAGACTGTAACTGGGAAAGGTGAGTTACTCCACAGATTTGGCCCCAGAAGCTGAGCCAACCCTCTAGGACCTTCACAATAGCTACTTGGTCCATTCATCATTCGCCTCTATTTGGAGCCACTCAAACTTCAGGGATGACACCCCTGGGACTCAGAGACCAGTTAGGGCTTATCTCCCATCAAACTCCCAGAAGAGTCAGGAGTGACTTTAGCCATCATGTGGTTCTCACTGTTGCTCTCTCTGGTTAGTGGGAAGAGAGTGGGAAGCGGGGAGAACTTTCTAATCAAAGTGGTACCCATTCTGCCTCCCTAACACTGGTCCCTCACCCAGACACCCTCTGTCCTCAATTGTCAAAGCAACATATGACTCTCTCCTCTTACAGTCTCATTTCAATACCAGATAGCTATGGATTAGGACCAAAGAGAAACTGATGGACCTCTCCCTCCCTCATCCCTGTGTGACTACCCCCCTCCTCCCCAATTACTGCCCTGATGACAACTGGGAAAGGCCACAGTTTGTGTTAAGGTGACCAGGTCTGAATTCCGATCTGAAGTCTGACTCAGCACCTCCGTTACCTGGGGGCGGTCACTCGACTTCTCTAAATCTGTTTCTTTGTCTGCAGGGACAAGAATTCCCGCCTCTGGAAATCATTGGCAAGGGTTAGGGAGGTAGTGCCTGTCAGAGGCAGGGGATACACACAGGAGTCGGAGCTGTGGTTGGCTGACAAGGTTGGTACAGGCAGAGATGAGAGAGAAGGAAGAGGGCGTGTCCTGATCTCTAGGCCAGTCTATCTCCTGTGCAGACAGAGTCTCCAGCTCTAGCTCCCTGCCCCCCCACATGCTGCCACACACCCATGACAAGCCTGGGGTTTATAGCATGGCAGGGCTCCTGAACAGCAGGCGACAAATGTGAGCAGAGCAACTTAGACTCAGACAGAAGGGACTGGAAGTGTGTAGCCAGCCTGAGCTTCATAACTAGACCGTTTCAAAAGCCCCTACCTGGGCACTGGAGAGATGGCTCAGAGGTTAAGAGCACTGGCTGCTCTTCCAAAGGTCCTGAGTTCAATTCCCAACAACCGCATGGTGGCTCACAACCATTTTTAATGAGATCTGGTGCCCTCTTCTGGCACGCAGGCACATATGGGGGGCAGAGTATAAATAATAAATAAATAAATAAAATCTTTAAAAAAAAAAAAACCCTACCTAGAAGAGAAAGAAAAACAAAACAAAACAAAAAGTGGCTCAGGACAACACATGGTATGAGCAGCCCTGTTCTCTGGAGAGGAGCTACCTGTAGCCTCCAGTCCATTTCACAGACAGGCTAACCAGGGAGCAACCTAGACGGTAGGGATGGAGGCCCTCTTCCAGTACTGCATGCTGTCCCAGCCCCGTCCAGGCTCACCTACGTCCTTCCCTCTGTCCACACGTGAGCCCCAGTGACATGATGGCCCTTTGAGACACTTCTAGGGTCTGCTTTACTTGTCGATAATCTGAGAAGTCTTGAGATGAAGAAAAGTTCCCGTTTTCCTCCAAAGGCTATTTGCCACCGCCACAGACATGCAGCAGGCCGAGGCTGGTTACATGGCCCATCTTGTAAAGCCGTTGCTGCCAAGCATGACGGCCTGAGTTCCACCAATGTGTCCAGGGCTCGATCCCAAGGGTGGCACTATTAGGAAGTGGTGGGAGCAGGTGGAATGGAGAGAGAGAAGGTCCGACCAGTTTACAGAAAAGGGAAGCGTAGCTCAGAAACATGATGTAACTGTTCTCAGATCACACTCCAAGGATGTGTGAGGGCTGGGGTGGAAGTGGGGTTCTGTCTGGTCCCAAGAGAAACCACCGCTCTCTAAGCCCCTCCCCATAGTGGGGGCTCCACAGAGGCCAGCTGATCTAGAGTACCAACTTCACAAGCAGGCCAGGCTCAACCCCAGGCTTAAAGCAGGCTCTAACAGCCAGAAGCTGGGAGACCCTCCCTCATGAGCCTGCCCCACCTAAAGGCCCCCCACATACCCCAGTAGGTCAAAAGCAAATTACTCCTGGGGTGACAGTGGTGCCTGTGCTCCCTCTAGTGGTGGCAGCAAAGAGTCCATGGGGAAGGGGCGAGGGAGGAAGAGGCTCTGAGAAAGAAGTGGAGCTGAAGAAGTGATGGCAGAGTGACAAGGGAAGGGCCAGGGCCAGAGGCAGCAAGGCATGTCCTCCCAACTTCAGTGTACTTTTCCTGCTCCAGGAATCCCCTGTGCTAGCTACATTCTGGATCTTTCTCCTCCAACTCCCCCTAGGCTCTGAGGGCCTCAGAGGGACACCCCTGCACCTGCGAGGGTGAGTCAAGGGGGAAAATGATCCCCACCTCCAAAAATGGCAGTTCATCGCCTGAGAAAGGGAAAGCACCATGTGCTTGCTCTAGGCAGAGGCTTCCACCCAAAGGAACCAGGGAGTGAGCCCATCCTCACGTAACCTTCTACCTCTTCTGCCCCCATCAAAGAGACACAGCCGGCTTGGGCCTGTACAGATGACAGCCTCCTGCCCCCATAGGTCACGCAGACACACCTGCCCAGCTAGGTCCCAGCTACCCCCTCACCCAACTATCCCCCCAAAATCCCAGCAGCTGCTGTTGCCATGGTGACAGCATCTCCACCCCACTCCCACCCCCTGCACATAAATAAACTGCAACCTAGGGACAGAGAGCTGCTGGCAGAGGCCGACTTGTGCCTAGCCAGCTTATTTCCCACTCCTCTCACCTCGGGATAATTAGTGCAAATTAAATCTCACACCCCTTCTCCAGCGCAGTTAGCACCCTGGGAGTGGATGCCGCCTCTCCCTTGCTCGTGGGGGAACATGCGCGAAAGCTCCTCTGGGTGTCCCATGCCAGAGATTTCTTCATCTGTGAGTGCTCTGAGGCAGCACAGGAGGCACACTGGTCCCCTAGAGATGGTATACTCCCATCTTCCCCAGCTCTGACAGCTTTACTGGGCTATAAAAGAAAGGGGACCCTCTGGTTGCCAAAGCTCTCAAGCAGCCCATCTCGTTTGTTTGTTTGTTTGTTTTTGTTTTTGTTTTTGTTTTTCGAGACAGAGTTTCTCTGTGTTAGCCTCGGCTGTCCTGGATTCGCTTTGTAGACCAGGCTGGCCTCGAACTCACAGTGATCCACCTGCCCCTGCCTCCAGAGTGCTGGGATTAAAGGCGTGCGCCATCACTGCCCGGCTCAGCCCATCTCTCAAAGACTGGTGCGGGCATGCCTGTCATCCCAGCCTTTGGGAGGTGGAGGCAAGAGAATCAGGAGTTCAAAGCCAGTCTGGACTATATAGAGTGCTCAGGGCCAGCCTGGGCTACATGAAACCTCGTCTCAATAAATAAATAAATAAATAAATAAATAAATAAATAAATAAAATTAGAAAGTAGTTCATCTCCATCTATACCTGTGTCTAGGGATGTTAGCCATATAAGCTGTAGTGTTTCTCTCACTGGGTCCTGCACATAAAAGTGTTGGGACTTTAAACAAGAGACCCACCTGCCTTTATGCTTTGATCAGTCCTGATATATACACTTATGTAACCAGGCCTCCCATATGCTTATTTTCACACAGCTTCTGAAGGTTGGGGCTGTGCACTGCTGCAGTAGAGTGCTTGCCTAGCATGTCCCAGCACCCCCAAAAAGCATATGAGTAAGGAGACACAATCCCTCAGCAGCCACTGGGGATTAGACACTGTTCAAAGCCCTCCTTTGTCATCACACTTTGGGGTGTCACTTTTACAGAGCTTACCAAACACTAAGTCCCCGGGTCTAGGGCCTTGTTAAAATGCAGGGACTGAAACCACAGCTCTGAGCTCCATGGCCTTTGACTTTGCGTGTCTAACAAGCATCCAAGGGATGGTGGAGAGGGACAGGCCTTTGGTGCACGCATCCCCCACCCCACCCCCCAGCTGCCATGTTGGCTTCCAACAGCAGCGACACTGGCATCTTCCAAGGATTGTTGTGAGGCCCAAATGGCTGCTTTGGGAAATACCTGGGGGAATTCTTGCTTCTTCAGCTGAGAGAGACAGGGGAACACAGCCAGGGACAGACAGGCAAGGGCTGGCCTCCTCTCCTGGTTAAAAAAAAAAAAAAAAGCTCTGTAGGTTCACTGGGGCACCAGGCTCTCCACAGGGTCAGGCTGAGGTTAGGAGCAGCTGCCTCTACGCTTCCTCTAACTTTGTCCAGCTTCCTCCCTTCCCTCTCCGGCATCTCCCACAATCTATCCCTTATAAGGAAAAAAAAAAGCCTACCTCAACTGAACTTTTGAGCAATCCAGATTGAAATGGGGAGAGCCTTCAACTCCCAAATGTGTCCATGTCCACACCGAGCAGGCAGTTAGCAACCCAGGAACATTCAGCCATTGGCCCACTCAGGCCTGCCACACCCTCACATGGACATTTTGCCTTCAAGTCTGAGGTCCTCTGTCATCCCTGAGATAGAGTCCAGAGTCCCTCAGGCTCTCCCTCCCCAACTCACCCCTGTCCCGGGCTCCTGGTCTGTTTTGTCCTTAGAAGCAAAGACACAGTGAGGATCCAACTAGCTTTAACCCGACTTGGCCAGTTGCTGGTCACGTGGCCTTGCCTAAGTGCCCCGCCCCCCCCCTCCTTCTCTGAACCTCCGTTTCCTGATCTCCTCTTCTCCTGGAGAGGGATGCTATGGGGATCAGTAGAAGATGTAAATGGACAGAAAGGAGCTGAAGATGTGAGTCAGTTGGAAAGGTGCTTGTCATACCCCCCAGGACCACATAAAACGGCATGGTGGGACCTGTCATCCCGGGACTCTAAAGAAGGAGGTGAAAGGATTACAAGTGCAATGTCATCCTCAGCTACATGAGTTTGAGGCAAACCTGGGCCACATGAGACCTTTATCTCAAAAACAAAAGCCAAGGCATGCTGGGAGTAAGACCGTGGGAGAGCGACAAGGGTTTGGGGCAGATGGAAAAGCACATGCAATGGCTCAGAGGTTAGAGGCTGTTGTTCGAAGGCTGGAAGGTGACACCCATGTGTGGGATGTGTAGGGAGAAGGGACAGGGGAGATGCTGAAGGCACACAGACACTGGAGAGAAGCCACCTTGACAGATCTCAGATCTCCAGGGTACTCCTGCCTAGAACGCAGGATCCAAGCTGACCTGCTACTGGCTGCTGCTGGGCCTGGAGTCTTATCCCACCGCAGCCACACCGACTAAGCGCACAAAGTTATTCCCGCAGCCTGCCTGGTCCTTCAAGGCCACAGATCTCAGGCCCCTTCTAGCCTTGTCTCCTGGGGGCTCCTGCAGGCAGGGTTCTGCCACAGCGCCCCTTCAGAGGTGCCTATGGGCACCAGCTAAGCCCGTGCTGATCTAACTGCTCCCCTGGCGTCAGCTGCACACGAAAGAAGCCTAACTCCAAGTAGGCCGGGCCTCACTCTGATGCTAACCACTGAAGTCCTCAAGCAACGTCATGTCCCCTCTGGGCACCAGGACTCCATCTGTCAGAGTGGCCGGCAGAGCCGACCGAACAGAGCACCAAATCCCCTCAGGCTGCTAAGATTGGCTCTTGCGTGAGCACCTGACTCAAGCTGAGCCAATGAGAGGGGACATCTTGGGGGCTGCCCTTGAAGTTTGAATAAAAGCAACAGGAAACGGGGCCTGCTTGGAAAACAAGGGCAGCGTGAGTCCCTGAGGGCACGGTTCAAGCACCTGGATCCAGCCATGCCTGAAATCAGTTACATGGGCCAATAAATCCCTCTTTTTGCCTAAGCGCGTCTGAAGCGCACACCTGGCGTTTGTATCCAAGGGCGTCCTGCCCTACTTAAGTCTCTGTACTCAGTCTTGACACTATTTCCGGTGGTGTGTGCGAGAGGGTTTCATCTGATCCTCCACTCCTATCCTTGAAGCTAGCTGAGGGGCCTGTTTTGTTTTGCTTGTGCTGTTTGGAAGGTTGTTTGTTTGTTTGTCTTTCTTCTTTTTTATTATTTAATTAATTTATTCAGATTACAACTCAATTGTTATCCCATTACTTGTATCCTCCCATTCCTCCCTCCTTCCCACTTTCACCCTATTCCCCTCCCCTAGGTCTAAAACCGAGGGGGACCTCCTCCCCCACTATATGGCCATAGACTATCAAGTCTCATCTTGGTAGCCTGTTTATTCTTTCTTTGAGTGCCATCAGGTCTCCCCACCACGGAGAGGTGGTCAAATATGGGGCACCAGAGTTCATATCAGAGTCAGTCCCAGCTGTCCGTTGTTTGTTTTTAAGACAGGATTTCTCTGTGTAGCCCTGGCTGTCCTGGACTCGCATTGTAGACCAAGCTGTCTTCAAACTCAAGAGATCTGCCTGCCTCTGCCTCCCGAGTGCTGTGATTACAGGCGTGCAAATAATTAATAAGTAATAAAAATAATCTTAACTTATTCTGTGAGACAAAATAAACCCTTTCCTTAAATTGCTTTAGGTTGTCAGGTATTTTTGTCACAGCCAAAGTAACTGAAACAGATGCTACAGTATGCCGGGGCCAGAACAAGTGGCTGGATGTGACACCTATCCCAGCCTACGAGGAGCCTAGAGGCTGGAAGACGTGAGTCCAGCCCTAGCCTCCAGGCTGTGTGATCTCGCTCCAATTTAGCCATGGCTCCAAAGGGCCTGGCCACGCAGAGCGCCAAGTCCCTAAGAAACAGTGAGTGACTCCTGCCTCTGCCTTTCCGACACTGGGATTCTAAGCCACACTCAGCTGGTCTCTGAACGCTGGGGACTGAACCCAGGTCCTCGAGCTGGTCCAGCAAACACCGAGACATCTCCCCCAGCCCACGGACTCCCCACACTGCAGGACAATACAGAGTCTACCTGCTGTCTTCTGGTCTTCGTGGCCTTTGACCCTCAAGACTACATTTCCTAGCTTCCTTTGGTGCTAGCTTGACCACGTGACTTGGATCCAGCCAATGTGGGGTGGGAGCAAACTTGAGGCGGACCGTTTTTTTTTTTTTTTTGGAGTTGTGCTCTTAAAAGGGCAGAGTTGAGTCTCTTCCCCTCCACCTCCCTCACCTCCTGTGACTGGATGTGGAGGTTGTTGAAGCTGTCTTTACCAGCCCTAGACCATGCCCCTCTGGACTTTTGTTTTAGGTCAGTATATCTGGGATCTGTGTGCCCCAGAACAGTATATCCGGGGTCTGTGTGCCCCAGAAGCTTATTCTATATTCTCTTCTTTGTGAAGCAAACACAGTGGTGGTAGTGTCCTCCACAGAGGACAAAATAGTAATATTACTCCCAGGGACAGGATGAAGTCACCCTTCTGAGCCTCATACTATGGAGATGATACCAAATTTTTGCCCCCATTTTTTTTTTTTTTTTTTTTTTTTCTCAGTACAAGCTGAAGATCTTAAAGCTCAGGAGAAATTTCTTCTGGCTCTCTATTGCCCCTGTTGTCCTTTTTTTAAGTGTGTGTGTGTCTGTGTGTGTGTGTGTGCGTGCATGCATGCGTGCGTGTATACAGAGTGTGGGAAGAGGGAAGCGCATGTGCCAGGGCACTGGTGTGGAGGTCAGAGGATAACTTTGTGCTATCAGCTCTTTCCTTCCACCATTGCATAGGTTCCCAGGATAGAACTCAGGCCGGCAGGCTTACATGCAGAGCCAGCTCGCAGGTCCCACCCGCGGCATTCTTGACCTAAGATTTCCCTGCAGACTTTTTCCTATACACAGCATATCTTTCAGGTTGGGATCCTGTGTCAAGCCAAACTCTTTCCACATTTGTTTACTTAGGAAATGTTTGTGAGATCAAAAAAGGATGTTGGGTGGCTATTAACCAAGCCCTTGAGCTCCAACAACAAAGTCACTCCCTCTGTTTGAATGGAGTGAGACCTCACCCTGAACTCTCTCCAGGGCCCCTTTCACCACCTCTGCTGAACCTCTCCCACCTTCTTCCCAAACCACAGATGTCTCTATTCCTAATCCCCCTGCCCCCCCTCCTCCCCCGCCCCACTGTAATATGGTGTGACTCAGAAACAAGAGCAGATCTCTCTTGCTTACAGGAAAGGTAAATTGCTGGCTGCAATAAATGTGCAGGTGCTTGCATTTCAACAGAAAGGATCCCATTGGTAGAGAGGGTTTGATGTCCCGCCTCTTCCCTACTTCCTCCACCCTCCCAAGGAAAACCTGGGGGTGGGGGGTGGGGGTGGGGCAAGTGATGACGATGACTTAGTGGATAAAATGCTTGGTGCCAAGGCATGAGGCCCTGAGTTCAATTCTCAGAACACACATAGGAAGCCTGGCTGGCTGGGTGGCATATGTTTGTTACCCTAGCACTGGGGAGGAGACAAGCAGAGACCAGACGGTCACCGCCCAGCAATCTAGTCAAATCAACGGGTTCAGTGAAAGACCTCAATAAAGAGCAGAGTGGGGCGGGTAGATACACAGTATGGACCTCTGGTCTCCGCACATGCACAAGCTTCACACACCAACTGGGTGCGGCCAAAGCCAGCTGGGTGTGATAACGAGGTGGGCTCCTCCACGTTTGAGAATGACTCCCCTGTTAAGGCTGGGTGGGAGGGGCATTAGTGTGGACAGAGTTCACCCACCTCAACCCGTGTGGGTTCCCTCAGCCTGTGCACCTGGGTGAGGAGGCCTGGGGTGGAGCCCCAGGGTCTTCGAGAGCCTGGTCCTCACTGGGTTGAAGGATACAGAACTCAGATTCTGGAGTATGTGCTTTAAGCAAGAGCGAGGGGCGGGGGGGGGGGAGGTCTAGAAACTTCTGTCGCTACTACAGAATCCACAGAAGAGCAAGGGAGCAATCTGCCTTTTCTAAGCAGCCGCTGTGGGCTCTCACTGTACCCATCTCACCTGCATCCTCCTCAGTCCTTTCAGCCCCGCCCCAAGCAGGTGTGTGTATTTCTTTTTCGGAAAAGGAAGCTGAGGCACAGGGAGGGCAAGTCCCTCACCTGCAGGCACCCTACCCTCTCCTGGAAGACGGCAACCTCCAACAACAGAGACTAGTCACTCTCCTTCCCCCTCCCCCTCTCCGGGATCCGCGCCGCACACCCTCCCCCACTCCCATCTCTGCCTCTGCTGCAATCTTGACTCCCGCCTCCTCACTGCTGCTCTTTTCACACCAGACACCGAGTGTCTAAGGGAAAACTTTATTTTGTTTTTTCAAGTTCTGAGGAGCCAGCAGTGGGGTGGGGAAGAAACTGCAGGGTGGAAAGCTCAAAAGGCCTCAGAGACACAGGGCACCGCCTGCACCTCACCAAAATACTCAAGGACAGGCTCAGTGTCCCACTATAACCTAAGGGGCAGGCGGGTTGCTGGGGCTTTCTGGCTGCCAGTCTATCTCCCGGTTCAGTGAGAAACCTTGTCTGAAGGGACTAAAGTGAAGAAGAATGGAGCAAGACGTCTGACATCCTCCTCTGGCTTTCACATAGGTGTGTATTTCAGCACACACACAACACAGCACAACACACACACATACACAAACACACTTTAGATGCCCTACCTCCTATACCCAAAATCTTCCCTATTGATAATTTATTAACTTGGGCTTCTAATAACGAATGAAGGCCAGGCCCCTATGCCTCTTCAGACTCCCCGCCTTGCCAGAAGGCGTTAACTGTGTTCATTCAAGTGTGAACAAACTGCAGCCCTCCTCTGGAAGAGGCTGAAACTAGGAGAGCTAGGTCCAGGGGGAACACAGGCTCTTTGGATGATGTCCGCGCTTCTCGGCAAGCAGCCTGAGGGACTCCAGGCTTCATTATGTCCAAACACTCCAGGGCTGAGAAGCACCAGATGTGGCCAATGACTACCCCAGAACAAGTCAGCTGTCCTCCCACACTAATCCCCAGCATGGCAGAGGCCCCACTGAGGTCCCCACAGACAGCAGATGGCAAGCCAACTTCTACGTTGCCATGGCAGCCCTGGACCAGGGGTGAGGAGCTCCTGCCTGTACATAGACACTTCTGCCTTTTTTTTTTTTTACAAGAGGACACAATAGGGGGTGGAATGCAGGTGTCACTGGGTGGCTGGGGGTAGCCCCCCCCCAGAGTAGGGCAGTGATCTGGGGTGCAAGAAGCTGGATTAACACAGAACTCGATTCTTCGCCTCTGCATGAAGCAAGACCACCTGTGAGGTCAGCTGCAGGCAAAAGGCTGCCAGGAGCCTGTGTGCCTGCAGAGGGGTCAGGACCTGTTCTATGGGGAGGGGGGCAGGGCCAGTGGTCAAATCACAGATAAGACCCAGTGTCTGCTCCAGTCTCCTGCATGCGAGCTGCAGGTGTCCAGGTGTGTGAGTGGCACTGAGGTTCGGCACAGGAGCCACCCCACAATGACCTCCCTCCAGCTCCTCACAGGTAAAGAGCTGTAAGAGCTGTAACCCCTGAAGCAGACCATAGGTCAAGTTAGTGCTGTTGGGAACCAGGCAGGACACACTGACAACACTGGACTTGGAAGCCTCTCACAAGCCCATGCACAGAGCCAACCCTGGTGCCACAGGACTGTCCCAGTGTTCACACCACACACAGTCAGTGCACAGTGTTATGCAAGTTCTTGAGCTGTGAGCTTGCACAGCGCCTGCTTCTGGAGCCCCTAACCTATCTTTTACACAGAATGTAACCCTATACACGCCCAGGAGGTCCACACAGCGGACAAGGAAAGGGAAGACATGTGGACACATACTCCATGCAGTGCATAGTGGACCTACAGATGAACTCAGCGCATGTAGAGATAATAGCCACGCAATGTAACAGTGCATATGCATACACACACATAAACACACTTGTAGGCACGTATGCATACGCATACTCACATATGTGCATGCACACAAATACTATGCGTGTGTATGCACTTGTACACCTGTGCACAGCAGCAAGCCAACAGTATCACCCAAGGAAGGAGGCAGGAAGCCCTTCCTTCCTCCCTGCAAGTGAGCACACTCCTGGAATCCCTGACTCAATAACTGGAATGATTCCAGTCAGTGAGGTCAGGGCTGGTTCCCCTGAGAAGGACCCAAGAGGGTGTGTCTGGGCTGCAAACACCCTGTAATCACCTGGTGCTGGCGCAGAGGGCAGCCCCAAGGAAGCTTCTGACAGGATGGAGCATGGGCTGGGGCAGGCTCCATCCTGCCTGCCTTTGCCTCCTCTTGTTCCACCCACAGCCCAGAAGCCCAAGGAGATGGGGGAGGAGATGGAGCAGAACGCAGAAGAAGCGAAGAAGCGCTAAGTCAGGCAGCTGAGGCTTTAGCTCTCAATCTGCCTCTTCCCGGGGGCACCACTCTCCTCAAACCTGCTTCCCCATGGGCACCCAGAGAGAATAATTTTGGTCTAGCTGTTCCCCAACCTCCTGTAGCAACCACTTGTCACCTCAAATCTGACCCTACCAGATGGTAAGGGGGAGTGCCAATCTCCCAGGAGTTTCTTCATACCCACATTGGATGGGTATATAGAAAAGATCCATCCAAGGCCTTCTGCACTCTAGACACTGGCCTTTTCCATCCAACCTACACAGGGCAGGGCACAGGGACTGCCTCTGTCCACCTACTGAGTCACCAATCCCCAAATGCACAGACCTTACAGAAGAGCAAGGACCCCCTCCCCCGCCATCCTAGGGGAGCACCTGCCTAGGGGACACAGGGGACACTGACTCCCTGTGATTCTAAACAAGTCCCACTTTGGGCCTCAGTTTCCCCCATCTTTTCAAAGAAGGAACTGAACTAGAGCTTGCCTCTAAAGAGGCCAGCATTTCTGAGAGGCCGTCTGAACTGAGCAGGAGCAAGGAGAGAGATTACTAAGAGTGCTCCCCTCCCCTCCACCACCAGCCTGGGCTTCCTGTCCAGTCCAGCCAGAAGCCAGTGCTGTGGCAAGCTCTCTCTGCACATGGGAGTCCTGGATGAGGAATACGCTGGGGAAGACCCGGTGTACTGATGGAATCCTGCAGCTTAGAAAGGCCACATCCTCGGGGCAGTGAACCTGTGAGAACCATCCCACAGTGGAACTTGCCCAAGTGCTTTGCACGAACATTCATTCTCTGCAGCCATATGACAACCTGAAGCTGGGCGGGGAGGGGGGGTGGGGGGGTCTGTGATCACCTAAGTTAGAGAGACGAGATCTCCCTGTTAGGGCACACAGCTAAAACTCGGAAAGCTGCAGTCATGGCTGGACACACACCCGCTCCCTCCCACACACCACCACCTCCTCCACTTTTCCTTTGCCAGAGCAAGTCAGTGTCAGGACAGCCAGATTTGGGGGCTGAGAAACACCCTCCACCTCCCATAGGGAGAACCCACCAGCCATTTGGTAAATGGTGCAATCCCAGAGACAGAGAAGAAGCAGACTTGCTTTCTGGCACCGGTCTGGCACCCCAGCATGTGTCTCTTTTCTACTTTCACTTTTACTCCTCATCATTAGAGCTATCAGAAATCAGGGATAGGGAAAGGGGGGTCAGTGGATACAGCACTCGCTGTGCCAGCATGTGGACTTGAGTTCAATGCAGATCCCAAGGGAAACTCTGGGTAATGGTACTATTGTAATCCCAGCCCTGGGAAAGCAGAGGCTGGAGGCTTCCCTAGGGCTCACTAGCCAGCCAAGAAAAATTGATGAACCTCAAGTCTCAGGAAGAGACACTATCCCAAAAAAACCAAGGTGGAGCCGGGCAGTGGTGGCACACACCTTCAACCTCAACACATGGGAGGAAGAAGTAGGCACATCTCTTGTGAGTTCAAAGTCAACCTGTAATCCCAACACTCGGGGAGGCAGAGGCAGATGGATCTCTGTGAGTTCGAGGCCAGCCTGGTCTACAATGCCAGTCCAGGACAGTCAAGGCTACACAGAGAAATCCTGTCTCAAAAAAAAAAAAAAAGAAAAGAAAAGAAAAGAAAAAAAGACAAAAAATAGTAACCAAACAAAAAACTTAAAAACGAAAACAAGGTAGATGTCTCCTAAGGAGCAACATACACCATTGACTTCCGTCTTCAGCAAGCATGTGCACACATGTGCATGCACACCCATACACACACAGACATGCGCATCTACATATACACAAACACACACATGCCTCACCCCAGAAGTCAGAGCTAGAAGAAAACCTCCCATTCTGCCTACAGTGGAGACTGAGGAACCAAGAGGGAGAGGTGTGCACCTGGGCTCTTTCCTCTGCCTCAAAAGTAAGGGGACTAGAAGCCTGCCTGCCTCTTGCCTGCTGGTGAGCTTGCTGCAGCCCCACAGGGCTGGCACTTGGCCCTGGATGCCAGGGAGATGGTTCTCACCTCGGCCCCCACCCCTGCCACCACCCAGACTGAACACTCAGTGTCTCTGTGAGTCACACCAAGCCCTGATGTCTGTGCGATTGTCTTCCATACAAACTGCCTTCACTTACTGTTCAAGCCCCCGGGACTACCCCGAGGGGAGTGGTGACAGCCATAATAATGAATCCCCTGACACCCACATTCTCAGAGGTAGGCTTTGTCCTTAGGTGTCACACATGGTCATTCATTTAAATGCTCCCGTCACCTCTGTGATGAAGGCACTGTTGCCATCCACCCTAAGTGACAGAAAGGGAGATCAGTTCCAAGGTGATCTGGCTTATCTAAGGTCACAAAGCTGAGTCAGGGACAAGAAGACAGGATGTCTAGGTCTAACTCTAAGGAGGCTGATGCATTCGCAATGGACAACTAGACTTTCCGTCGGCGGTGGTGGTAGTGGTGGTGCTGATGTGTGTGTGTGTGTGTGTGTGTGTGTGTGTGTGTGTGTGTGCGCGCGCGCGCAGACAGCCCTGTGCCATCACCCACTCGAGAGTCAGAGGACAACCTGGCATCGGCGGCGTCCATCACCCCTCTGCCACTGCATATGTCAGGCTAGCTGGCCTGCAGGCTTCTAGAGTTCTCCTGTCTCTGTCTCCATCTCACATCTCACTGTAGCAGCACTGAGATTATAGGGAGATATAGATGTTCAATGCCTGCTCTAGGTTTTGCCAGATCTCTGGGCATTTAAACACAAGTCCTCCTGCTTGTGCTCGCAAGGGCTTTACATACTGAACTGCCTTCCCAGCCCGAGACCAACTTCTTCGTTGGTATCTCTAGAGGACTCTGGCCTGGAGCAGGAAAAAGCCGGGCTCATCTTCTGGGAGCTCCTGAGGATCCAGACAACAGAAAGACTTAGTATAAGCCCAAAGATCCCAGGGCTAAGCAGCCCGGGTAAAGGTCTTGGATCTGCTGCCAGCTGGCTATAGAACTGTGGGTAATGTGCTTTACTTCTCTTCACCTCAGCTTTCCAGTCAATAAAGTGGGTGTGAGAGCAAGCGTTACTGCCGCCCGGAGGCGTGCTAGAGTTCCTGTGTACAACTTGGACTGGGGATTCCGCTCAGTGGTAGCCTGCTAACCTCGCATGAACAGGGCCGTGGGTTTGATCCTTGGTGCTGCAAGTGAATAAATAGAATGGTTTTTTTTGTTTTGTTTTGTTTTTTGTTTTTTATTTACAGGCAACTTCTAGCACAGAGCAAATATTCAGTTACATCATCTATGGCTTACACAGACTGAGAAGTTTATGTTTATGTATTTAGGAATACACACACACACACACACACACACACACACTCAAGTAAATGTACCTAGCAACAATTAAAGAAAAAGGAGGCCATAAACATGAAAGTGAGTTAAGAGGGAATATAGGAGAGTTTGGAGAAAGGAAAGAAAAGGGGGAAATGATGTAATTATAGCTGGGAGAGACCTAAGTCAATAGGAGACCCTGTCTCAAAGAGCATGATGCATGGTACCTGAGGGTCGATAGCTGAAGCTGACTTCTAGTGTACACACACACACATAACCACACACATTCGCGCGCACATGCACGAAAAGCACAGGGACATACATGCATGGGCTATATTTATCAATATCTGACTCTTTTGGCTTCAAAATGCCAGAGCTTAGGCAAACTGCCCTAAAGCTGCCCTTATAAGACCTGAGTCCTGCTCTCTGAGGAAAGACTGGAGAAACACTCAGGGTCTCTTCCTCATCTTTAACTGCCTACCCCCACCTACACCCACACCCACACTCCCCCTCCCCCCACCAACCCCCCTACCCCCACCCATTCCCCAGACCTGGGCCCAGATGGCTGGACAAGATAAGCCAGTGGTTCCCAACCTGTGGGTTGCGACCCCTCCCACAGGACTCGTATATCAAATATCCTGCATATCAGATATTTACATTACAATTCCTAACAATAGCAAAATTGCAGTTATAAAGTAGCAATGGAATAATTTTACGGTTGGGGGTCACCACACCGTAAAGAACTGTATCAAAGGAAGGTTGAGAAACACTATACTAAGCTGCAGCCGGCTATGGTGTTGGCACTGGCTTCCTCCCCCTCACACCCTTGCGCTGGGTGAGTCTGAGTGACGCTGATCTTGACCTGTAAAGTAAAATTTGGGAAGATTAATAAAGCTCTGGTGTTGGGGGAGGGGTGACAACGGGGAAGATGACGGTGTTGGTACTCTGTAGCAAACGTCATCTGAGTTTATTTTGGTCCCTGCCTCTGCTCAGCACCTTGAGCATGGCGTGGGTTTGACTTGACCCTACCTGGACTCCGCGGCTGCCTGAGTTTTCAAGCTGTGCAGCAAGACTTGGGGACCCTCTGGAAGTGACAAGCCTATCTTTCTCATGAACACCCCATTCTTCAAGGGGACATGAAGAGAAAACCTCCATCTAGGCAGCTTAAAAAAAACTGTAACAAAGTGGCAGCTGTGGTTGCCAAGGAGATAGCGCTGAGGGAAGGCGGGATGCCTGTGGTGCTGCCTGCCTGACAGAGCCACCCCTACAACCCACCCACCCCCCACCTGTGCCCCAGGAGGGCATTCTCCTAGTGTCATAGAGGGGGCGAGGGGCCAGGCTTGGAAACAAGAGCTCAGGGATCACATTCCCCCATTGTTCCTCCCAGTGCCCAAAGCAGAGGGACCAGACAATGGGCCAGTGGACAATAGGGAACAGCAGATGGTCCCTTCCCCCCTCCCTACCTCTGCTTTGGACCACCCCCAACGGGAACCCACCCCACCTCTAGCCACCAGCTGGTGCCCACAGCTTGCCAGGACTGCCTGAGAGGTTGGAGAAGGAACCCCAGCTCCATTGCCTGCAGACCCCAGCTTTGCCCCTGCCGGCTTTGGGTTTTCACAAAGAGATTCAGGCTGGGAGTTTAAAGTCCTGGGTGATGCAAAGATGGAGAAAGCGTCAAAGTAAGAGTAATAGAAAAGAAGCCACTCAACATAGAAAACTCAGAGCCCCCCCCCCCCCCCACGCCCCTCCTAGACCCCAGCCATCCATTGCTTCTCTGTGCTCCCCCCCTTCCTTTACATATGCTGTTCTCACCCCCAGAACACCATTCCCCCACCCCCACCCCCATCCTGTCCCCATTCAATCTTCACTTTAAATATCATCTCCAAGTGGAGCCCCTCTGATGTAGAAAGCAATTTGCCTCCTTCCAGCATCACTGGCCACGGGTTACACTCACTGCTTTTGCTTGTGATCTGTCTGCCAAGCTGCAGGAACTGTCCCCTGGTCCCTGCTGGGTTCCTCCTTGCCAAGCAGAGGAGGCCCTGGAACATGGTATGTGTTCCATGACTATTCCCTGAACTTGTCAAGACCAGGCAATTAATTACCCCACTTTAATTAAACCAGGCTTTGCCCCCATTTTATAGATGAAAGAATAGAGGCCCCAAGCAAAGTTAGTAGAGTGAGCCAAGGCTGGGATCCGGTCTGACCTTTCCTGTTGGATTTTCCAACACTTTCTCTGAAAGGTTAGGAGGCAATGGGGAGGTTGGCCATCCTCCTGAAATCCCAGTCCCCTGCATTTATTTATGGGGCACCCCTAGCTAAGGCATTGGGGAGACTCCAACAACCTCAACTGATGCCTGTGAAGTTGTGAGTCAGTGCTCAGTGTGAGTATGCACACATCTGTGCATGGGATTTCTGTGCAGGTGTGTGACCTTCTAGTGGCTTCCAGGGGGTCCAAATGCCAGGCATCAGAGAGGTACCAGACACTGGTGGAGAGGGTTGGTTGAGCAATGCATTCCAGGCATCCTCGGGCCTTGCTAACCCTGCTTCATTCAGTTGTTCCTTCTCAGAAGCATGGAAGGCAGCTAGAAGCCACTCAGACATACCCATGCCTAGTTCCTGTGTGTTCATTCATTCATCATTCATTCATTCATTCTCTGTTGTACCCCTTCTCCTTGGAAATGTTATTTTGCTCACTCAACCACCCTGTCCTTATCTGTAAATAAACTACTGTGGGACTAATGTCCTCTTCCCTTGGTTGGACAGGAGAAGGATGGATTGAAGACAATAGCTATAAAGGTTCTTGCCCAATTCAATACACACACACACACACACACACACACACACACACACACAC
>OU015754.1:71541964-71554890 GCA_907169655.1 Acomys percivali | reverse complement strand
ACACACACACACACACACACACACACACACACACACACACCATCCTACTTAGGTTACTATTGCTTGTAAGTTGGCAACCTTTGAATGATGTAACTTAGAAAAGGCCACTGGATCATACATATGGCCTTCACTGAGACACCTAAGCAGGTCTCTCTCTCTCTCTCTCTCTCTCTCTCTCTCTCTCTCTCTCTCTCTCTCTCTCTCTGACATCCACATGTAAATATAAAGCATATACTAACTCTATCTATACTTAATAAACCAACCAATTTTGCTTCATTCTGCGTGTCTTAAAATTCTTTGAGGTACCATTGACAAGCCTATGGTTTTACCCAAGTGGAGATCCCTGAGGACCAAGCTCCTCAGGCTACTGGCCAAGGGGCTGGTCTCTGTCTCTACAATTAGGTTTTGTTGTTGTTGTTGTTGTTGTTTGTTTGTTTGCTTTGCTTTAAGTTTATTCAATTTATTTAATTTTACATGTATGAGTGTTTTGCCCTCACATAACTATGTGCCTATAAATATGCCTCACTTTGTGTGGGTGTGGTGTGTACATGCAAGTGTGTATATGCGCGCGCGCGCACACACACACACACACACACACACACACACGTGTGTGTGTGTATATATATAGAGGGCAGAGGTTGGTATCAGGTGTCCTCTTTAGTTGCCTTTCATCTTACTGTGTGAGTATGTGTGTCACATGTGCCCCTGGTGGCAACAGAGGCTAGAAGAAGATGTAGGATCCTCTGGATCTATAGTTGCAGATAATAGTTGAGATAGCAGTGAAGCTGCCACATGGTGGCTGGCAACCAAATTGATCCTCTTCCAGCCCCAAAGGTGCTCTGAACCACTAAGCCATCTCTCCAGCCCCTTTATTCTTTATTTGGTGACTTTGTTGTAGTTTGGGAGGTTCTTGTGTGTTTAATTGATTGTTGTTGTTTTGAGACAGTCTTACTACGTAGCCCTGGCTGGCCAGGAACTTGCTCTGTCAACCAAGCTGGTCTCAAGCACACAGAGATCCACCTGCTTCTCCCTTAAGAATACTGGGGAGCCACTGAAGAGTGTACAGCAGGTCATATAACCAAGATTGTGCTGACTACAAAGAGAGACTGGAGTGGGCAAGCCAGACTCTATATAGAGAGAGGACGGCAAATGGGGAGTTTAAGAAACCGACTGTAGGGGCTGGAGAGATGGCTCAGAGGTTAGGAGCACTGACTGCTCTTCCAAAGGTCATGAGTTCAATTCCCAGCAACCACATGGTGGCTCACAACCATCTATAATGAGATCAGGTACCCTCTTCTGTCGTGCAGGCAGAATGCTGTATACATAATAAATAAATCTTTAAAAAAGAAAGAAAGAAACTGACTGTAGCCGAGTGTGTAGTACATGTCTTTAGTCCCAGAGCTCAGGAGGCAGAGGCAGGTGGATCTCTGAGTCCAAGGCTAGTTTGAGCAAATTCCAGAATAGCCAGGGTTACACAGAGAAACCTTGTCTCAAAAAGAAAAGAAAAAGGAAACTGAGTGTGGTGGGATACAGAAATGGAAGAAAGGGCTGGGCTGAGACCTGTGAGTTGCTGGTTTGGGAGTGTGGGTGTCAGGATTCTCCACCTGCAAGGGACAAAGCCTCATTCCAAGCATGAAGGAGAGGGCCAGTGGGTGGCCCACCCATCCCTGGGCTAAAATCAAACCAAGGGTATCTAAGATGAAGTTGACCAAGGAGCCATTGGGACTCTGGTCCTCAGCCTTCATTAAGACACTCTGTCTCTTTTTTTGGTGACTGCTCACTGCTCAGCTGTGAAGAATTCATATCTGAGATCTGCAAAGACTGAACAAGCCCCAAAAAGACGTTCTCCCATCTGCTGCACTTAAAAAGCCCCACAGAAGGGCTCTGCTTAGTCAGGCTGGGTAACACCTACCTCCATGTCCCTCCCAGATGTGCTCTGAGGAACAACAATTGGCCCAGCTCAGTGGTTGCCTACCAACTAGCTGGGATTAGAACCAGAACATGCTAGCAACAATTCTCCCCCTCCAAAAACAAAAACAAACAAAAAAACAAAAAAACAGGAGTTGCTGTTATCCAGACTCAGGAAAGTAGAGCAGACAAATGAACAAGATGTCACTTCACAAGGGGAAGAGGGGGAAGCCAAGGATGGAGGGAGGTACAGCAAACAGGAAATGAACTTACTTCAGGCTATAAGAAAGGGAAGGCACCTCCAGGAGGGCAGATGAACTCTACTGGCTCCTCTTGAACTTAAAATAGTCCAACTGCTATTTGCCAACACTGCAGAGCTTCTGGGGCCAGTGCTTTTGGCATTGGTGGGCTTTCCCAGGCCTTCCCTGGGCTGGCCTGCCTGGGAGCACCACCAACAGAGTTGGTGAGAGGGAGAGCAGGTGCAAGAAGGAAGCAGGCTTCTTTTCTGGGGTGAGGGGTGTGGATCTGGGGTACTGAGAGGAGTGAAGGGAGGGGAAGCTGATGTCAGGATGCATCATAGGAGAGAGGAATAAACTTTAAAATGCTCTATAAAAAATGGAAGAAAAAAAGGAAGCAAGCTTTGAACAGCTTGTGGAGTTTCGTCCTTCCCTTGCCCAGGTCTGGCTGCATACCTGCTGGTCTTTTCTCCCCCTCCTTCCCTCCCCGGTAGTGAACAGAGGAAGCAAATGATAATCTGCTCTCTAATCAGATGCCAGTCTTAAGATCTCCCTGCCTTAAAGATGATTTTGATGACTAGAAAATCATCTCCCAAGAGTTCTCCTCTGACCTCCACATATACACCATGACATACATGTGACCATGCAAGCAAAGGCACATACACACACCACACACACACACACACACACACACACACACACACACACACACACACTAAACATTCAAAGATGCCCTTGGACAAGTTACCAAAATTTTCTTATTGCATTCCTCATATGAAATATGGGGATAATAATCTCACTTCACAGAGTCTTCTGGGGCCTTAGGGCTCATTTACTCAATCGGTTCATGTCCTTCTTTGCAAGTAGCAAAAGTAAGCACTGAAGAAAACATAGCTACTGTTTGTTTGGCTACAGTCTGGGTAGCTTTCTGTGCTTCTGAAAGGGTGGATACTGGATGGATGGATGGATGGATGGATGGATGGATGGATGGATAGAAGATAGAGAGAGAGATGGTTGGTAGATAGATAGATGATTGGTAGATAGAGATAGAGCTGATTGGTAGATAGATAGGTAGATAGATAGATAGATAGATAGATAGATAGATAGATATAGAGATGATTGGTAGATAGATAGATAGATAGATAGATAGATAGATAGATAATTGGTAGATAGATAGATAAATATAGAGGTGATTGGTAGATAGATAGATAGATAGATAGATAGATAGATAGATAGACAGATAGATAGGGTTTCATTACTGGGTGGTTGCATAGATATATAGTTGGTTGGACAAATACAAATATATGGATGTATAGAAGGACATGAGTAGACATGAACGAGCATTAGGCTGGATAGGTATTGGGTTAGGTGGATGTTTTGGGGTTTTTTGTTTTTGTTTGTTTTTTGTTCGTTTGTTTTTGTTTTGTTTTAGTGGTAGTGAATGAATGACTTGTTGGACGTGTGTGGGTGCATGGATGGACACTGGGCTGAATTTTTATTCAACCATCTGGATGCCTGGTTTGTTTCGGGATGGATGACTTATTGAATGGATAGATGCATGGGTGATACATATAGATATGTACTGATTGAGATGACATTTCTATGAAGAACAAAAGCACGGACCCAGACTATTTCAACCAAGAGTCTAGCTAGGATGGGGGAGAGAGGTAGTGGGAGTTAGCCTCTCAGAAGATGGAGGACAACAGAGGCACCTCCTGTCTTCAAGGAGCTCATAATCTGATTGGATAATTACCTGCTCGGAATCTTTTTGAAACCGAGCCAGGTATAAATAAGCCCATAAACACAACCGTTAAGTAAACACGGTGTTCTTTAAAAAGCTTCAAACTCAGACGTATAATAACTCTCGATTCAAAACATCATTTTCTCCTTGGAGCCACCTCGGAGCTAATTCCTCAAATTCCCCAGAACGCACACACTTCCTCATCCCTGCTGCTCAGCCTCGCCTCCTCCCTGGGCCCCCTGTGCTACTGCGACAGAAAAATAAATTCAAGAACCCATCTCAATCTCACACACCCACAGCATGGTCACTCGTGAGGTGAACTGGCCCAATATTCTGCAAAAGGTCTCCCTCACTCCCAAAAGGCAATCAGAAACAGAGGACCCAATCTGCCCAAGCTCATACAGTATTGACCTCCACATTAGTGATTTAAGTTTTAGGGGTTTTTTTGGGTTGTTTTGTTGTTGCTGTTAGGTTTTTGGTTTTGGTTTTGTTTTGTTTTGTTTTGAGACAGGGTTTCTCTGTGTTAGCCTTGGCTGTCCTGGACTCACTTGTAGACCAGGCTCACCTCTGCCTACCAAGTGCTGGGATTAAAGGCGTGCACCACCACCACCGCCCAGCCTAGGTTTTAGTTTTAAATGCAACATAATATGGGTTAGAATACTTGGCAAACACCCTCGTCCTAGAGCAATTGAGTAAAGCGTACATGTTGCCCTCATCCTAATTCTGCCAATGGTTATTGGATGACCTGGGGGAAGAGGGACCTGGGGCTCACTTCCCATCTGCCAGAAGGATGGGACAGTCTCTGAGTTTTCTCTCTTCAGTCTGACACTGAGAATCATATGCATTTTTATTCATAGGTTAAATAGGGAGGAATCCATGTGTGCTATGTGTGTGTATGTGTTTGTAGGGGAATGTGTGTGTATGTGTGTGTAGTGGCCAGAGGCCAACATTGAGTATCTTTCTCAGTTATTCGCCACACTGTTTGAGACAGGGTCCCTTACTGAGCCTGTAACATATCAATGAAGCTAAACTGACTGGCCTGCAAGCCCCAGGCATCCTCCTGTGTCCATCTCCCCAGGTCTGGGACCACAAGTATGTGCCATTATGCATGGCTTTTTATATGAGTGCTGGGCAAGTACTTTACCACCCTAAACATCTCTCCAGCCCTAAACAAGAGTTTTCCAAAGACTAGATGTAACTTAAGGGATGTCATTTCCATTTTCTGTGTCTTGTTTTACCATCACGCCCAGGAGGGTGACACTGTTGACCTCCACATGTGGTTGTGGACCATTTCTGTGCAGATGGGTGCCCAGATGCAGAGCTCCAAGTCCATTCTCAGGTATGGGGGATGACGGATGATTCAAGCTCTTTGGGAACCCACATGGAGATGAGCGTCACACACCTTCTGGAAAGCCCCAGAAGCTCACTGGTTATCTTTAAAAGGACAACTGGGAGCTGGGCAAAGTGGCCTACACCTGTAATCACACTACTAGGGGAAGCAGAGGCAGGAGGATTTCTATGAGTTTGAAGCAAGCCTGGTCTACAAAGTGAGTCCAGAACAGCCAAGGCTACACAGAAAAACCTTGTCTCAAAAAAAAAAAAAAAAAAAAAAAAAAAAAGGAAAACTGGGAACCCCCCCCCACAAGAAGAAAGGAGAATGCTCCTGAGCCTGCAGGAACATTGAGACTATAGCCCAGGTCTTGTCACATCCAGGACTCTACCTGCCTTAGCTCAGGCCTGGCCAGAAACCTGGGTGCTGTAGGGTCAAGGATCACTCAAGGTGATCTAAGGGAGGGTACACTCACATTGAGTCTCTTCTCAGCAGATTCCCCCGCTGCTCTAGCCACATGTGAGGCAGTGCACAGGCGAAGACACCCACCCCGTGGTGGTGACAATGGTGTTTGGGAAACAGCTGGGGAGTGGGTGGCTGAGGGAGGTGTTGCTTTCTACTGCGATGCTGGCATGCTGGGAGGAGCCTAAAGACTGCCAGAGAGGCTGCTACTATCTTGGCTACCGATATGACTAGAGGGGCACGGGGCCTCAGAGAACGTGGCAGGGATCCACACAGAAACCCCCAACTATATATAGTCCGTGAGGTAGGAAAGGCTATTTAGCTTGTCAGCCTTTGCTGACTGCCTGTGCAAGCCCCACATGGTGGCTAAGAGCCAGGAGTTTGAGAGTCAGGTGTCCTGTGTTCACACGCAGGTTCTCTCAGCTCCTCCCTGTACAGCTGCAAATAGATTTAAAGCTCTTTCCTCTGTGCTTTACACATGCGGCATGCTTTAATCATGGCATCACATGGCAGTGAACGGGCTAAGGGCTGCCCTGGATGTTATTAGCACCCAGAAGGCTCATCAGAGAGGGTTCTTGGAAAGCACTTATGAAGGGGAGAAGAGCTGGACTAGGCAGAGGAACACTTGGAATTTCTCTGACATGCTGCAAGTGAGCCTGGGGCAGAACTGCCAGGGACTTTGCTCAGCCAAGGAGTGTGGCCTTGACTTTGGCCCAAGACAACTCCAGAGAGACAGTAGACAGCTCCTGGAGACTGTGGGCTGTGTGATTCATTCCTGATGAGGGATGTCAGCAATGTATACAGCATCATCCAGTAAAAAGGCAACGAACCTAACAAATAAATGTTAATATCATCTCCACCACCTCATCATCGCCACCGTCACTGTCACCATCATCATCACCTTCCCTCTTACCACCAGCAGGAACAGCACCACCACATGACTGTTGCCAACACCATCATTACTACCACTATCACCATAGTACCATCACAACAAACATCACCATAACCACAAACATTACCATCATCAACCAGTGCCACCTCCACCACCACCATAACCATCATCACTGTCATCACCACCACTGCCATCATCACCACCACCACCATCATCATCACCACCACCACCACATCCATCAAAACCACTACCATCACCACCACCACCACATCCATCAAAACCACCACCATCAGCACCACCACCATCAGCACCACCACCACCACCACCACCACCTCCATCAAAACCACCAGCAGCATCACCACCCTCTGTTTAGCCTTCAAAGTCACCTTGGGAAGTAGATGGAACTAACACCATTTTACAAATAAAGCAACTGGGGCTCAAGGAGGTCAGTTGGCTTTCCCAAGGACACACAGCCTATATGTGGAAGAACAGCCCTAGGAAGCTGGACTTATCCTGTGCTGACTATGGTCCGCATGCCTCTTCACCACAAGGTCAAAGTCTGTCTGTCCTAATCTCCCTTCCTCCCAGGCCCACAGAGATGACCACCCAGCTCTTCCATGGTCAGACACTCACTCCCATGAGGCAGCAGGCTCCAGCACTGAGACAGGATTATAGAGACAAGGTCTGCCTCTACTGATGCCCTATATGCAAGCCAGGGGAGTCTAGTGTCCCTCACACATGCTCCAAGCATGATCGTGTTACTTGCAAGAAGTACGAAAATGGCACTCTGTGAACGGAGGCTTTAAGGACCAGAATGTCATGGAGGTGCCCAAAGTCCTAAGATGTCCCTGACCATAGATGTCTTCCTAGAGAGATCCTACTAAGGGCTCTGAGGGATGAGGTGTGAACTCCCCTCCACCCACACAGACCCCCTTTCCATCACAATACCACACTTGATTCCCGCCCAGCCAGAATGTTCTGCAGAACCTGCCCTTCTCCTACATTTCTGCTCCTTCCCCTTCCTACCCACTCTTTGGGCCTGTCCTGGTTTGCTTTCTGTTGCTGTGGTAGACAGGATGCGCAGAACAGTCTGGAGAGGAAAGGGTTTATTTGGTTGACTCATCACAATTGATCACAATCGCTGAGGGAAGTCAGAACAAGAATTCAGGGCAGGAACCGGAAATCAGGAGTTGAAGCAGAGGCCATGGAAGAACATCGCTTACTTTCCAGCTTCCCATGGCTTCCTCAGCTTGCTTTGTTTATATAATCCAGGAACCACCTGCCCAGGGCTGGCACTGCCCACAGTAGACTGGGCACTCCCCACCTCAATCATTAATCAAGAAAATGCCCCACACACGTGTGCCTACAGGCCAATCTAAAGGAGGCATGTTCTCAGTTGAGGTTCCTTACTCCCAGATGACCCTAGATAGAGTCAAATTGACATAAACAAACAAACAAATAAATAGCCAGCACAGGGCCCCAGCTTGGATCTCCACTTCCTTGGCAAGCCTCCTCTGAGAGCCCGTGGTGTTCCCAGTACCCTGTGCTTGCTTCTCTCTTAACACCCTGGAGGCTTTGTGAGGGCAGCAGCCACCAGAGAAGGACAGCCATCCCAGAAGCAGAATCCAAGGAGCTCAGTGTTTTGAGGTCCTTGCTACCTCGCCACTACACTACCTGGACTGCCCTACCACAGCATCCTGTGTGATATGCCTGTGACTAACAGTGAGTAAGTGAACAAATGATGGTGTGGATGCTAAGGGGGCAGGAGAGAGGTATCTAGTATGATTCACCCTTGATCCACAGAGATGCTCCCATAGCAAAGAGCCCTTAACCCAGTACTTCAGCCTTGTGCCTGGTCCCCTTCTTGGTGGTACACAAAGCCAGCCTTGGCTACCTAGTTAGTTACAAGCTATGTAAGACCCTTTCTAGAAAATGTGGGGTGGGGGGGGGTACAGCAGGGGGGGAAATGAATGAAACAAGGGAGGGAAGAAAGGAAGCAAACTAACAAACAGGGTTCAAGATCTACCTCAGGCCATACAGCAAACTCCATGCCAAGCTTCCATGCTTGCCCTAACCACGCACAAAGCCTAATCCCCTGTAAAGTGCCCCTCCCCCCCCCCCCCCCCCCGCCATAGCCTTCCTTTGGAAAAGCATGCGGAAGATTCACCTCTTCCTCATCCCTGGCACCTAGAGATCCTCCAGAAGTTTTGAGAGCCTGCAGGCCCCAGTGCTCCCCACTTGCCAGCTCTCCCCTCCTCTGGGCACTGAAGCTCTGCTGGGGTGGGGAGCGTGAGAGGCTGGCACCAGAGAGGCTGCAGGTTGGAAGTAAAACTCTAATCAAACACAGACTCCCTCCATCTTCTCCCTCTGCTCCCGGAGGGGGGGGAAAAAGTGTTTCTTCTGGGTTATTACTCATTTGTTCTCAGAGAACTCTCTGTGGCTTTGGAGCTAAGGGGAGCTTGCGAGGCTGGGAGGATAAAAAAAAAAAAAAACCTCTTTTCCCCTCAGGCTGCTGCTTGCTTTTATTATTACCTCTCTCACTGTCTCTCATGGTGGCAGGACTTTTGAGGAGATGGGCTGCATCTTAAAGGCACAAGGTGCTGGGGAGATCAAGCTGTCAGAAGCCCCCAAGGCTGGGAATAGCATGGGGTGAGGGTCAGCGCAGTGAGCCTACATACTGGAAACATCGCGAGAGATGGGTTCTCACAGCACTGAGGGCAGAGGCCACTGGGGAAGGGACAGCCTTTCTCAGAAGCAAATATCAAAGTGGTTTAAGATTAAAGCTGTCTCTTGGCCGTTTGTTTTCTGAGTCAGGGTCTTATATATTGTCCAGGCTAGCCTAGAACTCACTACGTACCTGAGGATGACCTTGAACTCCTGATCCTCCTGCCTCCACACACACTAGCTGTTGAATTCACAGGCGTGCACCAGTACCCCTGACTTATGCAGCATTGGGATTGAACCTGGAGTTTTGTGGGTACTTGAAAGCCACTCTGCCAACTGAGCTACATCCCAGCTCCTTCCCCAAGCTGAGAACTCCTGGAGTCCTCTCTTCATAGACCTACCTCAATCTGAGTCACCTTTGAAGTCACTCCTTGATCTGGGTACCCCAGTTTTCAGTCCTACCCCTGTACCCACTCCCTGGTCTACTCAGTAACGCAAATGACCTTCAGAAAACTTACAACATGCCACGCAGCCACCCTGTGTTAAACTCTCCCCACCACGACCAGAGCTGAATCCAGCTCCCTGGACTAGCTTGTGAGGTGCTGCCTGCTATGGCTCCCACTGCCTACTAAGATTCCCTTTCCATTTTCACCCAATTCCAAGCTACAGATGCCCGGTTTCTTCCTGTCCCCAAAACATGCCAACTCTCTCTCCCCCAGGTCTGGTTGCAAAAGCCATTTCCAAAAGGGGCTTTCCCCACCCACCTGTTCTAAACTAACACCCACCCTCATCACCACGGGCCATGTACCCATGCCCAGTTCTGGGCTCGCTTGGCACAGAGTGCAGTGAATTAACTAAGCTGGGACCACATTCCCTAAATACCCTTCCCAGGGTGGTGCATGGGCGGAGCACGGGCTTGAGGGAGAGGAGGCAGCAGCAAGATACACTTGTGTGAGATTAGGGAGGGGAGCGAAGTGCTTGCAGGGAGGGCCTTTGTCACTACTCTGCTGGCCCACCTTGGCAGTGAGGAGCAAATGCCCCCACCATCATCAACGATCTCTCCCTTCCACTCCCCAGCCCTGGGTGAGTACATTGAGCTATGTGGCAGCGGGTGCCAGCCTCTCCAGCAGGTCACCCTGGGCAAGAAGCTGGACGTCGTGTGAGTCATGTCCAACAGGTGCCCATTTCTTGTAGTGAATTTTTGTCAGCCTGTCTCAGACCGAGACATATCTGGAAAGAAGGAGCCTGGAGTGAGGTATCTGCTGCCTCTGGCAGATTGGCCTGTGCGCACGTGTGTAGAGCTTTCCGTTGAGTACTGATTGATGTGGCAGGGCCCCGCCCACTTGGCCACCCATTCTAGGCAAAGGGGCCTGTGGTCTTTGCTTCAGTTCCTGCCTTGGCTTCTCTAACGATAGATCTGAGCCAAAATAAACCCTCTCCTCCTTTTGGCCAGTGTTTATCACAGCCACAGAGACTCTAACCAGAGCATCCTTCCCCTACCACACCCAACTGTCCCTCCCCACTGATCTGCAGCTAACCCCCTAACCCCAGACACAGAGGTAGCAGCCTGCATAGCCACCCACCAGTTCCGCATTTCAGACGGTCCATAGGAAAGCCTTGATCCTGCCCCACCTGGGGGTAACAGGACCACAGGGCAGAGGCCCTGCCTTTCTAGCTCATGAGCCCTCACGGTACTCCTTACTGCTCTCGTTAGTAAGGACTCTAATAGCAAAGGTCCCAGGTGCCTTTTCTCAGCAGTATCTCCAACACTCAAAAACAGCATCTGGTGCACAGCTGGGTGCCTAATAGTTAGGAAGGGCTGAGGGAATACTGTGAGCTGGCACGCTGGTGACTAAGGATCCACTGGGGAAGGGAAAGACAGGGTCAGTCTCCTACAGACTGTGTCCCTGCCTAACAGGTTACCCAACCCCAAGGAGAGGCGGCTCCTTCTACTTCAAGCTGCCTCCTTCCCAAACCTGGCCCTAGCTCATGAGCACCGCTCCTCCATCTCACTGCCCATCTCCTCTAAAGAATGGCTGTGGCTCTTGTCCGGGTACCCCTTCTCCGTCTGGCCACTCCCTAGGATCTGCTTTCTGATTCGTGGTCTCAGAGTTGGCCACAACCAGGGTCACTGGAGCTCAACTGGCTGCAGCTCCCCCTCCTCCCCCTCCCTCCTCCTCTGCCACTCCCCCTCCTCCCCATCCCTCCTCCTCTGCCGCTCCCCCTGCCCCCCCACACACACACAACCATAGTCCTCTTTACCGTCCTCTCTCAGAGCGGCCCTCTGCTGACTTCCGGTCTTTCTTCTGAGCTTGGAGTATTGCTTTTTATGACGCCTGAGATCAAACTCAGAGCCTAGATCTGCCAGGCAAAGCTCTCCCATTGAGCCACATGCCCACCCCAAGTCTCCCCTTCCAGCCCCACTTCACATAATAGCCCCTCCCCACCCATCACCTGGCCCATTACCTACAAAGTCATTAATTTCAAAACAAACTCCAGTTTCTGCAGCTCTCCAGAGTCTCCGCGCATGCCCCCACCCCCTCCCGCCCCAACTCCAACAGCCCAAGAAGGTTGTGGCACATTGACATCCTGGGGTGCATGCATCTAGTGTGGATGCGCTATTGTAAGCAATGTCCTTGCCATCAAGCTCCATTCCTTCCCTTATTGCTGATCTAAGCCTATGGAAGCTATGGGAAACCCCGTGGGTGGGAGGAGCCTAGAGCCACGGGCTAGGTCACCAGCAACACCCACCACACATAGGACTTAGACATGGAGGAGTCAAAGGCCTGCTGACAGAGGGTATGTTAGAGTTCGCGCACGCAGCACGTGTGCACGCGTGCACGCGCGTGCGCGCGCGCACACACACACACACGCAGGAGCAGTAAGGAAGGCCCATTTCTTCCTGCATACTCAAGTTAAAGGAAGCAGGCCGGGGTAGTTGCTGGAAGGCCAACGGATACCTGTGGGCTGGGAACACTTCAGTCTCACAAGTACATGACTTCTTCCCTCCCTGGAGAGGAAATAAGGGGGAGGGGGCGGCACTCAGCAATAGTGGCAGAGACCCAGGAGACATCAGCATGGATGAAATCTTTGAAGAGTTCCTTGTAGGGTCCACGATAATTAGCCCCAGAGCATGACAACCAAACGCTAATCAATCTTAGCCTACTCTGAGGTAGAAGACTGTGACAGGTGCTGGGCCCCCAAGACACCTGCCACAGCCCAGGGCAGCAGCTGGAAAACCCCAGCTCACTACAAATGCTGCTGGGTGATTACTCAGCCACCTGGCAGTCTCTGCCTCTATAGAAGGGGACATCTGGTGGCCAGCACTTAGTGTTCCTGGTGTGGCTCTGACACTCACCTGGTGTTTGGCAGTTTCAAGTAACCCTCTTTGTTGCCCTGCACAGATGTGCCTCTGCTTCTCTACCTAGCTGATGAGGAAAGGAAACTCAGAGATGGCCAGTGGAGATGGAGCCAGTGAGAGGTGAGATAAGAACCAGGGCTGTCTGACTGGGGCATGGCTCCATCCTCCGCCTTCCCACCCCACCCACCTCCCTAGTATGCTCCAGTGTGGTACTTAATTTTCTTAAATTTTATCTCTATTTATGTGCATGTGTCTGTGTGTATGTATTTTTCTCAAGGCTGTGTGTGTGTGTGTGTGTGTGTGTGTGTGTGTGTGTGTGTGTGTGTGTGTGT
>OU015754.1:71510861-71533184 GCA_907169655.1 Acomys percivali | reverse complement strand
CCCCTCCTTGCGCCAAGGCTGTCCAGACCATGAGCGTAAGAGACCAAAGCCTAGCTGGATTTCAGTCCCAGTGGGCAAGTAGGCAGGTGCCACTGCTGCTCCGTGCCTCGCTGTTCCTTGTCTGTAGAATGGGTTTGAGAACAGTAACTATGTAGGAGGGGTTGCTGTAAAGATTCAGAGAATTAACTGCGGAGAGAACAGAGCAGCCACTGGTCTGCAGGCAGAGATGGGGGGGAAGGGGTGATTTTTTTTTTTTTTTCACATTGAGAAACGGAGTCCCAGAGAGGCAAAATGCACTTGCCAAGGTTGATGGTCTCACAGCCAGCCCCAGCTACTGGCCGAAAGGAAGGGAATCGTGAATTCTTTGTGAGGCTGAGAGGGGGATTCTGACAGAAAACTCTTGGGACTCCCCTAGAGGTTGCCTACACTTTCCTTGGACCCACCCTCTCCCCCACTCTCATCCCCCACCCCCTTTGAAATTCAGTCACTGAAAGGTCACAGACCAGACACTGTGGTTTCTGAACCGGAAAAGGCCTCCCTCTAGCAAGCCCTGTCTCCCCGGTGCCAAGCACAAGCCCCGCCCCCTCTCTGCCTGCCAAAAAATTGTTGAATGAATATGAACTTAATTAATGAATTCACTAAGTTCATCTCATCCGTAAAACACCCTCCCGGGGTAAACTCCTGAAACCCTTGGCCACCCAGCTTTGTCTCCACAGGGCATCTCTTTCCCTGGCCCTTTCACTGACTGCCCTCCCCCACCTCACCCCTCCCGTCAACTGTTCTCTTGGGATTTCCCAGGGCGTGCTTCCGGGTCCTCCCCAACACAGTCTGTCCTCCCAGTGACTTCCTCCCCCTCTTGGTGACCATTTGTCCTCAAAACAGCTTGCCTGTAGGTCAAGGACCCAGTTCCAGGCTCTGTGGGGGAACGCATTTCCCCCTAGTTAGGACGGAAACCCTCCCGTGTGAGGGATGTCAAGGTGAGTCTGTCAATCAGGGAGCATTTGAGGGGAAGGGTGAGAAAGCTGCCCCCTCCTTCTGTCAGTGTGTGACTCTTGGTCTCTCTGGGATGGGGCCTGGGTCTTTGGACATAAGATCTTTGTCCCAGGCTGCCTGGCAGACTTTAGCCCAGATGCCAGGTTTCCTGGGTTACCGACATTGCCTGGGATTTATTTTGCATGTGGTTTGGAAGAATCTCTTGCTGCTGAATAAAGACAACGTGCCCCCCCCCGCGGCCCCACCCCGTTCTCCTTCCCTCCGATAGGCAGATGGTAGAAACTAAAGCAGCTGCCTGAGTTTCCAAGAAAAGGATGAGATGCTGCACAGTTTCTAACCAGGAAGTCGCTTCTATTAATTCTTTTTTTTTTTTTTTTTCGCGGCTCCATCTATCGGCCATCTGATGGCACTGTAGGGCTCTTGCAAACTCTGGGTCTTCTCCCACCCCAAGGTGTACCTGGAACTCATGGTTTCTCTGAACTTTTGCCTCTGCTGGACTCGGAACTACTGGACCATGGCTCGTTTGATGGCCTGTGCAGAAGATCTCAAGATGTGGAAATGCTCCTGCCCCTAAAGTATGGACTTTGCACAGTGATTGCCCTCCCAAAGATGCAGTGTGCGAAGAAACAAAAAGGGGAAATTCTGCAACCCAGAACTCTGACTGTCCTCCCTATCTCAGCCCAGATGACCCAGAGCAGCACAGCAGCGGGGAGCGTGAGCCTCATCTCTCGCCTGTACCTCTGATCCAATGTGAAAGGCAGAACTGGCTGCCTCTGCCTACCACCCATCACACTACTCAAACCACTGGGGGAAAAAATATCAGGTAAGCCCTAACTGACGGGGGTTGAGAACACAGCTGGGTCGGAAGAGTGTGCCGCAAAGACCTAGATTCTAAGCCCGGACCTCAAAAAACTAGGAACTGTAGTGTGCGCCTGTAATCCCAGCCCTTGGGAAGCAAAGACAGGAGGACGAGACCTTCAAGGGCATCATCTGCTAACACACTAAGTTCAAGTCAGCCTGTGCTACATGAGAACTTGTCTCAAAAGGAAACCCTCGAAGAGAAGGTACTCTCCTTGGGGGACCAGCCTACGAGAAACAGGTCTCCAGTGCTCCATCAGCAGGCACGTCTGTGAAGCCAACCCAATCAAGAGCTGCCCAAGAGGACACTATGACTCACTGGAACGTGTCCTCCAGTGTGGCATGCAGGAAGACAAAGGGCATTATAGGAAAACTAATAAAGTCTGAATACACTACGGGGCTCAGTTACTCACTGTGGTTGCATGTTGGCTCCGTAGTCGGGCCAAATTTCCCAGAATGCCACCAGAAAGGACGAAGAGAGGAAACTGGATCAGGGTTACACATGCCAACCCATAACTGCCTTCCCATTCATCATCTGTTATTATTATCATTATTATCATCATCATCATCATTATTAATTATTACATCTCTTTATTGGAGGGTAGGACCACATGCATGCCACAGCATACATGTGAAGTTCAGAAGACAACGTTTGAAAATTGCTTCCTTCCTTCTTACCATGTGGGTCCTAAGGCTCAGACTCAAGCTATTGGGCTCTGGGGCACAGGCCTATACCTTGATGAATCATCTTGCCCACCATCTGTAGTTCATCTTAAACTAAACTAGAATTCCATTGATATTTTATGTTTAAATGGGTCACACATCAGAGCGCCGGGCCATACCCAAGACCCAGCTGTCTTTGGCTCCCATTGCTGCCAACACTAAGGAAGTGTGTTGCTAAAGCGTTACAGTCTCCAAGCTCTTGTCTTAGGGTTACAAATGCTACAGTGAAACGCCATGACCTGGGGAGGCAAGACGGGGTGTGTGTGTGTGTGTGTGTGTGTGTGTGTGTTTTGGACTTACATATCCTGAGTCACAGTCCGTTGAAGGAAGCTGAGGCAGGAACTCGAATAGGGCAGGAACCAGAAGACAGAAGGTGACGCAGAGGCCATAGAAGAGTGCTGCTTACTGGCTTGCTCCTCATGGCCTGCTCAGCCTGCTTTCTTATAAAACCCAGAACCTCTAGCCCAGGAGAGGCCCCACCCACAATGGGATAGACACTCCCCCATCACTCACTAATCAAGGAAATGTCCTACAGGCTTGCCTACAGCTGGATTTATGGAGGCATCTTTTTTTTGTTTTTTTCTATCCTATCAGATAACTATAGCTTGTGTCGAGTTGACATAAGGCTAGTCAGCACATCTCCCTCTTTCCCAATGTCATTTCCATGGAGAAAAATGATCATTTTCAAAGCCAGGACAGGCCCCTAATTTGTTCGTTATGCCAGGCACACACATGGCAGGCACTAAAGCAGTACTTAGGAAAGAAGCCCAAGTTCAAGCCTAAGGAAGTGACCCACACAGAAGGCTATGCTCATCCCTCCCCCTGGACAAGGCAGCACCATGGTACCCATCCAAAGAAGGAAGACTTCCTCGGGCACACTGGGTGGAGGGGATGGCTAGCTTCCGGAGATGCTGCCTTTGGGAGGCCCACGTTTATGTGGGAACCTTGGGAACCTAATGGGGGTCATAAAAGGCAAGACTGACTCCCTCAGACCATTCCCTTCTCCTCAAGCAGACTCCTGCCAAGGAGACGACTACCTCTGCCTTTGAGTGTGGTAGCCAGACTGGATGCAAAAAAAAAAAAAAAAAACATGACACGCTATAAGAATTTCTCGGGTGATTTGGGTCACCCGTCGCCTGGCACATAGCGAGTACTTCCTGGATGCTCGATGTCTCCAGGGCTGTCACTTTCTGAGTACCAAGCCATGTGCTAGGGAGATAGAAGTTCCCCGTCTAACCTTTCCAGATACTTACCATTCTCATTTTATAGACGAACGAGAAAGCCAAAGACCTTGAGAAGTGTTCCAGCTCACAGCCAGGATAAAGGTTTCAAAGCGCAAAGCCATCTACGTTCACCTAAGGTTTCCCCCTCCCTCCAAGCCAGAGCCTTCTCCTAGGTAGTCCTTAAACACCTTGGAATTGCCGCCTCCTCTGCAGAGGCATCCCAGGCTCATTCCTTCATCCGTGCAGACAGCAGTAATCTTCAAGCTTCTCTGTTTTAAAACTTAATTTGCCAGTTTTTCCTTTAAAGATACCTCTGATATTCCTGCAGCCCATCAGCCTGGACAGGCCACCAGGGCAGACTCCTGGGAAAAGGATGCTTATTGAAAACATTCAATTAGCTAAGTTTGAAGAATGCAGCCCTGGATGCTCCAGGTCGATGCTTGGAGGTTTAAAGCCACCCTCCCCTACCCCACTTCCATCTTTTAATAGCCTTTTCCATATTTATTGCTGCCCTCTCCAGACACTTCGGACATATCCAGCACTTGGTATAATTTGATATCTGCCCCGTCCCCAAAGCGCCTCCTCAACAAATGCTCACCCGATGCTATAGTATATTTAAGAGATTTACTTTCCTTGCTACTAAATGGAGGCCTCAGGAAAAGCAGACTCATTCCAGGCTGAGGACCTGCTTTGGCTGCCCAGTGACCTCCAACAGGAACGTTTTAATACATCACTTATTAAAATGGACCTTCAGCCTTGGCCCAGGGCACCCGGGCAGCTCCAGGCACTAGCTGACCACATCCATACGCTGCCCCCTTCTGACCCCTGACGCAGTCTGTTGTGCATGATGGTGAAGCAGGCAGAGTTTCAGAACAACACACCAACACAAGGACCTTTAAAGGCTGAAGGACAATGGCTGAACCAGGGAACAGAGCCAAAGTCTTGTCTGCATCCCCATCCTGGGCGGTGAGCTCTGGGTTCCAATCCTGCCTCTGCGGCTAACAAACCAAGGCACTTTGCAGGCGTTATGCTTTCGGAGACCTGCTTTCTATTGTGCAGCCAGGGTATAAACAGCACCCCAACTGTAGGGCTGCTGTGAGTCTGGCATTCAGTAAACATTCAAGTGGTGCAAGGTGGTCTTTTTTTTTTTTTTTTTTTTTGCTGGGCCTTGGCTTCTTTGGTGGCTGGTAAGTGAATGTCACTGGGTTTCTAGGATTGCTGAGACAACCACATGAGAAAACAGACAAGAAGGTACTTGGTGACTGCAGTGCTGTGGCCGGAAACCACATCCCCAAAACAACCTTTTCATCTGGTCTCTATCCCTCTTCAAAGATTATTGTTTGAACAAAAAGCGGGCCCTAATACCCTCTAGCCTTCTAGTGGGAGAGTACATGGCATTGCTTGGTCTATAGAGATAGAGCCTATAGACCTTCAGCTCCAACCGGGAGTGCCTGGGATCAAAAGGGAAGACAGGAAGGTTCTAGAAGAGGACCATGTGCCAGGGAAAGTGAAGTTGGCACTGCCAGTTCCCACCCCCTACCCCCATCAGTCCCAGTAATGACAGCAGGATGAAGAGCCCTGGGCTGGGACCTGCTAAGGCTGTCAGACATAAGAAGGGAGATAAAACAGTCGCCCTCCCCTCCCAGGCCCCCTGGAGCCCCTCTTCTGCACCCCCTCCTGTGGGGACTCTTACCTGATGTCTGAGTCACACTCAAGCTCCCGTCACTGTGATCTGTGTTGTGACTCCCTGGCTGACAGCTTTACAACAAACACATTAAAAGCTCCAGGCAGTAGGGGCTTCTAAAAGCAAAACAGCCCAGAGGAAGTGGGGGGGGTGAGGATAACCTCTCCTTTGAGCCAAAACCCTCCTGCCAAATCCTCTCCCCCCACCGAACCCTGACCCATCTCCTGCCTCCAGCTACCACCCCACCATGCTCAACAAGGTTTTCTAATGGGTGATTAGAGGCAGGAGCAGCAGGTAGCTGGGACCTCCTGGCTATGCCTCCCCAGAGAGCAGATTCCTCAAGCAACTATGGGCTCTTGAAGGCGCAGAGGGAGTGTATCCACAGCCCAGCCTCCGATGTTGTGCAGTGGGTGTTACCAGCGGCCCAGTGTGGAAGGTTTTGGCGTACCAAGTGTGGATACTCTTCTTCTTCACCCTATGAGGCAGAAGCTGAGCTATGTGCCCTTTGCAGATCAAGCAAGCAAGGCTTGCAGAAGTTCCAGTTCAGAGAGCAAGGAACTCAGAGCTGGGGCCTGAACCCAAGTCCAGCCTCCCAGGATGGCCAAAGCCTCAGGGAAGCCAGAAGGAGCCCGATTTGCAAAATCCAAAGCCCACTGAATCAGCCATTCTGTGGGCATAGCTTGGCCTATCCAGCCCGTTGGCAGATGCCCCTCTCCCCCAAATTGTTTCCTCCTACAGACCAAAGCCACCATCTCCTTAGTTGGGTCAGATGGACGTGAGTACCCAAGAAACAAGGCCAGAGAGAGAGAGAGGAGACACAGGAAGAGTTCTTTATTGTACATTGGAGAAATAGCCCTGTGTGCTGATTCAAGGTGCAACATACAGAATATAGAATTAAGAAAAGAGGAAAATGGGGCTGGGGACCTCTTGAGGTCCAAAGTTGCAAACAAACCAAAAGAGAGAGAGAGAGAGAGAAGGAAAAAAAAAAAGGTAAAAGATTCCTCACGCAAGAGGCATTTTTTGCAAATACCATGCAAAACAGCAGCTGGCGAGCCTTAAGAGAATCCCTATAAACAACAGAAAAGACACTCCAAGCATTCCTGTACAAGGACTCAGAGCACAGAAGAAAAAAAGAAACCAAAATGCCTTTTGGCGTTTCCAGATATTTGGCACTCTTGTGATTACATGTGTTTGTGTGTCTGTGTGTGTGTGTGTGTGTGTTTTACAGTCCATTAAAGGGAATAAAGTGACACAATTTCAGAGAAGGAAAGAGGGGGCTCACACAAGAGACCCCCCCCAGGGGAGGTTAGAAAAAGATCAAGCATTTTTCCTTTGTTTTTCCTGTTTTGTTTTGTTTTGTTTTTTGTTTCCTGACATATAAAACCCATTGTTGGTGTTAACCTGGGCTACGCGCTTTGCTGCAACAGAGCAGCCCAGGCTGTACAGCTCATCTCTTCAGAACAAGACAAGGCCCTTCTTAAGCATCCTTCCTTGGAAAAGCTGCCTTCTGCTTTTAAAACACATTTCTGATAACTTCAAAAGATGACTGAAGTACAACAATGTATACAGAGATCACTTTTTCCCAAATTTTCTTTTGTACATCCAAGAATAAACAACATTTAAAAAATAAAAGTGGACAGCAGGTCACATCCAAGTGCACAGGATCATTTTTGCAAGATTAAATAATGTAAACATTTGGGACAGCCAAATCAGCAGAGAATGGCAAGCACCTTCGTGTAACTCGGTGCTGCTCTCAGGAAGTGGTTCAAAATCCACATCTATAATTGCACAATATTTACCATATATAAAAAGAAACAGGTATTAATTTTGACAAATAGCTGCAACTGAGACTTTTTTCTTTATATGTGTGTATATAGTGATTTTTAATTTTTTTTTTAAACTTTTGTTTTTGTAGAGGAGCCCAGAGCCTCCTCCTTCTCCTCCTCCTCCTCCTCCTCCTCATCCTCCTCCCACCTCATCTGTCTCCCGGCCTGACATGAGACACAGGTTGTTGATTTCATCGTAGGTAGCAAGCTAGTAATAAATTTCAAAGTGCTTTCTCCTCCTCATGCTTTTTGTCAGTAACTGTTACGGCCAGTCACTCTTCTTATTCCTTCCCTCAACTCATTGTCTTTGGGGCAGTTAGACACCAGGAGGTGCCTTGTCGGTCATATTTTTCAGCACGTCATCAATCCTATCGTCTTCAATAACAACTGCAAAAAAAAAAAAAAAAAAAAAAAAGAGGGGGGAGAGAAAGGTGAGAGAATTCGGGCATAGCAAGGGGTCGCAGATGTTTTGTCTATGCCCACTAGTGAGGTGCAGAGGTGAGCGAGGAAAGACGGTTGCCTGCTCCACGCAGGGTGAACAACCCCACCATGACCCTATGCTCCCTTCCCTGCCTGGCTCTGTACTGATCCACTCACTGCCTAACCCCGCATTCAAACTGGATTCTAAGAAAAAGCGAGCAAGAGGGAGCCATCCCAGTCGCTAGACTGCAGCCCCAGCGCACTCTGGCCCAGTCCTTCCACAGCCCTGGGCATCCATTTACAAAGTCTCCTAGGCCGAGAAAGGAGGGGGGGGAGGGGATGGGGGGAGATGCGCTGAGGTCTTCAGGTCACTGGTTCCCGTGGCCCAGGCCAGGTTCGAAGAAAGCCAGAGCCGGGAAGAGAGGTTGGGATCAGTTTCTACGTCGATCCAAGGCTAGAGAGTTCAAACCTGGCCTGCGCGGGTACTCCCCACCCCCACCCCCGCTCCGGGGGCTCCCTCTCTGAGCCCTGAGCCCGTGGCCTCCGCCCCTCCGCTCTCCGTGCCACCGCGAAGGGCAGAATCTCCCTTCGCTGTCGCCCCAGGCTCTGCCTTCGGGCGGCTGTCTCTTCCGGCTGTCTCTCTGTCTCCTCTTAGCCTTTCTCAGTCCCTCCACCTGTCCCTCTACAAGATGATCAGATCGCCTGTTCAGGTCTCTACGCGTGGGTCTCTCGGTCGGTCATCCTCATTGTTTCAGCTGCCTTAGCGTCCTCCCAAGACTTGGGTCTGCGGCTCCCTACTCTCCCAATACTGCTCCCTCGCCAAAGCTTTGTCTCTAGCTCTCAGCCAACCTCGGTCCCCCGAGTATCTCCTCTCATTCACCTCGGCACCCCAGTCTCGGTTAGGGCAGCACCCTGCGTCTCGGTTTCTCTGGGGCTTCTCCAACTCCAATATCCCAGGCTAGACAAATCTTTTCCCCACTAGCAAGTAACAGTGGAAACCCCTTGCGACTCGAACGCCCCTCACCTTCCCCTCCGGAGTTAAGTTCCTTCCCCCGCAGCTCCCTACGCAGACCCCTAAGGAGCCCCGGGACCCCCTCCCCCAGGGTGGCAGAGCTGAGCGAGTGCAGATGCGACTCCACTGCGGAAAAAGGGGGAGGGGGCATGAAATCTGAAAGCAAACTTTGGTGCAGTTAAGAATGCGGGTATAACCTTTGGGCCTCGGCTGCAACTAGAAGCCACCACGCCCCCTGGGTGACCCCGCTGCTGGCCCGGGCAGATGCAGACGCAAGCCCGAGGCCGGATCCATCTTCCACCGCGGGAGGGATCGCTAGATTCTGCAGGTCCCCAGACTGCGGGGACCCCCTGCCCCCTCACCAGGCCACAGCACCAGCACCGCAGGAGGTAAGGGGCGGAGAACTCACCCCGCTTGCTCCGGCCGATCTGGCCCAGCTTGGGCGGCCGCTTGTTCTGCCCGGCGCCGAAGAAGTTGTTGGTGTCCTGCAGGCGGCAGGAGAAGATCTGGCCCACGTCGCCGCCGTCGCCGTAGGGGCTCAGCTTCTCGTCGCCGTACGGCAGCACCTCCGACATGGTCGCGTCCGGGGGCTCCGAGGCAGCACCTCCTCCGCCCGCGTCCCCGCCCGCGGAGGACAGGGTCAGCGGCACTGGGGCCGGGGATGGCCGGCCGGGGACGGCCCTCGGGGCTGCCGCGGCGCTGGGGCCGGTGAGAGGCTGGGGGACACCGCTTGGGGCAGGAGCGCGCAGCCCGCGCGAGCGACCCAGCGAGCGCCCGCAGCTGAGCTGCGCTGCGCTCGGGCTCCGCGCGCGAGTGGCTGCTGCTCCAGCAGCGGCGGGCAGGACTCACATCCTCGGCGCGCTCCGGCGCGGGGCGGGGGCCGAGCCGGGCGGGGCCGCGACGCGCGGGGAGGAGGGTGTCCCTGCGAGCCCGGAGGGCGCGGGACCGAGGGGAGCGCACCCCGGGGAGCGCGCGGGCCGGTACTGCCGCGGGTGCGGGCGGCGGCGACTAGGGGACTGGGAAGCAGCAAGAGGCGGAGGGGGAGGGGAGCGAGGAGGAGGGAGGGCAGGGGGAGGAAACCCGGAGGGAGGGAGGCAGGGGAGGCAGGGAGGGAGGGAAGAAGCCAAGAGGGCGACGGGGAGAAAAACAGAAAGATAGAGGGAGGCGGGAGGAAGGGGGGATGAGGAAGGAGAGAGAGAGAAAAAGAAAGAAGAGGAGACGAGATCTGGATCGGAGAGGCAGAGCAGAGAAGCAAGAGGAGGGAGAAATAGAGGGTCGGAGAGGGAAGGAGAAGAGAGGGGTAAAAGGGAGGCAGGGACAGAGGAGCAGCTAGCTAGCTGCCAGCAAGAATGCCAGCCTAGGCTAGATCAAGGCGCCGGAGGAGGGCGGGAGGAGGGGACCCGTGGGCCTTGGGGAGAGATCCCTGGAAGCCAAGCGACGTCACGGGGCCGCGCCGGACCGCGGCTGGCTTCCTGCCCCCGCCCCCTGTCCGCTCCGTCCCGCCCGCGCTGAGGGGCCCCGGTGCGCCTTGCCCCGCCCGGCCCGCGCCCCTCCCGCGCGGTGTTTACCCGACCCGGAGCCTGTGCGCGCCGGCTCGACTAGCTGTGACTCCCAAAGGGAACCCAAGGCAGCTGGAGGGGAGGGGGACGCACAGGCGGGCCGGGAAAGACGCCCATGCTGACCTCCCTGGAGGCTAGTTACAGAGGACAAAGATTCAAGGGCTGCCGACGACCCGCGGCACACCTCTCCCTTCCGCCCCCTAATTGCTTGTGCCTTACTTAGACCCTCCTGGGCATCCCTAAGACCTGCTGTTCTGCCCCCTTGCTCACTAGATCTGCCAGGAAGGCCTTTTCTTCACTTCTTGTCCCTCTGTGCTGGGCCCTGGTTCCCGGCGGGACAAGAAGGAAGGGAAAGGGGACAGCCCCGCCTCCTGGAGGATAAAGGAGAGCCTCATTACTCCGGGCTTGCCGGGGATACCCGACTCCTAGCGCCCTCTGACTCCGCTGGGGACGCCCAAGCCTGTGGTCCTCTGCCCTCCGGGACCTCTCTTATAGCAACAGTCTTAATAAAGCTCTGGGGAGAGACTGTAGCCTCAAAATCAAGAGCGTGCTTTCTGTACCCTGGGAGGGAGACCCGGGAAGCCCGAGAGGCCTAGGAGGAGCATCTGCCCGCCAGATGGTAACTCCAAGGGGGCAAGGTGCCTGAGTAGCGCTCATTATCCTGCCTGGGCCCGAGCACCTGCTCTCCCCAAGGAGCCCAGACCTGCTCAGCAGAGCTGACCTAACCCCAGAGAAGGGTTACCAGCCCAAGGTCAGCAGCCTGCTGTAGGAGGCAGGGCTAGGAAGCTAACCCTCGGCACCAGACTCCTAGCTCACCTAGCACCCTACCCATGCCCGGGAGAAAGGGGGGGGGGGCGGATCTTATCAACATCAGAAGAAGTTCTTCAGGTTCACCCTTAACCTCTAGAAAACTCCAATGAGTGAGGTTGAAAGAAAAGGGGGAGATTAGTGGTGTTAAGTGTGGAAGATGGGCTTCCTGAGAAGACTCAGTCTGAAACCCGCCCCCCACCCCCCAAAAAAATGTTAAAGGGCTGGCTGGTTTCCAGAGGCCAGACCTCAAGGAGAGAGGAGGAAAGAGCACCGAAATAGGAGATCAGGGGCTTGACAGGTGAAATAAGCCTGGCCTCTGGGTTCGGTCCTGATCTTGAATCCCAACTCTGCAGTTCACTAGTGGTGAGACTTTGGGCAAGTGAACCGGAGTAATCTCCCCTATAATGTCAGAAGTGTGGCTGCCCAGCTGCTGATGTGCCCTCAAGACAGTTAAAGAGGGGGAAACCCGAAGTCAAGGTTTCTGAGGCAGGGCTGTTAGTAAATGTGCATTAGAAATGGCTCCCTTAGGCCTGGTGGCACTCAAAGAAAGAAAAGCAGGATACCAAGATGGGACTTGATAGCCTAGGACCATATAGTGGGGAAGGAGGTCCCCCTCGGTCATAGACCTAGGGGAGGGGAATAGGGTGAAAGCGGGAGGGAGGAAGGAATGGGAGGATACAAGTGATGAGATGGTAATTGAGTTGTAATCTGAATAAATTAATAAAATTTTTAAAAAAGAAAAAAGAAATGGTTCCCTTTGTGAGACAGTGCTGTGCATGGCTGTCTCTTTAACCATTTCCCCTCTTCAGAGATGCCTGAGTTGGGAAGCTTCTAAAGGTCAGCTAACCTGAGCCTGCAATTCATACATAAGAAACCAATACCAAGAGGGCCTGGGCTAGCTCTGAGTCCCATGGCATGCCAATGGCAGGAGCGGTAGGTCCCCAGATTGTAGGTGTCCCCCTCCACAAGCCGCCTGTCTCCAGTCACCAAGGCTCGGCTGAGGGTCTGTTCTGGGGTTAGCTCTCAAGCGCTGAGAGAGATGACAAAGGCCTAAAGTACAGGGTAATATAAACTTACAGGCAGCTCTTACATTTGTGTTACGCTTTCTGGTTTCGGCCCCTCCCCCAACCCCCAAGCATTTTTCATATCCATTATTGACCTTGTGTCTCAAAACTAAGGGGCTACCTGAGCAGGAAAATGGTGAGTGGCTTGGCCAAGATCACAGTCTAGTGGTGGCGAGCCTCCCTCCCCACCTGCCCAACGCTCTGGCTTCTCACTCCAGTCTTCTGGGGGGGGGGGAAGCATCTCTGTGATTGTTATCTTTAAAAGGTCAACCTTCAGAAGAGGGCGGGGCTGGGAGGATGGTCTAGCCCATTTTGTAGAACAGGAAGCTGGAGGTTAAGTGATCCTGCCCAGAAGACACAGGAAAATTCGGCAAGGGAAACTGGGAGTCCCTCTATCCCTCCCTCCCACTCTATCCTTGGATGTCTGTGTCACTCATTCTTTGATCTTTTGTTTCTTCCGGACTTTGGTTGGGCATCCCTCTAGCCTGAGTCCACACATGCCTTGGGACTCCATCCCTACCTGTCTCCACCCCCAGAGGCCCACAGTTGTGTCAAAGACACAGATCCTGGTGGTAAAGTAAGTAGAGATAATGACCATACTGTTCTGTGCCTAAAAAGGAAGTCGCCATTGCAAGGTCTGGGGCCATCAAGTTCAAATCCCTGCCCTGTCACTCCCTAACCACAAGAGCTAGTCACCTCTCTGTGCCTCTGTTTCCTCTCCTATTGTTATTGTTTAAATATAAATTTACCCACAAGTCCCTGTGCTCAATATTTGATTCCCAGATGGAGGCACTATTTCACATCTGGACGCTTCAGGAGATAATGCCTAGCTGAAGGAAGTAGGTTGTTGTTGGGGACATGCCTCCCCCTCCCCTCCGCACCCCATATAGGATTTCTCTGTGTAATCTTGACTGTCCTGGACTCACTTTGTAGACCCAGGCTGGCCTCGAACCCACAGAGACCCACCTGCCTCTGCCTCCCGAGTGCTGGGATTAAAGGGTTGGGGATATGCTTTTGAAGGTGCTCTCTGTCCCCAGTTTCCTCGCTCACTGACTCTGGTACCCATGAGATGACCATCCTCTATCATATACCTCCTGTGACCATGTAGTCCTTACTGTAAGAGCACAGAGTCACTTGGCCATGAAATGAAGCCTCAGAGCTGTGAGCTAAAATAAGCTCTCTCCATACGTTTTTCCTGTCTAGAATTTTGTCACAGCAATGCACAGTATGCTGGTGCCCTGTAAACTGGAGTTTAAAAAAAAAAAAAACCCATTAGTTATACTCAGTGGTCTCCTTTGTAAAAGGAGGTCAGTCACGCGTGGTGCCTGGGACATAGAATGCCCTCAATAAATTGTTGTAAGCAATTATCTTTCTTTGTGGCTTTGTTGTTTTTGCTTTGTTCGGTTGCCTATCTGGTTTTTTGAGACAGGGTCTTACTGTGGAGCCCTGGTTGAAATTCAGAGATCTACCTCCTGAGTGCTGGCATTAAAAGTATGTGCCATGCCACATCTTGTAGCCAGGCAGGACTTCCAGTGAAGGGGGGGGGGGCGGGGGGAGCAGACATCAATCCACCTACAAAATCCTCAACCCAAAAGTTGTCCAGCCTACAAGATGTGTAGAGATAAAAGATGGAACAGAAATTGAGGGAATGGACAACCAGTGACTGGCCCAACGTGAGACCCACCCCATGGGGGAGAGACCCAACAACCCCTGACACTATCAATGATCCTGTGCTATCCTGGCAGACAGGAACCTAACATAACTGTCATCTGAGAGGCTACATCAAGCAGATAATGGAAACAGATGCAGAGACCCATAGCCAAACATTAGGCAGAGCTCAAGGAGTCTTGTGGAAGAGTTAGGGGAAGGACTGAGGGAGCTGCAGGGGTCAAGGTCACCACAAGAAGACCTACATAGCCAATTATGGGGGCACACTGAGACCGAACCACCAGCCAATGAGCATGCATGGACTGGTCCTAGGCCCCCTACACATATGAAGCTGATGGGCTGCTTTGTCCTCAAGTCCCCTAACAATTGGAGCAGGGACAGTCTCTGACTTAGACTCTGTTGCCTCCCTCTGGATCCTGTTTTCCTAGCAGGGCCGCCTTGTCTGGCTTCAGTGAAAGAGAAGGCACTGAGTCCTGGTGAGACTTGATGTGCCAGGGTGGGTTAGTATCTGATGGAGGGGGTGGAGTATGGGAGAAGTGGGTACGAGGGTGGAACTGGGAGGAAAGGAGGGAGTAGGGTTTTGATTAGGATGTAAAATGAATAAATAAATTAATAAAGAAAAATATATGCTACTGTTCCTGGGAGCTTTTTCTTTTCTTTCTTTCTTTCTTTCTTTTCTTTTCTTTTTCTTTTTTTTTTTTTTTTTTTTTTTTTTTTTTTTTTTTTTTTTTTTTTTTCCTTTTTGACAAGGTCTTAACTATGTATCCCAGGCTGACTGAAGCTCATGGTCCTCCTGCCTCAGCTGGGGTTGTAGGTGAGCAATTCTAGCTCTTTGTGGCTTTTAAATGAATTGCTTCTCACTCTATTCCTCTGCCTATACCATAGATTGGGAAGCCTTGGGAAGAGAAGGGCCCAGCTTCCTTTCTATCCTCTGTGATGAGGTAGAAGGAGAAGGCTGGGACTCTGTGAGGCCCTACGTTCAATCCCAGCACTAAAAAGGAGAGAGGGCACCAAATCCCACATAGACAAAAAGTGCCTGAAGCCAAGGCAAAGACCCAGAGCCTCCTCTTGACTTCCTCTTAGATTTCACCTGAAGTTTCTTCACTGGGCCTAGACATATCCATGACTCCTTCCAGCACATTCTATCATTATAACTTTACATCAAAAGCCCCTCCTGTGCCCTGAGCACCCAGAACTGGTGAGGCACAGGATGTAAGAGTCATTATAGAGGCTCCCTCTGTCCCCATCTCCTTCCATCTTTTCATATGGGGAAACTGAGGCATAGACAGCAGCATCAGAAGGCAATGGCAAGAGTAAGGAAGGATGTAGCTGTTGCACATCCTCTGGTGGTGGGCGTCTCCCAGGAGGCCAAGCCCAGCCTTCCACAGAGATGTGCACTGGACGTGTCACAACTTGTCATGGCTGGCTCAGACCCTAGAACATCAGTAGGAAGGAAGGTCAGGATGCAGCATTATGTTGGTGACATAAAGCTGGTCATGTCTGCCCAGCAGGAACAACCACTCTGAACCAAGAGTAGATTCAACTACACTCCTTACCACTGACTTCAGTGGAAGGAACTCCAGGGAGAGGGGAGTTATGTTCTTTGAAAGAGAGGTCACCCACCTCTCAACACACATACACACACACACACAAACACACACACACACACATGTGCAAGCGCAAATGCACTCCTTTGTCTGATCACTAAGGCTCTTTATTCACATGAAATTTTGCAAGGGAAGGCTCAGGAGCCCTAGGAAACTGCAACTGCTTCTCTGGCCAGGGTATCAAGGGCAGACCAGGAAACTGTCCCCACCACCCTGGGACACAAGCAAGAGCAGGTGGGACTTTAGGCCTGCCTGGGAGGCTTGGAAGCCTGGGGCCTTCTAAACCCTGGTGCCTGAGAGCTACCAACTGTCTGCCAGGTCGCCCCTATCCAGGGCTCCCAAGAAGCTTCAGCCCATTAAGAGCCTTGATTTGAGCTGGCTCAGCACTTAGGAATACTGGCTACTCTTGCAAGGGACCTGGGTTAGGTCCCAAAACTAACATGGAAACCCAATGTCCGATTCAGCCACCAGGCATACATCTGGTTCACAAACAGACAAAAAGTACCCAGACGTTTTTTTGTGAGTTTTTTTTTAAAGTCTTGAATTCAACTGGAATGTAGTCAAATCATGGCTGCTAAAAGGGGGGGGGGGTGACAAAAGAGAAGCTGAGCCCCATTCCAGATCAGAGAGACCACAGAGCTCTGATCTCAAGCTCCACTTCACCCAGCGATTGCTGTCTACTATACCAGAGTTAGTTAAGAAAACTTAGGTGACAGCCCAAAGCCACCCCGACAATGAAAGGCCTCAGATTCCAGTCTGGAGGCCAAGCTACATGGCACTGCCTCCATGAGGATGCCAGGAGTTAGGATAGTGGGGGCAAGCTCTTTCACCTCACTTTATCCCACCATAACCATGGAAACCTGTTCCAGGACAAAGGAGTCCGTAAAAGAAGTAATTCTGGGCCAGAGGTAGTGGCGCATGCCTTTAATCCCTGTACTCAGGAGGCAGAGGCAGGCAGATTGCTGTGAGTTCGAGGCCAGCCTGGTCTACAATGTGAATGAATCAAGGACAGCCAAGGCTACACAGAGAAACTCTGTCTCAAAAAACCAAAAGAAGAAGAAGAAATTCTCTCCCCACGATGCAAAACCTTGTGTGCAAGATTTCTAGGAGCCTGGGGATCCTTCTGACAAATGGAGAGAAGATGGAATCCTAGGAAGAGCACTGCAGCATCTCCCACCAGTGTGTCCTTGGGATAACATAGCATCATTTTGCACTTCCAGCCCAGAAGCAGTAGAACCAGCTAAGGGGGTTCTTGGATCTGGGGTCAGACCCAAGAGCACTCAACCCCAATGACAGAGATCCTCCCTCCAGCTGCTGACTCCAGGCTCCATATAGAAAGCTAATGAGCAATACTCCGGATGCCCCCTCCCCCATAGACTGTCATGTGAGAAAGGGCTCCTTTGCATCATGTGGAAAGACTGTGAGTCCCAGATGAGGAAGATGAGTTGCCCTCCTAAAGACAACTGCCACTCATACGTACTGAGACCAGACCTCCGGACACAAGCTCTTCTTAGGGAACCAGCGGAGCAGGAGTTAATGGAGGCGAAGCAGGAGGCCAGCATCCAGTGCCACACTCTTCCTCCCTCTTATGTAACCTGGAGACAGCACTGCCCTCCGAGCCAGAATTCCTCTCAGCCATAAAAACAAGAGACTGAGGCTCAGGCAAGATACCGATGGAGTCTGTGCCTTAAGGCAAGGGCAGGGGACAACTCCATGTAGTGAGTGAGTCCCTCTGGGTCTGTAGAGATGGGCAGAAATTCCCATGTAACAGGAAGAGCTGGTGGCTGAAGGGCAGCCCATGCAGGATTAAGGAGACCCTGCCTGGCAGCTTGGTCCAAGGGCTGGGGGCAGATCTGCCCAGGGGGAGGAACTCTGGTAATGGAGGAAGACCCACAGATACCAGCAGGAGCAGAATCCTAGAGGTTAAACAGCCTTAGGGAAGAAGGAGGAAGAACGGATGAGAAGGGTCGGAGTGAAGGAGGAGGTGGAGAAAGGGCGTCTGGGGGCAAAAGAGGAAGCACTAGAAAAAGAGGTGAGCACAGGAGAGAGGGGAGGAGAGCTGGCCAAGAGCCAGGCTGGGGTGAAGTTAGAATTTCTCCCAGAGAAAAATCGAAAGCAAAAATCTGTGTCACACGGGCTTTTTTCTCCCCAAGCATCCTTCCCCAGCGTGAAGTCATGCGCATATTTTAAGACTGTTTGATGCATTGTGCATATTTAGTTGTTGAGCAAAGGAATGGTGGCTAGGGTATTTAGAGATGTGAGTGCCTGGGAAACTACAGATGGAGAAATGTGAGCAGCCCCTCCCCCCTTTTCCTTCCCCCACGTCTCCAAATTCTCACGTTCTCAACCAGTGTCCACGAAGAAGGTGGAAAATAGGGAATTTCTGTTTCATCCTTACCGGGCTGGGCCAAGGTGGTCCTGGGATCAGCAGCCCAGTCTCCTCCTAGGTCTTCTCTCAGGCTCCCCAGGCCTCTTCCCAGGCTTCAGGGGTCAAGAAAATTTCACAGGCCTCTGATGGCAACCTGATTCCTAGCCAAGGTCCCCGGAAGTCCTCAACTGTGGGAGCACATCTCCACCTGGTGGTCAGATCAGACGCTGCACTATTGAGACGCCTCGCACTTGAGGCTGGGGCTGGGGAAGGGTGGCGGATGAGTAATCCATTGCAAGCATCGCTTGAAGAGCCCTCTTAAGAGGCATCTGGCTAAAGAGGGAAGGCTGTGAGGAGCAGGAAGATGTACCCATTTGTATCCCCAGGCACTCAGATGCCGGGCACATTAAGCGCCTCATACACATGTGTCGAGCTCTGCTGTGGTCCCCACGCGCCACAGCGGTACCGGAATCTGCTTTGAGGCCCCTAATATGAAGTGATGGTCCCTGAAGGCACTGAGGAGGAAGAGTAGAAGCCGCGAAGGGCCTCCCTGGGATGCCTGCCTATGTTACCAGTCCGGCCTTGCTCACTCCAATCAGGGAAGGGAAATGCCAAGTCCCTCGGCTGGCATCTGGAAAACAATGAGGCAGCTGCAGGGAAGTGACTAATGAGCGCTTCGGGGAGCAATTCGGGACATCATGCACGGAAACTTATCTCATTCAAAATTGTTAACTTAACGCTATCTAATTAGAGAGGAAATGTGCTGAGCTCTCCAGCTTTCCACAAACGCCATCCTGCGGCTGAGGCACAGCTAGGCCAAAAAGAAGGCACTCCGCTCACAGGAGAGCTCCCAAACACCTCATCCCCTCTCCTCTCCATCATGTCAGTATGTAAAATGTCCGAGCTGGATGGAGCTTTGGAGTGTCTAATCCAACTGTCTCCTTACATAGTTAGAACTGGGGACCAGAGAGGTTTCCAACTGGCTGGAGATCACACAGCAGCCAGGCATAGAGGCTGCTGTGGGGGGGTGGGGGGCGGGTTGGGGGAGGCTGAGTTCATTCTGAGCTGTATGGTAAAACATTGTCTCAAAAGGAAAAAACAGACAGACAAACAGCAATGGATCCAGGACCAAAGAAAACTAATATTTGAATTTTTGTGCTCTCTGTTTGGACCAGTTACCATAATCTGATAATGGTGCCCTGGCTTTCCTGTGTGGAATCCTCAAGTCTCTGGGCAAGTCACAGTACAGGATGTCCCTCCGATGCAATTCACATCTCTTGGTACACAGGACCTAAAAGAGGCCCCTCAATTACCAACCAAGTCACTGTCCTCATCCATCCGTGGTCCAGAGGCCAGCTCCTCCAGGTAGCTTCACTCCTGTTCCTTTCACTGTGTTATTAAGTCCGTGAACAGGTGTGAGGTTGACCACCATTGTCACCTGCATTTAGAATTACCTAGGTCACTGGTTCGCAACCTTCCTAATGCTGCGGCCTTTTAGTACAGTCCCTTATGTGGGGGTGACTCCCAACCATAAAATTATTTTTGTTGTTACTTCATAACTGTAATTTTGCTGCTGTAATGGATAGAAATGTAAATATCTGTTTCCTCATAGTCTTAGGTGACCTCTGTGAAAAGGTCATTCAACCTCCAAAGGGGTTGCAACCCATAGGTCGAGAACCAGTGACCTAGGTGAACTACCCCAAGTATGTCTGTGACCCACTGAATGTTGGCATTAGTGTCCTATGGGCTGAACTCTTGGACTGACTGGGCTCTTGGACTGAATAAAAAGGAGGAAGGGGGGAATGGAGAGATGGCTCTTCCAAAGTTCAATTCCCAGCAACCACATGATGACTCACAACCATCTATAATGAAATCTGGTGCCCTCTTCTGGCCTGCAGGTGTTATATGCAGGTAGAACGCTGTATACATAATAAATCTTTGGGGGGGGAGGGGCAAGAAAGCAAGCTGAACTTTCACATTTCTCTGCTTTGTAATCTGCACAGATCTGAGCAAGATGGCTCACCACCATGCCTACCCCGCCATGATGGACTGTTTCCCCTTAAACTATGAGCCAAAATAAGTCCTTTCTCCCTTAAATCGCGTTTGTCAGGTAGTTAGTTACAACAACAGGAAAAGTAATTGATACAGGAAATCTGTACCAGAAGTGGTGAGGCCATTGCTGTGATAAGCCTGACCATGTGGTCGAAAGACTGCTGAACTGGTTTGCAGAAGGAATAGGGAAGAGTCTGGATCTACAGCCTAGAATGCCCTAGAATACTGTGGAAGGATCTTTTTTTTTTTTTTTTTAAAGATTTATTTACTTATTATGTATACACCATTCTGCCTGTACACCAGAAGAGGGCACCAGATCTCATTATAGATGGTTGTGAGCCACCATGTGGTTGCTGGGAATTGAACTCATGACCTTTGGGAGAGTAGTCAGTGCAGTCAGTGCTCTTAACCTCTGAGCCATCTCTCCAGCCCTCCTGTGGAAGGATCTTAAGAGGCCATGGAGATGCAACTCTGCAAGAGCAGGATTTAGAAAGAAAAAAATTTATATAGACAACAAAACTTACCAGGGTTGTCAACATGATGCCGAATAAACATGCAAAAATGCAAGAGTTACGGGGCCATAGAGGCTTGCAGCCAAGTTCCAGAGAGCAAGGGAATTCAGCCAGTGTGTGCAGCAGGTTCAGGTTCCCTGTGAGGACCTAAGAAGCCATAGTGTGAAACCATCAAAGTAAAGCCTGACAGCAGTAGAGATTCCCCTCCCAGGATGCTGGAGATGCCAGGATCATAGGATAAACAGAAAGGCTGTACTGTATGCTGCAGGTGGCAGGGCTGGAGATGCACAGCTGTTTAAGCCATTTGGAGAACAGATCATGCCATCAGTCCCAGATGCTGGACTGGGGCTCCGGGGTTGGGTGTCTGCCATGCAGGGTTTGGGTCTTGCTTTGGAATCATCTTTCTTTGTTTTGATTCTGTCCCTTCCCATATTTGCCCTCTGTCATTGTGTATCAGAAATACGGAACTCAATTATTTTATAGGGGCTCACAGTTGGAGAGTTTGCCTTGAGTGTTAGGCAAGACTTTAAGACAATGTTGGTGCTGTTGAGATTTTTTTGAGGACTTCCAGAGATTAACTCAACACATTTTGCACTGAGATGCCCATGGGGGTGGGGGTGGGGGAAAGACTGTGTGCTTAATGTGATGTGTTCTGTGTCAAGTTAACAAGGAGTGGGCTAATCTTCACTGGCAATTTCTCTGTATTAGAATCACCTAGGAAACTCATCCCTGAGTGTGTCTGGGAGGGCATTTCCAGAGAGGCCTAACTAAGGAGAGGAGCCCCGCCCTGAACTGGGAAGTACCATCCTACGGAGAAGGAGAGTTCATTTTCCTCTGCTTGCCTGCCTCACCACGATGGACGGTTTCCCTGTAAACTGAAAGCCAAAAGATGTCTTTCCTCCCTCAGGTTTTTCTGCTCAGCTGTTTGTTTGCAGCGATGAGAAAAGTGACCAAATATGTCAACCGCAGCTAAGATCTTGGGCACTGGAGTACTGGGCCCCCAGTTCAACCCTATTGCTCCCTGTGTATTTGGTGAGACATTCCACCTCCCTGGGTCTTGTTTTCCTTTTATGTAAAGTAAGAATAATATGATACAGACATACATGCTGTATTCCTAGCACTTGGGAGGCTCAGGTAAGAAGACCAAGAGTTCAAGGCACCCCAGCACTTGGGTGGCAGAGGCAGGCAGATCTCTGTGAGTTCTAGGTCAGCCTGGTCTATAGAGCAAGTTCCAGGACAGCCAAGTCTACACAGAGAAACTCTGTCTGGGGCGGGGAGTGGGGAGGGAAGGGCAGTTCAAGATGTGCCTGTGCTGCAGAACGCTGTCTCAGAAGACAACAAAAGGAAACACAACTTACTCCCAGGTGAGGAAGGATCAGAATATCTTACCGACAGTGTGAAACTCACACTCCTTAAAGGAAACTAAGGAGCATAGTCCTTCCCCTAGACCTGGGCAGTAAGGCTAGGACCAGTACTAGATGAGAGTGTATCTTGAGATCTTAGCTGAGGGACACCCAAGCCAGGCCAGGGCAGGATACAGAGGCTAGGAAGGAGACACTCAGAGCAGTCTCCAGGGTGGACAGACAGTCGGGAACGGAAGGCACCACAAGGACTTTGGGAGGCAGGCTAGTCTGCATGAGCAAGAGTAGGGACCAGCACGATGTGGTTAAGGAAGCGGGCTCAGAAATTCCAGGCAGGGAGATGAGCTTGGAGAGATGGCTTCACGTCCTCATAGTAGGTGGGGCTTGAGCCTGTGGGTGGCAGTGAACTTGAGAAGGGCTTAAGCAGAAGAAGGGCATAAATGATTTAAATGGATCATTCCAGACTCGCCTTTTCACAATGACACACTGCCCTTAGATAAGTTGCTTCTAATGGCCAGAGGATCTACTCCAACCAGAACAACCTCAGACGACTGTAGTATGTGTTGTGTGTGTGTGGTGGTGG
>OU015754.1:71496403-71510851 GCA_907169655.1 Acomys percivali | reverse complement strand
GTGTGTGTGTGTGTGTGTGTGTGTGTGTGTGTGTGTTTGTGTGTGTACACGCACACACAGACATAAGCTGTGTCTCTCGCTCCGTGTGTGATACCCTGTTGTTATGACACTGGATGAAGGTCCTCAGCAGAGGTGGCTGCCATGTTCATGGATTCTCCGTCCTCTAGAATTGCTAGAAATCCACCTGTCAAGTTTCCTGCTATAGGAACAGAAAACAGACTAAGAAAATGTCCTTATGTGGTATCCAATGAGCCAAAATACTGTGTCTCCTGTCCTGCCAACTAGGACTCGTTTCTTGATGAATACGATGCACTGAAACACGCTCTAGGCCCTTTTAGGACAGAGCTGGGCGTCACTCATTTTACATTGGCAGGCACAAAATACACAATGTTTGACGGATGGACAAACGCCCTTCAGTGACATCCAACTCCACAGGCCCTCCTGCCCTACAGGGTTCCTTAGCGCCAGGGCCACAGCCCAGCTGGACCTTCCATGGCTTGAGGTCAGGCTTGTGAATGCCATTGGCCTATTTTTTTCATGTTTTTGTTTGCTTTTTATTTTTATTTTTTTGAGTATTTTTTTATTATTAGATGTTTGCTTTTTAAATGCTCCAATAGAATTATGAATGCACTGGGATTCTGACGCTCTTTGTGATAACTGAGTAGGTTCTCTGACTGTGGGTTCTGCACCTGCAAATTTAACCAACCACAATCAAGTGTTCATGAAAGGAATCAAACATTTATTTTCCCATTCCCTGAACAGCACAGCATAACTTTTCACCCAGTCACCTGAGACTTGCCTTGTAATATGACAATCTAGAGATGACTTCCTATGCACAGGAGGATGCATGTGGAACCTAAGAAGACTCCAGGCCACTGTACATAAGGGCTGAAGCATCTGTGGATCAGTCGCCACAGATGTCCTAGGACCCGGGACCATGGACTTAGGACAGGACTGTCTGTAGACAACTTATCTTGCTGGGTTCCCAGGCCTCGTGTGCTCCCAGCAAAGGGTGCAGCCTTTATACTTGGGCTGAGGAATCCTGACCGGCCACGCTGGTTCAAGTATTGGAAATGAACCAGAGGTAGCAATACTAAGTGTGGGGAGACTACAGCCTTAGCATCTAAGGTGCCTGCATGGGTATTCCGAGCCAGCAGCAGTTAAAGAGAACTCCCACCTAGTCCTGTCTGCCAGGGATTAAAGGGACTGCAAGATGAATGACAGCCACACCAGTCCCACTCTCAGCTCCCCTTCCTAGCTCCATTTCCTTTAGCACCCCTTAACCCAATCTTGGTCGCACCTAACGGTTTAGGCTCCCTCCACCCTCTCGGAGGTAAGACCTGTAAAGTGGAAGGATCCGCTGCAGATGACAGGTGCAGGAGGGACCTGAGTCCTGAATCCTAGCACCAGGGCGATGCCCACTTCTTACCTCTGGGAGACTCATCTGCTCCTGTCTGCTCACCTGCAGGAGTCCACAGGGGTGGGGGAGGGGCAACAAGCCACCAGCTCTTCCTCCTAATCCCCTTGATCAGATTTGTTCTTGACTCTGGCAAAGGGGGGAGGAGGGGGCTCCAAACTCACCACCTAAGCCCCACTGGGCCCTTACAGCTGCCTTACAGAAAGGTCTTCACCTCACTGCAGGACTCTACTGGCCAGCCGACTCTCCCACAAGGTCAAGTCTTCCTCTACTACCTGTTCCTGCTGACCCAGAGAACCTGGGCCCCACAGGAACTGCTCGGAGTTTACTGGGCAAGGCTGTGGTTTGTTAAGCTTTTTGGTTGCTTGGAGTTCAGGTGGTGGCCCTAACTTGCTAGTGAGCTTTCCACCTATCCGCATTTTACCTCTTCTGGCTCGTACACTCATTGGCACAGCCTGTGGGCTGTGGTGAGAGTGACTCCCTTTGCAAATGCAGGGCTTCTGCGCTGCCTTTCTTTTCCAGGTTTTTTGTTTTGTGTTTGTGTTTAGCCTGCGTGCACATCTAGTACCACACAGGTCAGAAGAGGGCATGGGACCCCCAGGACTGGAGTTAGATGGCTGTGGCAACCATGGAGGTTCTGGGAACTGAATGCAGGTCCTCTGCAAGAATACATGAAGTGCTCTTAACCACGGAGCCATCTCTCCAGCTCCAGCTGCTCTGTGATGGGGTCTCACTATGTGGACTGGGCCGCCCTTGAACTTACAAGACTGGCTTGCCACGAAGCCCAGCTTCCAGTAGCAGCTGACACAATACCGAGGACATAGCATGGAATACTAATATCCTCTTGCTGCCCAGCAGTGGCCCATGCCACCTCCGCAGCTCCAGTGTTCTGAACAAAACCTGTTTTGGTCAAAGACAACAATGTCCACCAGGCCGCCTATGCAGGGCATCCCTTAAGAGTGCACTAGAGTACCCCGGGGAGGAGGCTGGCAATCATGGGGGGGCGGGGCCTCAACATCCATGAACTGTACCCCATGTTGGGGATCCCAAGCTACCTCACAACCGAGGAAGAAAACAGGTCTCCAAGATCCATCTTCCTCCCGTCACAGCGGAGCTTCTCAACTTCATCCCCGGGAAGCCTCATCTCAGGTATGTTAGTGAACAAAGCAACAGACACATGTGTCACCACAGTCTGTTTTATTTGTGCTGCTCACTCAGACACCTCATGTACTAGTGTCAGCGTGGGGAGGAAGTGCTTCTCCCCCTCACGAGGAGGACGGGTTCAGGGAAGAGAAGAGCTATAAGGATGACTTGTGGCCACACGACTGTCTCCGATCTCTTCTGCACCCACCAGTCAGGGGGTGGGTAAGGGACAGGGCTGCTGGGGCTGCTGATGGGCACAGTGATGCAGTCTTGACAGGCTCGCTGTGTGAGTGCCTGCCAGCTACCTTTCTTTGGCAAAAGCAAGCAAAGAAACTAGAAAGGCCAGAGGCCGGGACAGCAACAACCTTCACTCCCTTTCAGTGAGGCCTTTCCGCAGGGAAGCCAAGCAGTGGACACTCCACATCCACAACCCTGGTGCCCTCCCTGTGTCAAAGGAAGACACTCAGGCTGCCTGCCAATGCCCTAGGAACATCTAGAAATGCCTCTTGTCCCCCTGATGCCCTGTGTCCCACCCACATGGGACAGGAAGACATATTGACCTCACTTCCTGTTCTCTTTTTCACACATGTGAAGCATTGCTCAGTAAGCAAGTAAGAAAGAGACACACACGGCCTGCCCTGCCTGACAAGTTTTAAGAAATTCCTGCCCTAGGGAAGAAGAGAAGGAGTCTGGGCAGTCTCCAAGAGGCCATACACGTCCCTCAGAGCTCAGCCTTCCTCCCAGGCTAACAGAGTCACCACCCAGGGAGCAAGAGTCAGAGACCATCTTATTTAGTCACACACATGAATCTAGCTCCTGAGAAGGGGCCCCCACCACAGCCCCCACCAGCCGCTTGGAACTGGAAAGGGACCCGTCCAGGTTGAAAAGCAACACCCAGCTGTTGGAGAGGGGAGGCTCGCCAGTGTCCCCTCCATCCTACCTGAAGATGCAGCTACCCTGACAGGGTGAGGGACACTCGCAGTGTGACTGCCGGACTCCTAGCTGTTATACAGGGGAATCACCCTGGCAATCTCCCGCCGGCAGATGGGGCACCTCTTGGGCTCTGGTAAGGAGAGGTAACACTGGCGGCAGGAGCAGACGTGCCCACACTCGAGGAAGACACAGGACTTGAAGCTGCTCAGACACACCACACAGGCGCTCTTCAGACTGTCCCTGTCCTCAGGCGAGGCCTGGCTCAACAGCTGGGCCTCATGGTCGCGGAACTCCTCCTGGAGCTGCTCCTGGCGCAGGCGCTCCTGCCGCTGCAGGTACTGCCTCCGCAGGATGAAGAAGAGGGCGGCACAGGTGGTAAAGCCAAACACCAGGACCAGAACCTTCCAGAGCCGGACACTGGACTCCTGCCTGTGGAGCAGACTGTCAAAGTCCTGGCTGCTCAAATAGTACTGCATGCCTTGCTTGGGGGGCTGCAGGCGGACAGAGTTGTTGTCCAGGACCAGCTCGCCAACCCCCGTGAGGGTGGCCCCGACCTTCAGCATCTCCTCTGTCTCCTGGACACCTTTGGGCCTCTCACCACTGATGTAGTGGCCGATGGCATCAGTGAACGATTGTACTGATGGGTGAAACTTCTCATACACGGTCTCTAGGCCCAGATCCACAGAGTCCAGCGGCTTCAGCACGCGCACGGCCACAGCCACACCGTCCTCGTGGGGCACGAGGTCAAAGGGCACAGTGTTAGTCCTCTGGTGAATGATCTTAGAATAGTCATTCCTAAAAGAATGCAAGGACCGAAGATGAACAAAGGAGGAGCAGACGCCCGACTCTCACACGCAGGTACAGACACAGAAGCCACAGGATGAATTCTGCCAGCGTCACTGGAGGCCAGCCTCCAGATCAGTAAGTTCTAGAGCATTGAATCACCACAGTTTTAGATCCTCAGGTTTCAGTGGACAAGAGGTCACCTATAGTGTTTACTCCCTTGTGGCATGTCATGTCGTGTCATATAAATACCTGAGACAAAAATCTCATAGGAGCTAATGGGAAAATGGTTCCTCTCATGTGCTGGCACAAATGTATTTAAGCAATTCACAAGTGACTAATGTATAAATGAGCAACGGACTGCAGGTCCCTTCTGAAAACCAGACTCTGTCATGAGGAAGCGGGCCCAGGAGCCCGCACCATAACCTGCTGCCTCCCAGGTTCTGAGGGAAGTGCACAGCACACACAGGGGTGTGGAGAGGCAACCACCTGTCCCCAAGAAACTAATGACACAGCAAACCCAGGCCCAGGCCCCAAATAGGTCAAGTGAGGTGGTGGAGGGTGGACGGAGAGGACACGCACCAGAGGTGGGTTGTGCGATTCCACACCATCTTGTGTTCCTGGAGCGTCAGCCTCTGGATCACTCCCTTGCAGTTTTCCACAAACTGGCTGTTGAGCGTTTCTTTAACGGACCGCACAGCTCCTGCGGAGAGAGCAAGTATGGCACTTCTGAAGGACCACTCTGCCCTCTCTTTAGGGTCGCAGTGCATGCTGAGTTTCACTAATTAATCAACACTGTGGCATCTGTATCACTGTGAGGCACATCTGGAGAGCTCTCTGCAAAGTACCTAGTGTAAGTACCTGACTGGAGTCACATCATCTGAGACCTAACACCCTATACCACACTGAGTGTCTCTGAAGTCATCAGAGGGCCACAACGGTTTGCTCACCTTGCCCAAGACACCTTGCCCCAATGCCATTAAAAGGCTCTTATGAAGGCCAGCAGGGAACGTGCCACTAAGTCTGACAACCTGGGACCTACATGAAGGTGGGAAGAGCCAATTCCCCCATGTAGTCCTTTGACCTCCACATGTGTGGAGTGGCACTCTCACCTCTCACACAAACAAGATTGAATACATACATACACACATACATACATACATACACACACACATACACATACACACATACATGTAAAAGAGAGAGGACTACTGGAAGGAAGCAGTTGTCCCTATTCACACTAAACAAGCAAACGCACCTTCAATGACAGCGTAAGGCACACACTTTCCCGGCGCTTCTGAAAGAATGTCCTTTAAATCTTCACCCAAATGGATCTTCTTAGCTCCCTGAATGCAAAAATAAAGATATTAAGTTGGACACTGGATACCGAAATGCTCCATCAACTTAAGGTGTGGGGGAGGGGACGAGGAGACTGGACAGGAGGGAGAATGTAGAGGAAGGATCTTGTTCCGAAGTCTGGCCCTGAAAGCTGAACATACACAGGCCAGGTGTTCGTCTACATCACGGCTGGAGGTGTCGCCACCTGCTTTCCAGCTCAACAAAACACTCCTTTAACGTGAACACTTTATGTGAAAATGTAAATTGTATGAGCCACTTGGCATAATGAACTTCAGCACGGACGGGCTGGACTCTGAACAACTCCACTCACCTGCAGCTGTGTGAGAAAACACAGTCCAGGCTGACACATGGGAGCCAGGCATTCCCGACACCAAGAAAGCCACTGGGAGTAAAGTACACACTCAGCTCTGTACGTTCTGTAACCCGGCCAACAATGAAAACCTAAGCATCAGGAGTCCCGTGGCTTTCCCCAGGAATGGTTAGTCCATCCCTTTAGGAACTAACTAGGTCTCATGTACCACAGGCTGGCCTGGAGCTCAGCATGCATCTGAGGCTGTCCTTCACTTGTTTTTGTTGTTGTTTGTTCCGGGGGTGGTTTGTGTGTTTGTGTTTGGTTTTGTTTTTTGTTTTAAGTCTCACTTTGTAGCCCTGGCTGGCCTCAAATTCACCAAGTAGACCAGGGTGCCCTGACCTCAGAGATTCACCTGCGCCTGCCTCCTTAGCACGGGGGACTTGTGATCTCCCTGTCCGACCTCCTGAGCTCTTACAGCTCTGGTGTATGCCACGCCTGGCTGACAGAGAGCCGGGGGCGGACACCAGGGCTTCGCACAGGCTCAGCTGCACACCCTCAGGCTCTGGAGAGTCCATCAACTCCAGGAGTCCCTCCCGCAGCCAACCTGAAGCCAGGAAGTGGTCAGTTACCCTCTGAGCTGATCACTCCAGGGGTGACCTGGTCATTTAATTAGGTAAATGGCTGCTACTGGGTCGCCATTTGCACACTGGATCCAGTTGCCTCCTCATAAATTGCTTCTTCATTCCACAGCCCAACACTTTCCACTGCAGGACCTCCACAGTGCTGCTTTGGAGCCCTGCTGACTTCAACCCTGTGATAAAGAACTTTGGCTCTGGAGTCCACCTTTCGTACAACTGCCAAAACAAGTCATAAGCTGACGAGTTGTGAAATTTCAGCCAAAATGAAACCATCAACATGTCCTGAGCATCTACTAGTCAAACACTGAGTTAAGAATTAAGATATTAATAAGATATTATTATAAATAATATATATTACATATATTTATATATAAATAAGATATTAAGCCGAGTATGATGGCGCACACCTTTAATCCCAGCACTCAGGAGGCAGAGGCAGGCGGATCTCTGTGAGTTCGAGGACAGCCTGGTCTACAAAGTGAGTCCAGGACAGTCAAGGCTACACAGAGAAACCCTGTCTCAAAAAAACAAAAAACCAACAACAACAACAAAAAAGAATAAAGATACGAAGCCGGGCGTGGTGGCGCATGCCTTTAATCCCAGCACTCAGGAGGCAGAGGCAGGTAGGTCTCCTGAGTTCAAAGCAAGCACGGTCTACAAAGTGAGTCTAGGACAGCCAGGGCTCTGTTACACAAAGAAACCCTGTTTTAAAAAAATGAAGAAAAACAACAACAAGGAAGCTGGAGAGCTGGCTCAGCGGTTAAGAGCACTGTCTGCTCTTTCAGAGGTCCTGAGTTCAATTCCCAGCACCCACGTGGCAGTTCACAACTGTCTGTAACTCCTGTTCCAGAGGACCCAACACTCTCTCACAGACATACATAGACATATTGCAGGTAAAACACCAATGCAAATAAATTATTTTTTTAAATGAAAAAAAAAATAGAGATATGAAGAAGGCCCTCCCTGACCCTGTCGCTCTAGAGCAGCTTGACAGAGGCAAGAGAGCAATGAGGCCAGCTAAGGAAGGAGGAAAACAAGTCCAGTGTTCCTGGAGTCAGGGTCAGAGCTGCGCCCTGGCATCTGTCACCAGCCAGGCCCAGAGGGCTGTCCTCAACAAGCCAACTGAAAACTAAGTTAAGAGTGAAAAGCAGAAAAAGGAGATTTCTCCTATGTAGCCACATTGGGAAGATGAGGGAAAAGACACCCAGTGGGTCTACCCTAGCTCTATCTTTGCATCCTAACACCAAGTAAGGGCTTTCAAATGTATACTGTATTTATTACTTTTTCTTATATGGGTGTTTTTGCCTGCATATATGTCTGTACACCACATACATGCCTGGTACCCACAGAGGCCAGAGAGTCCCTGAAACTGGAGTTACAGATGATTATGAGCTGTTCTGTGGATGTTGATAGCCAAACTCGGGTCCTAGAAGGGCAACCAGTGCTCTTAGCCACTAAGCCATCTCTCCAGCAGGAAGAAAGGCTTAACTGGCATAACTGAGAAGTCAGGTTAAGATACGGTTCTGCCCAGCACCACTGGCTCAGCCCTAGTCCTGCCAACAAAGGTCCTTTTGACAAGTTCCTCTCCTGGCTACCCCCAGGCCTTGGGCTTCTCCGTCTCCCAGCAGCAGGAGCTTCTTGGAGTCCACTGCAAAAATAATCTGAGAGTCAAAGGGAAGGACACGATAGAAATCTTCACTCCCACCTGGCTGGTTATATTACCCTCAGGCCCTGAGTTTAAGTCCCAAGCTGTCTTAGCTTCATTCCCTCTTCCTGTGATAAAATCCTGGGAGGAAAAACAACTTACGGGAGAAAGGGCTTATTTGGGTTTTTCATGATTCCAGGACGCACTCAATCATTCTCGGGAAGTGTCATGGCTGGTTTTATGTCAACTTGACCCAAGCTACAGTTATCTGAAAGGAGGGAACCACAATTGAGAAAATTCCTCCATAAGGTCCAGCTTAATTAGTGGTTGATGGGGGAGAGCCCAGCCCACTGTGGGTGGTTCTAATCCCTGGGCTGGTGGTCTTTGGTTCTGTAAGAAAGCAGGCTGAGCAGCCCTTGACGAGCAAGGCGGTAAGCAGCACTCCTCCATGGCCCCTGCACAAGCTCCTGCCTCCAGGTTCCTGCCCTGCTTGAGTTCCTGTCCTGACTTCCTTCAACAGTGATTTGGACCCATAAGCCAAATAGACTCTTTTCTCCCCACGTCCATTTGGTCATAGTGTTCTGTCACAGGGACAGTCACCCTAAGACAGGAAGTCAAGGTACAGGAGCTTAAAGCGGCTGGTCACATGACATCCATAATGAGGAAAGAGCAATGAATGGCTGTGTTCTGTTCACTGTCTCCCTCTCTGGCAGTCAAGGAGCCAAGCCCACCCAATGGTATGGTCCATTTTTAGGGCAAATCCTGCCATGGAAATTAACCTACTCAAGACAACCCCTCACAGGTGGACCCTGAGGCTGGATTCCTAGATGATCGCAGACCCTGTCATGCTGACAGTTAACATCATGTGACCTTTCCTTCCAGTCTCAAATATCTGCGTTTGCAATCAGCGAATGCCAATGTCATCTAGCTTAGAAAATTATTGTGCTGCAAAAATAAAACCAAGATGGAAATGTGCTGTGTGAACTGGTAAGTGCAGTTCAAAAATGAGAATGTGCTCTGAAAGTAACTAATATAAAAAGAAGTGACTGGAGCAGGAGAGATGGCTCAGTGGTTAAGTGTGCCACCTGCTCTTCCAGAGGTCCTGAGTTCAATTCCCAGCAACCACATGGTGGCTCACAACCATCCATAATGTGATCTGATGCCCTCTTCTGCAGATAAAGCACTCATATACAATAAACAAACAAGCAAAGCTCGAAGTTGAGTGGGTTAAGCAAAAGAGCCCCTAGGTTTGCTGCTGTTCTCCAGGTTGGAACCTCTCCTCCATCCCATATCTGCATGTCCTCCATCGCCCCCCCCTTTCCCCCCCCCCCCCCAGTACCACTTCGTTTAAATTGGCAATGCCCCTGTCAACTGGCCACAATCTAGAATCACTTGGAACATGTGTCTCACTAATGAATTGTCTAGATTGGGTTGGGCTGTGTCTGTATGCTTATCTGTTAAGAAACTGTCTTGAGGGCCGGGAGGTGGTGGCGCGCGCCTTTAATCCCAGCACTCGGGAGGCAGAGGCAGGCGGATCGCTGCGAGTTCGAGGCCAGCCTGGTCTACAGAGTGAGTCCAGGACAGCCAAGGCTACACAGAGAAACCCTGTCTCCAAAAACCAAAAAAGAAAAAAAAAGAAGAGAAACTGTCTTGAGCCGGTGAGGTGTCCCACGCCTTTAATCCCAGCACTCCAGAGGCAGAGGCAGGCGGATCGCTGTAAATTCGAGGTCGGCCTGGTCTACAAAGCAAGTCCAGGACAGCCAAGGCGACACAGAGAAACCCTGTCTCGAAAAGCCAAAAAGATAAAAGAAAAAGAAAAAAAGAAAGAAACTGTCTTGACAGTTCTACCTGAAGTGGGAAAACTCGCCTGTTGTGTTGTGGGTGACACAATTCCCGAGGTTTGGGCTCTGGACTGTATAACAGTAGAGAAATCAAACTGAGCGTTAAGCACGCATGCGTTTGTTCCTCTTGACTCAGATGTGATTTCAGAAGGCTCAAGTTCCTGCCTGGATGATGAACCACAACGGGGAACTGAAAGCCAAATAAGCCCGCTGCCTTCCCTACGTTGCTTTCCGTTGGGAGTATTTTACTATAGCAAAAGAAACGAAACTCTCCGTTTTCCTGTCCTCCCACTTTTCCCCCGCCTTGCTCCAACCCTATTCTCGCCCTCCGACGGACTACGCATAGACGTCTCGTTGTCCGGGAATGGAATATCCACGAGGAATGTGACCTGCTTTCCTCACTACCTGGGGCACAGCAAGTTCTCGAGAAATAATTTTACAACAGTGCGACGACGTCCAGAGAGACACTCGGGTTAACTCCAGGACTTCGGAGCGAAGGGGCGGGTGGCCGGGGTGTCCTCTCGGCCGCGCCTCCTCTGAGGCCCTGTTGTGGACCCCCCGGTGAGGATCGCAGCAAACGGCCAGCGAGTCAAGGCCGGCTCCCGCACTGACCTTGAGCTCCTGGGCGACCTGGGCCTTCTGCCGATATATGGAGTACAGCACGGCGGTGACCAACGAGCTGGTGCCCAGCAGGATAACCTGGCCTAGCGATGGCCTGGATCCATTCTCCATGGTGACGCCGAGACACCCCAGTTGTCTCGGTGCCACCGAACTCCTACGCCGCCCAGCAGTCCTTCCCGCAAACCGTAAGTCCGGCGCCCGTTGATGACGTAAACATGCCGGAAATGGAGACGGGGCCAAAGGGAACCAGAAGACGATGTTGCCTAAGCGATTGCTGTGTTGCTGCGGCCTTATGGGAAACCGATCGGATCCCAGACCAACCTCACCGAGCCATCACGAGTGGCTCCTTGAACTGACGGTTCAATGCGCTGGCTGTGGTCACGGAGAGCTCCCTCTGGGATCTAGACTTTCTTGCTGGATTATTGTTTTAATGCACACCAGAAGAGGGTATCAGATTTCATTACAGGTGGTTTTGAGCCACCGTGTAATTGCTGGGAATTGAATTTAGGACCTCTAGAGAAGCAGCCAGTGCTCTTAATCGCTGGGCTCTCTCTCCAGCCCTGGGTTATTGTTAAATTACATTTTACTTATCCTGTGGGTGCTGAGACCGCGCCATGGAGCACGTGTGGAGGGCAGGACACCCAGTGAGAGTCTCACTTATGGGTCCTTGGGGTGGAACTCAAGCCCTTAGCCACAGGGCTGTTTCTCCAACCTTTGCTGGATTATTTGATGTCGCCACCATCAGATGAGGATCTGAGTAAAGTGTTGAGCACTAAGGAGTTTATGCTTTAAGCTATCGGGGGAACCTTGAAAGCTGGGTTATACTCGATCCTCTTTAAAGATGAAACTGCAGCCAGAGGGGGATGCGAACACGGTCAGAGCCACACTGCTAAGGAGAGCTGGAGAGCAATTAGCCCAGCTCCAAAGCCCTCACCTCTCTACTTCAGCTGTCTCACTAAAATAGTCCTTAACCTACCACTACCTCACAAAGCAGCATACTGTTTGTTTCTTTAATAATAACTGCAGCTACTTGAGTGACCGTTATGTGTCAGGTACTATGATTACGTTTCCTAGGCTTGTAATTCACTCCCCTCACCCCTTCCTTAGGGAGCAAGCCCAAGACCTCAAGTGTTGGTCTACTGAGCTTCATGCCAGCCCCTCCAGACCAGTATATGATGTGTACAACACTGCCGTAGTACAGGTTTCAGGAGAGGAAACTGAGGCTCAGGTTAAGAAATATGCTCAGTCCCTGAGGTAGTGGTGAATGTCTTTAATTGCACCACTCCGGAGGCAGAAGAGACGGAACTCTGAGTTCGAGGCCAGCCTGGTCTACAGAGCGAGTTCCAGGATAGCCAGGGCTGCACAGAGAAACCCTGTCTCAAAAAAGCCAAAAAGGAGCCGGGCGTGGTGGCGCAGGCCTTTAACCCCAGCACTCGGGAGGCAAAGGCAGGTGGATCGCTGTGAGTTCGAGGCCAGCCTGATCTACAAAGCGAGTCCAGGACAGCCAAGGCTACACAGAGAGACCCTGTCTCGGAAAAACCAAAAAAAAAAAAAAAAGATGCACTCCTCCATGACCAGCAATCCTATCATCCTATTTACCTTTTAAAGAAGGAAGAGGAGAAGGGAAGAGAAGAAGAGAAAACAGAAACCAACCAAACAAAAAGCACTCAGACCTCTAACTGCAAGTGACGAGGATGGGCTTCAAACCCAAGCAGCCCATCAAGGATTCCTTCAACTCCTCTCAGGCATCTGCTCCTAAAACAACCAGAGACGCCCTGATCTTAGTCAGCCCACCCACCCACCTAGTCAGCCCATCCACCCACCCGCGAAGCCCAAGTTCTCTGTACAGCTTCCTACAGGCTTAAATACATCTAGTGATCTAGTGACCCAAATCAATACCATTCCTTGGAGTGGTTTTTAAATAAATAAATAAATAAATAAATAAATAAATAAATAAATAAATAAAATTTATATATTATATATATATAATATATTATATTCATATATATATATATGAATGAAAAAGACCTTTTGTCAATAGTCAGTTGGTTGAATAAAACTTGGAATATTTGTTGAGGCAGGAAAAATGTTGGGACATGAAAAAGAAGCCCCTTACCCAGCAATTTGATTGAAGGCTCTTGAAAAAAAAGATTCCAGCACAAATGTAGCGCTGGCTGTCCTGGACTCCCTTTGTAGACCAGGCTAGCCTTGAACTCACAGTGATCCGCCTGCCTCTGTCTCCCCAGTGCTGGGATTAAAGGCGTGCGCCACCACACCCGGCGCCAGTAAAGCTTTGTGCTTGCTGCCAAGCCTGAGTTCAGCCTCTGGGACCTAAAAGATGGAAAGAGAGAACCGACTGCCAAAAGTTGTCCTCTGACCTCCACTCACAGACTATGGATATGTACACACACACACACAAACACAGACACACACAGTAAATACATAAAAAATAAGTGTAAAAAATAATTCCATCACCTTCCTCTGTTACCCAGGCCTTCCTCTGTTGAAGGACATTTGATCCCATTGTGAACCTTGAGATTGTGAACTGTAAAAACCTGTTCCTAGTTGTGGAGTGGCTCAGCCGCCAGCACACACCTTTAATCCAAGAACTTTCTGTAAACAGTATTAAATAAAGTGCATGAGGCAGAGCAAGTAAACAGCTGACAAGGGTTAAGCAGAAAGAAGGGACTTTGAGTTGAAGGATATTTAAGACAGCATGAAGGGGCTGGAGAGATAGCTCAGAGGTTAAGGACACTGACTGCTCCTCCAGAGGTCCTGAGTTCAATTCCCAGCAACCACATGGTGGCTTACAACCATCTATAATGTGATCTAATGCCCTCTTCTGGCCTGCAATGTACATGCAGGGAGAGCACTGCATACATAATAATAAATAGATACATCTTTAAAAATTAAAAAAAAAAAAAAGACAGCACAGAGAAGAAGAGGGAGCTTTTTGGCTTTTTCCATCTGGAATGGAGTTGAGCGGGAGGGGCCTTTTCCTTCTGGGATGTGAGCTGAGTAGTAAGGTCAACTGGGTACTTTCTCTGCCTCTCTGAGCTAGTAAGCTTTCACCCCAGCATCTGGCTCCTGAGTCTTTATTGGTCAAATTGAATGATTGGACTTTTGTTTTTAAAACATTCCTCCCTTTGCAGGTGTAAATTTGAAGTTTTCTAGGAATGTCAGCAGAAACTATATTTATAGAAAAGTAACATGTAGGACTGAAGAGATGGCGTCGAGGTTAAGAGCACTGACTACTCTTCCAGAGGTCCTGAGTTCAATTCTCAGCATCCACATGGTGGCTCACAACCGTCTATAGGTGATCTGATGCCCTCTTCTGGCCTGCAGGTATACATGCAGACAGAGCAGTATATACATAATAAATAACTTTTTTGAAAGAAGAGAAAACAGGGGCTGGAGAGATGGCTCAAAGGTTAAGAGCACTGTCTGCTCTTCCAGAGGCCCTGAGTTCAATTCCCAGCAACCACATGGTGGCTCACAGCCATCTATAAAGTGGTCTGATGCCCTCTTCTGGTGTGCAGGTGCACATGGCAGGCAGAGCATTGTTACGAGACAGGGTTTCTCCGCATAGCCTTGGCTGTCCTAGACATGTTTTGTAGACCAGGCTGCCCTCGAACTCACAGTGATCCACCTGCCTCTGCCTCCCAAGTGCTGGGATTAAAGGCATGTACCACCACACTTGACTAAATGACTCTTTCTTAAAAAGGAAAGAAAGAAAGAAAGAAAGAAAGAAAGAAAGAAAGAAAGAAAGAAAGAAA
>OU015754.1:71457280-71490045 GCA_907169655.1 Acomys percivali | reverse complement strand
GTGTATGTGTGTGTGTGTGTTGTGTGTGTGTATGTGTGTGTGTGTGTGTTGTGTGTGTATGTGTGTGTGTATGTGTGTGTGTGTTGTGTGTGTGTATGTGTGTGTATTTTTTTCCCCGAAACGGGATTTCTCCGTGTAGCCTTGGCTGTCCTGAACTCACTCTGTAGACCAGGCTGGCCTGGTGCTGGGATTAAAGACATGCGCCACGACGCCCAGCCCTGTAGTGTATATTTTTAAAACTTCTATTTGAGTTTCCTTATGCATCTTCCTCCCTTCTAAGCCCCCAACACTAGGTAGGAGAAAAAGAAGGTTAGAAGGGACAGGGAACATAGACCTCTTTGGGCTTAGTTCCTTGGAGGCAATTCCAATCTTCGTAGTCAGTATATCCAGCAGTCCAGCAAAACAGCGGCAGAAAACACAGCAGAAGGGTAAATCAGCAACAGCACGGGGAGCAGCAGCCTCTTCTTCTTTCTTTATTGGAGTTCTCTTCAAATCGTTTTCTCAATGCCCCTCTCTGGCTCTGGGCTCTGGTATTCATACGCTCTCAGAGCCCTCAGAGTTCAACCATCTCAGCGGACAAAGACCACGTCCCTCTCTGAGCCCGAAAGAGTCACTTATCAGTGTGGACAAACCAAAAGCAGCTCCATACCCCGCACTTAGGATTAAAACAAAAACATAACCCAACTGGTTTATTTATTATGTATACAGTATTCTGCCTGCATGTACACGGGCACACCAGAAGAGGGCATCATGCCTGCATGTACACAGGCACACCAGAAGAGGGCACCAGGTCTCATTATAGATGGCTATGAGCCACCATGTGGTTGCTGGGAATTGAACTCAGGACCTTTGGAAGAGCAGCCAGAGCTCTTAACCTCTCCAGCCCCCATAACTGGGTTTTTTAAGAAACCAAAACTTCCACTACAAGTAAACTTCTGGGGAAAGTGAGAGACCTCGTCTCAAAGCAGTAAGACAGAGAGTGAAAGAAAATGTCCTGCTCTTCCTCCCCCCACCGCAGGGAAGCACACAGGTATACATGCTCACACAGTCACGTGCATATACCACCACCACAAATACACACACCACACACACACACACACACACACACACACACACGCACATACCCCACACATATCACACACACATACACACACACACACACACTTTGTCTATATTAAAATCACAAAAATGGCCAGTCATGCAAATGGATTCTAGAGCCCCAGACTAGGGAGCTAAGGCCAAGGCTCAAGAGATGAAAGGACCAGACCTGGATTACAGAGCAAGACCATCTCAAAACAAAACCAGCTTGGTACGGTGTTACACATCTTTAATCCTAGCCCTGGAGAGGCAGAGGCAGGTGGCTGTCTGTGAGCTGAGGCCATGAGGCCAGCTAGGGCTACAAAGTGAGACCTTGTCTCAAAAATAACAATAAGCAACTCTGGGTTTTCTCTATTTTCTTTCCACAGTTGTGCAGTTTTAGGCGTATGTGGTTAACTTTGGCACCTGGACCAGGCACTGTTTCCCGTGAGGCCGTTCATGCCATCTTCACATCATCCCATCTCACATTTTCAGACACCAAGGTCCAGCCAGGCAGAGCTGCAGGGTTTGCCCGCCCCCCTCCTATATGCTTGAGTAGAATACACTTAGATGTATTTTTCTGAGAGAGTGTCTCGTGTATTCCACACCCACCCAGAAATTACGACATAGCAGAGAATGACCTTGGACTCACGATTCTCCTTGCTCCAGCCTCTCCGTGTGATGGGCTGTAGACTCACCGTGTCCAGGGTTTCACGCATGTAGAAGGAAGTGCTCTGAAATCGTTTCCATCTGTAAATCACATCGCTTGTGTTCAAATATTTGTCAGTGACAGCCCATCTGGAGAGCTGGTCTGGGAGCCAGCATTCTTGCATTCAAATCTAGGCTCAGGCCAAGTCCAGCAGTAGGGAAAATGCAAATTATTTATCTGAATAAATTCACTCTCTAAAAGTCATATTTTACGTCCTGGGGAATTTTCAAGCGTTGTTGCAGTTAGCAGTTTCAGTCACATGGGGGCGCCAGGAGTACAGGATGCAGAAGATCAGCGCACATGAGGGAGACCAGCTGAAGGGAACGTGAGGAAGGAAAGGCAAGGAAGATTTGAGGTTTTGTACTGTTTGGCCGGTTGTTGTAGTTTTGTTTTGTCTTGTTTTGTTTGAGACAGGGTCCAGCGTATCCTAAGCTTGCCTCAGCCTCACTATTGTAGCCAAGGATGGCTTCGGACTGCTGAGATTCGGGCCTCCGCCTCTTAAGTGCTGAGATCGCAGGTGTGCATCACCGGGACTGCTTACAAAATGCTGGGGAGCAATGCTAGGTGAGCACTCTTATCAACTGCGCTACGTCACCTACCTGGTCAAGGGAAACCATCTAAGTCTCGGGCTCACTGCTCACCCGCGGGCCCTGTGGCAGTATCTGCAAATGGTCTTTACCTGCAGCCTCACTTGGGAAGCAGCACACAAGGCACGCAGCCAGTGGGAAGACGTACACAAACTGTGGGTTAGGGTCAGGTCAGGCTTGGGGAGTCAGGAGCCTGAGAGCTAGCTTGACCATGCCATCTCTGGCTAGGCCCATCATTTCCCTGAGCCTAAGAGACGATGGTGTTCTTTTGGTTTAGTCTTGGTTGGATGGTTATTGAGACTAGGTCTCTTGTAGCCCTAGATAGGCCTTGAACTCACTATTTAGCCCAGGATGACCTTGAATTCTTTTTTTTTTTCCCCTTTGGTTTTTGTTTGTTTGTTTGTTTTTCCGAGACAGGGTTTCTCTGTGTAGCCTTGGCTGTCCTAGACTCACTTTGTAGACCAGGCTGGCCTCGAACTCACAGCGATCCGCCTGCCTCTGCCTCCCCAGTGCTGGGATTAAAGGCGTGCGGGCCACCACTGCCCGGCTAACTTTGGATTCTTTATCGTAGTACCTCATCTCCCAAGCTCCGGGGTCACAGGGTTGCTGCACCACACCCTGCTAAGCCTCAGTCTCTCTCTTAAAAAAAAAAAAAAAAAAAAAAAAAAACTTTGTATGGATTCTTTGTGAATTTTACATCACACACCCTAATCCCACTCATCCCCCCATTCCTTCATATTCGCCCTCCACCCTTGCAACCTGCAAAAGATAAGAAACAAACAGCCAAACAACAACAGCAGCATCTTGCCGTGGAAAGCTGCAGTGTGTCACCCAGTATACGCTTTGTCCACTCTTCTTTACGTGCAAATGCTCGTTGCAATGAGTCACTGGTCTGTTTCGAGGCCACTGATTTCTGCTACACTATCAGCACTGGATCCTCACTGGGACTCCTTGGCTATCCTGTTGTTGCCCTGTGTCGTGGAGATCCTACAGCTTTGGATTTGCAGGACCAGCCCCTTCGTACACTTCAGTTCATTAATGGGGTAGATGTTGGGGTGGGCTAACTCAAAGCCCTGGATCTAGGCCTGAGTGGTAACTGAGTTAATCAGCCTGACAGCTCTCCCACACTCATGCTACCTGGGCCAGCTCTCACATACCCACACCCCCTGGGCCAGCTCTCACATACCCACACCACCTGGGCCAGCTCTCACATACCCACACCCCCTGGGCCAGCTCTCACATACCCACACTCCCTGGGCCAGCTCTCCCACACCCACACCACAGGGCCAGCTCTCTTATGCTCATGCCTTCAGGACCAGCTCACTCTGCCACTGTGCTGTCCTTTCAAAGTGCATGGCCTGCTCTCCCAAGCGAAGCATCTTATTTAGCACGGACACGGATCCCGAGACACAGCATAGCAGGAAGCTGCGCATCCTCTACAAAGGCACACTGGTCCCAGATGCTTTGGAGAAACTTAGTGGAGACCCTTCTTCTAAGCCCAGGAGACAAACACAGTTTGGTCTGCCTTTTCCTTGAAGGAAACAAAAATGAGGCTGAATTCTGTGGTTCCCACCCCCACCAGCACCTCCCCTAGTTAGTTACCCCCTTCCTTCCTGAGCATCCTGCATCCCGCCCCATTCTTTCTTCCGTGCACCTGGATGTTTGTTTGTCATCTGCTAAGACGTGCAGCCAGAGAGCGTGGAGCACATCCTGAGTCGTGTCTCCTCTGCTTCCAAGGCGCATAGTGGGAATCTAGTGTCATGTTTACACACGCGGAGCAAGGGGTCAATAAACAGGAGAAGCGAACGCTGGCAGCTACATTTGTTAGGGCTTTTGGCCACATGGGAGCATATGTTTGTCTGTCTGTCCATTTGTCTACTCCCAAGTGTGTGTCCCTGGTGGAGTACAAGCAAATGTCCAGAGATCTGAGCAGTATCAGAGGGGAGAGGGGTCGGGGGACAGACACCTTCCCTCCGGGGCAAGGGACAGAACTCTGGAATGTGAATTTGAAAAGAGTTGCCTTGGCACTGGGGTCCAGCCCTGAACATCACTATTTCTAGAGACCTCCCATTCCCATCCATTCCAGAAGGAATTCTGACTGTTCACCCCACCCCAACCCCATCTCACTCTCCCCTCCCTAGCTCATGGGCAGAAAAACTGCAAGGGATACTCCCTCCCCCCACAAAAAAAATGCAAATGGTGGTTGCTATGAGCTCCAGGATCCACATGGTACTTGACATCCATGGTTTTAGAAGTTCGGTTGCTATGGTAGCAAATACCCTGTTTTCCAGACTGAAGACAAATCTCTGGTTCAAATCTGAGGGAGCGGAGGCTCTTTCTAGACACCTCCTAGAGTGGAGGGGCGGGACAGAGCCTTCCGCTGAGCATTCGATAAACATCAAGGAATTAAATCAAAGTTCGCTGAGCAGCACGCAAACCCGAGCCATGCCCAAAGCCAGTCCAGGCTGATGGGCAGCCCAATGCCCTTTCAGCAGCTACTCTGTGCACTGTGGTCTCTGCCCAGCATGCAGGTGGCAGGTGCTTCCTGAGACCAGCTGCCACATCTGTGGCCAGTGTGTAAAGAACACAGCCTGAAAGTCAGATGCTTGTTCCAAACCAATATCCCCTGCACTGCTACCATGAGCCACCCATAGCCATAGATGATGGGGACACAGACAAACCCTATACTCTGCCCTCAAGAGTACAGCTGGGCTGAGCAGTGGTGGCACAACACCTTTAATCCCACCACTCCAGAAGCAGAGGCAGAGAGAGTTCCAGGACAGCTAAAACTACATAGAAAGACGGTCTCAAGGGGGGTTAAAAAAAAAAAAACAGTTTTAGGGCCCAACAGTTGGACCCTGCACCCTGGGTTAGTAAAGCGCCTGTCCACACACATGAGTACCTGAGTTCAGATCCCTGGTACCTATGTAAAAGCCAGGTAGGGTGGCACACATCTATAACCCTAGCACTGAGGGGGTTGGGAGAAGTGGAAAGTGGATTCCCGGAGCTCTGCAGTCAGTGAGCTTCAGGCACAGTGAGAGACTCTTTCTCAAAAAGAGAGGTAGAGAGAGACTGAGGCAGACACTTGGCATTAATCTCTGGCTACCACACACATGAATACATATGCACGCACACATACACTACACATACACATGCACACAGAAAAGAAATTATATGTATATGTATATATATATGAACACAAATGCGCAGAGCCAGGCATGGTGTTAGATACCAGTAATTCCATCAGAAGACTAAAACAGGAGGATTAGCAAATCTGAGACAGCCTGGGACACAGAGTGAGACCTGTATCACACGAGGTCGAGGGGTGGGGGGAGGGCAGATGGTAAACCAATAAAGCAAGAGGAGAGGTGGCCACAAGCATGGTGACCCAAGGAGGATCCCTGGGCACCATGTAGAGGCAGAATGAGAGAATCAGCTCTATAAAGCTGTCCTCTGACCTCCATAGGCACGGTAGGGTAGGTGTGCCCACCCCACACAGCATGCATACGCACACATAGTACAGTAATAACAACAACAAAATAACAATAAAAGAACTAAAGTGTGGTTTACCGTCGCATGTCAAGGACACGCAATGACAACTCCCTAGCCTGCAAAAATGTCTGCGTCTACAAAGCACCCAGGAGACAGAGGCAGGTGGATCTCTGTGAGTTAGTTCAAGGCCAGCCTGGTCTACAGAGTGAATTCCAGGTCAGCTAGGGCTACATGATGAGACAGGGTTTCTCTGTGTAGCCTTGGCTGTCCTGGACTCACTTTGTAGACCAGGCTGGCCTCGAACTCACAGCGATCCGCCTGCCTCTGCCTCCCCGAAAGCTGGGATTAAAGGTGTGCACCACCACGCCCAACTATTCAAAAAAATTTTTTTGAAATGACATCTAGGATGGAAACTATTACCCTGGATTCTCCTAGCCAAGTCAAGATAATCACAAGAGTCCTTTTAAGAGCCCGGAAAGCCAGAAAGATGGCTCAGCAGGGACAGGTGCTCACTGCTAGGCCCGGCCCCACCTGGTGGATGGAGAGAACCAGCTTCTGCAAGTTGTCCTTTGACCTCCTATTACCATAACGTGTACAACACACACACACACACACACACACAAATATGTAATAACATGTATTTAAAATAAATAAAAGAGCCTGAAGTAGACATGAGATGCCCAGGACCCTAGGCAGCCTCTATAAGCTTAGGACGCAAGGAAGGCAAGCTTGACCCAGTCTTGGTGGCTCTGACTTGGACATGTTCGGGCGTTTGTGTGTGCGTTTGTGTGTGAATGACTCCGTGTGTGCGTGCACGCGGGCACAAAATGAGAAACACATTAGCTAGACAAATGCTCTACCACTGAGCTGCACCCCAAGCCCTACATTGGAATGTGAGGCAATACAGGGTGCTGGCTCAGACACTGCTGCGGTCGGCTATGCGACAACAGGACACACCCACACAGCTAGTGTGGGGTGCACACGGAGAGCTGAGGCCCAGCTGGTATATAAGGGCTGATGAGGGTGGCCTGTGTCAGGTGACCTGCAAGCTGCCCTGGGAAGGTGACATTTGGACAAAAATGTGGAGGAAGGGTGAGGGGGAGCCCTGGGTGTCTGAAAACTGTGCCTGGGTGGGGAGCCAGGCAGTTTGGAGACCCTAGAGGGAGAGGTGCCTGGCACTAGGAATTGGCAGGTGAAAACCATTTCGAAGCAATCTGGAAAAGGCTACACTGGCCTTAGTCGCCACGCCTTCGGGGTTTGATTAGACATGGGACAGGAGTGGACCTACCTTCCCAATGTGTCCCTCTGTTGGGGACAGTCTGGGAGCAAGAAGAACAGAGTGGAGGGTAGGATTCCTGGATTAATCTAGTCAATCAGTGACAATAGTGTGGGCCAGTGAGGGATGAGGAAAGAGATCCCCGGAAGTGGAGCTGACATGGAGCTCAGAGGGTTGCCGATAAAAGTTCCTGGCCTAAGCAACAGTGAGCCAACACTGCCGGTTAATTTTGAGTTTTCTTGTCCTCCAAGTGGAAGATGGAAATGAACTTGGAATTGAGAAAAGAGGTCCAGGCAACAACAAATTCAGAGATGGTTGGCTTATAAGACGCGATGTGGGGCGCCCCTCCCCCTCCCCGGCATCTTGAGAGCAAGAAGGTAGGAATCCAGCAGAGAAGCTTGGCCAGGAGCGACCCACGGGGAGAGACAAGGACACCAGGAAGAACCGTGAAGAGCGGTCTGCCGGAAGGAGCGGTCAGCGGCGTCAATGGATGAAGGCTGAGAATCGACCACTGTATTTATCTGCCTGGCGGCTGGTTGTCCGTGACCTTGAGTGGAAGCCAAAGCCGGATATTCATAGATCGAAGAGGTTGAAAGAGAACAGAGAACAGATTTTTTTTTTTTTTTCCCCTACAAAGGAAAACAGAAATACGGCTTTGTGATAGAAAGGGGCGGGGCGGGGGTGGCGGATGTGAGCAGGAACAGAAGAGAGAGGGCTTTAGTCTGCTCTGGCAAGTTTACATGCTAATGGCAGAATGATCCAGAAGGAGGAGAAGGGGGCCACAGATAACCAGAGGGAGGCCTAGGGACACTCTGGAGCAGTGCGCAGGCGAGGGCTCTCCTCGGGCAAGGCAAGATTGCTTCAAGCAGCGTTTGAGACAGAGGGAGGAAGGGAGGCGCGAGCCGAGCACAGATGCTGGTGGGCGCAGCTGAGCCTGAGGAAGCGTGCTTCCTTCCGACTGCCCCACTTTTCTCTGGGAAGGAGGAAGCAGAGCAGCAGAGAATGAAGCTGGGAAGGAAGTGCGGGGGCAACCAGGGAGAGGAGGCGAGGAGGAGGCACGAGCCAGCCAGGCAGCCGCTGGCAGCCAGACTGTGCTGGGACCACAGTTTCTCCTCCCCCCCCCAGGCACGGAGGAAGTGGGCCTCTGGGCTTAGGGAGATTTGAGGGCTTGCTTAGGCTACTAAGAGAAAGAGGGAGCCGGGCGTGGTGGCGCACGCCTATAGTCCCAGCACTCGGGAGGCAGAGGCAGGTGGGTCGCTGTGAGTTCGAGGCCAACCTGGTCTACAAAGCGGGTCCAGGACAGCCAAGGCTACACAGAGAAACCCTGTCTCGAAACCCCCCCCCCCAAAAAAAAGAGAGAAAGAGGGAGGGGCAGAGTGTTTGAGGGGCTGGTGGGAAATAGAAGAGTCCCTCCCGGCTGTCCACTAGCTATTGCTTGGAATCTTGGGACACTGCAGGTTACTTGGCAGAGGGCATGAGGCGAGACCCAACAATGAACATCAAAACAGCGAGAAAACAGGAGGGAGGAGGCTGTGAGGTGGGCAGAATCACCTTGCTTTACCTGACTGGGGGAGTCCTCATTAGTGGAGGAGAGCCCAGGAAAGCTCCAGCTCAAAGCAAGGAGACAGCTCAGTAGATAAAGAGCTTGCCTTGCAAGCATGAAGACCTGAGTTTGAGCCCTAGAACCCGCATAAAAAAAAAAAAAAAAAAGTCAGGCCTGGAGGCCTGCTGGCCAGCAAGCCAGCCCAAGTGAGAGACCCTGTCTCAAAATAAATAAGGAAGGCTCGGTGGGGTGGCACACATCTTTAATCCCAGCACTGGAGAGGCAAAGGCACGTAGATCTCTGTGGGTCTGAGGCCAGCCTGATCTCCGTGGTGACTTCCAGGACATAGAGCCTGTATCAAAAGACAAAACAAAACAAAAACAAGGGTACAGCAAGCATGGGATGACACCAAGGTCATCTGCCCTCTACCCTCCGTAGGCATGTTCTTGTAAACCTGCACACGGGTGATGCGCCCATTATGATGGTCCCAGGTTCCAGATCTCCTAGCTGGAAAAAGCAGGGAAATAGATGTTCCCAGAAGGAACCCAATGAACCAGCATATTCATGGTACTTCAATATTACTTTGGACTTTTGATCTCTGCGACCATAGCAAGAAAGGTAAATCAGCGATGGTTTAAGCCACTGAGTTTTTGGTCATTTGTGACAACACAATAGGACACGAATACTGGGGAGTGGGGGTGGGGGTCGGGGGTGCAAGGGAGAGTCGGTTCACTGAGGAGGAGGGAAACAAGCCAAGAACACTGGAAGTCAGAACACTGTCCAGTGTGGGCCTGCGAGACAGCTCAGAGGATACAGGCACTTGCCACGCAAATCTGACAACCTGAACTCAATACCAGGGTCTCACGTTGTCAGGAGAAAGCTGTCCTTTGCTTCACGCTAATAAATTTAGAAAGAGAAAGGAAAGGACAGTGAATCGAAGGCCCTGGGGGAGATGAGGTCAGAGGGGACGCTCTTAGCCACATGGGAATTTAAGGTAGTATTTTGAGGTAGTTACCACTCAAGGCCATGGGAGAGGCCCTGGGAAGGAGTGTGGCTGTGGGGAAGAGGACGTGCTCCTCAGGGGATGGGAGGCTAGGTTGCTACAAGACCATTGTGCGGGACTGAAATGATGGGTTTTATGATGCAGGACTGAGGTTCACAGAAGGGGTAGATGAACCCCTGCAGGAGGGAGCACTGGATGGTTGAGTCAGTGAAAGGGGGAGGGGTTCCAGAGGCAGTGAAAGGGGGAGGGGTTCCAGAGGCAGTGAAAGGGGAGGAGTTCCAGAGGCAGTGAAGGGATTTTGAGCAACCATGGGAACTGCATCTATCTCCTGCAGAGCTAATGGCTGGAGAATAGGGCACAGGAACCACTTAGCAGAGACAAAACTTCAGACAGCACCAAATGCCCTTCTTGCCCAGATTCCAAATACCTCACCATGACCAACCCAGGACACCTGTCTTGGGGAGGGCTTCTCCCATTCCAGAGTCAAGCTGGCCCTGGGCAGTCAGCCGAATGTACTAGAATTCAGTGGGGGATGCAGTGTGTGCAGTGAGTGTGTGGGTATGTGTGTGCATGTGAATACGTGTGCGTATGGCATATGGCAGTCAGGACAACCTCAGATATCAGTGACCTTCTTTTTGTTTGGTTTGGCTTTTCCAGACAGGGTTTCTCTGTGTAGCCCCAGCTGTCCTGGAACTTACTCTGTAGACCAGGCTGGCCTTGAACTCAGAGATCTGCCTGCTTCTGCATCCCCAGTGCTGTGATTAAAGGCGTGCGCCAGCACCTCCGGCCTACCTTCTTTTGTTGCTATTGTTGGTTTTGAGACAGGGTCTCTCACTAGTAAATCAGGCTTACTGGTCAGCGAGCCCCAGGGATTCACCTCTCTCTGTCCCGGCTGTGTAGCCCTGGCTGCCCTGGGACTCACTCACTCTGTAGACCAGGCTGACCTTGAACATCTGCCTGCCTCTATCTCCGAAGTGCTGGGATTAAAGACATGTGCCACCACACCTGGGCATTTGTTCGTTTTATCTGGTTGTTTGGCCAGGGAAGAGAATGAGAATTCGCTGTTGTACATAGTGCATATGTTGAGGTCAGAGAGCCGAGCAATCTTGAAGCCCCCATAGCAGATATTTGAGGTAAAACCTAAAGGGCTTTCCGGTTTCACTCTGGCCTCTCAGCTCTTTTACCCTCCATGTCATGACATTCAGGTCTCCCCCTGACAAGAAACAATGAAGGGGAGGGGTTTGTCGTGTCTTGTTTGTTTGAGGTGAGGTGTCTTATAAGCCTGACTGGCCTCAACCTGCCTATGTGGTTGAGGATGACCTTGAACTCCTGGCCTTCCGGCCTCCACTTCCCAAAAGATCAAAGTTCAGGTGTGTAGCCCAGCACCTAGTTTATGAAGTCCTGGGGATCAAACTCTAGTTCTTGCGCATGCTAGACAAGCTCTCTAAAACTGAGCAACATCCCAGTACACAGGCACACACGCGTGCACGCACACGCACATACACATACACCCTTTGCATAGCCTCTCTCTTAGCAATCTCTCTCAGTTTCAAGTGAAATTACTTCTTCAGATCGGGTGGGAGTCTTCTGCCCTGTGGTTAACCGAGGAGCGACCCCTCTGCACTCCTCCCACTGAATATCAAAAAAAAAAAAAATCACCATTTGCACATTTTGTCTCCTGCCTATATTCCTCCAACATGCCTCCCCTTTTCCAAACAAGACTACAGGAGCCTTCAGAGGAGGGGTTTCCGGTGTCTTGCTCTCCTCAGCACCACCATGCTTCCCTTTTAAATGTCCGGCGTACCGCAAGTCCTCAGAAACCATCCGAGTGACTGCACACTCGAATGAGAGGCAGTCAGGTGTGCATAGATGAGGGGCTCCAGTGGGGCGGGGGCGGGGGCGGGGGCGGGGGCGGGGGCGGGACCCACCCGGCATCAGTGGTGGGAACTCCACGCGGGGGCCTCTCTGCCCTGTTTGGGATCCCCATATGCTCTGGCTCAGGGCCTCCTGGCTGCAGGTGTCTGCATCCCTGAGATGAGTCTGTAACCAAATCCCAGGCTCTATTGACACAGCGCTGGTCTTTGCTTTGCAAACAGGATGTCGCCTTGAGCCGCACGTGGTTTGATGGATGGACCGAGAGGGGCTTATCTCACGGGTACAGGTGCAACGCTGGCAGCATTCCACCCATCAACTCTGCCCCTCATTTACATTCAATCCGCCCGGGCGTCTGAGCAGCTCGTGAACCCTAAAGGTCCCTTTACAATTTCACACTCCCCTTTTCTTAACTTTCCCGAGGCAGGGTTTCGTGTAGCTGAGCTGACCTCAAACTTCCTATGTAGTCCAAAGTGACCCTGGACTTCTGGTCCTCCCGGCCCCTACCTCTGGAGTGCTAGAATTACAGATGAAAACACCATCATTCTGGGTTTATACGCTGGTGGGGATCAAACCGATTTCTCACCGACCTTCAACTAATTGATTGGCTAAGCTGGCTGGCCAATGAGATCCAGGAATCCACCTGTCTCCACTCCCCAGCCCTGAGGTTACAGATGCTGCTTGCCACATGCCTGGCTTTTACACGGGTGCTGGGGGGTCCAAACTCAAGGCCTCATGCCTACACAGCAGGGACCTTACCAATTGAGCCATCTGCTCACTGTCATCCTTATTTTCCTAGTCATAAATATACATGCATAATTTTGTCGGTGGTTAGAAGCATGTCACGCCCAGATCCAGGTACTACCCTGCCACTTGCTACCTCTGTGACACTAGGCAAGATCCTAAGCCTCTCTAAGTCTCAACTGTTGTCTATATATGGTGGTTTGAATGACGATGTCCCGCATTGGTTCACATATTTGAATGTTTGGTCCACAGCAGACGGAACTGTTTGGGAAGGGTTAGGAGGCGTGGCCTTGTTGGAGGAAGTGTGTCACAGGAAGTGGGCTGTGAGGTTTCAAAAGCCAGTAAACGTTCCAACACTGCAAGTTAGCTTACTCTATCAGTCTATCATCTATCTTTGCCTCTCTGAGTCCCACTTGCTTATAAGAATATAAGCCCTCAGCTACTGCTCCAGCATGATGTTTGCTTGCCTGCTGTTATACCCACCACCATGATGGTCATGGACTCACCCTGTGAAACTGTAAGCCCCAATAAACGTGTGTGTGTGTGTGTGTGTGTGTGTTTTGAAACAGGATTTCTCTGGTAGTCCTGGCTGTCCTGGAACTTGCTTTATAGACCAGGCTGGCCTTGAACTCACAGAGATCTGCCTGTCTCTGCCACACAAGGGCTGGAATTAAAGGCATGTGCCTTTGATAGTATGCCCAGAGAAATGCTTTCTTATATAAACTGCCTTGCTTATGGAGTATTGTCATGACAATAGAAAAGTAACTAAAACAGTATAACACGGGGACAGTAATACTTTGTGCCTTCCAACAGGAACTGTGAGGACTGGCTGTGATGTAATGAAAGGGTTTGGCACAATCCGGCACATGTTTTTAAAGAAGCATAGATTTACAGGCAAGTATGGCTCATTCTTGTAATCCCAGCACTTAAAAGGCTAAAGCAAGATCACCATGTGTCCAAGGCCAGCACGGGCTGTAATAAGTTCCAGCCCCTTCCTGAGATATATACACTGAGCCTTGCCTTGAAACAAAGAAACAAACGAACGAAAGAGGGCTTATTGTTAGAAATGGAATATAGCGCTAAAGAAAACCAAACAATTATATTCTGAAACAGGTCTGCGGCAGAATTTAGACTATCCCTGAACACAGGACACCTGTACAAACATAGATTCTTTGGAAGAATGTTTGTGGGCTGCAGAAATGGCTCAGAGGGCAAGGTACTTGCTGTGCAAGGTGCTGTGGACCTGAGTTTGAATCCCAACTGAGCCTCATCCCCATGCCTCTCTGGGTGGGGCGGTGCCTGCCTGTAGTCATGGTGCTGGCTGCTCTCAGGTGGGCAGGCAGATCCCGGGGCACTTACTAACCAACTGAGCCTATCCAATAGATAGACTCCAGGTTCAGTGGGAGACCCGTCTCAAAAAGAAAGGTGAAGAGCACCAGAGGAAGGCATGCATTCTCAACCTCTAGCCTCTAAATAAGCATGCACAAGTGCATGCACACACATATATGTGCACGTGTAAGCATATGCCACCTGTGCACACACATAAACACACACACACATGCACACCAATATGTAGTCATGTCAGGTATATGGGAATAGTTATACCTGCCGTCCCAGCACTTGGGAACTGAGGCAGGAGGATTGCAGATTCAAGGCTAGCCTGGATTATACAGGGAGACCTTATCTCAAAACAAATAAACAAGTCAGTAGAAAGAATATGCATGCACACATGTATGCAAGCCCTGCGCCAAAAGGCACACCTCTCTCCCTACAACGTCCATATATGCCCTTTGTAAACCACACTTCATTTTGATTCTGAGGCTGTAATCACCTACAACCACCTGGATATTAAGAAAATTGTACTTTTAAGGGCACTGAACACATGCCAAAATCTCTAAATAAAACAGTCCTCAGCCTTCAGCAGAAGCATTGTACCAAGTGCTATCTGCCTTTTTCAGACAGGAAAGACAAGCCACCTAAGGTCACCAAATGAGTCACTGTCGGAAGCGAGGTGTGTTTTTTTTCGTCTTCGATAAAAGTGTATGTACTGTCCTTTAAGGATAATGCACTGACCTGCCATCAACGAGGCATTTGCTCTCAGCCGCTCTTCTTACTATAAAGAAGGTGGGACTGAGTCACACAGCAGGAAGATGTCTCATATGTCGCTCTCAGCAAACTTTTGAGAGCCTACTATGTGTCCGGCACTGTCCGTGGTGCTTTTGAGGACCTACTATGTGTCCGGCACCTGCCCAGGGTACTTTTGAAGACCTACTGTGTGTCCGACACTGCCCGTGGTGCTTTTGAGGACCTACTATGTGCCTAGTGCTATCCAGAGCATTCTCAAGACCATAATGTATGTCACACTGTCCAGGGCATTCTTGAGAACCTATTCTGAGCAAAGAATGGTGGTACATGCCTGTAATCCCAGCACTCATGAAACTGAGACCGGGGAATACGTACATTCAAGACCAGCCTTGGCTACATATTGAGTTCCAGGCTATGGTCTAGGCTATAGAATAAGATTGAGAGGAGGAGAGTCTACAATGTGCCAGCCACCGTCTAGGGAAGGCACTGTGGAGCAAACCCTCCAAGTGCACAGGGGCTTATTTATGAACGGATGGGGGACATAACTGAATCATTACCTCAGTGATTAGTTAAACGTAATTCTGATCAGCACTTTGAAGCATCCTTGAGGAGCAAGACCAAGCAGCGTTAAGAGGAGTCAAGAAACTGTTGGCTCGAAAAACTACCTAGACTGCAAGAGCAGATGCGAAGGACCGACCAGAGGCAAGAGAGTGTTCACTGTTAGGGGGACCAGAAGAGGGTATCACGGCATGGCTGGGCAAAGAGGCGTTGATGGGAGGGGGTTAAGGGGAATGAAGGACGGTGGGAATCCTTCAGAGCCTTGCAGGTGAAGGGTTAGGGATGGTACTAGTAAAATGCACCTGCTGAGAGACAGAGTATCTCCAAGCTTAAGACAGTAACATTTATGATCGCACAGTTTCTGTGGGTCAGCCAATCGCTGCATGGTTCTGACTGGGCTCCTCAGAAGGCTGAAGCTTCAGTTAGCTGAGGCTATCTATAGTCACCTGACAACTAGGCTGTGACTAGAGGGCCCACTTCCGAGTCAGCTCATTCATGGAGGTGAGCAGGTACTGGACGAGATCAGGATGCCTCCATCCCTGGCCTCTTACAAGGCTGCTACAGAGTCCTCATGACGTGACAGCTGGTACACAGAAATCAATGTCACTGTGGACTGCATCTCAGCCATTACTTAGCCATCCCTGTCCATGAGGGGAGGGGCTCCACACAGACACGGACACCCAGAAGTGAGACATCCTAGGAGCCATCTTGGAAGCCAGACATAGAAAGTGTTTCCTCAACTCTATGTGCTCATACCAGGAGTCTAGTTTTGAATTCAGCACTCATTTGATAAAAAAAAATAATAATTCCTCTGGGGGCTGGAGAAATGGCTAAGAGCACTGGCTGCTCTTCCAGAGGACCTGGGTTCAATTCCCAGCATCCACATGGCAGCTCACAATTGTCTGTAACTCCGGTTCCAGGGGATCCAACACCCTCACACATATATCTCTGCAGGTAAAACATCTATACACATAAAATAGAAATAAATAAATCATTTTAAAAACTCCTAGCTGGGCAGGGTGGTGCATGCCTTTAGTTCCAGAACTTGGGAGGCAGAGGCAAGCAGATCTCTGAGTTCTAGGCCAGCCTGGTCTACAAAGTGAGTTCCAGAACAGCCATGGATACACAGAGAAATTCTGTCTCAAAATAAAACCCAAAAAATAAGTAAAAATAAAAATTCCCATGATGGCAAAATGTTAACACCAGGGGGATGAGATATTTACTCTTATTTTCTCATTTGGCAGGAGGAACATGGCTGAATGCATAAATAAATATATTTGAATTAATGGGCAGATATGCACCAAGTTGTTTTGCATTTTTTTAAAAGCGGCTTCTCCAGAGCACAGGCTGGCCACGAATTTGCTCTGTACCAGAGGATCTTAAATTTTTGATCCTCCTACCTCTATATTCCGAGTGCTAGGATGACAGGTGTGAGGCACCACACCCAGCTGATGGGTGCTGGGAAGGAACGGGGCTTAGTGCATGCTAGGCAAGCATGCTACCCACTGAGCTACATCCCCATCCCTGTTGCACTGTGGGTCGCTTTGTTCTATGGCAGGATCTTTCTTGACTTAGCCTGGAACTTGCTATGTAGACCAGGTTGGTCTTGAACTTAGAGTGCTCCACCTGCCTCTTCTTTCCCAGTGCCTGGGGATTACAGGTGTCAGCTATCATGGCTGAGTTTCAGAGCACATTTACACTCCCAGAATGAATAATAATGAGCATGAAAGCATAGCCCCCCCCCAACCTTTTCTTTTTAAAAGAAAATAATCTTTCTCTATCTATCTATATATTTATCTATCTTGTTATGTAGCCCAGCTCAGCCTCCTGAGTAACCTGGACTACAGACAAGATGCCACCACACCCAGCCACTACATCAGTCTGAGCACAATCAGGAGGCATCAGAAAACCACGAAGGAAAGCAAATTGAGATGCTCCCCGTCCTTGGCAAGCCTCACTCCACAATCAAGGAAGAGACGTGGCAGACAGTGCCAAGGAAGAAAGAGATGATGGCCGCAGAGTGGGATCCAAGGCATTTGGGGAGAAGGAAAGATTAGGTCAGCAGAGCAAGAAGAGACCCAAGGAGGATCAAGGCAGCCCTGGAAATCCCAGGAATTCCAATCATAGTAAAAAGAGGAGTCACCAACAGCCAGGAGGGGGCGCTCCAAATACACCCCCGCCCCTCCCGAACCTGGAGCCTCTGGCTTGGAAACTGCAGCCTAGGCCCTGAGAGGGACCACTCAGGACTGACCCAAAGGACCTCTAGGCTGCAGAGCCAGGCACAGTCTAGAGTGAGGGAGAATGGGACATTATGGCCCCATCAACACACTCAGGCCCGCCCACCTCTTCCCTAAGGCAGGCGACTAATGGCGATCTCTGGGGACACCGACCAGCTCAGAAGAACTCAAGACATTTCTTTCCCTCTTCTAAGAGTGTCTAGTCAGCTCTCCCACCTCTTGCATAGGACTGGACTACAGTGGTCACTAGGCATTTAGGAAAAATTTGTAGAAGTTTGATTTATCTTTAAAGATATAAAAATGCAGAAGAAGAAAAAAAACCAAGAAGATCAATGCAAGGCACGGAAGATTAAAAATAAATGATAGCTATAATTAGAAGACCACAAAGAAAAACATTTCAGAACTAAATAACTCAGCAAGGTTGAAAAAAAAATCAACATGCAAAAATCAATTTTGCTTCTCTACCCCAACAAATGAGCAGTCCGGAATGGAAATTTAAATAATTTCATTTACATAGCAGCATCCAAAGAAATAGCTTAGGAATATGACCAAGGAAGCCAAAGACATGTATGTGCACTGAGAAGAGAAAAATCTTGTTGAAGTCCATTAAGTGTCTGTTGGACAAGCATGAGTTCAAATCCCCAGCACACAGGTAAAAGCTAGGTGTGGTCTGTAACTCTAGCTCTAGTGGGAAAGAGACAAGCAGACCCCCTGAGCTCCCTGACCAGCCAGACTAGCCAACTGCTGAGCTATAGGCGCAGTGAGAGACCCAGTCTCTACAGATAGGGAGGAAAAAGATAATGAAACACACACACTTAACCTCTGGCTTCAAAACACATCTGCACTTGAATATGCATACACATGCACAACACACACACACACACTACACACACACTAAGATGCTGAAAAAATAATAATATAAATAAATGAAAAGACACCTTGCATTATGGACTAAAGACTTAGTATTGTCTAGATGCCAACACTATCCAGGGCAGTGGTGGGTCACTCAGCCTGTGGGTCTCACTTATCAGATATTTATGTTCAATTCATAACAACAGCAAAATTACAGTTACGAAGTAGCAACAAAAATAATTTTATGGTCAAGAGTAACTGCAACATGAGGAACGGCATTAAAGAGTCACAGCATTAGGAAGGTTAAGAACCACTGATCTAGAGCAATCTATAGATTAAGTGGAATCGCTTTCAAAATGCCAGAGGATGACAAACAATAAAAGAAAGACAGTGCAGCAGACCGTGGTGGCGCACACACCTTTAGTCCCAGCACTCAGAAGGCAGAGGCAGGAGGATCTCTGTGAGTTGGAGGCCAGCCTGGTCTACAGAAAGAGTTCCAAGACATTGAGAGCATCATAGTGAGACCCTGTCTCAGAGAGAGAGAGAGAGAGAGAGAGAGAGAGAGAGAGAGAGAGAATGTTTCCCATTTTCAGAACTTAGGACAAAGGGCTGGAGAGATGGTTCAGCGGTTAAGAGCACTGGCTCCTCTTGCAGAGGACCTGGGTTCAGTTCCCAGCACATACACTCATACACATTTTTTTTTTAAGTTTAAAAACTGACTACTATTACAGAAATCAAAACAGTATGATGCTGACTAAAAGGACAAATATGGACCACTATCTTATATCACATAACAAAATTAACTCAATTAAGTCCAAAGATCCAAATGTTAAGAACTAAAACTATAAAACTACCAGAACAAACATTAGGGTATCCCTAAGACTGTGTGTGGTAATTTTTTTTTAATACAACACCCAAAGTACAGACAACCAAAGTGAAAAAAAAAAAAAATAGATACATTCAAATAAAACTAAAATAAAAAGCATGATACAGGCTTTGGTGACAAATACCTGTGCAGCCACCACTGGAAGCTGAGGCAGGAGGACCATGAGTTATAGGATATCCTGGGGTACACAATGAGACCCTGTATCAATAAAGGAATAATATGGACCTGTGAGATGGCTCCAGGGATAAGCCTAATGACCTGAGTTCAATCTGTGAACTGCATGGTAGGACACACACACACACACACACACACACCTCACAAACTGTTTTCTACACTCCACACACTAGGTATAGAACACAGGTGCCCCACCTCAACATAAATGAGTTTTTTGTTTTGGTTTGGTTTGGTTTGGTTTTGGTTTTTTGAGACAAGGTTTCTCTGTGTAGCCCTGGCTGTCCTAGACTCACTTTGTAGACCAGGCTGGCCTCGAATTCACAGCAATCCACCTGCCTCTGCCTCCCGAGTGCTAGGATTACAGGTGTGCGCCACCACACCTGGCTGATAAATGTAATTTTTAAAACAATATTAAAGTTGATCAGAATATGTACATATGTATAAAATAATCAAAGAACAAATTGAATTTAATTAATAAAAAATTGAAATGTATGTGCATCAAAGGAAGCAAAGGATTCCGTGAGAAGACAGCTACAGTGAGCTGCCCGTCCACCTAGTAGGAAGATTACAATTACAAAAAAAAACTGGGGGTTGGGGGGGGACTGGAGAGATGGCTCAAAGGTTAAGAGCACTGACTGCTCTTCCAGAGGTCCTGAGTTCAACTCCCAACAACCACATGGTGGCTCACAACCATCTATAATGAGATCTGACGCCCTCTTCTGGCCTGCAGGTGCACATGCAGGCAGAGCACTGTATACATAATAATAATAAATAAACCCTTAAAAAAAAAACTGGGTGGTGGCGGCAAACGCCTTTAATCTCAGCACTCAAGAGGCAGAGGCAGACAGATCTCTGAGTTTGAGGTCAGCCTAGTCTACGGACTGAGTCCAGGACAGTCAAGGCTACACAGAGAAACCCTGTCTCAGTAAAACAAACAAACCAACGAAAACCACAAAAAACAAAACAGAAGCCAGGCGTGATGGTACACACCTTTAATCCTAGCACTAAGGAGACAGAGGCAGGCAAATCTCTGAGTTTGAGGCTAACCTGGTCTACATAGGCAGTTCCAGGATAACCAGAGTTATGTGATGAAACCCTGTGTCCAAGAAAATAAGTTAAAAAACAGTTTTACTAAAGCAAGGAGACAAAGGGTAGGGTGCAGGGTAATCAGAAAATGAGAGATTCGGCAAAATAGATCCAAAAGAGTAAAAACAAAAGGGAAGTCCCCAGTACAGTAACATCCCAGCACCACAGCTATATAGATGTATGAAGTCGCCAATCCAGAGGGGACCCCAGGGAGGATGCCTCCAGGTGTGGTTCACAGAAACTCAAAATCAGAAACTTCACCTGCGTGTTCAGCCAGGCCGAGAGAAGCTCGAGGGTTCTGTGGAAGAACCGAAGGATAAATTAGTGACAGGTGCAAACGGACGGCCTGTTTTAAAAGTGAGGCAACTGCTAGCTTCTCAAATAAACACAAAAGGTTGTCCAACAAGAGAGAGGGCGTCATTACACATTTTAGGGCTCAGCTTTGACCCGTTATTTACCTAATAGCCATTAAACACTAACTGCTAGTACACCCAAAACAGTAAAATGTTCTAAGTAATGTAGGACAGAGGCTGAAGAGATAGCCCAGTTTATAAAATGCTAATTCCACGGCGAACACTAAGGCCTTACTTCCGTCCCCATAATCCAAGCAGTAGGGAAGGGAATGGAATACAGAAGGCTCATTGGCTAGCCAGCCTAGCATTCTTGGTGAGTTCCAACCCAGTGAGAGACCCTATCTCAAAAGTAAACACAAGCCAGGCATGATGGCTTTAATCCCAGCACTTGGGAGGAAGATGCAGAAGGATCTGTATGAGTTTCAGGTCAACCTGGTCTAAATAGTGATGCCTCTGCCTAAGTAAATTAATTAATAAATAAGAAAAGATAGAGCCGGGTGGTGGTGGCACACGCCTTTAATCCCAGCACCCGGGAGGCAGAGGCAGGTGGATCCCTGTGAGTTTGAGGCCAGCCTGGTCTACAAAGTGAGTCCAGGACAACCAAGGCTACACAGAGAAGCCATGTCTCAGAAAGAAAAAAAGAAAATAAAAGATAGAAAGTTCCTGAAAAGTGTTGTTCTCTGACTTCTACACATACGTATACTCACTTGTGTGGACACACACAAACACAGAGAGACAGAGAGAGAGATACACAGATACACACACACACACACTTGCACACACACTTGCACACACAGAGGGAGAGAGAGGTAAACGGCAATAATCCTATCAAATCATAGGGGAGTGATAAATAATGATTTTTTTTTTAAGATGTGAAATTTCCTTAAGATTTATTTATTATTATGTATACAGTGCTCTACTTGCATGTACTCCTGCAAGCCAGAAGAGGGCGCCATATCACATTACAGATGGTTATGAGCCACCATGTGGTTGCTGGGAATTGAACTCAGGACCTTTGGAAGAGCAGGTGGCGCTCTTAACCACTGAGCCATCTCTCCAGCCCCCTAAATAATGATTTTTAAAACAGCATAGCCTAAATTAGAAATGTTATTTAGAAATGGAAGCTGCTAGGCTTGATAAACACGCCTTTAATCCCAGCTTTCAGGAGGCAGACAGATCTCTTTTGAGTTCAAGACCAGTCTGGTCTACGTAGAGATGTCCAGGACAGCCAGAGATACACAGTGAGGCCCTATCTTAGTTTGGGTTATTATAGCTGTGATGAAACACCGTGAGCAAAAGCAAGTTGGGGAGGGAAGGGTTTATTCAGCTTACTCTTCCACACCCATAGTCCATCTTGAGGGATGGCAGGACAAGGACTCACACAGGGCAGGAACCTGGAGGCAGGAGCTGATACAGAGGCCATGCAGGGGATCCCACATACTAGCTTGCTCCCCCGTGGCTTGCTTTCTTAAAGAACTGAGGGCCACCAGCCCAGGGAAGGCACCACCTGCATACAAACCCTGTCTTGAAAAAAACAGAAAACAAAACAGCAACAACAGAAAAGATGAGGAGGAGGAGGAGGAGGAGGAGGAGGAGGAGGAGGAGGAGGAGGAGGAAAAAGAGGAGGAGATGCCATCCTGAAGGCAGAAGCTTGGTTTCCCATCTTCCCAGCTGAGGCTTTGCTTAAGGCCACTCCCTCCTACCCTGGGAGAAGGAAGGTGGCAGCATGGTCTGGAAGGTAGTCCTGGGGGACCAGCAGAATTTAAGAAGTGGCTTTTTCATAGCAAAAACATACAAACCCCTTTGCACAAAGGGATTTGGTTGAGTTAGTGTTTCTATCAGCCAAGAGGCCAATGTCGCTCCATGAACAGCCTTTCAATGTCCCCTGGCCTCTCTGAGCCTGGCTCAGGAAAATGAGGCCACAGCACAGGTGGGAACAGAGGAAGACACACAAGGAAGTCCTTGTGTGAAGTCTCATTGCAAGCTGGCTTTGTTTTTGTAATCAGCAATGGGAAAGATATGGTCATACTCTGGATGAAATGAGCCCAGGGTGGACTTTGTGGGCACCCCCAAAACCGAGACTGCAGTGCTAAGCCATTTTCTGTTCTTTATCATTTGGGGAGCCTCTGGTACCTTTCCATTTGTTGCAGTCCTTTTTATAAGTTTTATTAACATTATTGGAGGGAAGAGCACATACCATAAGGCTCATGTAGGGATCAGAGGACAACTTTGTGGAGTTGGTTGTCCTCTTCTGCCATTAAATGGGCTCTGGAGATCAAAATCAGGCTACAAGGTTTATATGGCAAGAGCCATTGCATCTGCCTTTCCCCCACCCCTACCCTTTTGGTTTCTTGAGATAGTATCTCTCTGCATAACCCTGGCTGTCCTGGAATTCACTATGTAGGCCAGGCTGGCCTTGAACTCACAGAGATCTGCCTGCCTCTGCCTCCCCTGTGCTGGGATTACAGGCGTGCGCCACCACAGCCTACTGTCTTTAAGTATATATAATTTTCATTTTCCTGGGGATTCTGAGGCCAGCCACTCACCGTTCCCACTTGCTATCCCATAGTGAGCACAGTCTTGTCAATGGGCCTATATGGGGTCCACAGGGTTTGGCTTGGTTTTTTTTAGTTCAGCCAGGATCACATCTGAGCTCCTTCCTGCCCTGGAAAGCCCCTCCCTATGACCTGTCCCCAGGACCCAATGAAAGAACTTGTGTTGGCACTAGGGAGCCTTAAGGTGATGGGCTCTAGAGCCCACATAAGAGCAGTCCAGGAATTCTGGGATTATGTGTCCTGATGCTTAGGGCTGTTTTTCAATAGTTTAGAGCCCCTCCCAGTAAGAACCAGTCACTCCCCACAGGGGATGGAGACAAGTTCCTGGATTCCATGCAGAGTATGGGCAAAGGTTGGAGCAAAGGGGGAAGGTGGAGAGCCGGCCATGGGGTCACTGGGGTCTGAGTGACCCATCTCCTCCCGGCCTTGTGCCCCTAGACTCTCTGTCTGGAGGATTTGATGAGATAGTGAATGCTAACACCTGGAAGCTCAGAAGGCATCTCTGCCAATAGTACATTATCTATTTTATCTTCAAAGAGCCAAAGGCTGCACTTTGACCAGAGGGAGAGCTTTCCTGCTGCAATCCCCACAGACTCAGTTCTGCCCTGGAAACCCCTCCTCACTACCAAGAATCCTCTCCTCCCTTCTGTCTTGACCACTGGACGCTGGAGTTGTGGCAAGACCAGTCTCTCAGCTCAAGGGAAGCGGCCTGGCCAACGACCTTGGAGGAACCTGGGAGAAAGAGCTTCACCAAACGGTAGTACTTTTCCACTGCTCTGCTCGGCCACCTCAGCTGGCTTTGTGCTGTGCAGAGAAGAGGCAACGGGGCACCAGGCCTCAGCCTGAACCCACCCCAAATCTCTCTCCGTTCTCAGAGATGGGGGGTGGGGCGGGCGTAGGGACAGTCTGTGGGTGAGGGGCAGCAAAGCAGGAATCCTAGAAAGAGGAGAGGCTGTCTCCGAGAACTTGGAGCCCACCAGTGATGCTGGAGAAATTTGCATCCGTAAGTCTCTCCGCAATAGTTTGGGGTATTTCCATTCCTCAGCCGCCCCTCTACTCTTCATCTTCCCAATGATAAGGTTTAAAACAGTTCCAGGGCGCTGGTGCTGGGTCTTGGGAAGCGCGAGTCTGCGCGCGCTGGGGGGGAGGGAGGAGAAAGGGAGGGGACAAGAGAGCTAGCGGTCCCGCCCGGTGATGTAGGCAGACCAGGGAGGTGGAGCCGCGACGCCTGAAGGAGTCCCCACCGCAGCCGTGTTCCTGGTCCACCTCATCCAGCAGCCACCAGCCCTTGCTCTAGAGACGTCCCTGCCGCCAACTCGGCGGCAGGGACCGTGGCAATCCCCCCGCCCCCCGCCACATATTCGGGCCTGGGGGACATCCATTTCTCCAGACCTCTGTTCCTCCTTGCTTCCCAGACGACTGGAGTCATTCCTGGGGGAAGCTGCTCTGGGCCGATCAAGCCGCCGCACTGGCATCTCGGCGGCCAGCTCGGCTGGACACCGGGCATCTACGGAGCCAGCCCCACCTGACACAGGGCATCTCACGCAACGACTGTCTCCGGCCGCCGCCCAGCTTGTCACAAGTCCTGGGCGGTGGGCTTCTGAGCGCCGTTGGTCTCCCAGGACGCAAGTGAGCTCCCTGCTTTCCTAGCCCTTTGGGCCGCCACGATGCTGCCCTGGAGACGGAACAAATTCGTGCTAGTGGAGGATGAGGCCAAGCGCAAGGCGAAGAGCCTGAGCCCCGGGCTCGCCTACACGTCGCTGCTTTCCAGCTTCCTGCGCTCCTGCCCGGACCTGCTACCCGACTGGCCGCTGGAGCGTCTGGGCCGCGTGTTCCGCAGCCGGCGCCAGAAAGTGGAGCTTAACAAGGAGGACCCCACCTACACAGTGTGGTACCTGGGCAACGCAGTCACCCTGCACGCCAAGGGCGACGGCTGCACCGACGACGCTGTAGGCAGGATCTGGGCGCGTTGCGGGCCAGGAGGGGGCACGAAGATGAAACTGACGCTGGGCCCGCACGGCATCCGCATGCAGCCGAGCGAGCGCAGCTCCGGGGGTTCGGGGGGCCGCAGGCCGGCGCACTCCTACCTGCTGCCGCGCATCACCTACTGCGCGGCGGACGGGCGCCACCCGCGCGTCTTCGCCTGGGTCTACCGCCATCAGGCGCGCCACAAGGCCGTGGTGCTGCGCTGCCACGCCGTGCTGCTGGCGCGGGCGCACAAGGCGCGCTCCCTGGCCCGCCTGCTCCGCCAGACCGCGCTGGCTGCCTTCAGCGACTTCAAGCGGCTGCAGCGCCAAAGCGACGCGCGCCACGTGCGCCAACAGCACCTCCGTGCTGGGGGCGCCGCCGCCTCGGTACCCCGCGCCCCACTGCGCCGACTGCTCAATGCCAAGTGCGCTTACCGGCCTCCGCCGAGCGAACGCGGCCGCGGGGCTCCGCGTCTCAGCAGCATCCAGGAGGAGGACGAGGAGGAGGATGCCGAGGAAGAAGACGCCCAGGACAGCGAAGGAGGAGTCCTGCAGCGCGAGCGACCGGAGGTGCTCAGCCTGGCCCGGGAGCTGAGGACGTGCAGCCTGCGGGGCGCCCCGGCACCTCCACAGCCAGCGCAGCCACGCCGCTGGAAAGCTGGCTCCAGGGAGCGGGCGGGCCAGGCGCGCTGAGAGCTTAGGGTTAGGACTAGGGCCCTAGACCCGGCCCAGCAGACTGACCTGGACTCCAACCCGGCCCAGCCCGCTTCCGCCCCCCTGGTCCCTGGTCTGCTGCCCTTGCGGTCTCCGTAATGGTCGCCTTCTCCTCGTCCTAGCTCAGGGTGATGCCGGATATGCCCTTGATGTTGGGGATTGAGGGGAGTCCACAGCTCCCCACCCTGGGAGTTTCCCTGGCCCTCCACTGTGGAATCGCCCCGATGCTTTATGCCACGTCTCTGCCCACAGACCAACCTGCTTTCTTCCAAAAACGGCCTCTCAGGAGAAAGGGGAAAATGCTTGTGGAACTCCTGGAGGGTGGGTTTGAACCCAGGACTCCATCTAGGGTAGAAGTAATGGCCCTACCCTTGGTCTCTTATTCCCTATGATAAGAAACACCCCGGAGAGATTTCAGATAAGGAGGAGAATGGAGTGGCTGGGGAGAACTGAGGCCAACCTCTCTGAGGACTCCTGCCTGGGACTGGACACACACACACACACACACACACACACACACACACACACACACAGAGAGAGGGAGGAATTATCAGTCCTACTCTTTATCCTGGGAAGGCTTTAAGCACTTTACTACTCTGCCTCTAAAGGGGTGTGGGATGGTCCTGTCTACATGCAAAGGACAGAGTGGGACAGGTCACAGCCCTGCTCTAGGCAGCTATCCAAGCCTCTGCCTTGGCATCCCTACAGGACTCTATTCACCCCCCACCGCCCCCACCACTCTGCAGACAGGTAACTGGTCTACCCTAGGTACCCTGCATCCTGGACCAAGATGGAGCCTCCAGAGGAGGTAAGGACACAGGCCCCAAACAGGCAAAGGCTTTCTGGGCAAAAAGGTCCTGGCCACAGCTGTACTGAATAGGCCCGATGAAGGAGAAAGAGCTATTAACCACAGGGGAAGTGAGCCTCTGCCCAGGTGTCTCCACAAGGCCATTAAAGCCCAAAGATCTATGTCATCTACTGATCATTGTAAATAAAGTGGATCTGCTTTTTTTTTTTTTTTCCAGCTCTGTCACCCCCTCCTGTGTTGTGTTTGCCAGGCCTGCTAGGGGGGTGAGACTGTCATCAGGAACCCCAAGGACAGGAGAAGGGCCAGGGAAATAGCCCTCTTTAGCATCTGTGGCCACCTCCCCTTATCCCCTGGGTGGGGATTGCTGCCAGGAAGCTGTTCCTGGAATGTCAGGCAGGGGAGGAAGCAGAAACATATGCTTTGTCTGAAAACTACATGAGCCAAGTCCTAGAGGAGCAGCCCCTGTCTGTCTGTCTCTGCCTCCCACGATGTCTGTACACCAGGCGCTCAGATGCAAGTCTCTCTGGGGCATCTGGCTGTGTGTGTGTGGGGGGGGGGGGGTTCCGAGTTAAGGGCTTCTCTTTAGCCATGTATGTGCTGTAGCCTGTGGTACAGACCATGGCCCCGGCCAGTTCAAGGATGAGAGAAGGGCAGAGGGGAGAAGAGGAAGGTGAGCAGCCCAGATTTCTTTCTGAAAGACTGGAGAAATGTGCCCAGTCCCTGCGACAGTGATTTTGAGCTCTGATACCATCAGCCCTGGGCTGAGCTGGGCACTGATCCCAGAGCTACTCAGAGCCTACACAAGTAGCCTGGGCTATGGCTGGGGATCAAAACGACACTCTTTCCCGGAGCTACTGGGACAGGGGACAGCAGCCACCACGTGACTGAGCCCTCAGAGGGTGAGAGAAGTCTGCTAGAGAAGGCCAGGGCTGGCTCTGCACACCAGGCTGGCAAAGATGCCCCGTCTGCTGTGCCTTATGTGCAAGGCTTCTGCTGGTGTTTTCCCCACACCAGACAGAAGTGGTGACATGTCACACCTGGAAAGGACTGTGTGTGCTCCAGGGGAAATCTCTGGGGTTGGTTAAGATCGGCTCGGAAAATAGCAAAGTCAAACCATGCCCTTCTGAGACCCAACGGTAACAGCAGATGTTCCTAAACGTGTCCTACCCATGGGTACCAGGCCTAGGCGCTATGGCTGTTGGATCCCTCTCCTGACCCGGGATATTCTCACCTGAAGTGCTTAGAACTTAAGGGTCAGGCCCCGGATGATGATTTACAGGCTTGCTCCCAACCTCTGCCTCCTTCCTTTACTTTTCTCCCCCGCAACCAGCCAACACAAAATGCCCATGCACACACGCATTTGTACAGCACCCCACTTCCCTCACCCCGAGCAATGCTCTCCAGACCTGGGATGAAAAGGCCCCGGAGTGGTTTTCCTAGCCACATCTCCATTGCTAATGTGTGTGCTGGAAGGAGAGCTTGCCCAACATGTGTCCTCCACCAGTGAAGAAGCTAGTGAGCAAGGCTCCAGTGGCCACCTGGCCAGCCAGGTGTCAGGTGTTTGGCACTGACCCAGACACTTGGCAGCCCTGCTCTCCAGGGAGGGGGTGTGTCCTGCAAACCACACCCACTTCATAGCAGTTGGGTAACCTGGTGTCCTCAGATTGTCCCCCGATTGTCCCAGGGTTTAGATTCCTTACTTGGGGAGGCAGGGCCAGCAGAACTTGACGAGTTCGAGGCCAGCCCGGTCTACATAGCAAGCTCCAGACAAGCCAAGGCTAGATAGTGGAGCCCTGTCTTAAAACCAAACAGTGTAAACCACCACATCTAGAGTTTTTGGGGGGTTGTTTCGTTTTTTTTGTGGGTTTTTTTGGTTGGTTGGTTGGTTGGTTGGTTTGGTTTGGTTTGGTTTATTGAGACAGGGTTTCTCTGTGTAGCCTTGGCTGTCCTGGACTCACTCTGTAGACCAGGCAGGACTCGAACTCACAGCAATCCACCTGCTTATGCCTCCTGAGTGCTGGGATTAAAGGCGTGCGCCACCACCAAACGGTGGGCTGTCAGTTTTTAAACCACATTTTCCCAGTTTTAGATCATGTTCCAGATGCCATGCTGAGCAAAGGGGCTGATGTAATGGGGAGTCTTACCCATCCTGCTCTAACTACAACAAAATGTAATTTCTTCTTTTGAGGAGGCACTCCCCCATATTAAGGCAGCACTCTACCACTGAGCCTATATTTTATATGATGTCAATGATGTGAGTCTACACTTTTTAAAACATTGATTTATTTGGAAACATGGGCTCACTGTGTTAGCCTTGGCTATCCTGAAACTCAGGATATCCTGATCGGCCTGCCTGCCTGCCTGCTCTACCTCCCTCAGTGCTGGGATTAAAGATGTGTGCTAACACGCCAGGCTGGATTACTCTCTGTGTGTCTCTTCTTTACATGGGTTTTGTTTTGTTCTGTTTGTGTTAGTTGGTTGGTTTTGTTTATTTGCTTTACTTTTTGTTTTGTGGTTGTGTGTGTGTGTGTGTGTGTGTGTGTGTGTGTTTTGGGATTTTTGTTTTTTTCAAGATAGCATTTCTCTGTGTCCTAGAACTCCATTTGTAGACCAGGCTGGCATCGAACTCCTAAGCTGGGATTAAAAGGTGTGCACCCACCACCCACCAGGCAGTTGTGGGGCTCTCTTTTAATCCCAGCACTTGGGAGAAAGAGGCAGGTGAATCTCTGTGAGTTCCAGCACAGCCTGGACTCTTGTGTAGCCTTGACTGTCCTGGACTCTCTTTATAAACCAGGCTGGCCTTGAACTCAGAGAGATCCACCTGCCTCTGGCTCCCAAGTGCTGGGATTACAGGTGTGTGCCACCACACCCGGCTTTTTTCTCTTTTTGAAACAGGATCTCTCTGTGTAGTCTCGGCTGTCCTGGAGGTCTCACTATGTCAACCAGGCTGCCCTCAAACTCCCAGAGATCCTCTTGCCTTTGCCTCCAGAGTGTTGGGATTACAGACATGGGCCACCAGGCCTGGCAGATTTTTTCTCTTTTTAAGTGATGGATTGCCCTCTGAACTTTGTAGCCTGAGGTTTGGGCCTGTTGGCTGACCCAGCCTGAAATGTACTGTCGGGAGCGCTTTAAGGTTCTCAGACACAGCAATAGAGGATGGGAAACGTGGCCCTAGTGAGGCCTGCAACTTAAGGATGGGTGTCAGAACTCTCCTGGGAACTCTGAGGCTCAAATCCATCTTCCCTGATCCCTCCAGGGGCGGATGACGTGATCGATGTGATCCACCACATACACAGCTCAGTGTACGCTCAGCCAGCGGGCCTCCCAGCCAACCGCCCTGGCTCCCCAGTGTAGTGTGTGTCCAGTTACTACGCTGGTTTTCCAGATGTCATGCTCCATTCCTACCTCTAGGCCTTTGCGCTGGGGGTGGGGCGGGGCTGCCTCTTGCAATCCTACCCATCCTTCGAGACCCAGCTCCACCTACTGGAAAATGTCCTTAATGCGTGCCCCTCTACTTCTGCCACTCTAGGGAGGATCTCTGCCCTCAAAATTAACCCGGGGCTTGGTCTCTGCTCTCCCCGTTGGTTCTTGAACTACTGTGCCCGAATGCCCCCGTCCCTCCTGCTCCCCCACCTTCATTTCTGTCTGCACTTCCTCGCGTGCGTGTGCCTCGTCCACAGTAGGGGCAGAGAGATGGCGGTGCTCCGTTATCTGATGAATGAACACACGAATGTGTATGCCAGATGGAAGAGCCATCCTAGGCCAGGAAACCACGTGGGTGGAGGCACAGTTCCCCCCGCCAAGCTTCTTCCGGCAGGTATGGAAGAACATTATCCTCAGACGGCCCCGTTCCGACAGACGATGCCGAGGGGAGACCCGTGGATGAGGTAAAGCCTCTATCCTCGTGTCTGCTCAGCTCGCCAAAATCCCCGGGTCTGAGTCCTCTCCCTCCCTGGGCTGGGCTCTCCCCCATCCCAGAGCTGACTCTCCCAGAGCCGAGCAGCCCCTGATGATGGCAATTCGCCTTCCAGATGCACTGGCTGGAACGCGTACCTGGATGGGCGGAGGAATGGCCATCTGGGCACCCGCAGTCTCTAGTTTAACACATGGGCAGTAGACCTCAGCTCAGGGTGGCTGAGACAAGCTGAGCGCCAGCTTGGTGGACTTCCATAGCTGTATGACATCAGGCAGGTTCCACAAGGCTTTTGAAGCCCTGGTTTCCCACCATGCCCAGTGGGTGTTTTTTCTTGACTAATGGTGAATGTGGGAGGGCCCAGCCTACTGTGGGCTTTGGTTTCTGCCTCTAGGTTCCTGATCTGACTTCCTGTCCTTCCTCCATCCATCAGTGATGGACAGTGACCTGAGGGGTAGTTGTAAGATTAAATAAGCCCTTTCCTCCCTACGTTACTATTCAGCGGGGTGTTTTATCGCAGCAATAGGAACCCTAGCCAAGACCTCTTGTTCTTTGTTCCTAATGTGGTCATGCTGGATAAATCTTCTCTTTCTGCTTTTTGCTTTTCACTACCAACTTGCTTTTTTTTAATTGGCTTACTTCTATAAGTTCGAGGCCAGCCTGGTCTACAAAGCAACACAGAGAAACCCTGTCTTGAAAAACAAAAACTAAGGGCTGGAGAGATGGCTCAGAGGTTAAGAGCACTGGCTGCTCTTCCAAAGGTCCTGAGTTCAATTCCCAGCAACCACATGGTGGCTCACAACCACCTATACTGTGATCTTCTGGTGTGTGGAGGTGTACACGCAGGCAAAACATTATAAACATAACAAATAAATAAATATTTTTTAAAAGGGGGGAGGGGGCTGGAGAGATGGCTCAGTGGTTAAGAGCAAAGTTTGCTCTTCCAAAGGACCTGGGTTCAATCCCCAGCACCCACATAGCAACTCATAATTGTCTGTAACTCCAGTTCTGAGGGATCTGACACCTACATACCAATGCGCATAAAATTAAAAAAAATATATTTTAAAAAAGAAAGAAAGAAAAACAAACAAACAAAACCTGGCTTACTGAGGACGAATGGCTGAACGGGCTTGTGGAGCCCAGGCTGTGCAGCTGTTTGTGCAAGAAAGGCCCCCATACATGTTTGAATACTCAATCCCCAGTTGGTAGTGCCATCGTGGTAGATTCGGGAGGTGAGGCTTTGCGCTGGCAGGAGGGGATGGGATCTTTGAGTTTTCAAAACCCTGTGCCATTCCAAGTCTGTTCTTGCTACTTTGTACCTGAGGTTCTGGATGTGATCTCTCAGGAGTCAGTTCCTGTCACTGTGCCTGCTGCTGGTTGCCACGCTTTCTCGACATGACAGACTCATATGTATCCCTCTGTCTCCTATATCTAGGAGGGTCCAGGACCCACTCACCAGTGTTGTTATTATCAAATCGCAATTTTGGAAAAGGAATGTTGTCCAGGGCTTCAGCGCCCGTTGCAATACCTGACTCTAGGATATCCAGCCAGCCGTAGGATCTAGAAATCCCAGACCCCTTTCCTATCTGGGGCTACCTGGTCTACCATCCCAGCTGGCCTTCCTCTGCTTATGAAGTCTCCTCTCTATGGACCAGCTTCCTTTGGTGTGGTATTAGTTACTTTCTTGTTACCATGACAACGATTGCTTCAGGAAGTGTTTACCCTGGCTCACAGTTTAAGGGTGCACAGTCGATCATGGTGGAGAAGCTATGGTAGCAGGAGAGATGGCAGCTGGTCACATTACACCAGAAGCCAGCGAGAGAGAGAGATTAATACAGACACTCAGCTGGCCACCGCTGCTTTACTCAGTCCCAGCCCCAGCCCCTGGCACAGTATCACCCACAGTCTTCCCACCTCAGCCAACCCAACTAAAAACTCTCTCACAGACATGCTCCTGGTTGAGTGTAGATCTTGCCGAGGTGACAATCAATCCTATTAGTCCCTGTTCTGACACCGGCTCACCCACATCTTTTTTTTTTTTTTTTTTAATTTACTATGTATACAGTGTTTTGCCTGCTTGTACTCCTGCATACCAGAAGAGGGCGCCAGATCTCATTATAGATGGCTGTGAGCCACGAAGTGGTGGCTGGGAATTGAACTCCGAACCTTTGGAAGAGCAGGCAGTGCTCTTAACGTCTGAGCCATCTCTCCAGCCCCGTCACCCACATCTTTTACACTCAGTCCTCACCACCTCTGGCCTCCATCTGAATGCAA
>OU015754.1:71439398-71453753 GCA_907169655.1 Acomys percivali | reverse complement strand
TCTCCAACCAAGCATAAGGAATATGCAATTGCCAGATGTGAGTCTTAACTTCCAAACCAGTGGTTTTTGGGGGACTGAGGGGGTACCCTGATGGAAACATAATTCCTTGGCTACCAGAACCTCTAAAGAAACAGAGGCCATGGTCTTGAGAAGGGAAGTGCCCTAATTCCATTTCTGTCATCGTGATAAAATACTATGCCAAAAAGCAACTCAGCAGCAGCAGGGGCTAGTTGGGCTGACTAAATCCAGGTCCATTGTTGTGAGAAAGTCTCGGCAACAGGAGCTGAAGCAGCTGGTCACGTCACAGTCAAGAGCAGAGAGAAATAAATGCATGAGTGCTCACTGCTTCTCCAAGCCAAGCCCCAAACAGAGAGAAGATGCCGTCCACCGCTGGATAGGCCTTCCCTCTCAACTAAACCAATTAAGAAGAGATCCCTCACACACCAGCTCACAGGCCAAGCTGAGCTAGACAATCTGTCACTGAGATTCTCTCTCCAGTGAGTCCAGATTGTGGCAAGTTGACAATTAAGGCTGACCATCAAAGAGAACAAAACTTTATGTTCTCTGAGCTGAGTTATGGAAGAGATGCATCGCCCTGCTGGACTCTGGCTGGAACATTCTTCATTCCAGATTTTATTTTTTTTTATTTTTTATTTTTAGGTTTTCGAGACAGGGTTTCTACGTGTACCCTTGGCTGTCCTGGACTCGCTTTGTAGACCAGGCTGGCCTCGAACTCACAGCGATCCGCCTGCCTCTGCCTCTTGAGTGCTGGGATTAAAGGCGTGTGCCACTCCACCCGGCCGATTCCAGATTTACGGTGGTCTTCTAGCAGACACTAACAAAGCCCCAGTAGGTCACATCACTAACAAATCAAACAGGGAACTCTTAACAGTGAGCATATGTGGCAAGCGTGACCAGTACATCGCATGCTCACTTTTACCTCTTTGGTGAAAAAGGAAATGAGGTTTCTCTTCAGAAGCGATGCTGTTTGAACCACCACGATGCTAGATTATTTGTTAATCTCCCCCTGAGATCTCTGCCAGAAGTAAACCAGGCAGAGGAAGAATAGCTCCCATGGGGACCAAGCTGAGTAACTTCCAAGTGTGACCAGCCGGCCACCAGGGGGCAGACTGGCCCTCTCAGGACCTGGTTCCATGTTGAAGGCTGAGTCACTGATCTTGGCTGCTTGCTTGGCTGTATTGGGAAGACTAAGCTTAGACATCAAACTGCTAGTCACTTCAGTATGAGAACCCTCAATTCATTTAGGCCATCCACGTTCTCAGCTTAAAGACAGCCTTCCCTGGCTTCTGTGTGATTAGATGATTTTTTTTTTTTTTTTTTGAGACAGGGTTTCTCTGTGTAGCCTTGGCTGTCCCTGACTCGCTTTATAGACCAGGCTGGCCTGGAACTCACAGCACTCCACCTGCCTCTGCCTCCCAAGTGCTGGGATTAAAGGCGTGCACCACCACACCCAGCTCTAGATGAAACCTTAAGTTTTTGGGCAATGAAACACAAACGATGGTGCGACCTTCTTGCCACTCCCTCCCCACCCCCAGTCCCTTCCTGCTCCTTGGAATGGGTCTGTGAAGGCTAACACTTTAGTAGCCATCTTAGAGCTTGAGATGTACTTGGGGGAAAGTGTGTCATGGTGCATATTTGAGAGGTCACAGGACAACCCGTAGAAGCCTGTTCTCGCCTTCTGCCATAAGGGTTCTAGGGCTCGAACTCAGGGCATCAAACTTGGCAGCAAGTGCCTTTACCCACTGAGCCATCTCACCCACTCTGGGATGAATTTGAAAACGGAAGGAACAAGATCAGAATGTGGGAACTGAGTTGCTGAAGACAATGTGGGGACTAGACTGAAAGAGAAATAAAGTTATATTTGATATCAACCAGGTTGGGCATGGTGGCACACATCCTTAATCCTTGTACAGCAGAGGCTGCAAGTTTGCAGGCAAGCCTGCATTATATAGTAAGACCTTATGTCAGTAGCTACACACATACATAATATATGCATACATAATACATACATACATACTTGGAGTTTTCTATAACATAACTCAACTAAATACTACTAGCACGTAGAATAAAACATATGTCAGAGGAGAAATCCAAAATGTAGCAATAACTGGCCATGAGGGCAATCTGGCTGCAGCATCTGTCATCCCACAGGTCACCAGGTGGGCTCAGCGCCTCTGGCTTGCTAGGCAGGTGTCTCTTTTCTCCCTTGTGGCTTCATGTTTGTGCCTCTCAAACCTGTATGCTTGGGTGAAGAGAATGACTCTGATAGAGGGCTGCTCTACACTCCAGGGTTTACAGCATCCACCCCAGAGTTTACAGAATCCACCCCTGGGTTTACAACATCCACCCCAGAGTTTACAGGATCCACCCCTGGGTTTACAACATCCACCCCAGGGCTTACAGCATCCACTCCAGGGTTTACAACATCCACCCCAGAGTCTACAGCATCCACCCCAGTGTTTATATCATCCATTCCAGGGTTTACAGCATGCACTCAAGAGTTTACAGCATCCACTGCAGGGTTTACAACATCCTCCCTAGGGTTTAGAGCATCCACCCGAGTTTACAGCATCCAACCTAGGGCTTATAGCATCCACCCCAGGGTTTATAGCATCCACTCCAGGGTTTACAGCATCCACTCCAGGGTTTACAGCATCCACTCCAGGGTTTATAGCTTCCACCCTGGGCTTTACAGCAACCACTCCAGGGTTAACAGCATCCACTCCAGGATTTACGGCATCCACTCCTGGGTTTACTGCAGCTCCTCTCTTTTTGGTTGTGAGAGCCTCAAGACAAGCTCTCAAAACACAGCATTAAAGCCAATAAATGCAAAAAGAAGCAGGCTGCAAGGCACAAGCCTGGAATCTCAGCTACACAAGAGGTTGAGGCAGGAGGATTGTGAGTTCAAGGTCAGCCTGGTAAATTTAGTGAGACTCTGGCTCAGATTATGACAACAAATAAATAGCAGAACATTTGTCTAGCAAGTACAAGGCCCTTGGTTCCATCCCCAGTATTGAAAACAAAGTATTAAAAGAATTAAGTGATTGTGTGTCTAATTGAAAGACAAGATTTCAGAGATATGTATGTATGTGTGTATATACACACACGTGTATGTATGTATATATATGTGTGTATATATAAATGTATACATGTATGTGTATACACACACACATATATATTGGCCTTTATATGAGTGAGCATTGCCTGCATGTGTCTGTGCTGTGTACCATGTGCATGCCTGCCAGAAGAGGGCGGGCGATCAATCAATTACCTGGAACTGGAGTTCGAGATGGTTATAAACTACCAAGTGGGTGCCAGGTATCAAACCCTGCTCCTCTGTGAAAGCAGCTGGTGCAATGGGTGCCTCTCACTACTTAAGCCTGTCTGGCCTGAAACTCACTTTGTAGACCAGGCTGGCCTAGAACTCAGAGATCTGCCTGCCTCTGCCTGCTCCCCCCACTCCCCATCCCTCCTCACCCCTCCATCCCTCCCCACCCCCCCTCCCCCCCCCCCCCCCCCCCCCCCTCCCCCCCCAACCCTCCCCACCCCCCCCCCTCGCCCACCCCACCCCCCATCCCTGCCACCACTGAGCTTAAAGGGTATTTCACCACACCTCGGTCAGTTGTCTTTATTTTTAGGCAATAACAGTGTCATTCGTGGCAGAGCCTGCTTTAAAAAGACTAAAAAACTAAAAATAAGAACAAACTCTCTTCTTGGAGCCCATGGAATCTCTGAATTTGGAAAGACAAATTCACTAGCTGCTAGCAAACACTTCGCCTCATCATCTTGTAAGTGTAGACAGCAGCTGGAGACAGTTATCAGCTCCAGTGACTTTGACCCCAATATAAGTTCTGTTTCCATATGACTTTATTATAGTGATTAAATTATTGACTCATAAATGCTTTTTACTCTCACCGTTCCTTCAAAGTCACAGAAATTAATAAGTCTATTTCTGGATCATGCCATTTGGTACATTAATTTAAATGTATGTATACTAGTCAGGGTATGGTGATACGAGTCTTTCATTCTAGAGGCAGAGGCAAGTGGATCTCCATGAGTTCAGGGCCAGCCTGGTCTACAAACTGACTTCCAGGCCAACCAAGATATATTATAAGACTATTTTTTTTTAATTATATACACTAATACCACAAATATTTTAACTGTTCTAACAACTATTTCAATATATTCCAGCATTCTCAAAATGGTTCCTTTAGGCCTCACAAGACTACCAAGAGGGTCTATGGCACTATAAGGGATGCTGACTCCTAAAATAAAGGCACTAGTAATATCAACATCGAGGGAGGGGGATTATCAATTTTAACTCATTTTAAATCTTTTTTTCATTTACTAATTTATTTACCCAGAGGGAATTAGCACATGCCATGGCATATTGTGAAGGTAAGGGGACAAACTGAAAGAATTAGCTCTCTCCTTTCCACCACATGAGTCCTGAGAATCTAACTCAGAACATTCTGTCAGCTCCTTAACTCAGAGAACCACCTCTCTGGCCCTGATATTTTTTTAATGTTAAGAAATAGAGGGCTAGAGAGATGGCTCAGAGGTTACGAGCACTGACTGTTCTTCCAGAAGTCCTGAGTTCAATTCCCAGAAACCACATGGTGGCTCACAACATCTATAATGCGATCTGATGCCCTCTTCTGGTGCGCAGGTGCACATGCAGGAAGAGCATTGTATACATAATAATAAATGAATAAATCTTTAAAAAAAAGAAAGAAAGAAAGAAATAGCCAGACGTGGTGGCGCACGCCTTTAATCCCAGCACTCGGGAGGCAGAGGCAGGCGGATCGATGTGAGTTCAAGGCCAGCCTGGTCTATAAAGCAAGGACAGCCAGGACTGTTACATAGAGAAACCCTGTCTCAAACAACAACAACAACAAAATATTTAAAATATATCTAGCCAGAGCTAGAGAAAAACCCTTTCTCCAAAAGGGAAAAAAAAAACCTGTAGGAATTTACAGAAGAGCAAATTCCAATGGGAAAATGGCGACAATGTGTGGTCTCCAGGAAGTAAGACTTCCTCCAAGCCATGGCAAGAGAACAGACAAACTGGACAGCAGCTATGGTGGAGCACTTAGCCAGTATGAGTAAAACCTTTGCTTTTATTTTTATAAAAGGGAGAAGAAGAGAAGAAGGAAGAAGGGAAAGAAGGTAGGAGAAAAAGAAAGGAAAAGAAAGAGAAGGGCCGGATAGATGGTGCAGTGGTTAGAGAGTGTATGGCGCTTGCAGAAGACCCAGGTTCAGTTCCCAACAGCCACACAGAGGCTCACAGTTATCTTTAACTCCAGTTCCAGGGGATCCTATACCCTCTTCTTGCATGCCACATGGTGCATATAAACTCATGCGCACACACACACACAGACAAATGAAAATATAAATAAGTGTATAAATTTTAAAATTTAAATAAACATTTTCTTGAAGAAAAGGAAGAGAAGGTCGGGTGTGGTGACTCACGCCTTTAATCCCAGCAGCACTCAGGAGGAAGAGGCGGGAGGATCTCTGTGAGTTCGAGGCCAGCCTGGTCTACGAAGCGAGGTCAGGACAGTCAGGGCTACACAGAGAAACCCTGTAAAAAAAAGAAAAACCAAACGAACAGACAAACAGACAAACAGCCAGGCAGTGGTGGCGCACACCTTTAATCCCAGCACTTGGGAGGCAGAGGCAGGTGGATCGCTGTGAGTTCGAGGCCAGCCTGGTCTACAAAAGCGAGTCCAGGACAGTCAAGGCTACACAGAGAAACCCTGTCTCGAAAACAAACAAACACACAAACAAACAAAACAAAAGGAAGCGCTGGAGCGGGGAGAAGGAGAGGAAAGGCAACAGGCACAGTGTATGGAAAAATGAACAGAATTGCCAGTGGGACCAAGAGTCCAGAGTTATTCACGCGTATAAAGTGTATTAGTTACTGTTTTGTTGCTATGATAAAATACCATGACCAAGGAAGATTACAGAACGGAAAGGTTATTGTAGCTTATGATTCCAGGAGATTCCATGACTCCGTCATGGCAGGGAGGCATAGTTGCAAGCAAGCAGCAGTCCATGGTGGCAGGAGAAGAAGGAAGCTGAGAGAAGGGTAGAGACCTGGCAGTGGGGCACAGGTATAAAGTCATCAAAGCCTGCCTCTCGTTACACAATTCCTCCATCCAGGCCACACCACCCAAGCCTCCCCAAACAGCACCACCAACTGGGGACCAAGTGTTCAAACACCCAAGCCTATGGGGGACATTTCTCATTCAGATCATCATCTTCCAATCCCTGGACCATACACAGATGTACAATAGCCCTCTGGAGAAAGGAGAATGTATTCTAATATTGAGTGCCAGAGTAAGTGGATATACACCTGGAAGGAGTTAACTTAGGCTTTTGTCACACAACAGAGTTAATAGAAATCAATTTTCAGCCGGGCGGTGATGGCGCATGCCTTTTATCCCAGCACTCGGGAGGCAGACGCAGGTGACCGCTGTGAGTTTGAGGCCAGCCTGGTCTTCCAAGAGAGTCCAGGACAGCCAGTGCTACACAGAGAAACCCTGTCTCAAAAAACTAAAAAAAAAAAGTCAATTTTCAGTGAAGATCTAAGCCTTTCCAAAGCACTTCTTTCTGCAGATGGTCTTACAGCTCTGCACACGAAGGACTGGAACTGCCAGGTGATCTCAAGGTCAACACACCCCTCATTTCACAAAAGTTCCCAGCAGATGGTCCCCCATAGGGTGGCAAGAGTTTGAGGCTTCCAGCTGGCCCTCAGCTTGTTGTTATTTTTAGACAAAAATCTCACTGTGTAGACCAGGCTGGCCTTGAACTCACAGAGATCTGTCTGCCTCTGCCTCCTTAGTGCAGGGATTAAAGGTGTGCGCCACCATGCCTGGCTTCCAGCAGTGGAATGCTTATCCAGTTTCTTTTTTGTGCCATTCTGTGTTTTTGTTTTGTTTTTTATTTTTCAAGACAGGGTCTCTCTGTGTAGCCTTGGCTATCCTGGACTCCCTTTGTAGACCAGGCTGGCCTCGAACTCACAGCGATCCACCTGCCTCTGCCTCCCAAATGCTGGGATTAAAGGTGCGCGCCACCACCGCCCGGCTTTTTGTGCTACTCTGATGGTCACAGCACATAGCCTTTCTTTCATTTCTGAGAAAACTGACTAAGGAAGTTGGCCAAGCATTTCCTGTGTCTGCATAGTACTCTGTTTCCCAATGTTCCTTACTGATTTCCCATAAGTCAATGTATTCGCTGTTAAAAATCTGCTGTTTCTTTCCCTTTTTTTTTTTTTCCTGTTTCAGTTTTTCAAACTTCAGACTTTTAGTTTGTTTGTTTTTTGGTTTGTTTTTGTTGTTGTTTGAGGTTTTTGTTTGTTTGTTTTTGGTCTTTGGTTCGTTTGGTTGGTTTTTCAAGACAAGGTTTCTCTGTGTAACAGCCCTGGCTGTCCTGTAACTCATACTGAAGACCAGGCTGGGCTCGAACTCACAGAGACCCGCCTTCCTCTGCCTCCCAAGTGCTGAGATTAAAGGCGTGTGCCACTACAGCCCAGCCAAACTTCAGACTTTATATTCGTCTACAAAATCCTTTACTGAATACAACTTTATTTTGTGTGGCCAAGTCCGAAGGCTTAACGGTTTTGAAAAGCTCTTTTTTTTTTAGTTTGAAACAGTGTCTCTATGGCCCAGGCCATCTTCAAACTCTCAGCAATCCCCCTGCCTCAAATTCCCAAGCACTGGGACTACAGGCGTGAGCCATCACTCTGGCTTCCTCTGTGAAATGCCTGTTTAAGGCTTTTCCTGTTTTTTTTATTGCAAAGTCTGTCTTCTTTGTAGGGGGGTCACTCAGGAGGAACAGCAAAACAGCTCTAGAACTCATAAAACGCCACCCACCACTGAGCATCCCCGCGATGGGTGTGTCTCAGAGAGGGATAGCCTGAGAACCTCGACTTCATGCTCTTATGGGAGAGTAGCTCTGCTTGTTACCCTTGCGGTCCTCATGATCCTCCTAATATTGTGTGAGTACTCTAAAGGGGCTTCCACGGCCCTTTCACTGGACAGTATCACTGGCACTCACAATAACAATGCTTGATCTCACTGGGCATGGTAGCGCACGCCTTTAATCCCAGCACTTGGGAGGCAGAGGCAGGCGGATTGCTGTGAGTTCGAGGCCAGCCTGGTCTACAAAGTGAGTCCAGGACAGCCAAGGCTACACAGAGAAACTCTGTCTCGAAAAGCAGGGGGTCGGGGGTGGGGGTGGTGGGGGTTGGAGTTGAAGGGGGGGGGGGGGGGTTCAAAAAACAATGCTTGATCTCTCTCAGGCACTGCTGCTGGAACAGATTAATGATTCAATCACCGCCCTTGAAAAGAACCTGCAGGTGTAGCTTGCTAACAATGGCCACTACCCTTAGAAAGAATTTGGAAAAATAGATTGTTTAGAAAGGTTGGGTAAAGATGTTTTTGCTAGTGGCTCTGATGCAGAAAATCTTAGGGAACAATATGAAAAGTACTCTTAATAGTAAAGTTAGGGACTTTTTGAGGTTGGTGAGCAAAGACAATTAGCACTGGCTGACGTGACTCACTGAAACTGGACATCATGGTGACTAATTTCTTACACTTATTTTCACCCTCAGCTTCCTGATATGATTTAATAAAAATTATTATTGAGTAGATATGTACCTTTAAGATTTAAAGTAGAAATGGCTGATTGGGTTGTTGTTGTTGTTTTTCAAGACATAGTTTATCCTTTTTTATTTTTTATTTTTTATTTTGTTTATTTTTATTTATTTATTTATTTTTGGTTTTTCAAGACAGGTTTCTCTGTGTAGCCTTAGCTGTCCTGGACTCACTTTGTAGACCAGGCTGGCCTCAAACTCAGCCTCCTGAGTGCTGGGATTAAAGGGGTGCGCCACCACACCTGACTTGAGACAGGGTTTCTCTGTGTAGCCTTGGCTGTCCTGGACTCACTTTGTAGACCAGGCTGGCCTTGAACTCACAGTGATTTGCCTGCCTCTGCCTCCCAAGTGCTGGGATTAAAGGTGTGTGCCACCAAGCCCGGTGGCTGATTGGTTTTTTTTATGTAGAAATTTAGATTTGTGATTCTTTTAAGATTTTTATAAGATTACTTTTTAAGATAATTGATTCTTTCTTTGTGATCACAAATTGCAGCCTGCCAGTGAAAAAAAGCTGGCTGAGAAGTTACCTTGCTTGCTCACACTCTGTTAATAAACTGCTTAGTTACACGCCAGGCACGGTGGTGCACGCCTTTAATCCCAGCATTCAGGTGGCAGAGGCTGGCAAATCACTGTGAGTTCAAGGCCAGCCTGGTCTACAAAGTGAGTCCAGGACAGCCAAGGTTACACAGAGAAACCCAGCCTCAGAAAAAAAAAAAAAAGTTGCTTAGTTACAAGTGTATATGGCTTCTTGAAAATAACTCATTTTTCATATTTGTTTCTCACCTATAATACCTAAAACATTTGATCATCTGATGGTATTTAGGAATATGTTTTCTTATGTATGCTCATTGTAAATATTCACTTAAAGATAATTAGAATGTAACCACATTTTGATTTTTATACCTCTAAGATATATAAACTGTTGGAAAAAGAATAAAGTCATTGGGACTCGTTCCTTGGACTTTATTCCATTCACCAAATGTATATACATATATATGTGTATGTGTATGATAGCAGGCTGTTTGAACTTGATCCTTGGGGTTTATTCCATCCACCAAATGTATAAATGTATATATGTGCATATGTACAATAGCTGGTTGGGTTGGAATCATCTTCCATGCACAAAGATGTGTGTATGTGCATATATATATATGTATGTGTGTAAGGTTGAGTTGGAACTTGCTCTTTGGAGTTTGTTCCATCCATCAAGATGTGTGTATATGTGTATGTAGGTAGGTATGTATGTATATGTATGAATAAAGTTAGAGGAGCTGGTAGAAGCAGCTTGTTGGAACATACCTGCTGGAGTGGTCTTACTTCATCATCGTGTGTGTGTGTGTGTGTGTGTGTGTGTGTGTGTGTGTGTGTGTGTGTGCGCGCGCGCGCGCGCGTGTGTGCACGCACTCGGTCTTTTTCTCCTTCTTTCCTTTTTTTTACATGCTTTGCCACTACCAGTGGAAAGCCCACACGCTAGAGCCAACATCCAAAGCCCAGTGTAAGCCCCCATCAGGAAGCTATCAGCACTGGCCCACCAGCAGCAATTTAATTCTGACTCCTCAGTCTGCCACTGTCAGTGGAAACCATTGCCTGTAACAGTCAATTCTGGCCAGGAAAGCTGCCCTCAGAGAAAGTCTACAGGGTCACCAGCCAGCCGCTGGATATACACCCTGACTCAGTTTACCCTGTTGATGCTGAAGATGTTCTTCAATAATTCTTATTGAGTTTAGGGGTCTTTAAATATAGATTATAGACCCTTATCCTCCATGAAGTTAGCCCCCTGGTAATCTGGCCTATCCTAGATGTAGGCTGCTTTAATTCCTAGGGATAGAGAATGCTGAAGGTAGGGGTCATGGTTATGTCCAGGTCTGCCCACAAAAGCTGGGAGTGGTCCCAGTGGTGCACACCTTTAATCCCAGCACTCGGGAGGCAAAGGCAGAAAGACTTCTCCTGGACTCTTGTCACCTAGAAGGCTTTCCCAGCCCACCCCTCCCTTCCCCTGAGATTATCAGTTCTTCAGCATTGCCACAGGCCCCAGGTCCTCATTGTGTGTCACAGTGTTTCGTACCTGTTGATTTTCTGTCTCCCTCAAAGGCAGGAACCAAGTTCTCCATCCGTCCAGCACCTCTTATTGCCAGGTGGTGCCCAGGGCGGGGCCTGTCCCACAGCCATCATTATTGGTTCCACTAAGGGACAAGTACGCCTTTGTGCCTGGCTAGGCTCAATTTCTCCCTTCCCCCTCTCTCAGCCTTGTGTCTCTGTCGGTGACTTCACCTTACAAGCAAGCTCTCTGGACCAGAGGAAGCTGGCTCTCAGCAGAAAGCTGTACCCTGGCTTAACAGTCACAATGGGAAATAGATTCCCACCAACTCAGCACAAAGAGGAGGCTTCTGATTGGCTTGTGTTGCTGGTACCTGCTGACAATGCTTGGCAGCCCACCAGGGGCTCTCCCCTGAAAGAACCAACACAAGAGTTGTAGGACTCATCTCTCTGAGAAGAGTTTTGGCCTGGTGGACCGATCTCAGCAGTGGGCATACTAATGTTATCCTAACTTTCAATAAAGCATGGAGGAAAAAGAGCTCACTTGCCTTGGTGCACGGGGCAGCTGTACACTGGAAAGAGAAGAATTATACGACTGATCCACAGGCCTACTCGCTGACCTGCCCACTATCTCAGCTGCTCTGAAGTTCAGGAGTAGTTGAGAGGCCAGGAATCCAGTGGCAAACAAAAGCAGTGTCCTGGTTGCCTTTCTGTTGCTGTGATACAACACTGACCAAAGGCAGCTTGAATGGGAAAGGGTTGATTTGGCTTACACTTCTGTGTCACAGATTGTCACTGAGGGAACTCAGGGCAGGAACTCAAGCAGAAGCTGTGAACGAACAGCGATTGCTGGCTTGCCTTATGGGCCAGTGCTCAGCTAGCTTTCTCGTACAGCTCAGTACCACAGACCTAGGGAATGGCGTTGCCCATGGTGAACTGGCACTTCCTATATATATCAATTAGCAACCAAGACACTCTGCCACGGCCTTTAGTTGAGATTCCCTTCCCAGGTGACTCTAGGTTGCATCTAGTTGAAAGCTAACGCTAAAGGGGACAATCAGGTTCAGTGATAGTCAGCAAACATGGACAAAGGACATTGGGTTAATATCATTGATCTATAATTTATCTCTAAGCAAGTTGTCAAGTCCACTCATGCTCCATTCCACAGACACCCCAATCCCTCTACAAGGAATCACTGTGTCATTGCTGGCTCCCAATCTCTGCAGAGCTGGGTTGCCATGGGTACAGTCCCCATCTGTGACCAAGTGCTTTGAAGAAGCCAACGGCTATAACTGGAGGTCACCAGAGTCCTAGTGCTGTGGAATCCAGGAGGCCAGATCTGGGCCTAGGGAGGGCTAGGGTTGACAGCAATAGCAAGGGACACAGTTCAGTATTGCCAGCTATAGATTCTGAGGCATTCTCCTTAGCATTCCCCTCAGAAGCAGCAAGAACCTGACTTATGCCAGAAATGATTTATGCCAGGATGAGTCAGTATGTAACAAGTTTGACTTCGTTTGTAAAAGATTTGGGTTTTTTATTTTTTGATGCAGGGTTCTTCTCTGTAGCCCTGGCTGTCCTGGAACTCACTCCGTAGACCAGACTGACCTTGAATTCACAGAGATCCACCTGCCTCTGCCTCCAGGGTGTTGGATTACAGGCGTGTGCTACCACAGGCTTTTTAAAAGATATTTTTAATGTAGGTTTAAGTGCGGAAAGGAGGGAGGGACACAGACATGGGTGAGAGAGGATAGAGATTAAGAAATTAAGGATGGTAGTGCTAGAGAGATGGCTTAGGTGTCTGGAGGGATGGCTCAAAGGTTGACAGCCCTTGCTGCTCTTCCAGAGGATCTGAACTCAGTTCCCAGCATCTGTATCAGATGTCTCACAACTTCCTGTAAGGTCAGCTCCAGGGATCTAGTGGCCTCCTCTGGCCTCCACTGGCACTTACACTCACATGCGCATGTTCACACATAAACACACATGTTAAAATAGGCTGGGCATGGTGGCACACGCCTTTAATCCCAGCACTTGGGAGGCAGAGGCAGGTCTATGGTCTTCAAAGCGAGCCCAGGACTGTCAAGGCTACACAGAGAAACCTTGTCTTGAAAAACAAACCAACCAACCAAACAATATCAAATATTTTTTAAAGGATAATAGTACACACTCAACAGGGAGTGAGGCTTGCACTCCGTGTGTGTGTGTGTGTGTGTGTGTGTGTGTGTGTGTGTGTGTATGATACTTTGCGGCTTTTGAGACTACACGGTTATATCGTTCAAAGGATTTAAGAGTTTTTTCTTTTGTTGGTTTGGTTTGGTTTTTCAAGACAGGGTTTTTCTGTGTCACCCCGGCTGTCCTGGACTCACTCTGAGGATAGGCTGGCCTCGAACTCACAGATTCACCTGACTTTGCCTCCAGAGTGCTGGGATTAAAGGCATGCACCACCATACTCACCTTAGGATTTATGGTTTAGGGGAAAATGTTTTGGCGTACCTATTTTCGTTGTAAGAACTTTAGTACATGACATTATAAGGTTGTTTCTAGAATGTATTGCTCAGATTTACAAACTTATATAAAAATATGGGACAAAAAAAGGCCAAAGGAGGCCTGGAGAAATGGCTCAGATGTTAAGAGTATTGTCTGCACTCCCAGAGATCCTGAGTTCAATTCCCAGCATGCACACAGCACCCAGCATTGAAGAAGTCCTACTATGCACAGGTCACAAGGAAATTAGGGCTTGCATTTGAACTGTAAACAAGGCTCAAAAATTTGTGAGTTGGGGGCTGGAGAGATAGCCCAGAGGTTAAGATCCCTGACTGTTATAAGCTCAATTTTCTTTTTTTCTTTTTTTTTTTTTCTTTTTCTTTTTTTCCGAGACAGGGTTTCTCTGTGTAGCCTTGGCTGTCCTGGACTCGCTTTGTAGACCAGGTTGGCCTCAAACTCACAGTGATCCACCTGCCTCTGCCTCCTGAGTGCTGGGATTAAAGATGTGCGCCACCACTGCCCAGCCTAGGCTCAATTTTCTTAACAATTATATTTTATTATACTAGCATACCTCCCTTACAATCCGACTTGCATAAAGCTGAGGAAGAGATGATGAGAGAACAGAAAAATGAAACCTTCTGGGTATCAGTTCCCAGTAACGACTCTCCTGGAGCCATCAGCAGGATTTCTTCTGCTGGAACCTGGACCTCAGCCGGAGCCTGGAGCCCCAAAGCCTTCACTGGAGCAGGTCTCTTGAGGAGCATCTGAAAAGCCAATGATGAACAGGCACTCAATCCCAAGTCTCCAAAGACCCCCGCCTCCTGTTTTTGGCTCACATTTATATCTCCTCTCACAATTTGTTCAAGGATGTGTTTCAGCTGGTAACAGCCAAGCTCCCCCAACAAAGTGGTTTGACTTCCAAAGAGATAAATATCACCTGCTCTCTCTCAAGTCTGTTCCTCATCCCACACTGGGGATCTAAACAAAAACATGTTTATCTCTTCTTCAGACTGTTCTTCCAGAGGTCCTGAGTTCAATTCCCGACAACCACAGGGTGGCTCACAGCCATCTATAATGAGATCTGGTGCCCTCTTCTGGCATGCAGGTGTACATGCAGCTGGAGCACTCACATACAATAAATAAATAAAATCTTTTTT
>OU015754.1:71388945-71438643 GCA_907169655.1 Acomys percivali | reverse complement strand
CTCCCTCCCTCTCTTTGTCCCTATCTCTGTCTCTCTCTCTGTCTCTCTGCCTCTGCCTCTCTGTCTCTGTCTCTGTCTCTGTCTCTCTCTCTCTGTGTGTGTGTGTGTGTGTGTGTGTGTTTATCCTCGAAGGGTGGGGTGAACAGATGAAACTATACATTGAATTTTGTGTCAGGCCTGCTGTGTGGCGGACACCAGGACCCTTTTCCCGGCTGTAATTGTATCTGGCCCCTACACATTTTAAGGAAAGTCTTGCATCAGTTAGATCCACAGATCTGCCCTCACACCAAAAGTCCCCATCCAGGGAGAATGTGCATCTGGAGGGGCAAGAGCTTCTTGAATCTGGATATGGCGGATTGAGGAGCTAATTGAGGAGGGAACTGTGGGGAGGAAGTGAAGCCCATCTTACCCACTGGGCATTGGCACTGCCAGGTGTGGGCTTCATCTCTGTATGGCTGGGAGCCCAGGGTCCTGGATGCAGTGTTTCTAGGCTCTTGGGCAGAAGTGTCTGCGTGAGGGGGGAGGTACAGCCCCCCCATTCTCTGTTCTCCCCTGCCTCCTTTCTTCCAGTCCTCAGCACCACGCAAGCCCTCGCTCAGAGAAACTGCTGATTCCCTCTTGTATGCTGGCCATCTGGGGACACTTGGATGTGTCTGGCTGCACTGGCTGGAATTGGGCACACTCCATATGGGCTTGGCCAAGTCACTTAAGGACGATAACAGGCTTTTTAAAAAGTGGCCTCATGTGCCAATTTCTAGATCCTCCCATCAGGCTCCCTGTACCACATTATCATCCCATCTTCAAAATCACAGAAAGGAAATGGCGGACCGGGCACCCGTTTCGTAGATATAGAAACCGAGGCTTGGAGAAGTATCGCAGCTCTCCCGGGGTCAGATACCTGGAATCCAAGTCAGAGCCCCCTCTAATATGAAGCTCTTGCGCTTCTCCTGGTAGCCCTACTGTAGTCAGAAGAAACTGCCAGCAACATCTGTCAAGGAACCAGATAACATTTGTATGTGAGAAAATAGGAACAACAAGAGTGTAAATCTATTTCCGGGACCGCCAACCCAACGAAGTCCATGAAGAGAAAGGAAGGAAGGAAGGAAGGCATTGCGTCCCTCACACTGAGACTACTGCGTTAGGGCAGGGAAGAAGTGAAGGCCAACCACAGCAAATAGAGACCTTTCTCAGGCTTTGCATACCTCGTGCCTTGGCACACTGTCATGGTTGCCTCATTCCTTGTCTCGGTTTAAAAAAAAAAAAAGAGGCAGGCCGGGTGTCATGGCACACACCTTTAATCCTAGCACTTGGGAGGCAGAGGCAGGTGGATCGCTGTGAGTTCGAGGCCAGCCTGGGTCTACAAAGAGAGTCCAGGACAGCCAAGGTTACACAGAGAAACCCTGTCTCGAAAAACAAAAAACAAACAAACAAAAAAAGGCATTAGATATTCTGAGGGCTCTGGACCCTTTGAACTTTGACCTCAAGTGTCACATAGACCCACCCAGAATCCTTCTCCCTGGGGTGTGTGTCCACAGCCATCCACTGAGGTGGCATCTGTCCTGTGACCCACTCTGTGGGTCTGTGTTGACAGTGAATGAAGTCGTTAAAGGAGACTGACTCACTCGTGGACACCACACACAGATCCACCTTGGGACTCTCCAGCTCAGTCGTAAACTCCATATCCTCCGGGCTCCAGCCCCGGGAGACTCGGCTGCCAAGTCCTGGCCAGCACCCCGCCAGCCAGGGAGCCTCCAGGTCTCCAATCTGGCGCAGGGACACACCCCCGGGGAGGAGCCACCTCTCCTGGCCAGTGCAGGCAGCCCGCCAGCTTTAGTTTCCTCTTGTCTGCAGCCGCCAGCTCACCCTCCCCGGACCGACATGGCCCAGGAACGCCCCTCTAGTACTGTGGAGCCCGAGCACGTCCAGCGGCTGCTGCTGTCCTCTCGTGAGGCGAAGAAGTCGGCTTACTGCCCTTACAGCCACTTCCCTGTTGGGGCTGCCCTGCTCACCAGGGACGGGAGGATCTTCTCTGGTAAGGGCTGGGCACCGGAGCGGGGGCGTGGGGGACGGGCCCCCTCCCTGGCAGCCTGAATGGGGCCCCAGGTACAGCTGGAGAAAAGACCAGGGTGGTCACCTCTTCACTGGGCTTCTCCCGCCTCCTGCCCAAGCTGTGGGGCGACTCAACTGTTTTTCTATGCAATGGCTCTCACTTCTTAGAAGTCTGGGGTGGGGAAGGGAGTTTGCAGGTGAGGCTGGAGGGAGAGGCCAAAATCGAGACTGCCCAACCGGCAGGGCAAGACAGGATCAACGCTTTCTGAATGTCCATGTGCTTGCTATTCACCTACCCCCACAATTAGTTCTTTCTCTGATCTCCAGGCGTAGGTTAGACCCATTTTTAGATGAAGACGTTGAACGTTGAAACCAGAGACCTGTCTTTTTTTTCTTTTTTTTTTTTTTTTTTTTTGGCTTTTCGAGACAGGGTTTCTCGGTGTAGCCTTGGCTGTCCTGGACCCGCTTTGTAGACCAGGCTGGCCTGGAACTCACAGTGCCTCCCTCTGCCTCCCGAGTCTTAAGTCACACCAGGCACTAGTGATGGGGACCCAGGGCTGGCGCTCCTGAAGCCTCACCATCCTGCACCCTGGGGTGCTGACAGTGGTGGATGAGGAATAGGTATGTGACAGACAGCACCTTGGAGGAGAGGATCCAGGCCTGGGCTGGGAACCGAGCATTCTGCACTGAGTTAACACGGATCTACCCTGAGCTCATAGCCTTTAGACACGCGCCCAGGCCAGAGTGGGCTGCAGCTATGGTGGTGTGCTTGCTCACATCACAAAAGTCTGGGTTTGGGGGCGCAAGAAGAGAGGAAAGAGAATAAGGGAGGGACAGAAGGAAAGAGGGAGGGAGGGATGAGGGACAGAGGGAAGGATCTTGGTTAACTCTCAGTTGGGTATGGTGAGGACAGGAAGCAATTACAGTGCCCCTTTGTGTGTCTTTTTTTTTTTTTTTTTTTTGTTTTTTTTTTTTGGGGAGGGGGTTTTGATTTGTTTTTTGCTGTCCTGGACTCGCTTTGTAGACCAGGCTGGCCTCAAACCCGCAACTATCCACCTGCCTCTGCCTCCCTTTGTGTGTCTTGTTGACTGACTTCTGTGTCTTTCATGAATCACCTGGGTATTGTGTGACAAAACTTTTCCTGGGAAGACACAACACATGGCTATTCACCCCAGATAGGGAGCTCACGGCAGATCCAAGTACTGATACCTCCAAAGTCCAACTTGGTGAACCAATGAATTTTATTGGGGTTACTTACAAGAGCAGAGATGACTCAAAGACAGCTACATCACCAAGGCCCACCCCAGCATGAGCGACAGCTCACAAAGCTGGGAACCTGGAACGCACTGCACAGCCTGCAGGCAGCTCAGCCGGTTGCAGTGTCCTTTCCAAGTGTCTCAGCTGGTTTCTGCTTCTCCCAGGCAGCTGGCCTGGTCTCCGAGTCTTGTTTGCAGCTCTCATCTGAGAGGGACTCTCAGCTTTTATTGTTCACTCTGGCGCTGGGGGGTGGGGTGGGGGGATGAGGGGGTGAGGGTCTAGTGAATCTAGTCAGTTTCAGGGACTTCCTGAAGCTATTTGGAGTTCATCTCTAGATGGGGTTTGTGGAGTACTTGAGCAAGTGGCTTGGGCCAGGACTGTGGGAACAGGAAGAAGAGGAAAGAAAGCTGGGGTGATCTGTCAGTCAAGTGCTGATCTCCAGAACCCACATAAAAAGCCAGGCACAGTGACCTCACTTGTAATCCCAGTGCTGGGTAGACGGAGACAGATCCTTGGGGCTCACTGGCTGGATAGCCCTGACTAATTGGAAAGTTCCAGGCCAGCGAGAGACTGTTCCAAAGAACAAGGTAAATGGATGGTGTTGGGGGAATGATACCGGAAGTTGACCCAGTCTAGCCTTCATTCACCTGTACCTGTATACGCAGAGAGAGAGACAGACAGACACACAGACACAGAGACAGACAGACAGACACATGTACCTGTACACACACACACACACACAGAAACAGACAGACAGACAAATATAGACAGAGAGAGAGAGACCAAGAAACACACAGAGACAGACACACACACACACACACACACAGAGATACAGACAAATACACACACACACACACAGAGGATGTGTTGAGAGACACCGCCCCCCCCCCATATGAAAGGAAAGACTTTGGTTCAGGATTTGCAGCTAGGAGAAGGGAAATGATGAAGCAAATGGCCAAAGGCAGAGCTGGGTTGTGCTAGAGCTGAGGGAAGCAGGGGCCAAGAGCAAAGTTTGAAGGAACAAGAGAAAGAAGCACTCTCTGTCCTCTGTGTGTAAGAGATCTCTTGTAATGACACAGCCAGGAGGGAGGCACATGGGTGTCCTGGGCATTAGTCAGGAAGCGTGCCCTGTCAGTGACAAAACCTTCAGGGTAGCTCCAATTTCAAGGCCAGCTGACCCAGGAACTCTGACACTGTTACAGTCAATACAGAGTATTAGTAACTTAAAAACATCTACCTTGATCTTCGAGACAGTCTTTCACTGGCCTGGAGCTGACCCAGGTGCCGCGCCACTGTTTTGTTTTGTCGTTTTGTTTTTCAGACAGGGTTTCTCTATGTAGATCTGGCTGTCCCAGAACTGTAGACCAGGCTTGCCTCAGTCTCCCAAGTGCTGGGATTAAAGGCGTGTACCACCACTGCCACCTGGTATGTGACACGCCACTCTTATAGTGGGTGCTGCTTGCGTTTTGTTACCTGGCAGGTGGGTCTTATGTACCCACTAGGGAACAAGGACACGGCAGCCTCGGCACTTCATTCTTACAGCCAGTGGACACCTCCCTCCCCCCACTTTAGATCTCATTCCAAACTGAATATGTTTGGGCAGATTCTTGGGATGAAAATCTCAAGTAGCTTGGTAGTGCTGAGCCCTCTAGTGCCCAGAGCTTGTGGTGTGGACAGGCTGACCCAAGGGTTTAGCGCTCCAAGTCCTAAGAACTAGATAGACTTGTGGCCTTTCCAGCCAAGAACTTTAGAGACTTTCAGGTGCTCTTGTGGGAGGCGGATAGCTCTGAGCTTTAATCGCCAGGGCCTGGCTAGTGCTCAGCAGTTAATGAGTTCCTCGGCTTGGGACAGCAGCCACTGCAATCAGTTGTAATCAGCACCAGCTGCCGTGATGGCTCCCAAGCCTCAAGGTGTCAGCACCCTTGGCCTTAAAGGTTCGTCAACTACCTGGAACTTCAGGCAGACATTTCTCCAGCTCTGGCTTTTCACAAGCTTCTGCCTTCTCTCTATTCTCTCTCTCTCTCTCTCTCCTCTCTCTCTCTCTCTCTCTCTCTCTCTCTCATATTTTTTGAGACAGGGTTTCTCTGTGTAACAGCACTGGTTGTCCTTGAACTCGATCTGTAGACCAGTCTGGCCTCATACTCACGGAGATCGGCCTGCCTCTGCCTCCCAAGTGCTGGAATTAAAGGTGTGCACCACCACCAGCCAGCGCTTCTGCCTTCTCTATACTTTTTCTTCATTGTCCATGTTTGTTTTTCAAGACAGCCTTGGCTGTTCTGGAACTCACTCTGTGCACTAGGCTGGCTTCAAATTCAGAGATCTAAGCCAGGGGTGGTGGCGTATACCTGTAATCCTAGCACTGGGGAGGCAGAGGAAGGCAGATCTTTGTGAGTTCACAGCCAGCCTGGTCTACAAAGCGAGTGCATATCAGCTAAGGCTACACAGAGAAACCCTGTCTCAAAAAAAAAAAAACAAAAACCAACCAACCAAACAAACAAACAAACAAAAACAAAAACCTCACAGAAATCTGCCTGCCTCTGCCTCCTACGCCAGTGTCTCTCTGAAACTCTTTAGCCACATTTTTGCCCCTCCTGTCATGAGCGCCACTGTTTTTCTTGTCCTCTCTTTGCATTAATGGCTCATCTTGCTCTACCTTTGATGGCAAGAGTCTCCACCCATCAAGTAGAAAAAAAAATTAAAAAAAAAAGACCCTTATGATGAGCCTTTAATTGACTGAGCCAGGGAGCAATCAGGCAGCAGCAATTTCGTGGGTGTGACATGAGAATTGAAACACACAGCCAGTTCAGGTTTTATCGAGACTAATCTCAGCCCTCCCATCTGGCAATCACAAGCCTTCCTGAGTCACTAAGGGAGTGTCCTTCAAGAAAGAGCCTCTGCAGGGTCCAGAGCAGCCCGAGGTGGGTTGTTGCTTGAGTAGCTGTAGATGGGAGTCAAGTGGCTAGGTGTGTCCAACCTTCTGATATTACAAATGAGTGTTGTCATCTACGTAACAAAACACACACACATATCTCTCTTTCTTTCCTCTCCCTCTCTCTTCCTCCTCCTCCTCCTTCTTCTTCTTCTCCTTCTCTCTCTCTCTCTTTCTGCCTGCCTCTGCCTCCCAAGTGCTAGCATTAAAGGCATGCACCACCACTGCAGTGCAAAAAAAAAAGACTCTTGATTTTTAAAGATTTATTTTTTTTAATCCCAGCACTTGGGAGGCAGAGGCAGGCAGATGGCTGTGAGTTCAAGGCTAGCCTAGTCCACAAAGTGAATCCAGGACGGCCAAGGCTATACAGAGAAACCCTGTCTCAAAAAAACCAAAAGAAAAAAAAAAGATTTATTTTTAATTGTGTGCCTGTCTGTGTGTCTACATGTTTATGGGTGGGTATGAACACATGAGTGCAAGTGCCCAAAGAGGCCAGAAGGCATCGGATCCCCTGCACCTGGAGTTACAGGCGGGTGTGAGCTGCCTGATGTATGTGCTAGGAACCGAACTCTGGTTCTCTGCAAGGTTAATTAGTACACAGCCAAGCTGGGTGTGGTGGCACATGCCTATAATCCCAGCACTCAGGAGGCAGAGGCAGGTAGATCACTGTGAGTTTGAGGCCAGCCTGGTCTACAGAGTGGATTCAGGACAGCCAAGGCTACACAGAGAAACACTGTCTAGAAAAAAAAAAAATTAGTACACAGCCACTGAGCCATCGCTTCAGCCCAAAAATCTCATTAATGCTTAAATAACTACAATTTCGTGTTGGGTCACCATCGCAGTTATCCTCAGCTGCAGGTTGGATATGTCTGAAAGTTCACTGAGGCTTGTCTTGCCTGGAGTAAAGGTTCCCAGCTGTGGCTAGAGTGTACCTGGAGCAGAAGTCACATTTCAGTAGGTGTGGTTAGGCTAGGCTTTGCAGCTAGAGGGCGGGTCTCTCTGAAGGGTTCCTCACTCAAGACTGCCAGGAAGCAGGGAAGGTTAGCTGAGTGGTGATCAAAGCAGGCTCCCAGAAAAGTTCATCTCAATATAAAACTAACAATCTCACAGCACTTAAAAAAAATGTGTGTGTGTGGGTGGGTGGGTGGGTGTGGGTGTGTGGGTGTGTTGCTGGGCGTACTTGCGCACACCTTTAGTCCCAGGGCTCAGGAGCAGAGGCACATGGATCTCTTGAGTTTGAGGCCAGCTTGGTCTACAGGGTGAATTTCAGGGTAGCTAGGGCTATACAGAAAAAAACCTGTCTCAACCGACTCCCCCCCCAATATGTGTGTTGTATGTATGTATGTATGTATGTATGTATGTATGTTACCATGTGTTTAGGTACATATGGAGGCCTGAGGCACACATTAGGAGTCTTCCTCCATCCCTGTCCCCCTTAATCACTGGGAGGGGGCCAGGGTCTCTCAGTTGAATCCAACACTCCTCACATTCTACTCTAGCTAACTTGCTTGCTCTGGAGATCGTGTGTCTACCTTCTGAGTGAGGTTGCAGTTACAGAGGGCCCACCCACCTGGCTTTTGTTGTTGTTGTTGTTCGAGACAGGGTTTCTCTGTGTAGCCTTGGCTGTCCTGGACTCCCTTTGTAGACCAGGCTGGCCTCGAACTCACAGCCGTCCACCTGCCTCTGCCTCCCGAGTGCTGGGATTTCCACCTGACATTTACATTGGTGCTGGAGGTCCAAATCTGGTCCTTAAGCTTGCACCAATACTTTAGGTACCAAACCTAGGCAGAGTTGGTTTCCTCTAACTGCATGAAAGAACAAAACAAAAAACTGAATTTTGCCCAGAGGTTAACAAATGGCAGACATTAGCAGAAATCTTAGACCTCCTCCCTTATGACAGAAGTGGGGACCAGGTGCATAAAAGGCGGGCCCATGCAGTCAGGTAGGGCTTGTGGGGATGGGGAAGGGGTTCCCAAGCAACAGGAGGAAACTGTGGCACATCATGAGGTGAATAGAGAGGTTAGGGAGCAGAAAAGGCACGGCCCACTTAAGACACTGAGTTTGTAACTTACAGAGGGGGTATGTCTGCTTGGCTCTGTGATAATCTCCCAGTAAACAGAAGCCAGGCCTCTCAGCAGCTCCCACTGCACAAGCAGCAGGCATTCCATGCAATTCAAAATCACATCTGCCTGCTGACCACCTTGCTGCCACCACCTCAGAGTAAAGAGCAGTCTCCCTGTTTTTTGTTTTGTTTTGTTTTGGGTTTTTTTTTGGGGGGGGGGTTCGAGACAGGGTTTCTCTGTGTAGCCTTGGCCATCCTGGACTCACTTTGTCGACCAGGCTGGCCTCAAACTCACAGACATCCACCTGCCTCTGCCTCCTGAGTGCTGGGGTTAAAGGTGTGCATCACTACCGCCCGGCCCGCGTTTTCCTTCTTTCATGTGTGACCTTGGGACAGTACTGTCTCCTCCCCTCTCTCCAGCTCCGTTTAGGAAAGAAGCTACTTTGCACGTTGGAGATAAATGCTAGGGGAAATTCTGGACCTAAATCCAATCCCCAGCACCCATGTGAAACAGCCAGGCACAGTGGTACAGGTCTGTAATCCCAGTGCTGGCTGGGGACACAGAAGCAGATGGCTTCCTGGAGGTCACTGACCAGTCTCTTTAGCCAAAGTGAGCTTTGGGTGCAATGAAAGCCCCTGTTTCAAAAAGTAAAGCAGGGCTAGATGCAGTGGGATGCTGAAGCAGGGTTGTGGGTTTCTAACCAGCTGTGTGAGAAGGATCTCAAAAGGTGGGCTGCAGGGGGGCAGGGGGGGTGGAGGCGGAAATTGGGAGAATAGAATTCTCGGGCTTCAGCCTAGGCCTACCTAATAAAAAACTCCAGGAGTGATGTTTCAGAAGAAACTCACCCGTGGGCAGGCTGGCATATGCCTATAGTCCCAGCTGCTTGGGAAACCAAGGCAGGAGCTTCAGTTTGGGTCTAGAGATTTAACACTAACCTGGGCAGCATAGCAAAGCTGGAAGACCAGAGGGGGAGGGGGAAAGGAAAGAGGATAGAATGTAGGAGATGGGGAGACTGTTTCCTTTTGCCTTTGTGAGATCCCTCAGTAAAGAGAACAGCAGTGGTCCTCTCCAGCTCTGCTCTCTTCTCTGGGCAGGTCATCCCACTGGGAGTCTCTTTGCTTGCTGGTGTGATGGTAGCATCCCACCCTGGCATGAAATGAGCTTAAAACAAAAGCCACGGATGGAAAATAAGCATGTGCAGCCCGACTCCCTGGCTCCTCCTTCCTGTAAGGGGGAGCCGTAATGGTACCAACCTCGCCTGGCTCATGAAAGGATTCAGGGACACAGCGAAGGCAAAGCGCCTTCCGCAGAGGCCTAGTGGGCGCATGCCCAGTCACTGAGGCCGTGGGATACCACAGTCTCAGAGTCAGAGACAGTGATATAGCTTCTCTTCAGCCTGTCCCTCGTGTGGAGATGATGGTGGCCTGTTTTGTGACCGTAGAGAAGCAAAGCAATTTGCAGGTCTTTCAGGATGGATGATAGATAGATAGATAGATAGATAGATAGATAGATAGATAGATTGATTTGGAATTTAGGATTATGCAATTTTCTAGAGGCCGTGAATGTAGTTATTTTCATCTCAAAAATTTAGCTCTGAAGTGGCATGATCTACTTGCTCAGGATTAGTAGATCATTTTCACACAGATGGCTATAACAAGATGGCCCAGGCTGGGTAACTTCAACTACACACATTGATCCCCTCACGGTCTACAAGGCTTGGCTTCCAGTCTTGGCCACCCTCTCTTCATGTCCTTGCCCAGTAGGAGAGAGCAGTCTCTGGTGTCTTCTGAGGGCGCCATATGGGCCTGTCTTCCACTATTCATCAGGGGGAGGATGATGACTTCATCCCAATCTAGCCGTTTGCCAAGGCCTCTCCTGTTTACTCCATAGCAACGCTGGGTAGGGCTGCAACAGGGAAAGCGGAGAGGCAGGTACACATCCAGGCTGTAGTATATATCCAAGACCCCTGCTGTCCCGGACCCCAGTCACTCTCCTACGACCACGACACAACCAAGCTTGTCGTCACAATATTCACATGAGAGTTAACTAAGAGGAAGATGTGTTTCAGCCAAGAAGCACCGGGAAGAAAGTTAAGGCTGGGCAGGCGGACAGAGAGGGCGGGAAGATGGAGGAAGCAAAGAAGCGGGCTTGTGGAGGGTGTCGGGGAAGGTTTCCCACAAGGGTGAGCAGGAGGAGCCGTGAATCTGGCATCTACGACCAGAAGGGGCAACACATTAGGATAAAGACGTTAACTGACTTTATTTTGGGTTCTAGCAACAAATTCACGTATTAATAATAATAATACTCTGTTCAAGGGCTGGAGAGATGGCTCATCAGTTAAGAGCACACACTGCCCTTGAAGAGAGGACTTCAGTTCCCAGCACCCCCATAGCAGCGATCCGGGGATCCAATGCCTCTCACCTTTCCTGGCACTCACGCTGGTTTGCACACACCCTCCAGGCCACCACCACACACATACGCACACATACTTTTTTTTTTTAATTAAGATAATCTATAAAAATAATTATAATGAGTGTTTAGGAGGCTCTGGAGTTGTAGCTTGGTTGGTGGGGTGTTTATTTGCCTAACACACAGCAGGCCCTGAGCTTGCTCCCCAGCAGTGCACATATACACACCCCTCACATCTATATACTCACCCCAGATAGGCAGCATACCACAGACCCAAGGACAGATACTATCAAAGTCCAGTTTGATGAACTAATCACTTTAATTGGGGTTACTTACAGGAATATGGGTGAAGGGTCACTTATAAGAGCAGAAATGACTCAAAGACAGCTGCATCACCAAGGCCCACGCCAGCATGAGTTACCGCTCACAAAAGCGAGGAATCTGGAGCTCTCTGCACACTTTGCACAGGGCTCAACAATTAAAGCGTGGCCTTTCCAGGTGGCGCAGTTGGTCTAAATGTCTTCCAAGTAGCTCCATTTGTCTGAGAGTGACTCCCAGCATTCTTTGCTCTTTACTCTTGGAGAAGGAGGTGCCCAATGAATCTTGTTGGTTTCAGGGACTTCCGGAAGCTATTCTGAGTTGTTTACTTGCTATCTTTTTGTTTGTTTGTTTGGTTTGGTTTTGGCTTTTTGAGACAGGGTTTCCCTGTGTAGCCCTGGCTGTCCTGGATTTACCTGTTGTCTTTTTGTTGTTTGTTTGTTTGTTAGACCAGGCTAGCCTCTAACTCACAGCGATCTGCCTGCCTCTGCCTCCCAAATGCTGGGATTAAAGGTGTGCGCCACCATGGCCGGCTGAGAGAGAATTTTACAAGGTGTGTGTGTGTGTGTGTGTGTGTGTGTGTGTGTGTGTGTAAGTGTAATATTGGCCCTTGGTGAGCTAACTACCTCTGATAGGAAAAAAAACAAAAACAAAGCCGGGCGTGGTGGCACACGCCTTTAATCCCAGCACTCGGGAGGCAGAGGCAGGCAGATCGCTGTGAGTTCGAGGCCAGCCTGGTCTATAAAGCGAGTCCAGGACAGCCAAAGCTACACAGAGAAACCCTGTCTCAAAAGACCAAAAACAAAACAAAACAAAAACAAAAGCATTTTCTTATGAAAAAGAGACTCATTCCTTTCTTCATGTCAAGCACCAAGTGTTGAGTATTAGTCTCAGGGTTGCCTTGTAACTCTAGCTTTCAGGGACAAAATGCCCTGTTCTGAACACCACAGGCATCTGCACTCACGTGTGCACAGACATCTCACACACACACACACACACACACACACACACACACACACACGTATACACATAAATAAAATAAGCTGAGAATGAGGAAGACACCAATATCAGCCAACCACAACATATGCATACACATATTCAAACATACATACACACACACACAAATAAATAAATAAATAAATAAATAAATGGAAGAGATGCTAAGATGTCAAAGCAGTCTGTGTCCACAGCACTCTACTGTGGTGCCCACTATGTACACCTGTCCTTCTTCCCTGACAGCGCAGGGCCAGCCTTAACCTGGCTATGAAACATACTGGCCTCCCTCCCAGCAGACTTACAGCTGTGGCACCCTGCCAAAAGTCTAGTGACAGCCATCAGTCCTGGACCACAGATTCATGTGATCTCAAGAGCTATGAGTTACATATTAAATGTATTCACTCCCGATGTGCTAATGTCGATCATGAAGGGACAGGGAAATCCAAGAGGAGATACTGACTCTGACAACTGGCTGTTCAGGGACTTCCCTTATGGCTTCTAGACCTGATGAACACCTGAGGGACAGAGTACTGCAGAGTCATAATGAGCACTCAGGCTTGAATGTGGCGACTGTGACAGACAAAAACTGAGCTGACAAGACAAATACGGACCCAGTGACTGCAGGAAGATGGCTGCCAAACTCTCTTTTCTCCGGAAGACCAGGAGTGGGGCAGGAGTCTAAGCATGTGGGCTGCATTGCTTTGTTCTGCAATCTGGTCTGGAGATTTTAAAAAAAGAAAGAAAGAAAGAAAGATCTGTCCAGGTGTCCCACCATCCCTAGAGTGGCCCCCATCATGCACAGGGTCAAGCTGGCACGCTGTCCCATTCAAGTCTTAGCCCTTTGCTGGACAAGGTGGCACACATCCTTAATCCCAGCACAAAGGTAGGTAGATCTCTGTGAGTCTGAGGCCAGCTTGGTCTACGTAGCAAGGTCCAGGCCAGCCAGAACTGCATTGTGAGACCCCTCTCAATGAAACAAACAAACAAAAAAATCATGTCTCGAGCCCTAGGAAGGCAAAGAGGAGGTAGAGGGCTAGCAGTGAGCTACTAGAAACATCGCCATAAGTCTTACTGCATCCATTCACACCTGCTGGCTTAAACTACATAACTGGCCTAGGGAGATGGCTCAGCTGTACAAGCACGAGGACCCGAGTTCAAATCCCAAGCTCTCATACAGGTAGAAAGTGGGTGCATTACATTTGCCTGTAATCCCAGTGTTGCTTGTGAATTGTAGCGGGGGAACAAGAGGATCCTTGACAGATTACTGCCTGTCACCCTAGCTCTAGGGACTAAAGCAGAGAATGACACAGCAAACATTCTATAGCCTCCTAAGGCCTCCACAAATGCACACAGGTGTGCACATGTCTTCTTCCCCCCCACCCCCACCCCCCCGACACACACACCCAAGCCAACAAAGCAGGACTATAGGAAACTCCAAGGGAGCCTGTAAAATGTGGTTTCCAGCTGAGTAACCCTGTCTGTGCCCAGTTAAACCCAAATGGGGCGCAGTTAGCAACCTCTGTCACCTGGCCCCCTGGTACAGATCTGCACACATTCCTTCTTCCCGTAGACAAAGCACCCACCTTTCACCTGCCTAAGGGAGACCTCTGAGGGCAGACTCCCACAGCTGTGCTGCTCGCTTCTCCTCCAGTCCAGAAGTAGGTTTGTTGGCTCAGTGGTCCATGAACTGAATTAATTTTCTGCCGCCACTTCCCATCCATTCCCACAACACCTCATGTGGTGTTATAAACAGTGATAGTGGCAGGATGTCCCGCTAGGTAAAAGGAAGGAGAGAGGACACATAGTCACCAGCCATGGAAGCTAATAAGGGGACACATAGTCACCAGCCATGGAAGCTAATGAACCCCAAGACAAGAAGTGAGAGGTCTCCTGTCCTGGCACATTTCTTTTCTGTTTTCTGCTTGGGTCTATAGCTAAGCTATCTGAAAACTTCTTCCTTGGTCAGGTCTGGGAAGCTCCTCACAACTGATGACACACTTGCTAAAAGTGTTAGGGAGCTGGGGGGATGGCTCAGCGGTTAAGAACACTGGCTGCTCTCCTAGAGGACCCTGGTTCAGTTCCCAGCACCCACGTGGTGGCTCATAACCATCTCTAACTCCAGTTCCAGGGGATCCAGCATTCTCTTCTGGCCTCTGTGGGCACCAGGCACACATGCGGTATTCCTGCATATGTGTAGACAAAACATTCATACACATAAAATAAGAACGAATGAAACGTAAAAAGCAAAAGCGTTCAGACCACACTGAGGGCCCCTCCCCTGTCGCTTCCATCTCTTAGACCCGGACCAGAAGCTTCTATCTGTTTTCTCCCTCTGCAGTACTGGGAAAACAATCTCTATCCTCACACTAGGTAAGCACTCTGCCACCGCCAGCTCTCTGTTATCCAGCCTCAGCATCTCCCTTCACCTTGACCCTGACGTTAGGGGTGATAATGGGGCTGCCCACCTGCCCAGTTGCAGTGTCCTCTGCTTCCAGGTTGGGAACTAGGATAAGGCACCAGGGAAACAAAAACCTGAGCATTCTTGGAAAATCCATTCCCCAGGGGGGCCCCAGTGTTCTCCATACATTACCCCCTCCTTTCCCACTTTGTTCATAACAGTGGGCCCCTCCCAGGCCTGGGCTGTAGGAGTGTTCTCATTATGTTTTCTGTTGCTGTGATAAGGCCCGACCAAAGCAACTTGGGGAGGACAGGGTCCACGCCAACCACACTTTCACACGGTCAGAGCAGGAGCCTGGAGGCAGGAACTGGAGGAGAAGCCGTGGAGGGAGAGGGCAGGCTGCTTACAGGTTTGCTCCTCATGGCTTACTCAGCCTGCTTCATAGCACTCAGGACCACCTACAGTGAGCTTGGGCCCTCTCACATCAATCATCAGTCAATACCCCACAGACTTGCTGGGGTGGGGCGTTTTTCTCAACTGAGGTTCCCTCTCCCCAAATGACGCTGTCATGAGTCAGGATGACATAAAAGAGGCACAGGGAACCTCTTCCGGCCTCTTCACCAGGAAACGGTTCTGTGTCACCATATTGCCTATATAGTTGGTCTTCTCTCTCCCCTCAGGGTGCAACGTAGAAAACGCCTGCTACCCACTGGGCGTGTGCGCCGAGAGGACTGCCATCCAGAAGGCCATCTCGGAAGGGTACAAAGATTTCAGGGCTATTGCTATTGCCAGGTGAGTGGAATAGGCCGGTTACAACAGAATCCATCATATTTCCAGCCGACGGCCCACACACAACTCATTCATTCACTCACCAGACATGTGACTATTGTACGTGTTCTTCCTGGCAGGCTGAGTGCCAGGGATGTGGAAGTAAATAAGAAATAGAGGCTGAGGCTGGGGACTTGGCTCGGTTGGTATTATGCAAAGACCCCAGCATTGCATAAAACTGGACATACTTGCAGGCCCCTATAATCCCAGCACTCAGAAGATATAGGCAGGGCGATCAGAAATTCAAGGTTAGCCTTGGCTACAGGAGACCTTGGCTCAGAAAGAGCAAGGCGGGAAGAGCTGAAGAGATGGCTCAGGGAGTGGAGCCCTTGATGCATGCACGCACTTGAGGACCTGAGTTCTGACCCTGAACAAACTAGGTGTCAAAAAACAAAAACAAAAATAAAAACCCAGCCATGCCGGGCGTGGTGGCACATGCCTTTAATCCCAGCACTTGGGAGGCAGAGGCAGGTGGATCGATGTGAGTTCAAGGCTAGCCGGGTCTACAAAGTGAGTCCAGGACAGCCAAGGCTACACAGAGAAACCCTGTCTCAAAAAAACCAAAACAAACCAAAACAAAACAAAACCCAGCCATGATGATTTATGCCTGTGATCCCAGCACTGGGAAGGTGGAGACAGGCCGATCCCTGGAGCTGGTTGGTCAGCCAGTCAAGTCAAAAGAGTGCCCTCCAGGTTCAGTGAGAAAACACCTTTCAAAACCACAAGGTGGGGGCTGGAGAGACGGCTCAGCAGTTAAGAGTCGTGGCTGCTCTTCCAGAGGACCTGCATGTTTGATCCCCAGCACTGACTTGGTAGCAGCTTACAACCATTTGTAACTCCAGCTTCATAGGACCCAACACCCTCTATTGGTCTCTGCAGGCATCAGACATGCACGTGGCACACAGACATACATGAAGGCAAAATACCCAAACACATAAAATAAGACAATTGAAAACTATAGATAAGGTACATAGTGACGTAGGAAGAGGCCTGAAACTGATTTCTGGCCTTCACACATGTGTGCATACGTGCACACTTGCGTGCATGCACACACAAAAACATAGACATAGTCACACACACAAACCTATGCATACTCATGCATACATACAAGGAAAAATAACAATAGTTTAAAAATGGATTCAATCAGCAGTAGTGCCACAGGAGACACCCCAGAATTCCACCAGGATCCTGAGGAGGTCCCCCTTAATCTTTAGACTATAAGCAGAAAGAGAGGTACCAGGAGAAGAGTAGACACACCTAAGAGCTTGGGTGTGGGCTTCTCAAAGGAAGTGCACACTTTCTTGTCCCAGTCATGACTATAAGAGGGATTTGGAGCCAGTCGAGGTGGCGCATGCCTGTAATCCCAGCACTCAGGGAGGCAGAGGCAGGTGGATCGCTGTGAGTTTGAGGCCAGCCTGATCTACGAAGAGAGTCCAGGACAGGACAGCCAGGGCTACACAAAGAAACCCTGTCTCGAAAAACCAAAAAAAAAAGACAAACAAACAAACAAAATAAAACAAAAAAACCCAGAGGGATTTGGGAGCTTTGAGATGTCAGGGTTCATCTGGTTTCTAGGGGCTCCTCCCCTCCTCTATCTTTCTCTCCCTCCCTCCCTTCCTCCCTCCTCCCTCCTCTCCCCTTCTATTCTTTGTTTTTGTTTTTGTTTTTTTTTTTTGAGACAATGTCTCATCTCCCTGTGTATCCCTGGCTGTCTACACAGCTATGAAACTCACTTTGTAGACCAGGCTGGTCTCGAACTCACAGAGCTCCACCTGCCTCTGCCTCCCTTGGGATTAAAGGCGTGCGCCATGCCTGGCTAATTATCGGCGCTCTTGATTCCCAGCTGCAGAGAGGCTTCAACCAGACTCCTGAGTGAGCGGCTCCCGTTCTCTTTTCATGCCGCTGTAATTTTCCAGGTCTTTCTGGTCGGCCTCAGACTCCACCCTCGGAGTTTAGCTTACCGAGCTGTTAACCCCAGGGTGATTCCATCCCAACACCACCAAGTGTGACACAATCCCCCAGAGGTACAAAAGAAAGATGTCACACAGGAACCCATAGCCAGGGGACCTGAAAGTCATTTGGTGCAGACTCCCTTGCCACCACCCCACTTTTTTTTTTTTTTTAAGATTGATTTATATTTATTTATTTTGTATACAGCGCTCTGCTTGCATGTACACCTGCCCACCAGAAGAAGGCATCAGATCTCACTGTAGATGGCTATGAGCCACCAATGTGGTTGCTGGGGATTTAACTCAGGACTTCTGGAAGAGCAGACAGTGCCCTTAACCTCTGAGCCATCTCTCCAGCTCCCCCCACCACCCCACTTTTATAGACAAAAACAAAACAAAACAAAACAAAACAAAACAAACAAAACCCTGAGGCCTAAGAAGTTAAGGAACTTTCCTGGGCATTAGTTGTAAAGCTGGGACAAAACCCAGGTCTCAGTAGTCCAGGGCACAGTCCACCGTGCCATGCTGTGCCAGGAGGCAAACAACCCCGCCCCCCCCCCACTCTCCTCAAGTAGGTCCAGAACTAGCTGTTCAGCTCTGCTAACTTCAGAAACCAGCATCCAAGTGAAGGTGCCAAAACAGGGTTCAAAAACAAGCTGGCACGGTGACCTGGTGTCTAGGGTTCAAGCTAACTCAACTCCAGCTGGGCCCTGGCTGTACTAGAGCCCCAGTCAGTGCTCTCTAGTGCCCCAGATGTGGTCACTCTAGCTCCCTCGGCCTTCCTGCAGCGAGAGTGTGGTGGGGCCTTGCTGGCGCTGGTCATAGGTAGACTGTGTGCCTTCAAGACCAAAGCCTGTATGAATGGACTCTTTTCCTGGTTTAGACCCCAGCAAGTTAATGCCTTTGTGGTGGGCTGCATTTTGGATGCCCCTTTTGTATTGGCTGGGAGAGAAGTAATCTTGGCAAACTCGTGGTTGAGGAGACTGACGCAGGACACAGCAAACCCAGCCAGCAGAGCCGGCTGACCCAAACATTGGTCTTTGGCAGTGTGTGATACAGACTGTCAAAGGACTCTTCTTCTTGGGAATGGAGTTGCAGGCTGGGAGCAAGGCAGGGCCTTAGAGCGAGACTGACATGGTCTATGTCTATGCAGCAGAAAAGAACCTGATGGCTTGTCCAAGACCCTGTGTTTTGTCCCAGTCTGGCCCCGAGGCGGTCCAGAGCACCTCAATGTCATGTCGCAGTGACTGAAGCCAGATGTGCCCTTGGGAAGTCAGGCTGCAGTTCCCAGCATTCTCTGGAACCCAGGGCTGGCCTGGCTTCCCTTTGGTTTGCGGAGAATAAATGAGGCTGTGCTGGGAACATTCTGTGCAAATGAGCAGAGATCAGGACATGAGCTGCACTTTGTGAAGGAATGGCGAGAAATAACTCAATTTCAAAGCTGGTCCAAGAAAGTTATGATGTTCTGGGAGAAGAGAGGTTAGAGCCAGCAGAGTGGCGCTGTCACCTGCCCGCTCTGTTAGCATTTGCCTCATGAGAGGCTTTTTCTCTTCCCCATCACCTGCTTTTAAACATGACCAACTGGGTCTTTCTACAGTCCTTACACAACAACTGCACTTTCTAGCACCCAACGGGCCTACTCTGGATTTTTTTTTTACCCCATAACTATATCCCCCAGCCAGCAATGCAGTCATTACCACACTAATGACTTATTAAATAGCCCGGATTTAGAGGAGGAATGGGAAGTGCCAGCCAGCTCTTATTGGCAAAGAACAAGACTGAGCAGTCTAGTGCTCTCTCTGGGATCACAGAAGATGGAGATGCTGTGGGCGTTGGCAGAGCCACGTGAGATTCTGAGACCTCACTAGGCTCCTAGCCTCTTTCGGCAGGCTTCTAGTTCACCAAGCTAAGTGTGACTTCAGGGTGCAAGCAAGGTCTGCACAAACCACAGGAAACCCTTGATCTCCTGGGAAAAAGGTAGCCCAGGGGAGGGAGGAGAATGCAGAGAATCATGGGAGAGATATCCAGATGCAGCCAGCTTGTTTGTTTGTTTTGTGGGAGACAGGGTTTCTCTGTGTAGCCTTGGCTGTCCTGGGCTCGTTTGGTAGACCAGGCTGGCCTCGAACTCACAGAGATCCACCTGCCTCAGCCTCTCTGAGTGCTGGGATTAAAGGTATGTGCACCATGCCCTGATTTGTCTGATTGTTAATGTTAGTTCATTTTTTTTTTTGTTTTGTTTTGGTTGGTTGGCTGGTTGGTTGGTTGGTTTTGGTTTTTCGAGACAGGGTTTCTCTGTGTAGCCTTGGCTGTCCTGGACTGGCTTTGTAGACCAGGCTAGCCCTGAGCTCACAGAGATCTGCCTGCCTCTACTTCCAGAGTGCTGGGATTAAAGGCGTGCGCCACCATGCCTAGCACTCACTTACTCCGGGCAGGAATGTTGAGTGACAGTTAAAAGTCCCATATCTAGGGTCACTGAGGCCTGTCCTACTGTCTACCTAAGGTATTTAGAAGCCTCTGAGCCAGGCAGTGGTATTGCATGTCTTTAATCCCAGCACTTGGGAGGCAGAGGCAGGTGGATTGCTGTGAGTTCAAAGTCAACTTGGTCTACAAAGCGAGTCCAAGACAGTCAAGACTACCCTGTAAGAAGCCTCTGAGCCTGGCTATTTTATTTTGTTTTTTCATTCTAGGTCTCATGTAAGCCAGGCTGGCCTCGAACTCACTTCGTAACTGAGACTGTGACCTAAACTCTGATCTTCCTGCCTTTACCTCCTGAGTGCTGGGACCATATGTCTGTACCATCAAACCCACTTTGTATGGTGCTGTAGGCCAAACCCCTGGCCTCTGTGCATTATTATAGTCAAGCATTCTCCTCACAGTCCAGCTACAGTTCTAGCCCTCAGCCTGGCTTTCTAAGCTGTAAAATTCATGAAAGGAACAATCCTCCACCGAGTTGTTGGCAGGTCACCTGAAATGACTTCTGTGACCTCCCTATCACCTGGTGTGTCATCAGTGAGAAGCACCATTGTGGCGGTTTTTGTGACTACTTCTGCAGGCAGAGACAGAGTGCCTGGGTTCTGGGTTCAAATCTTGGTTCTGCCCCTGACTGGCTCTGTGACCCTGAGTAAGTTGCTTCTCTCATGACCTCTAACACGTAATAGAGCCTGCCACCGGTTCATATCTTTTGGGGTGTCGGGGGGGTTAAATGAGCTGGTTGGCTGGCTCCTCTGAAGAGCCTCAGCTTGGCGATGGCTGCTGCAGTACAGAGGAAAGTGAGCCAGTTAGCACAGCTTAGAACTTCTAGTGATTAAAACTGAAGCTGAATTCAGCTCCCTGGTAGGATGCTGGATTGGTCCCCTGGAGACTCCTGACTCAGGTCACCACGTCCTTAGGGAGTCACCGGCTGTAGAAGGGAAGCCGAGGCCTTCCTGCAGTTGGCTTCTGCAGCAGCATTTCCGGGCTGCTTTGTCCCTCTATGTGGTGGTGAGGGCCCCGAAGGCAGGATCACTCTGAGGGCCTGTTGCTCCTTTCCCATGCCTGCCTGGCACCAACACAGGTAGGAGGGAACAAATCATAAGACAGCCTAACCCTGTAACACCTGCCACCCAGACACGGCATTGTTTGACTTGATTCAGGGAGCATCCCGAACCCCCAATGTTCCCACGGGTTTTCTTCTGGAGCAGGGAGCCTTCTCGAGGAGAACCCCACCCTTTCATGGAGCAGAACCATTTTTTTTTTTTTTTTAATTTGCTGGGCACAGTGGAGCATGCCTTTAATCCCAGCACTTAGGAGGCAGAGCTAGATGGATCTTTGTGGGTTCGAGGCCAACCCGGTCTGCATAGCAAGTTCTAGGACAGCTAGGGCTACAGAGTGAGACCATGTCTCAAAAACCAAGCAAACAAAAAACACCCCAAAAACGAAAACAGAAACATTCTTTGACTGGACCCCAGATATAAGTCAGCTATTGCTGAATCTAAAAAACAGCCCTCAGTTGGCTCTGTCCTGCTTTTGTTTGCCTCCACTTGGTCCATTGATGGCTGGTCAATCGGCCTCTTCCTCTTGTTAGCCTATAAAGTTCTGGTCACAGTGAATATGTGTGTTTCCTTCATTGTTGTACCCCCAGCACCAGTGGCAGCACATAATGCCAGGCACATAGTAAAGTGCTCAATAAATGCATGTCATCTGAAATGAGCCAACATCTACAGAACCCCTTGCAGGGAGCTCAGCATGCTAGGCACACAGTGCACAGCACAGCAGCTACTGTTAACACGTAGTGAGAATAATTATAAACAGCACAGAGCACACACTATGTAATAAAGCATTTTTGTGATGAAATACTAAAATGGTGGCAGAAGTTGCATATGGAAGGGAACAAGTGTGTGGAAATTGGGCCCGGCAATAACAATACAGCGTTCTGAGACTCGTGAAACCCTGGGGCACAAATTTAGCCGAGTTGGAAGAATGCCAACCTAGCATGCATGAAGCCAGGCGTGGTGGTGCATACCTGTAACATGGGAGCTCAGGAGACTCACAAGCTCAAGGTCATCCTCAGCTACATGTCCAGCCTGGGCTACATGAGATCTTGTCTTGAAAATAAAGCTTATACGTCCTTTACGCAGTCTACTGCACTTTCTTGAGATCCTGTCAGGCAGATGGCACTGTTACTCCTCCCGTATTACAGACAAAGGGACAATCCCTGGGTGACTTAAGATGACTTAGAGCCACACAGCGAGCAAAATACGGAGCAGTCACTAAACTGTGGGCACAGAAGGTCAGGGATAGTGGCAGCAGGCACCAAGGCCCCTCCAGCCACTTCTGTTCTCTAGGCACCATCCATGGTCCTCTGTGTGAGCCAGAGGACTACGCAAAGATGTGTGAATTCTCGAAGGCAACCTGGCTGCAAGTATGTGTCTTGCTCTGTCTCTCTCAGATGCCAGGAGCCCATTTCTCTCTTTGATACCGTTTCGTCCATGCCCAGGCCCTTTGTGTGTCATCTTTCTTCCTTTTTCATCTATTCCTGTTTCTTTCTTTCTTTCTTTCTTTCTTTTTTTTTTTGATTGTTCAAGACAGGGTCTCTCTGTGTAACCTTGGCTATCCTGGACTCACTTTGTAGACCAGGCTGGCCTTGAACTCACAGTGATCCACCTGCTTCTGCCTCCCAAGTGCTGGGACTAAAGGCGTGTGCCACCACCGTCCCGGCTCCTTTCTTTCTTTTTAATCAACATTTTTATATGTGTATGTTGTCTCTCTGTGTGTGTGTGCATGTGTGTGTATGCATGTACATGTGTGCATATGTGTGTACATGTGTGTGCAGGCTTCAGAATAGCCATTCTGCTCTGTATTTCACCAAACCTATGGCCTCACCAATAAAACAACTATACCGACTCCCCACTTGTTCGGAGGAGTAAAACCAAATGATGAGGTAAAATGCCTGGCACAGTAGTTTTTTCACTAAGTTGGAATGAGTGACTCTACTCTTCCTGTAAGGACCAGTTGGTGCCGCCTTCTGTGTGAGACATCACAGGGTTGCTCCAGTGACAGGGTTATTACTCTCTTACTGTGCATTCTTAGTGCATTTTCCTTAAATAATAAGTCATCTGGTTTTTGTGTCACCCTCTGGGCTGAGCCATCCTATAGAAGGATATAGACACACTCTCCCTCACCCCTGGCTCCTGGGGTGTAAATGACAAGACAGCTAAATGCCCCTTAAACATATACTGGGACACTGATGAGGGCAGCGTTGCCACTGTGGCCAGCCGCCAAGTCCCCTCCCCAGCCTCCAGGACACAATGATTCTGGGAATCAGGAATTGTCTGATGGGGTGTGACCTGATTTGCAACAGGACAGGGACTCCGCATGCGAATCTCAGCTATCGGCCAAGAGCCTTGTGACAGACTGCTCTGAGTTGAGTCTTTGTTTCCCCCAGTGACTTGCAAGAAGAGTTCATCTCTCCCTGTGGAGCCTGCCGACAAGTCATGAGAGAGGTAAGAGCTTGGTTCCTTCTGGGAAAGCAAGCCTGAGGTCTCTTCGGGGCCACACCGGACTATCAGTGTGGACACTTTCTGTCCAGCCCACTTGGCTGGCTGACCTCCAAGATCTGCCTGGGTTCTCCTGAGTCACTGGAAACGAGTCCCTCTTTCGACATACGTGACAACTCGCCGTTGTTGCTGCCAGGCACTGAGTCAGCTCTGGGGACAAGCCAAGCCAGGCCAGGCTTGCCCTCACAGAGCTTCAAGCAGCTATAAGAAGAGAATTCGGGGACAGAGGGGCAGCAGGGGACAGAGAACAATAAACTACAGCCCGTAGGCCAATCCCAGTATGCCTTTTGATTGTAGATAAGTCTGATAGGAGTACCGCTACTCCCACTTGCTGCTGCATTGGCAGTAACCACTCTGGCCCGTGGTAGCAAGGGTGATCAGTTAGAGGAAAACCACATAGCCTATATTTCCTCTTTGGCCCTTTTTAGCAAAATCTTTGCCAGCTTCTACTCTAGGTGACCAGGAAGGGCCTCTCTTTGAAGGTGATGTTTTAGTAGAAATATAAATCATGAACAGCGATGAGACAGGGAGTTCTGCATGGAAGGACCAGCGAGTTTCACACTAGCCTAGGGTTGTGCTGTGTGGACTGCGGGGCAAAGGGCAGTGGGGAAAATAGCAATAAGGATATGGGATCACAGGTGTGGGCTGGGGCCGGGTCACGTGGCCATACCAGCCAGCCAGGGAACAGAGAGCATGTTTATTCCAGAATAAAGGCAGCTGAGTTATGTACTTAAAAATGACAAAAATCACAAGTTATATGTAACATGCATTTTACTAGTGTTTTCAGAAAGTCAAGAAAAGCCAGGTATAGCCAGGTGTGGTGGCACACGCCTTTAATCCCAGCACTCGGGAGGCAGAGGCAAGGGAATCACTGTGAGTTTGAGGCCAGCCTGGTCTACAAAATGAGTCTAGGATAGCTAAGGCTAACACAGAAAGACCCTGTCTCAAAAAACCAAACCAAACCAAACCAAAAACCAAGAAAAGCCAGGCATGATTACAGGCATACTCTTGTGATCACTCAGGAGTTGGTGAGAGGTTTCCTGCAAGTTTGAGGCCAGCCTGGGCTCCATAGCAAGTTCCAGGACAGCTGTGGCTATCCAGGGAGATCCTGTGTCAAAACAAACAAGCAAACAAACAACAAAATTGAAAAGTGTTGGGGGGGAGAATGAATATATAAAGGGGAAGCCAAGAAGGATATGAAGCAAGTATTATTATTTATGTATTTATTTTTTTTATTGGTGTGTGTGTGTGTGTGTGTGTGTGTGTGTGTGTGTGTGTGTGTGTGTGTAAGTAGGTGCCATGGTAGGAATGTGGAGGTCAGAGTACAACTTTTGAGACTCTGTTATCTCCTTCTACCGTGTTGGCTTTAGGGATCCAGTTCAGATGCCTTCTGTATCCACACGCTGAGCGAAGTGTGCAGGAAAGTCTGTGGGGCTTTGCCACAGGGCCGCTGTGTGCCTCCTGTTCCATGAGCATTCTTGCTTTGGAACCGGTGCTGGTGGGCGGGGCAGTTTGGCTCATCTATGTTCTGCTTCCCAACCCTGCAGTTCACAGAGCCCATCTCCCATGTCCAGATGAAAAGCTACCCCCAGAGGCATTTAATTCACACAGTGAATTTTACCTCCACACAGAGGGGTGAGCGCAGCTGCCAGCGCGCAGTGACCGTACCTAAGGATGCCACCACTGAGCACCAAGTCTCCAGTTTTCAGGGCCCCAACTTGATCTGCTTGCTTATGGCCATTTTCTCTAAACAGATTCGCTGCTGGCAGAGGAAGGCTGGCAAATGAAAAAGCTAGAGGGGAGAAGGAAACATAAAACCAAATGTGAACAGTGAGCCATGAGGCCTGGGTACCAGGGACCTGGCATCTAAACCCGCCTACATCAAGCTCACACCCTCACCCTCAGGCACTGCCTGCCAAGCAGAAAAATTTCCTCCCTTGAAACCGTAATTCTGAAAACTCCCAAGGATTGATAGTGTCTGGTAACAGCTCAGTGATTCAGACAGACGTGTGGAAGAACAGGAGGCCAAGCACCAGCCTCAGCTGGCAGCCCACACATCAGTCACAATGCCATGGCCTCTGTGAACTGGGCTCTTTCTTACTAGGCACCAGGGTCTGTGGCTCTCATCATGGCCGCCAGGAAGAAGCTGGGTCTTTTGACTTCATCTCTACCACTGACTTAACTTCCCACCTACCCATCCCCCTGGCATGCTCTCCTATAACTAGACCCCCTCAGAGATAACGATAGGGAAGCCCCAGAGGATCCACAGCAAGGTAGGATGTGGGAGAAAGTTCTGGAGACATGGTCATCTTTGCTGAGGCGGATTGCTGTGAGTTCAAGGCCAGCCTGGTCTACAAAGCGAGTCTAGGGCAGCCAAGGCTAAGACAGAGAGACCCTGTCTCAAAAAACAAAAAAAAAAAACCAAACAAACAAACAAACAAAAAGAAGTTTATCTGGGGCTTCCAGTTCCAGAGGGTTAGGGCCTATAGTGCAGACAGCAGAGGAGAGAGGTAGCTGGAAGCCGGAAGCCGGAAGCTGGCATCTGGACCAGTAGGCAGGAGGCAGCGAGTGCACTGGAAAGCATGGATTTAGAAACCTCAAAGCTTGCTTCCAGTGACACTTGGTCCAGCAAGACCACACTTCCCAAGCCTCCCCAGATAAGCCTACCAACTGGGAACCAAGTGTTCAAACCCCCACAGCTGATTGGTACTGCTAGAATGCAGTGTGTTGAGCGCTGTCCTGGAAGAGACACAGACTCCTCTTTGGATGAGGCACAAAGGGGAACCTGTAAGGGGCAGCAGGTCTTAGCTGTCACTTGTCACAGCAGAAGGAAGCCTAGCTCTGGGGCATAGACTTTTGAAGAAGATTTTATTGTTGATTCTGTGTGTGTGTCTGTGTGGGGACGGGCCCATTGAAACACAGTTCCCTGGCCTTTAATCCCAGCACTCGGGAAGCAGAGGCAAGGCAGATTGCTGTGAGTTCGAGGCCAGCCTGGTCTACAAAGCAAGTCCAGGACAGCCAAGGCCACACAGAGAGAAACCCTGTCTCAAGAAAACAAAACAAAACAAACAAACAAACAAATGTTCAAATCAGGGGTCCCCAGAGCAAACTGGCTGGCAGGACTAGCCACATGGCTGAACTCTGGGGGTTTGACAGAGAGACCATGCCTCAATAGATAAAGTGGAAGAGCCATGGAGGAGGATTTGAGACCCAACCCTTGGGCTTCCACACCCACATGCACCCACATGTGTTCCCACACATGCATATACACACGTGTATACCACACACACACACACATGAAAATGGTATTGTTTTTACAAGACTCCTGGGGGCATCCTCTAGGGAATGCTCATGGCTCATCGACAACAGGCCATGTGCTCTGCGGTTGACCAATGCTCTTCCACTGTGAGCTGCAATTATTTTCATTCCCATTTGGCAGGTGAGGAAAACTGAGGCACAAAGAAGAAGACCATTAGATAGAAAATAGTAGAGTCAGATTCAAACTCACACCTTCCACCCACCTCAGTCCCATGGCCTCCCTGACACAACTTTGCCCTCTTTTTTTTTTTTCCAGTTTGGCACCGACTGGGCCGTATACATGACCAAACCAGATGGCACATATGTAGTCCGGACAGTCCGGGAGCTGCTGCCCGCCTCGTTCGGGCCTGAAGACCTGCAGAAAGTTCACTGAAGGCTGGAGAATACCTGCTACCTATGAGGGCCTGGGTTCTCTGCCTAAGGGACAGCCTCTGCAAGACTTCATAATGATGCTGTCTCTGGTTGGCCCTGGGGATACCTGCCACATGGGCCCCAAGTGGCTGGGCAAGAGTGACCTCGATTCACCACCACAGTCTCCCCCAGAATGATGGAAGCTGCCACTCAGCCTGAGCCAAAGCCCACAACCTCCTGGGGACTCAGATCACTCCACTCCTTCCTGTCTCTCCCATGGGCCCTGGCATTCCACGCCTGGCCTGTCTCCCTGCCAGCCTTCCAAGACTCTGTCCTGTCCCGTGTGACTTTTCTGGTTATAAACATCACAGAAGACCCTGAATCAGAAAGACACATTTTTGCTCTTAATCCCTGTGTGCAGCTCTTAGAGGGGGTTTGTCTCTGGGGGAGTCTTCGCTGGTTTCTTCTGGTAGAGGATATGAGTGCTTCCCACTGTACCCCTCTATGTGGCATCTGAGGTCAGAGGCCCCTTGCCCCTCTGTTCTTGGATGAGGGTGGGGCGTCCTAGGCAGGGTTTGATCATAGGAGCTCACATGCTATAGTGTGGACACATGATGTCCCTCCAAGGTCAATGGACTGCCACGTCCATTGGGGGAGGCTTCCAGACTTCTCTCTCTCTCTCTCTCTCTCTCTCTCTCTCTCTCTCTCTCTCTCTCTCTCTCTCTCTCTCACGCTACTACTTTCTCTTCCTGACTTCCTAGCTATGAGGTGAACTGGTCTTTACCACACACTGGCACAGTGTTGTGCCCCACCCCAACCAGAGGCTCAAACTCAATGGGAGCCCACAGGCCAGACCCTCCAAAACTTGCACCCAAATGAACCTTTCCTCCTTATAACTTGATTCCCTCAGGATATTTGTTACAGTTCAGAAAGCCGACTGACACAATTGCTAGGGGCTGGTTTGGGCTGAGACTTGTGTCCCAGAGCCACCCACTGCCACAGCCATGAGAGACTGCACAGTGGAGGGGTTAAGTGTGGGCAAGGTAGAGAAGATTGCTCTTGAGACCTGCTTAGTGTCACGTGCCTCTGTACTACTCTTTGTTTTCAGCGCTCAGGGGTTCTGGGACTTGCTGCCACCTCTCTTTTTATATGATGGGGCACGGTAGCTGGGAGCTTGCTCTATAGCCGTGTCAGAGCACAACAAACAGCCTTGGGGCTGGAGATGGTGCTCAGGGGATAGCAAAGCCTGTGCGAAGGCCCTGGATCCCTGCTGTAAAATAGGACAAAATGCAAAACAGCCCAGGAGGCTCAGGGGCTCTTCAAAATGGTTTCAAAGGGAGGGAAGAAGTTTAAAAAGAGGAAACTGAGCTGGGCATGGTGGTGCACTCCTTTAATCCCAACACTCGGGAGGCAGAGGCAGGCGGATCTCTGTAAGTTTGAGGCCAGCCTGGTCTACAAAGTGAGTCCAGGATAGCCAGGGCTACATAGGACCCTGTCTTGAAAAGCCAAAATAACAACAAACAAACAAACAAACAAAACTACCTAGGACACTCAGCACTTGGGAAGCTGAGGCAGAAGAGTCATAGCAAGTTCAAGACTGGCCTGGGCAGTAGGGTAAGAACCTGTTAAAAATCAAACAGCCCAATGTTAGGTCCTCAGTAAGCTGTCAGTAAATAGCTGCTGTTTGCCTAATCAAAAGGGAAAGAGTTTGGTCCTTTGAGGATGAATTTTGCAGGCAGGTTGTCTTTTACAACTAATTTGATTCTCATTCTCTCTCTCTCTCTCTCTCTCTCTCTCTCTCTCTCTCTCTCTCTCTCTCTGTCTGTCTTGCTCGCTCGCTCTCTCCTGCTCTCTTGTGCTCTCGCTCTTGCTCTCTTGTAGCTCAAGCTGGGCTCAAATTCACTGTGTAGTCAAAGATGACCTTGAACTTCTCCTCCTCTTGCCCCTACCTCCCAGGTGCTATGTCTGTAAGCATACCCTATGGTGCCCAGTTTTATGGGGTGCTAGGGCTTTGCCTGCTAGGTAAACACTCTACTAACTGAGCCACATGCCAGCCCGTCGTTCCTTTCCTGATATATTAACAGCACTGTGCTGGTGCTGGGACACAGCAGGGGATAAAGGGAAATCCCTGACTTCACAGCCTCATGGTGGGAAAGTGAGGTTTAAGATGACGGTATTTCATATCAGCCCAGAGAAAAGCAAAGTCAGAGAACAGATGGCACAGAGCTCCCCAGAGAAGGCCGGCATATTTGAGCCAGGGGTTAAGGTTTTGTTTTTGTTTTAGGAAAGGATGTTGCCGGGCGGTGGTGGCACATGCCTTTAATCCCAGCACTTGGGAGGCAGAAGCAGATAGATCTTTGTGAGTTCGAGGCCAGCCTGGTCTACAAGGTGAGTCCTGGACAGGCAAGGCTACACACAGAGAAACCCTGTCTCAAAAACAAACAAACAAACAAGGGTCAAGACAGGTCTTCCAGTTAGAGGTATACAAAGGATTGTCCCATGAAACACTGAACTTCTGGAAAGGATAAAAACAAGGCACAAATACAGGATGAGGCACTTCATGAAAGCAGGCAGAAGCAGGAATTACTCAACGGAAGCTTCTAGAAATTAGTTGAATAGCATCCCTTAGGAAGAGCTGTAGTTATTGGCCCAAGAGAGTCAGGGATGTTAAAACGAGATCATTTTCATTTGGCAGCCGGCAGCGCAGCACACGCTGACAAGCGGAGTTTTCAGAGCCCTGTGTGCTCTATTGCTCAGTGTGTTGGTGTCTGCAGACCCCTAAGGCGCAGACCCAGATTCTGATGGAAATAAATAGAAACATGTGTGCCTCCTCTGCTCTCGCCAGCTGCCGCCGCCTGCCTCCTTCAGTCCCACGAAGCTTGAGGAACAAGGTCACAGCTACAGTGACGGATACTAGTGTGTACGAAAGCCGCTGTTCATGAGCAAGTGGGCTGGGTGTAGTGGTGTAGGGCCGGAAGCTCAGCTACCTGAAGGCTAAGGTAAGAGGGTTGTGAGTTCAGGGCCAGTCAGGCTTACTTTTGATTTGAGAACCAGCTTGGGAAATTTAGCAAGACTGCCATCTAAAAAAGAAAGGTTGGGGCTAAAGAGTTGGCTCAACGGTTAAGAGCATTTAGCATGTACTGCTCTAACAAAGAGCCTAGACTCTACATTAGGTGCCTCACAACTTCCTTTAACTCCAGATCCAGGGGATCCTACCCTCCTTTTCTGACTTCCAGAGGCACCTGCCCATATGTGATGTGCATCATGTCACACAGGAACACACTTATAGAGAAAGGAAAGCAAATACATGAAAATAAATAAAAAAAAGAATGAGGCAGGTGGCTCTCTGTGAGCTCGGGGCCAGCCTGGTCTACAAAGTGAGACCAGGACAGCCAGAACTGTTACACAGAGAAACCCTGTCTCGAAAACCCAAAAGCAAATAATGTCTTGTTTTGTGTTTTCTTTTAAAGGCTGAGGATATAACCCAGTGGCAGGGAGTTGGGAGTTGATCTGGTCTGCCCAAATGAGCAGACTCACGTACCCAGAATGTTCGTTCGTTCGTTTGTTTTTTGAGACAGGGTTTCTCTGTGTAGCCTTGGCTGTCCTGAACTCACTTTGTAGACCAGGCTGGCCTTGAACTCACAGAGATCCACTTGCCTCTGCCTCTCTGAGAGCTGGGATTAAAGGCGTGCACCACCACGCCCAGCTCCCAGGATGTTTGTAACCTTGCCGAAAACCTTGTTCCTGTTTGTTCAAAAAAAAGCCAACACAACCTGGGCAGGGCAAATGGAATAGACATTGCAAAGGTTCTCCAGCTTTTGGGAGAGACCGGAAAAGAGGCGGTGATGGCACAGAGGAAGAGCAAGGAGAAGGCCAGCACCATGGGTTAGGTAGAGGAAGAAGCACATGGCCGGTGTGGATGGAGACTTGGCCCAGATGACAACAATTAGCAAGTACTTGGGATTATGAATGGGAGGTAGCTCGATAGAAATTATTAGAAGCAGATTACATGGGATTGGGGCAGGGTATGGGGTACCTGCCCCCATATGAGGATATGGGGATTAATATCTGCCCTGCTCCAGGTTAATTAAGGCTATTTTAAAATATAACAGGTGTCTGTGTCTTCATTGATTACTAGTGGGTTAGAAAATGCCACTGTAAGCCGGGCAGTGGTGGCGTACGCCTTTAGTCCCAGCACTCGGGAGGCAGAGGCAGGTGGATCGCTGTGAGTTTGAGGCCAGCCTGGTCTACAAAGTGAGTCCAGGACAGCCAAGGCTACACAGAGAAACCACTGAAAATGCCACTGTAACAATAATTATAGGGCTCATAATAAACACGAGGCCCTGCTTATAAATTAACTGCAGCGGGACACTCACCTATCGTGTGAGTTCAATCTACAGTATTGTGAAAGTAGAAGAAAAATGGGCTGGTGAGGTTGTTGGAACAGGAAAGGAGAAAGAACAGATTACCAGTGCAGGAGGGTGGGAAGAAGCAAGCATAGCTGGACCTGCACAGGAGTCTGACCTAACTGCAAAGGACACCCTCAGCTCCAAGGCAGGGAGGCTGGGGCATGGCCACCTTTGCAGCTAAAATAGCTCCTCTTCTAAATCAGGAATTGCAGGGCTGGTGGTGTGGCTCTCATGCCTGTATTCCCAGCTCTGGAGAGGGAATCAGTTCAAGGTCATCCTTCACTATATATACGAAATGGGGTCAGGGTGGACTACTTGGGGAAAAAATGGAGTTGGGGGAAAGGCGTCAGAGATGTAGAGGAGAAAGTCAGGGGAGGCTTCCTGGTCCTTGAGTACAGACGGAGACTTGGAGAGGCAGCTCAGACCACTGGGTTAAGATGACTCGGGCAACAGCAAATGATCCTGCTATTGCTGGACCCTAAAGGGAAGGAGAGGGGACACAATATTTGCTGGGATGTATAGAAAAGACCGTTCTGTGCCCTGTTGAGGAGCTTGGACTTTGCCCTAAGACCAATAAGCTGAGACAAAGAGCCTCGGGAGGACTTGGCAGTAGGTGGCACGGCTGTCTCCTCTGTGAATGGTCACGACAGGGCAGCAGGAACTGAGTGGCACAAACCACACACGGCCGAACTTCTCAACAACGTGGCGTCTCCCTGTTCCACTGCCCGCCTTGTTTCTGTCCCTCTTGGGCCAGGCACCACAGTGATGGCTTCCTTCCTCCTAGTGAAGTGTTGTTCTCTGTCCTCTGTGTCCTGATGAGAACCGCCAAGACCTCCCATCAAGAAGGTCTTGTAGGGGGGCAGGATTTTGACCTGGCTTCAGCCTTGCTCTGTCAAAAGCTGCAGCAGCCAGCCCCTGTGGGGAGAACCCTGCTGTTTGAGGTTTCAGTCCTCCCACGCTGAGCCACTCTGAGCTTGGTGTTAGCTGTAGGGCCCCCTCTCCCCAGCTGGGCCTCCTGCTCATTCCATGACTCCATCTGGAGAGTGTCTTTAGACATAGATGCCCATAACCACATTTGATAATTGGCCCTTGACACAGCTCCCTGCTGGCTCCCTGCTGGCTCTTCCCCTCCCTGGGCCTTGGGTACCATAGCCTTGTTCATATGACAGGAGCGTGCTGCCAAATGCCGAACAGGCACCATAAAAGCGCCTGGTTCCAACCAATTATGAACACCCATCCCAGAAGCCCCCCACTCACTCCCCAACGGCTATATAGCCTTTGTTCTCCCTGATTAAAGTTGAACTAGCTCCAGAAGTGGTGCCCAGAATGTTCGATCTCAGTCATGCTACTGCCTGTCAGGCCCTGTGTCTCGTCCTTCTGCTCCACTGGCCCCGGTGGGCTGGTGGCCAACAGTGCCCCAGGGAAGAGGAGAACCACAAGCCCTCCTCCACCTCTGCTGGAGTTAACAGACAGCAGTTCTGAAATGGGCTGTGGTTAGAGGACACTAAAGCTTTGGGGAAAGTGTGTATGTCTTTGCCAGGAGGACACAGCAATGAGCCGACGAGCCGGTGCCAAGGGATGCTGTCCAGAAAGGAAAGGACAAATGCACTCAAAGGCTCTTTTTTCAATTCCGCCTTTCCCTCGTTTTCACATTAGCATCAGCTTTTTTTTTTTTTTTTTCCCTTCACGTCCTTCGGGAGAAGGTTAAATGATGCCTCTGAGGAGTAGTATGTACTTTACCGAAGCTCTGATGTCTTGTGTGCATGGTGGGAGAGTACTATGCAGGAAGTAGACTAGAGATGGGTCCTGTGGCCTCCCCGGCACCCCTTCTGTCTTCTGATTCTTGCCTCCGAGCAGATCAAAGCTTCTCCGGCACATAGCTGCTGTTTAATGTGCTGTGCATGCACGACTCTCTCATATAGAACATTAAACCTGCAGGATGTGAGCAGGATTCTCACCAGAAGGTCATATCTCACATCCCCATTTTAACCTTCTTGGGTACCAATGCCAAGCTGGGAGACAGCGTAGGACAGCTAGGGATTATCTGCCCTCTGAGATGCTTGGTGCCACAGAAAGGCTTCCATCGTAGGGACAAGTGGGAGCTGCGGAGATGGCTTACCGGGTAGAGTACTTGCTGCACAAGCATGAGGACTTGAGTTCGAATCTCCAGTGCCCACAGAAAAGCTGGGTGCAACAGTGCATGTCTGTAAGCCCAGCATTAGGAGTGGAGGGGCAGGCAGATCCCCGGAGCTCAATGGGCAGGCAGCTCTAGGCAAATGGGTGTGCTTCAAGGTCAGTGTCTCAGAAATAAATAATAAATAGATAAACACACAAATAAGTAAATAAATCAGTAAATGTTGGGTAGCAATAGAAAAAGACACCTGATGTTGAACCTCTGGTCTCTACATGCACGTCTGCACACAGGAACACATACCTCCCCATAAATTAAAAAAAAAAAAAATAGAGGTGGGGTGGGATGGAAAGAAAGGTATCTCCTAGGCCCTGCCATAGACGACTGCAGGTGAGGAGCACAGAGGCCCTCAGGCCCTGCCAGAAGCTTCTGTGTGCAGACACCACTTGCCTGCCCTTCCCAGAAGATGTCTGCCAGCAATCAGGATTCACGCTGTGCTTGCCTCAGACCTGTCGGAAGCAACTAAGGCTTTTCTCAGAAAGAGACTTGAAGGCCTCCAATTTACAGCAGCAGGTTAATTAACGTTAGTCTGGAGATTTCGGTTTCCAGCAGGCAGGCTACATATCCCAGTCTAGTGGGACTGCCCCGCAGGCTTAGGAGAACAAATCCGGAGGCTTAAAACAAACGCACTCCTGCACTCTGGATTCCAAACCATGTCCTTCTCAGGCTAAGGACTCTTCACAAACCTCATGGTAAAGGATTATGCCATAGGAGACTAGAGGACACATCCTGCTGCAGATGGAGCTTAGTGGCTAGAGAGCTAGCATACCACAAACCGAAACCTTGGATTTGAACCCCGACACTGTATACTGCAACTGGGTGTGGTAGAGGTTCCTCTAATCCCAGCACTGGGGAGGCGGAGGCAGGAGGATCACTGTCTCAAGAAAAGAAAAAAAAGAAAAAGAAAGAAAGAAAGATTATACTCAGGACAGGCTGTGGTAGTGCAAGCTTTTAATCCCAGGCAGAGGCAGACAGACTATACAGAGAAGCCCTGTCTGGACGAAAAGAAAGGATAAAATATTATAGTTAGAGGCCAAGGACTCAGTGGTAAATCATGTTGTGAGGAGGGCAGGACAACAGAAAATTGCATTGTACATTTCTGAGTGTACAGTGAGTGAAATGAATCTTTTTTTTCCCCTTTCTTCTCTTTTTCTTTTTTCTTTCTTTCTTTTCTTTTCTTTTTTTTTTTTGAGACAGAGTTTCTCTGTGTAGACCAGGCTGGCCTCGAACTCAGAGGTTTGCCTGCCTCTGACTCCTGAGTGCTGGGACTAAAGGTGTGCACCACTCCTGCCCAGTGAGTGAAGTGAATTTTCATTCCATCAACACATAGATCATGAGAAGTCACCAGCATCCAAGTCTGCTCACCTTGCTCTAGTAACTGCACCAGTGTCCTGACCTCTAACACCACGGAGCAGCCTCACTCACTGCCTCCGAACCTTATGTGAATGGAGTAACATTCATTCTTTTCTTCTTGCCTTTACTCCTTACTACATTTATAAAATGCTGTACATGTATTTAGATGCCCCTCATTCCTATGGGGTGAAGGAGAGATAAACCTCTTTTTTAGGATTCCAAGTGTGGGATCGGAACGGTCTTGTGAGAGAACAGGTGAGGTTAATCCACTAGAAGACCAACCACCTCGTGCGGGAGCTTGATTGTTGCCAGCTGAAAAGATCCCGTGAACAGGCTCTCGGAGGAGATATATAAATGAGCCCAGAACTGGAGGCGGGGGGCCATTGGAGACTTGGGATAGTTTTGGCTGTTCATCACTCCACTTCGTAGACGCTCCTAGAGAGAACCACCTGAGAGAAGGTTTCGGGGCTCCGGGCTCCTGCAGAGGTTCCAGCAGAAGAAATCCTGCTGATTACACCAGGAGAATTGTTCCTCAGAATTGATATCCTTACGGTTTTGTTATTGTGCCTACAATGGGGGTCTTCAGCGTTATGCTCTGTGGAATGATGTTTTAAGGCATTTTTTTAAGGTCTGTTCATCACTCCACTTCGAGACGCTCCTAGAGAGAACCACTCGAGAGAAGGCTTCAGGGCTCCAGGCTAGCCTAGAACTCTCTACATAGATCAGGTTGTGAGTTACCATGCCCAATACTGTGAACCTTGTTAAGTGTGTATTCTGTGGTTTGCCAAGCATGAAATTACTGGGTTCCTATTTGCATATCTAGATGAATATGTCTTATATACACTGACTTTAAACTTACCAATTCAAATATGAATTCCTTTACCATTGCCTGAATTTTCTTTTTTGGTTTTTCGAGACAGTGTTTCTCTGTGTAGCCTTGGCTGTCCTAGACTCACTTTGTGGACCAGGCTGGCCTTAAACTCACAGCTGGGATTAAAGGTGTGCGCCACCACGACCAGCCATTGCCTGAATTCTACAGGTAAACTTCACACACACACACACACACAGAGAGAGAGAGAGAGAGAGAGAGAGAGAGAGAGAGAGAGAGAGAGAGAGAGAGAGAGAGAGAGAGAGAGAGCGCAGGAGGGTGGGGAATTGGTAAACTTTGCTTTGCAGACCTGAGTTAGATTCCTGGAACTCAGGGTTGTTTTGTTTTTATGTGTACAGTTTGCCTGCATGTATGTCTATGCCACATGTGTGTGATGCCTAGTGCTTGAGGAGAAGGTGGTTTTGGATCTTTTGGAACTGGAGTTACAGATGGTTGTGAACAGCTGATAGATTTGTGGAAAACAAACACAGGTCCTCTGGAAGAGCGGCCAGTGTTCTTAATAGCTAAGCCATCTCTCCAGCCTCTTTGAGTTTGTTTGTTTAAAAGCTGGAAAACTGCCAGGTGTGGTAAGGCATACCTTTAAGTCCCAGCACTTGGGAGGCAGAGGCAGGTGGATCTCTATGAGTTGAAGGCCAATCTGGTCTAAACGGTCTACAGCCTGGTCCAGAACAGCCAGGGCTAACACAGAGAAACCCTGTCTCAAAACACCAAAAAAATAAAATAAAATAAAAGGCTGGAAAGCTAAGTGTAGTGGCTCATATCTTTTGTTCCAGTGTCATGAGGCAGAAGCAGGTGGCTCTGAGTTTGAGGTTAGCCTATTGTACATACTGAGTTCCAGACCAGCCAGAGCTGCTATATACTGAGACTCTATTTCAGAAAAGGTAAAGAGTGGAGCATGGTCACTGCTGGGTTTTGGCAGCTGTCTCTGCTCACACCCTGACAATGCTTTACTTCGCAATAAACTCTACTTAATCTTCTAGTCAACACACATGCAAATGGAGTAGGACAGCATAGAGTTTAGGAGAAAATTTATTATTTTATTATTTTTATTTTAGGTTTTTCAAGACAGAGTTTCTCTGTGTAACAGTCCTGGCTGTCCTGAACACGCTTTTGTAGACCAGGCTGGCCTCGAACTCACAGTGATCCGCTGCCTCTGCCTCCCAAGTGCTGGGATTAAAGGCATGCGCCACCACGCTCGGCTTAGGAGAAAATTTATAATGGCTATTTGTTGACTAGTGAAGCTGAATGACCAATATTTGGGATGTATTATGTGACTATATATAGTGTTTAAAACAGAGTCAAGAACTATTCAGTCTGATGTGGTGGCATATACCTGTAATCCTCACACTCCAGAAGGCTAGCCTAGTCTACATGGAGAATTCCAGGCCAAGCAGGGCTATGCAAAGCCTTGTCTCAAATAAAATAAGTAAAAACAATCACCTGATTAATAACCTCATTATCAGCTAGCTATTCCTAGCAGGATGTTTGAGTAACAGGGATTTGCCATTAAGCATCTGTGTGGCTTCTGGTTAAGTGTTCCAGTGTCTTGGACCTCGGCTCCCAAACCCACTGATGCATAAATTGTAGACTTTGGTCAAGATTTCTCTCCAAGATCTAAGCCCTGAAATATCTAACCTGCACAGGAGTATGAGGGCACTTGGGAGTAGGGGAGAAGAGACAAGGCCCTCAACAGCCAGGGCAGTGTGAACTTCAACCTTAGCCAGCTCTAATACCTGCATACAATCTGGTAACACAGCACTTTCTTATCTACAAAATTGGCCTACAAAATTAACTGGTGGGAAAGTTAAGCCAGTTAATAAGTGTAAAGGGCCTGGATCGGTGAATGATAACAAATATTAGTTTCCTGGCTCAACGTCTCATCTTAACCAGGACCAGGGAAGTTAAATTAGCAACCCCTCCTCCGGGGTTCAAAGTGCAAACCAGCCAGATTTAAGAGGATGAGCAGATGCGCGCTCAGCGCCATCGCGCGCCGAGCGAGAGAACTGCCGAGGCCCCGCCCCCCCGCGCTTGCGCATATAGGCACCGCCCCCGAAGTTTGTTGTTGTTCTCCGCGTCTGGGACGTTTGTGGCGGAGGCAGCGGGTCGGGTGGCGGAGTCACCATGGCGGTGCGACAGGCGCTGGGCCGGGGCCTGCAGCTGGGTCGGGCGCTGCTGCTGCGCTTCGCGTCCAAGCCCGGTCCGGTGTCAGGCTGGGGGAGGCCCGGCCCCGCGGCGACCTGGGGCCGTGGAGAGCGCCCGACCCGGGCTTCAGGCCCCGGAGCACAGCCGCGCCCGCTCGGGCTCCCCCTCCCCGACCGCTACCGCTTCTTCCGCCAGTCGGTGGCCGGGCTGGCGGCGCGGATCCAGCGGCAGTTCGTGCTGCGGGCCCGGGGCGGCGGGGGCCCTTGCGGCCGAGCAGTCTTCCTGGCCTTCGGGCTGGGGCTGGGGCTGATCGAGGAGAAGCAAGCGGAAGGCCGGCGGGCAGCCCAGGCTTGTCAGGAGATCCAGGTGAGCGCAGCTGTGGGCTGGGAGCGCAGGGAGCTGGCCGAACCAGGCGGGAGAGCAGCCCGGAGGCCTGACGGGGCGGGGAGAGGGCGGGGCCTGGGGCAGGAGGAGGCGTGGTTAGGAGAGCGAGTGGTCGCGGGGAGGGGGCGGAGCCACAGTTGACTGCAGCGCTTGTGGGGAGGCGAGGCTAGCTAGGAATCTGGCCAGACCTGGGGCTGGAGAAGGAGAGGTTATCACTAAAAACACTGCTGGGGGCAGGGGCGTGGGGGCTCCTTGAGTCAGGAGGGAATAGGCAACTCGGGTTTAGGGTGGGGGCGTGGCTTCGGGCTTGGGACAAGTCTGGAAAGAGGTTCTAGTGTCGTTAAATTGGCGCTGCTGATTGGTGGCGGGCACAGAACCAGCAGCAGGGGCGGGGCTAGCTGGACAGTTGTGGGGGCAGGTCGGTCTGAGGGTGAACTAGGGCGTGGTAAGAGCGTGGGCATTGGGACTGGCAGGTCCCTGAGCCGTGATTGGACAGTTAAAGGGGTGGGGTACTTGAAGACCGGACTAAGCTGCGAGTGGCATTTTAGGTGACTAGGAACATGTCCTGAGGGCATGCCTAGACATGGTACTGGTCAAGAGATAAGGCAAAGATTAAGGTCTCTCTTTGACTGGGATATAAATTCCCTGGATATCATCCATTAAGGCTGACCTGGGCGCTGGAAAGATGGCTCAGAGGTCAAGAGCACTGACTGTTCTTCCAAGGTCCTGAGTTCAATTCCCAGCAGCCACATGGTGGCTCACAACCATCTATAATGTGATGTGATGCCCTCTTCTGGCCTGCAGGTGTACATGCAGGCAGAGCGCTGTATACATAATAATAAGTAAGTCTTAAAAACAAAACAAAACTGAGTCGGGCATGGTGGCGCATGCCTTTAATCCCAGCACTCAGGAGGCAGAGGCAGGCGGATCTCTATGAATTCGAGGCCAGCCCGGTCTACATAGTGAGTTCAGGACAGTCAGGGCTACATAGAGAAACCATGTCTCGAAAAACCAACGCGGGCGGGGGAAGGGGCAGGGAGAGGAGGAAGCTGACCTGTTTTCCATTATTGATGGCCTAATTGGCCAACACTTTGCATTTCTTTTACAAAGAGTACTGCTAATTATTAGTTCCTGCTGCGCTGTGGCAAGTGGCTTTAAGTGATTTTCTTTTCTTTTGGGGTGTGTAAAGGGGGGGGGCAGAGCCTGATTTGTATATGTAGCCCAGGTTGGCCTTGAACATCTGACCTTCCCATCTTCATCTCTAAAGTGCTGGGATTACTGGCGTGCGCTACTGTGTTTTGTATTCCTTTTCTAAAATCATAAGACTCCATGCCTTGATGTAGTTGTCATTCCAATTTATGGAGGACCCATAGTCAAAAAAAGGCGAGATGGCTCACTCAAAAATCACACTCTTGGTAAAGGTAGTGCCCGATTTTCAGCCTTCCAAAGCCTGCATGTGCCCTCTGCTGAGCCAGACTATCCCCCCAGTTTAGCCAAACAATGTGAGAGGCTGAACAGAGAAGACTGAGCTGTGGGAGAACACAGCAGCTCTAACGTTTTAGTTAACTAGAGTGGAGTTATGTATGGGTATATGGGATTTCTCTGGTGTTTTGTTTTGTTTTTTGTTTGTGTTTTTCTGTGTATAGCCTTGCCTGTCCTGGGCTCCCTTTGTAGACCAGGCTGGCCTTGAACTCAGAGATCCACCTGCCTCTACTTCCTGAGTGCTGGGATTAAAGGCATGCGCTACCACCGCCCGACTTAAACTCTTAAAATAGCACAGAGACTTCTCTTTCTATTCACAACGTCTTCTGGTCAAGGTCATCCAGACAAGCAAAACCAACAAGCTGTGTGTATTTAGAGACAGGACTTATTGTGAGCACTTGGCTCATGCTGGGCAGGCTGAGCTAAAAGCAGCAGGCAGGCCCAGCAAAGAGCCAGCTCTGCAGTTCAAACTGTAGGTTGTTGGCTGCCAAACTCAGCCTTTCTTGGGGAAGCTAGCCTTTTCCCTAGGGGTTGGGAACACTTGCTGAGAGAGTGCAGCCCCTGCATCTTACAGGGTAGGGATGAGGGGCAGAGGATGAGGAGCCATGCTCAAAGACACTGATGAAGGACCAGGCAAGCATTTTCTCTACTCCCTGTTCCTAAGACTGGGATCCAATTCCTGTGTCTTACATAGCTGCACAGGGAGATGCTGCCTCAAGCAAGCAAGCAAACAGCCAAGTAGAAAAAGATATGAGTACAGATGACGGGTAAGCACATGTGAAAGTGTTCAACACCACTGGCCATTTGACAAGGGCACATTAAAATGAGGTGAGGTATTCATGCATACTTACTGGAATAGCTAAAATAAAAAGTTAGGATAGTAGCAGATGCCAGTGAGGGAAGGGAAATGGGCTCTCTTGTTACATCACAAATGGAAAGTAATACAAAAATATGTGTTTACCACACCAGCCTGTCATTTAAGCCATCAGCATCTACTGGGGGAAACAGAAGCATTCACACAAAAACCTGTGTGCTGCAGTTGCTATGGAAACTGGTAACCCTAGCCCTAATCCTCAAAAGATTAAAAATAGACTCATTCTAGCCAGGATTCCACTTCTGCACATATATTCAGCATAATAGGAAGCGTGGACAGAGCTTTATCCACTGACGCTCAAGGCAGCTTTCTTCCACTAGCCAGAGAGAGTGACCCCAGAGTGCATCAGTGCACGAGTGGATAACAAAGTATACATACACACACACACTAGAGGACATCACCCAGCCTGCTACATATGCATGAGTGTTGAAGACAGTATATGGCTCTAGTTCTAAGAGCCAGGTGTCTCTGTGTTCCCAGACAGACAGGAGGAAGAATGGAGTGCAGTTGTAGATTCTTAGTTCTCTCGGCTGAATGGTGCTTGGGTGGTTGCTTAGCAACATGAAAGTACATTTAAAATGCTCCAGTTTTAATATATATATATATATATATATATTTATATCATACAATTAATGCTGGGCATGGTAGCCTATACCTCTAGTCTAAGCACTTACAGGAGGCAGAGGCAAGCAGATCTCTGAGATTGAGGAGAGCCTGGTCTATATAGCAAGTTCCTAGCTAGCTAGGGATATATGTAGTGAGGTCCTGTCTCAAAAGAACATTTTTTTTCGTAATTATAAATCTACTTAGTGTTGTATATAAATGACGGTAGCAACATTATTCATAATATCTCGAAAATACCCATCTATGAGTGAAGAGTAACATCAGCCATAGTAGGGACCTGAATGTACCTTGGGGCAGCAGGCTTAATGACTTGGGGCTTAGAAAGCTCCACACTGCACAATTTCATCTTTAACTCTCTTGACATGGGCTGTCCAGGGGCGCACAATGGTGACACAGGTGCTGGGAGAACCAAGGAGCTCTGTGGCCATGGAGCTGCCCTGCATCTTGACTAGGAGGTGATCACATGAAGATTGTGTGAGGCTGCATACTTGTGCTCGCACACACAGACACACGCACACATGTGCAAGTTTGCTAAATGTAGTGACAGTTCAGTATGAGTTGTAGTTAACTGTGGACCTGTGTCAGTGTGATATTGTGCCACCACTGCATAGGTATTCTGGGGAAAGGGCACAAGGGACATTTTATGCTATGTTTGCCACTTCCTGTGACTGTAGTTACTTCAGAATAAGAAGTTTAAAAGTGTCTTGGGCTCAAAACTCTGGTTGATGGGGATTCCTCTCTACTGCCCCCTGGGCTTTATGAAGCTATTGGCAAGGAACACCCATTTTCATTGCATTAAACTATTAGAAGCTTCAGTTCAAAGCACAGTAGCTTCTAGGGACCTGAGGGACCTGCTGAGGAAATGCAGAGGGCATGTGTGACAGGCTGGTCCCAGGCTGGTTATGGAGGAAGGGAGGATGGCCTAAGCTGGGCTTGAGGAAGTAGGGGTGCACCAGGCACAGCAAGAATGCAGCCGAAGCCTGGGGGAGAGTGCATGAAGGGACTCGGAGAGGGTAAGTACAGATGGATACGCAGAGGTGGGGTGTAGCTCAGTAGAGCAGTTGCCTACTGTAGGTAAGGCCCAGGACCCCAGAAACAAGTATAGGCATGCCCAGCCAAGCCACAGTTGTCTACAGGGAATAGGTTCTAGGTCCCATTCAGATACCAAAATCCACATATACCAGTCCACATCCCTTCAACAAGATGGTGGTTTTGGATGGACCTGTGCACACCTCCTGTGTGCTGTAAATCGTGTATCTCCATCGCTTACAGGGCCCAGCGTGGTGGTACACAGTCCTGAACAAATGCCATGTGAGGAGCTGCTGACTGGAGCACTGATAGAATAGTGGCAAGAAAATGCGTACATATGAGTTACTGCTTTGTTTGCTTTAGCTTTTTTGTTTTGTTTTGTTTTTTTGTTTTTGGTTTTCTGAGGCAGGGTTTCTCTATATAGCCTTGACTGGCTGGCCTCGAACTTCCAGCAATCCACCTGCCTCTGTCTCCTGAGTGCTGGGATTAAAGGCGTGTGCCACCATGCCCTGTACTGACTCTTTTCCATCTCCAGTTGGTTAGAGCCACAGATGATCACAGTGAAGGAACGTGTGAGACAGACTGTCTTAGCCAATGAGGAGAGGCAGGTAGCGTGTGCCCAGGGCAAGCCCACACTTAAAGTCAAGGTGGCAGTCTGAGTGAGGACCCTGCCCCACTGTGCCCCTCCCCTCCTGTGTTTGCTTCATGATGGCCTTACTATAGGCCCCCAGATCACAGTGCATTCTTTTTCCTCACAGACAATTTTTGCACAGAAAAACAAGTTGGCGTCTGACCCACTGGACATGCGATGCTGGCAGGGCTTCCGCCTGGAGGATTATCTGATTGGACAGTCCATTGGCAAGGGCTGCAATGCTGCTGTGTACGAAGCCACCATGCCCACATTGCCCCAGCACCTGGAGAAGGCCAAATGTGCTGGCTTTCTAAGGAAAGGCTCAGATGGGGAGCAGGCTCTGGGGGCCCCTGCCTTTCCCTTCGCCATCAAGATGATGTGGAATATCTCGGTAGGGATGACCTTTCCTCTTCTTAGTAGGCACTTCTCAAAGAGACAGTGTTCAGAGACTGGGGGAGATTGTCACAGGCTTTGCACAGGAAGGGCCTGTAGAGTTAGGCATCGAGTCTGTTCTGCGAGAGTCTGGCGCGGTCAGTCTCCGTTTGTAACTTATCCACCATCCACCAGGGGTTCAGGTCCTGTGGCATATTTGGATTCTGTCAGTAAATAAGGGTGGGGCTTGAGAGATTGGTTTCTCCCCCCAATTCTGATGGTGCCCTGCCTTCTGGCCTGTGAACCCCTCTGAGTGGAAATTGGCTAACCCACAGGTTTCTGAGCTAATAGTTATTTCATTTGAGATCAGTCATACGACCATTCTCCCCTCACCCTTAGGTTCTGTGGCCAGGAGTCCTGGTCCTCCCCGTGCCCAACCACCTGATCCAAGGTTTACTGTCCCCTCCCTGTGGTTAGCTGTGAGCGGATGGTCCCAGAGCCCTCCCTGGACTCTGTGCCTTGGCTTCTGTACCTTCCCAGGGCCGCTTGACAACCAAGAGTTTGAGGTGTGGGAGGCTTGTTCCAAGTAGGACCTTCCTCCAGTCTCCAGGAGGAACTGCTTTTGGCTTGCCACTTGAGAGGCGTTCTCTCACCATGGAGGTGAAAGCCAGCTCTAGGTTGCAGCTGCCTTGCAACTACCCAGGCAGGGCTTGAACTTGACATTCCACAGGGGTCAGTGTACTCATATATGCACTTGGGGTATGTTCTAGGCAGGTTCCTCCACTGAAGCCATCTTAAACAAAATGAGCCATGAGCTGGTCCCAGCAAGCCAGGTGGCCTTGGATGGAGAGTACGGAGCAGTGGCTTTCAGGTAAGCACACCTCCGCCCACCAGAGCACTCACGGGTTCTTTGGGAACAGACACATCATTTATATCCTCAGCACCATGTTTAATGTGCCACACAGTTATTGAATGACGCTTGGGAAAAACGGAAGATCCTCTCATGCCAGCTAATGATGTGGATGCCTGATTCACACAAGGAACTGGAGAGAATACCATCCAAACAGGCCCAGTTCAGAATGCTAGAGAAGCCAGGCATGGTCACGCATTCCTTTAATCCCAGCACTCGGGAGGCAGAGGCAGGCGGATCGCTGTGAGTTTGAGGCGAGCCTGGTCTACAAAGCAAATCCAGGACAGCCAAGGCTACAAGAGAAAACAAACAAACAAAAAAAAAACCCAAAAAACAAAAGCAGTGTGTGGACATAGCGCCACCTAGTGGTGCATGTGCCCTATTGCAAGGTGGGAATACTATAGACAGTGGCCACAGCCTGGTGTACAGACTCCATCAGAGATAGCCCTGACCCTCCGTCTAGTTGTTTCCATGACTTTCATAGCTATCTGGCCTTCAGTCCTGTGTGTCTTCCTGTTTTTCCAGGTGACAGTGACAGTTGGTTCTGCATTGTACCCCCAGTGCCTGTGCTAAAGGTACTAGCGGAAGCACTGCTGGGTCTCCAGAGGAACTCCTCTAGAGCACTCGGAGCCATGTCCACTTGGCCCCATCCAGAAGCTCCTTGCTGCTTCTCCCACCCCGTGTCTCATCCTTGGCCATTGTGCTCTCCCCACTCCTCCTCAGAAGGACGAGCTCTGCCTGCTGTGCCCAGGCTGCTCTCTGTACATTGCACACAGACCCAGGTCAGACACACCCGCCCATCTCTCCACACTGCCTCAGAGCTTGTATGACCCCTGCCTGGGCGCTGCCAGCCTCCTGTGGGGGTCCTGACTCTCCCTGTCACCACTGACCCGGGGCAAGGCTTATGCCGTGTAGTGCAGAGGCCCAGTCCTGTGACACAACACAGAAGAGGCAGAACAAGGCACCAGGGCACAGGGCTCCAGGGCAGGGCAGGCACCCTCTTGAACTTGGCTCCTCTGGGCACTCCGCCAGTCTCCTCTGCACCCTTAGCACTGACGTTTCTTCCCTGTTCTTCCCTCGTCTGTTCCTGTGGGCTTTTGCTTCCTGTCATCTTCCCCTTGTCCCCTAAGAGAAGTGACCTCCTAGCCTGTTGGTCTTCCCACCAGCCATTGGGAATCTCTGATGAACCCATGAGCACATTGCCCTTGGTTCCAAATGCCCACTCTTGGTTTTTGTTGTTGTTTTTTGAGACAGGGCTTCTCTGTGTAGCCTTGGCTGTCCTGGACTTGCTTTGTAGACCAGGCTGGCCTCAAACTCACAGTGATCCACCTGCCTCTGCCTCCTGAGTGCTGGGATTAAAGGAATGTGCCACCACGCCTGGCTCTCATAATGCCCACTCTTGATCCAGTCAGCTAACCACTGTGCCTGTGTGGCCATGGCTATGGAGCCTCCTGTAGGAGTGGACACGGGCCACCAGGTGGCACCACTACAATGAACTGCATCTGTGTTGGGGTCTCATTTAGGAAAGGGCATGCTAGTCTCTGGGGTCAGGGAGATGATTTGGGGCTGGGTCCCTGTCCTCATGAAGCTTAAGATCTCCTGTGTTAGATCTCAGCGGTGACCGCTCTATTTGGAGCTCCGAGCATTGTAGCTAATGCCTGGTTCTCAGTGTGACAGATAAATGCATCCGCACCCAGTACCAGAGTGAGCACAACTGCAGTGCTTCTGTGCATTAGCACCTTGCGCAGGGCATCAAGATCTTGCCCCATTTCCCACTCCACCCCGAGCTCAGAGGGAATGAGTGGCATGGACAAGGATTGAGTGTAGCAGCTTCCGGGGTCTCAGCCACTGTATTCTGCCATGTGGGATGAAGAGATGGGCCACTGGTGGACTAGAGGAGCCATTAAGTGTGAGGAGTCACCACTGTTGAAGTTTTCCTCAAGCAGCACAGTAGCTGCAACAGGACAAACCTGCAGTGGATACTGGTGACTGAGGGAGTGAGATGCATGCGTGCGTGCCTGTCGTGGTGGCCGCAGCTCATCTTCCCAGCACTTGTCTCTGATGCTGGTTCATCTCTTGTTCCATTTTCCCAAACAGGAGATCCAGAGGCAATCCCAAGCAGCTAGGGCCACACCCCAACATCATCCGGGTTTTCCGGGCCTTCACTTCATCTGTGCCCCTCCTGCCAGGGGCCCTGGTTGACTATCCAGATATGCTGCCCCCGTGCTTCTACCCTGAAGGCCTGGGCCATGGCCGCACACTGTTCCTTGTTATGAAGAAGTAAGCAGGAGGTGGGGGAGGTGGAGGGAGGGATAGGGTTTAAGGATCTTGAAACAGCTTCTCCTTCCTCATGAGAGCTGATCCCTGTCCTTGGAGCACAGGACTTCTGGGAGGAACAAAGCATGCCAAGGTGAGGGCTGTGTGCAAGAGAGAGCTATGCTAGAATGAAACACCCCATCTTCCAGGATATTCCTCCCAGCCGGCGCTCTTGGCACATCTGTGGCTCCTCTCACTGTGGCGTCATCCTCCTGTGCCACCTAACTGCAGAGATGGATCTGAGGAGTCTGGGCTGCACTGTCATGGCTTCCGAGATTCAGGGTCGGGCTGGGTTTGGTCTGAAAGGACGAATGGAATAGAGCAGAAGCTCCTGGAGAGGAGAGGGCCAGTCCTGGCAGTGAGTGAGGCTCTGGGAATTGTGACTCCCAGACTCTCTGCTCTCTCCTGCCAGCTACCCGTGTACCCTGCAGCAGTACCTTCAGGAGCACACTCCCAGTCCCCGCCTGGCCACCGTGATGACGTTGCAGTTACTGGAGGGCGTGGACTACCTGATTCAGCAGGGCATCGCCCATCGGGACCTCAAGTCTGACAACATCCTTGTGGAATTGGACTCAGGTAGGTGCTGGCCACAGCCTCAGTGCTCCAGGGAGGGGGAAGATACCCCTCGAGGGCAAGGCGTGTGTGCATGTGAAGTGCACATGTGAGGGGCCAGGGTTGGGTACCAGGCCGCTTCCTCCATCTTCCCCTTATGTGTTTAGACAGGGTCTTTCACTGAACCCAGAGCTCACTGTTTCAGTTAGACTGGCTGGTCAGTGAGCCCCTGGGATCTCTCTCCACCCCACCCCTCAGGGCTATAACAGCTTTTACCTGGGTGCTGGGGGTCCAGGCTTAGGTCCTCATAACTCTAACCACTGAGCTATCTCTCCAGCCCTTGAGTGCTCTGTTCTGTACTGTCTTTAGCTCCAGTAGGAGAGGAATTCCATCTGATGGGTGAGACAGGCAACAGCTCTCTTTTAGTTTCTGGGATCCTCTCTTGGCCCACTTGCAGAACATCACCATCAGTCCATCCTGTAGTTCTCGAACCAGTGAGAGGAACATGAGAGCTACCTGCATATACCCAGCACCTCCTGGGGATGCTCTAAAGGAGCCGCAGATGGCTGGGTAGTTAGCTGCTTTCTCTCCTGGATGACCCCCATGGAAACTCACGACTGCCTGAACTCGAGTTCCTGGAGACCTGATGCCCTTTTGTGGCCTCCATGGGCACCTACATACACTTGACACACACAAACAGATAAAAATAAAAATATTTTTTAAATTAAACTTAAGCCAGGCATAGTGGTGCACTGCACACCTTTAATCCCAGCGCTCAGAGAGGCAGAGGCAGGGGAATCAGTGAGTTCGAGGCCAGCCTGGTCTACAAAGCAAGTCAGGACAGCCAAGGCTACACAGAGAAAACTTGTTTTGAAAAACCAAGAAAAGGAAAGGTAAGTGAATTGGCTTTTTCAAGGAACTCTGAACTCCTTTATCTTCCAAGGCCCATTTATTAGACTGTCGACATTACAAATTCAAACTAGAGTATAAAGGTCCTTGGCGATCACTCAACCAAAAGTGCAGTCCATGGTCTCTTGGTATTATCTAGTTAACGAGAACATTCCACGTGAAGTTACCTACCCCACCCCACGCCTTATCTAGTCCCCTTCCTGGTCCCTGTGTGGCGTGTCATGCACTTGTTGGCAGCCCTGCTTCTCCAGCTTGCTCATAAAGACTCCCATCCCAGTCTTGGCCCGAGCTCCTGGACACAGTCTAGTTCATCCATGTAGTGAGAATTCTGAAATTTTGATTTCTTTTAAAAACACAGATTAGAGGCCTGAAGGGTTGGCTCAGTGGTTAAGAGCACTGTCTGCTCTTCCAAAGGTCCCGGGTTCAATTCCCAGCAACCACATGGTGGCTCACAACTGTCTGTAACTCCAAGATCTGACACCCTCACACCAATGCACATAAATTAAAATTAAATAAAATATTTTTAAAAACATAGATTAGGGAATATGATGCGGCTTTGCAAGGAATGAAGTAAAGCCCATGAGTGCTAAGTCACGCATAGCACAGACATAAACAAAGTACAGATCGACGGCTGTATGAAACTGTCAGGTCTAAAAGAAACTCCAACTCCCCAAATCCCAAAGGCAGTCCATTCCAGAAATGAGCTCAAGATGGACTATCAGAAGATTTCTGGAGCTTAGATAAAAGGCAACATTCCTCAGCAACTTGTGAGACTGGCTCCCATCAGCCAAAAGAAGTCATTTCCTGGGCTGGAGAGCTGGCTCAGAGGTTAAGAGCACAATCTGCTCTTTCAGAGGTCCTGAGTTCAATTCCCAGCAACCACATGGTGGCTCACAACAGTCTGTAATGTGATCTGATCCCTCTTCTGGCATGCTGGCATACATGCAGGCAGAGCACTGTATACATAATAAATCTTACACACACACACACACACACGCACGCACACACACACACACACACACAGATTGTAAGAATGCTTTTGTTTTAACCCCAGGTGTGGAATATGGGGCTGCTTTGTAGCAGCTATGATTTGCTTCGTACATGCTCTGTCAAGTCATGGCTGACTATTGCCAGCTACAGATAGTTTGTGCAACTGTGTGATGTTTCAGAGGGTGTATAAATGCTAGGGCCCAGAGAAGCGGGGTTAGGGTTAGTCGTGCTCGAAGGAGAAATTAGATATCCTGATGGTGAAGATCAAACTTGGCGCGAGACGCTGGATGCCCCTAGTCAGCAGGAGCAATGTAACGGTAACACCAGCCCTGCTTCGTGCACAGATCTCTTTTCTTTCCTCTCGAGCCTATTTCCTTCCTATCTAGTGATAGGGAGTAAAACCGAGTGGGAGATAAAGGGAGGAAAGACGAACCCACAAAGTAGCAAAGACCAGATACAAGTGGCACCCCACTTTGGGTGACCCCCCCCCCAGTACTAGGTAGGAGAGAAACGATGATAAAGAGATCCTGAATAAAGTCAGGGAGCAACATTGTGGTTAGCTACTCCCTGCTGACCAGGTTATGGTTAGCTACTTCCTGCTGATCAGGTTGTGGTTAGCTACTCCTCCCTGCTGACCAGGTTATGGTTAGCTACTTCCTGCTGATCAGGTCATGGTTAGCTACTCCCTGCTGACCAGGTTATGGTTAGCTACTCCTCCCTGCTGACCAGGTTATGGTTAGC
>OU015754.1:71374852-71388935 GCA_907169655.1 Acomys percivali | reverse complement strand
GTTAGCTACTCCCTGCTGACCAGGTTATGGTTAGCTACTCCCTGCTGATCAGGTTATAGTTAGCTACTCCCTGATGATCAGGTTATGGTCAGCTACTCCCTGCTGACCAGGTTATGGTCAGCTACGCCCTGCTGATCAGGTTGTGGTTAGCTACTCCCTGCTGACCAGGCCGTGGAGCTTCTTGGGGCAAGGATGATCTTCACTGTCAGGACATCTAATTTCTTGTTTCTTTACACATGACTACATAATAAGCCCAACCACCCACCCACCCCATCTCTCTGGGCTCTAGCATCTATATACCCTCTGAAAAGTCCACAAAATTACAAACAGCACAATTACAGAAACTATCTGTAGCTGGCAATATCATGGCCCACCAGAGCACAAGGCAAATCATAGCTGCTGCGAAGCAGCCTCTTAATCCCACACCCAGGATTAGAACGATAGTGCGTTCTTATAGTCTTTCTGTGGTTTTTGGTTTGGTTTGGTTTTGGGGGGGGTGGTTTTGGTTTTTTGAGACAGGGTTGGCTTTCCTGGACTTGCTTTGTAGATCAGGCTGGTCTCAAACTCACAGAAATCCCCCTGCCTCTGCTTCCTGAATAATCACAAGTGTACACCACTGCACCCAGCTACCTTTCTGTTTTTTTTTTTTTTTTTTGGTTTTTTTGAGACAGGGTTTCTCTGTGTAACTGAGCCCTGGCTGTCCTGGACTCTGTAGACCAGGCTGGTCTCAAACTCACATGGATCCACCTACCTCTGCCTCCCAAGTGCTGGGATTAAAGATGTGTGCCACCACTGCCCAGCCCCCTTTCTCTTTTGTAAAGAAACCAAAATTCCAGAATTATCACTACATATCCATGTCTTGGTGGCGGCTTCTGGAGGGACCTGGGAGGGACTGTTGGGGGCAGGGGCAGACCCTGCTGCTCATCTCCGCCACTTCTCTGCAGACAGCTGTCCCTGGCTGGTGATCTCAGATTTTGGCTGCTGCTTGGCTGACAAGCATGTTGGCCTGCAGTTGCCTTTCACTAGCTGGTATGTGGACATCGGTGGGAACAGCTCCCTGAGGGCCCCTGAGGTGAGTCCTGCTGTGTTCTGCCATCAGTGGGTATTTCCTTAGTATTCTCAGTAAATGAGGGTTCCTGCCCCGATTTTCAGTAGGCTGACCTGAGGTCCATGGGAGGTTTGTCAGCATCAACCAGACAGTTTCGGCAGATCACTCTGGGCTTGATGCATGCTGCATTAAATTCTAGGTTCAGATTTGCTCCTAGCTTAGGAGACATGCATGAACCAAATGGTAGACCTGCTGGGCCTGACCTCATACTGTTTCTTGCAGGTGTCCACAGCCCAACCTGGCCCTCGTATAGTGATTGACTACAGCAAGGCTGACATCTGGGCAGTGGGGGCCATCGCCTATGAAATCTTTGGGCTTCCTAATCCCTTCTATGGCCAAGGCAGAGCCCACCTTGAGAGCCGCAGCTACCAGGAAGCTCAGCTGCCTGAGATGCCCAAATCCGTGCCTCCAGATGCAAGACAGCTGGTGAGGTCACTGCTCCAGCGAGAGGCCAGCAAGGTGAGGCTGATTCCAACCAAGCTTTGGGCTGTGTAGATGAGGGTCTCTGTTCATGTCTGAGTCAAGGCTAAGTGTAGGCATGCTGTACAGGGTTAAACAGAGCCTCCACCACATCCAGGCAAAGGCCAACCATAGGACAGAGTAGAGTTGAGAACAGGAGTAGGAAGCTGGCCAGCAAGCCCTGGCAGTGCACCGCACCCTTTGGGTCTCTTTTACTACCTAGTCCTAGGGCTTTTGTATGCTGGACACGCACCGTGCCACCCATGCTCCCAGTCCACTTGGCTTTGGTTATGTAGGAAGTTGCTTAGGATGGGGTGGTTAGATGGCCCACCTGACAACCTGAGTTCAGTCCCTGGCACCCATATGAAGGTGAGGGAGCTGACCTCACATGTGTGTCACAGCATGCACACCCATACACAGCATACATAGCCAGCAATGAGAAAAATGTAGGGCCAGCAAGATGGCTCAGAAGATAAGGGCACTTGCTGCTAAGTGTGATGACATGAGTTTGATCCCTATGACCCACACTATGAAAGGAGAGAACCAATTCCCACAGCCCCCGCCCCAATAAATAATGTGGTAAAATATTTTAATTTTGTTTAAAGGAGAGTGGCTTAGAAAGAAAAGGATGTTTTTGAGAAACTTGTAACAAAGATGCAGCATGTAGAAGGAAACGCTGTTCTCAACCAGCAGGAGCAGGGAGGCCAATCTGTCTGAGCCAAACGTGCAGTGGTAGGTCTGCTTCAGAGAAGCCTGAGGCTGACCTGATGCTGTGCTGCAGCCTCCACAGCTGTCTTCTTGCAGCAGCTGCACAGACAGCGTTAATCAGCAACTACACCAGGTGCAAAGGCTTCTTGCCCCATGCTAGAGACCAGACAGCGCAGTGTGTGAGTCCCCTCCATGACACAGGTGTCCCAGCAGTGCCGACATGGGCAAGGGCCTGGGCTTGGTTAGGGAGCAGCTGAGGGAGACTGGTGGAGGAAGGCTCAAACTGGGGCAGGCCGAAAGACGCTCACACGGCCACGGTGTGGCGCAGGTGCTTGTTGCACGCATTCTGACTGCACCTTCCATTGTCTGCAGAGACCGTCTGCCCGCGTGGCTGCAAACGTGCTGCACTTAAGCCTCTGGGGTGAGCATCTTCTAGCCCTGAAGAATCTGAAACTGGACAAGATGATTGGCTGGCTCCTCCAGCAATCAGCGGCCACTCTGCTGGCTGACAGGCTGTCGGAGAAGAGCTGCGTGCAAACAAAGCTGCAGATGCTGTTTCTGGCTAACCTGGAGTGTGAGGCACTCTGCCAGGCAGCCCTCCTTCTCTGCTCCTGGAGGGCAGCCCTGTGATGCCTCTGCTGTGCTATTACTAAAACTCGGGGCTTCTGTGTTGTGACTTCATGATAGTATATGAAGGCCAAAGGAGGTAGCTTGGCTGGGTGGGTGGGGATCGGAGACAAGCTGGAGTGGAGGAGGGGCTGGTCAGCCAAAGAGGAAGCCTCAGGTTCAGGAAATGCAAAGAGCGACTGTGACAATTCAAGCTGTAGACATTCGCTAGCTGTGCGGGCTTGGAGGAATCCTACAGCCCATCCTATTTAAGTCTCCAGGAGAATGAAAACATCAGTCCAGATCAGTTGGTAAGCAGTAGAAGGGCCAGACAGGAAATGACTCGCCTGTCACCGAGGCAAAAGGACAAGTACCACAACCCCACTGATGCTGCAGTGTGTGCTTGTCAATAAAGTCATTTTGTAAGTGGCAGGCCAGCCTGGATCGCAGGCGAGCTTACCAATGGCTGGGCTAGATGTATTCTTAACGCCTAACTTTTTTTTTTAAGTTTTTCGAGACAGGGTCTCTCTGTGTGTAGCCTTGGCTGTCCTGGACTCACTTTGTAGACCAGGCTGGCCTCGAACTCACAGCGATCCGCCTGCCTCTGCCTCCCAAGTGCTGGGATTAAAGGCGTGCGCCACCACACCCAGCCTTAACGCCTAACTCTTAAAGAATGCTCACTGACCACTAAAGGGTGTCCATGCTAAACACAATATGAGGGGCAGCCCTGTGCACACACCGGAAGTAATGAGTAGAAATTGCTCAGAGAAAGCACTGCCTGTCCTTGTATGTCCTCAGTGTAGCTGTGCGGGACATGAGGGATTGCGGGGTCAGACCTGCACTCCCTGTCAGAGATCCAAGATAAGACAGTGGGTGGCAGTTTATGATATCTGTCCATTGTGCCAGGAATGGGCTTTGTCTGGCCAGTGTTGCTTGGAATGTGCCTCCAAGGCTGAGGACAACTAATGTGTGCAAAAGTGTTCAGGGACCAACAGGAAAAGCCATCCTCTAATGGCAGGGGTGTCTGCAGGGCTGGTCCAAGGTATGCCCTGAAATCTGTTTCTTGGCGTTCCCAGTTGCTTCTGGAATACTCCTCTCCCCAGGCACTGAGAGAGTGACTGTGTTTCTGGCCAGCATTCCTTACAGGAGCTGAGAAGTGTTAAATGCAAATTTACAACATATGATCTGAGTTTCTGTTAGACCCTAACAGTGAGAAGAGGTCACATGTATTTAACATGTCACTGTTAAGAACACAGGTGTAAGCCGGGCGTGGTGGCGCACACATGTAATCCCAGCACTCGGGAGGCAGAGGCAGGTGGATCACTGTGAGTTCGAGGCCAGCCTGGTCTACAAAGTGACTCCAGGACAGCCAGTGCCACACACAGAAACACACTGTCTCAAAAAACAAAACACAGATATGACCTAAAGCCAATCAACATAAACAGGATTGTTTATTTTATGTATATAATGTTTGATTGACCTTACGATGCACCACTTGAATGCCCAGTGGCCAGGGAGGCCGGATAAGGGGCATCAGATCTCCTATGGAGTCACAGACTGTTGAAAGCTGTGGATGCTAGGGCTTAAATTTGGGTCCTCTGCAAGAGAACCAGTACTCTTAACCACCAAATCTCTTCCAGGCCCTCAAAGGTCTTAGACAATTACTGTCAATGTAGTTCCCACTTTGTGGTTCCCACCTTCCTCTGTGAGGAGAGCTAGAAGACCCACAGTCTCTGTCCCATGATTCCTAGGCAGCAGCCAAGCCTTCACCAATTGTGATGGGGCCAGGTGATGTGTGAGGGCAGTGGTTCTCTTTATTTTAGAAACAGGGGTGGCTGCACATATAAAAAACACCAAAGTGATTCAAAGTGGGAAAATTTACCAGAAAAAAATGTTCCCTGCCCCTCCATCCCATAGTCATCACCCACTGAGGTAAGGCTGTGCCAATTTCCCATGGCATTAAAAAAAAAAAAAAAAAACCATTCTGGCCATCTCCCTGCTGTGTGGAGCTTCAGGCTCAGTCAGACTTCTCCTTCTCCTTCATGTGCAGGAAGACAATGCTGAAGAGGAAGAGCCCAGCCATCATGGAGAAGGCACTGGCGTAGTAGGGATAGGCCGAGGGGATGAAGCGCTCATACTGTGTGTGCTGGAGTGGCCTCACTGACACCTGCAATAGGACACGGGTGGCAGCTCTGGTGGCTGAGAAGCCTAAGGTGGACACCTACTGGCCAGAAACGGGGACTGCCCCTGCTTACCTGTGTGGAAGAGTACAGGTGTGTGTAGCCCAGCCGGTTGTAATCCACTTTAAACTGGAATACGCCATACACATCTGGCAGCTTGAACTGGACACTGTACTTGCCACCTAGGAAGAAGCGACACTCAAAACCAGGAGAGTTTCCCAGTGGCCAGTGCCCCTTGGGGCAGGCCCAGGTCAGAAGTCACACTCACCTTTCCTCTTCAAGAAGGTCCTTACAAAGGGGTCAATGCGCACAAACTCCAGCTGAATGTCATCACCATCAAAGGGGACCCACTTGCCACTGGAGAGTTGTTCAATCACAATGCTGTACTCCTGTGGTGAGACGCTGGTCAGCTAGGAGCCAGCTGTGGAACGGTACCACCACCTATAGGCAGACTGTCCTTAATTCCCACCCCTCAGACATGGCAGGGACTCCAGGAGGCCTGCAGCCAGGGTGGATAACCACTCCTCAGCTTTCTCGGCCTGAGGTCCCTAGTGGAGTCCATGGGCATCGCAATGTACTCGGAGTGCACTCTACCCTGACTGCAGGACTGGAGAGTGAGGTGGCTGCCTTTTCTCCTCAGCCTATAAAGTCCAGCCCAAAGCTCCGACTGCAATGCCACTTTTCTGGTAAACCTCACTTCCCCATCAGTTAAGTGGAACAGGCCCTCCGACTGCTGTTCTGCCATGGGCCTTCAGTTAGCACTAGTGGCCTGCTCCACATCCCTGCTGGCTCTTAGGGTCAGACTCAAGTACCTCTACTCCTGGATGCCCCTGAGGTGGCTGAGCTAACTGAGCCACCCAGGTCAGATCCTTAGGACCCGTCTTCCCCAGGAGCTCTTACCACCAGGTCGGTGACAGTGTAGGCATTGGGTGGCGCCGTCTCGCCCACCCGGTGATGGGACACAGGTCCTACTCGCAGGACACCCTCCTCCTTGAACACCCAGCGGGAGAGGGCCACAGCTAGCTCATAGTTGCCCGTCTGAGAATACCTGGAGGAGGAGGAAAGGTGAGGCTGCGGGTGCTGATGGGCCAGGCCACTCCTGCCTCCGGGGCCACAAAAGCGAGGCTCTGAATGGAGGGTTCACACACCTACTGGTCCATGGATAAAGGGCAGACGCTCAACAGTGATGTTGCAGGTGGTGCTGCTATGGGCCATCGCACAATCAACCCCAACCCATTTTGGTACTGGAGAATGAACTGGGCCTTATGCCTGTGGGGTGAGTGCTCACGCAGGACTTAAAGGGCTCCACACAAGCCGCCGCCACCACGATACGCATGGGGCACCAATGCCAACAGCACTACAACAAAGTCTGTGGACAGTCTGAGCCCTGAAAGTACACACTTCACACACTTGGCTAAAAGGCTCTTCTCCCCCTGGACAGACCTCTTGTTCCAAGCTCCGGCATTACCTCTGGGCACCAGGTGTGGCCTTCTGCACTGCTGAGTTGAAGAAAGCATCACTGAAGAAATCAAGGGACCCACTGAAGATGACTCGGGCATTGTTCCTGGCCTGGAGCCCGGCTATCAGAAGTGTATTCTTCCCCACCGCGTGAGGGTACTGGGGACAGAAGAGGGCAATCCAAAGCTGCACATATCTGGACACCTACATAGCTATGTCCCACATCCACCTGAGGGGAAGACCTAGGATCCCACTAGTCCCCAGTCCCATCATCTCTTCATCAGTGTCAGCAAAGCCCACCTCTCCTGCTCTTTTTTTTTTTTTTTTTTTTTTTTGGTTTTTCAAGACAGGGTTTCTCTTTGTAGACCAGGCTGGCCTCAAACTCACAAAGATCCACCTGCCTCTGCCTCCTAAGTGCTGGGATTAAAGGTGTGCACCACCACATCCAGCTTCTGCTCTGATTTTCAAGTAAAAAGTGCATGCTGGGGGCTGGAGAGATGGCCCACCAGTTAAGAGCACACTATCTGCTCCTCCAGAGGTTCTAAGTTCAATTCCCAGCAGCCACATGGTGGCTCACAACCATCTATAACCATCTATACTGGGATCTGATGCCCTCTTCTAGCATGCAGGTGTACATGCAGAGCGAGCACTCACGTACATAAATAATTTTTAAAAAGTGCTTCCCACTGGGCCTCGAGTGCAGAGGCTGCCAAGGCTCTTACCTGGGTGATGGGCTTATCTGGGAAGAAGGAGTAAGAAGTTGAAGAGCCTGTTAGGATGTCCAAAACCAAGGGATTGTCAGGGTCTGCCACCATTCTGCAAGGGAAAGGAGAGAAGATCCTAGCACTGAGCAGGTGGCTGCAAGACACGGGGACCCCACACCATCTCCCCCCCAACCTGTTTCTTCCCAGAGAGCAGTTAGTTCTTCCCTTTCTCATCTGTTCATCATCCACTCGTTCAAAGGTCTCACTAGCCAGGTTGGCTTGGAAGCCCCAACCCCCTGCTTCAGCCGCCTAAGTCAGGCACGCACCAGGAAGGACTCTTCCTCAATAGCCAAGCACTTAGGGCTCCCCCTGTTTATAGTAGACTCATTGGTACCACCTGGGGAAGGAACATTCTCAACCCTAAGTTTGCCTTAAGGTCCACCAACAGCAAGCGGCCCTTGTCCCTCCCAGTCTTGCCGATCCCCGGCACACTTACCCAACTCCCCGGAAGAGAATGGGGTTGGGAGATGACTTCCCAACAATGGTTGGGGCCTTCAGCAGGTTCTCAGCGTCAGCCACGATGAGCGTATGCTGCAAAGGTACAGACAGGTCAAGCAGGATCTAGATGGGGGTTGGAGGGCCAGGGGGTCCTTCCGACTCCCAGCTGGTCTCTAAGTGAGCTGAGCATTGCTCTGAGTATCTGGGGGGACGAGCCTGATTACCTGGCCAAGGTCTGAGACATCATAATTGTGATGGTCGATGACGGCTGTCTTCTCTTCATCAAATTCAATCCCACACTCACTGCCCAGCTCCCGAAGAGGGTCACCTGCACAGACCCAGAGATTGCCTGGCTGAGTCCTGCCTGGTCGGTAGGTCTGACAACGCAGGTCATGGCTTCACTGCTCACCCTGTGCTGCATCAGGCAGGGCACCACCTCCAGGGTTCAGATATTAGTGGAAGTAAACGATAGTGTCCCACCCCATACGCCTCCTTGCACAAAGATAGAATTGGTTCAGCCCATGCTCACTTAGCAAACTCAGCAAAGCCACAGCCAATGCTGACGTCCACAGGCCTGAGCTCACCATGCTCCGTATGACCTCGCCAGACCTACTGAGAGGAGCATGGTTGAAAGTCTGTCACTGATGAAAACCAGGCCCTGAGCTGTTTACTGCTGGAGATGTGGGACCAGCACAGGAGCCAAGGATTCGATTCTCTCCCAACTCCTGTACAACTCTGCAACTTTGAAAACCAGAATCTGAAACCAAATCTACCCACTGCCATCCAACAGAACACAACAAAGAAAAAACCAATCTGTCCTCCACTGTCACAGGACAGGAGGGACCCAGGGCCAGGTAAGTCCTGCAGTTCCCACTGCCTCCCTGGCCAGGGCTCAGCTAGCCAATGCTCTGATATCCATGCAGAACTGGGGGAACACCCCGGAACACCCTAGGGCAGACTTACCGATGTCAGAGCTGGCAGCCACCAGAACACTGCCGCCACCGTCTATGAAGGCGCTGATGGTCTCCACATTGATGTTTCCTCCAAAATCTGAAAGACAGCCCCCAGACACAGTGAGGAGAGGCCCCCTGTCCCCACTGTCTGGAGATGAGACACCCTCTGGAGCAGCCACAGTTGATCTGAGTGGTTCCCACTGATCCCACAATGAGAGGGTAGATTCCCCTACGTGCTCCATGCCACTGATCTGCGTGCTCAAAGCAATGCCTCGGCGTCCAGACGGAGTCGCCATACTCATCCGAGTCACATTTGCTGAGGTGAGAGCACATATTCCATGCCATCTATTCCTGCAGAAACTCTGAACTTTCCTCCCACATTTCACAGAGTAACGCTGTTCAAATGCTCAGGTGTCTTCAACACCTGTAGCCTTTGCCATCGCTGGCACCATACCTTATAGCACACTATCAATGCCATTCCGCCTAAACTATTTGAGAAGGCACTGCAGAATCCACAGATGACGCTGTCACTTGGCTGTGAGGCTCACCGGCCTAACACTGACAGCTTCCTTGTCTCATTATTCATTCAGTGCTTTAAACATCATCCAAAGGGCTTGTTGGTTTCCGGCACTTGAAGGACACAATCCTATCCTGTTCTGGCCAGAGCACTTAGTTCACTACTGCCACCAGCCTCCAAACTAGCACCAGTGGGCTTGTGGAGCGCTAGGGTTCTCTCCAGAGGGAGTCTGTGTTCAACACAAGGCAATCCACTTACATGCTAAGTATTATGGGCTGGGAACAAAGAAAAGGGCAATGAGGAAAGGAAGCCATTGTGCTAAAGTTAGTGAGGAGAGCCTGCAACACGTGAGAAGACAGCAGGGTGAGCCTGAGCATGGCATAGAGGAACAGCACACGGGCAGAGTACATGACTGTGTGCAGCCTGCCTGGTAGGGTGAGCCGCAGGGCCGGTCTGAGGACCAGGAGGTGAGGTGGCCAGTTATCAGAAGGCTGGGGTTGGTGGGAGCTACTGGAGGATTCTGAGCAGGAGAATGTGACTTCCTCAGTTCCAAGGTAAAGCTAAGTGGCATGTGGGTTAGAAGGTACTGTGAGGCCAGGCTGTGAAAGTGTTCCTAAACCAGTAGCTGTTGGGAGAGGGGGACCTTCCCATGAGACCTAAAGGGAACCAGCAGGAGACAGAGGGAAACACTTAAGACAGCAGGCAGAACCCACTCTGTAAACTACAGAATACAAAGTCGCTGTCAGGGACATGAAAAGGCCATTTGTTTCATCAACTGAAGGAAAGAATGGCAGGGACATATTACCCAGGCAGGGACAACCTGGGTCACAGACAAAATGAAAAAAAGCTATCTAGCATGCTCACCAAAACAGCAAGGCAAAAGAGAAACGGCTGGAGAGGCAGCTCAGTGATTAAGAGCACTGGCTGCTCCTCTAGAGGAACCAGGGTTAATTCCCAGCACCCACACAGCAGCTCACAAGCGTCTGTAAGTTCAGGCCTAATGGATGCGCCACTGAAGGCGTCAAGCATACACATGGTGAGACCAATATGCTTGCCAAACACCCACACAAAAACCAAATAAATAAATAAGAAATAGCCAAAGGAACTGGAGATACCTAGTCAGGTAAAGACACATGTGAGGAGGCTACAGCTATGTGACAGCTATGCAAGACAGCTATCTGCTCTTAGTCTGGGAACACCAGACTCTCAGGCCCAGGGGAATTAAGAACACTTTTCCAAAAACACAGGTGGAGGAAGGAGGCAAATTTCAGCTCGGTATAACTTCCTGACAGAAATGTCCGGTGGTGGAGGGGACTGCCTCGTAAGACAGAAATAGGTAAGTTAGAAACATTCATTCCATTCAATAGTCTCTGAGGGCTGGGGAGATAGCTTAGTAGGCAGCCATGGGGCACCTGGTTCAGATCTCCAGTAAGAGCTGAAAATGGCAGATAGTGCCTATAGCCCAAGCATTAGGAGGCAAAGACAGGGAGATCCTGAGAGCTCATTGGCCAACCCCCTTAGTCATAATGGCAAAATTCAGGTTCAGTGAGAGACCTTGTCTTAAGAGAGTAAGGAGGAGAGTGACAGAGTTAAGTGACCCAACACATCCTTCTCTGGCATTGCCACGTCCACAACCTCACACACACATGCATACACCCACCACCACCAATACAAATTAGCCTGTGTGATTCGGCCAGACACATCCGTCAGGACACACGTGTATGTGTCTATTTGATTTCTTATGATCTACCACCCGCAGAATGGCGTTTTACAGCAATTCATGTTAACAGGGCAATTCTTTGACGTCAAACACGTCAAATCAAAGGCTTCTTCATCATCTTTGTTAGAGAAAACCCCCTTCTCCATAAGCAAATTGTCTATCCCGACATTTGACTCTCTCCTTTAACGGATATCCTTTTTGAAAGATGAAATCTCCAAGGCCCAGGATGGAATTAACGTTTTCCTCCTCTACTGTACTTCTGCAACTAATCTCGAGAGACAGAACATGCCCACGATCCATAAGACGACAACGGAGTCCTGAGCCTCAAATCTCAGTTCTGGGGGCGACGTGACGCCCTTACCTTCCACCGACGGGGAAAAGACGATGAGGTTGTCATAGAGGAACTCCCCGTACTTAATGAGGGACAAACTGGGATCATCTGCGGTCTTGAAGGTGAGCTCAAAGCCCCGGTCTGGAGAAGAAAACAGGAAGTTAGGGCAGACGGTCAGAAGAGGAACCCCTGCTGTCGCCGTCTGAGGGTGCCGCCTCTCCCGCCCCAACCCCCCTCCCCCGCCATGCCCGCGCCGAGGCGCTCACCCTTCAGGCTGCGAAAAAACAGTGAGTGCGTGTCCCGCACGTTGAGGTTATCCAGCAGCACGAGGGTGCGGGGGCCGCTGGCGCAGACGCAGCCCAGAGCAGCCAGCAGCAGCGCGCAGAGGGGCCAGGCACGGACGGCGACGCGGGGACCCATCTTCATCTCCTAGTCAGAGGCCAGCACCTGGACACCGGAAGCGTCCCTCGCGGATGCCCAATGGCCGCTCGCAGCGGTGGAGTACCACTTGGAAGTGGTCCGGGTACTCCGTGGCCCCGGCAGCCCATGCCGCAACAAGGACGGACTGAGAAGCAGGGAACGCCGCCGGAAATGCTGCGTCGGGCCGGATTCTCTGCACCTTATTGGTGGAATGTGCTGAGGCTCCGCCTCCCCCAAGAAAAAGGGCCAATTCAAGAGAGACAGCTCCGTAGCTCCGGCCAATCAAAAAAGCCGAGTGCCCTTAAGCTCCGCCCGTGCCGGCTCCCGCCGTGGGTCTCAAACTCTGGTCATTTCTAGACTTTCTGTTTCTTTCCTAGGCTGCTGGTGCCTATCTCCCCGCGCAGGACGCAGTTGTCGCTACTTGGACGAACTCGAGGTTACTTCCTTGTCCCTCACTGGTCTACTGGGCTAGGAAGCAGGCCCTTATCTCTAGGGAGCAATGGGGTTGGGAAATAGGCTCCTAACCAGACCGGAAACAGAATGGATGGCCAAGAGACAGGTTAGCGAGTAAAAGGCCTTTCACACCCGGGATTGGTGGCTCATGTCTTTAATTGCAGCGCTCGAGTAGGAAGTAGAGGCAGGCAGATCTTTGTGACTTTAAGGCCATCGTGGTCTACATAGCGAGTCTAGGCTTGCCAGGGTTACGTATTGAGAGCTAGGCAAAATGGTTCAGCTAAAGGTGCTTGCCACCAAGATTGACGACCTGAGTTCAATCCCTGGGTCCCACACGGTGGAAGGAGAGAACCGGCCTCTGCAAGTTGACTTCTGACTTACACACCAACCCAAGACTCGGGGAAGAAATAAAACGTAAAGGTCTAGGGATGTAGTTCAGTGGGTAACCTCTTACCTAAGCACGCACGAAGGCCTGGGTTTGATCCCCGGTATCATATACAATGAGGCATGGTGGCACACACCTGTAATCTGAGCACTCGTGGTGCAAACAGCAGGATAATTAATTCAAAATCATCCTCGGCTACATGCCAGGTTCAGAGCTAGCTGTATGAGACCCTGTCTCTCTATAAAAATTATCGCTCCCACCGGATGTGGTGGCGCACGCCTTTAATCCCAGCACTCGGGAGGCAGAGGCAGGCGTATTGCTGTGAGTTCGAGGCCAGCCTGGTCTACAAAGGGAGTCTAGGATAGCCCAGGCTACACAAAGAAAGAAAGAAAGGTATTGCTCCCAACTTCTCTGCAGCACAACCCCACCACCCAGTGACTGACTTTTGGTGTGTGCCACTGCTTGGGGCACCCTTTCAAGGGTCCTCCTTGCTTTGAGTACTGCCAACCTTTAGAGCACACACCCTGAGTTGCCCATCTCCCACCCGCTGCTCTTTCAGCTGCCCCCGCCAGTCTATTATCACCACCTTTCTTAGAGGGGTGAGTGGAGCTTTGCCCTATAGAAATCAGAGATGGCTTCCCATGACTGGTTCTAGTGCAGCGACCTTTTGTAGCCTCACCTTCTGCTCTGGCTACTTCAGTGAACTCCTGGGCCCACGGGTAAGGCCTTGGGCCTACCACAGTCACTGATATAAAGGAGGAGGGCGGAATGGGAGGGCTGGTGGGTGCTACTGTTGACAGAGGTGGCTCAGGACCCATCATCTCCCTTACTGTGGGCACACCACAGGCCAGGCCTGGAATCCAAAGGGGAGGGCTGCCATGGCAACCTGGATTGTTTTTTGGCTGTGTCAGGACACCCAGTTCCAGTTCAGGCCCTGAGGACTGTCAAAACTGAGGCCCAGGTGGGAGAACAGGAGCTGCACAAGCCTGAGTTTACTCCCTAGGAGAGAAGCCATTCCTGCCAGCCGTCCCCTCACCTCCACATCATGACATTACGCTCCCCCAATCAGGCACACACAATAAAGGGGACAGTGTTCGCTGGTGGGGGCACTTGCTACCAAGCCTGCTGACTTAGATTCAATGCCTGGGGCCCACATGGTGGAAGGAAAGAACTGACTTCCATAGGTTATTCTCTGCTCTTCACATAAATGCCACAGCACATGTGTCCCCACCAACTAAAATAATTAAATATTTTTTTTAAAAGGGGAGGTAGGGATTTAGCTCAGTGGTAGAGCGCTTGCCTAGCAAGCGCAAGGCCCTGGGTTCGGTCCTCAGCTCTGGAAGAAAAAGAAAAAAAAGACCTAAACTGGGGAGATACCTCAGTCAGTCAGTAATGTACCTAAAGAGTAATACCTGAGGTTGTCTTCTGATCTACACACACAAACACACGTGCACGCACGCACGCACGCACACCAGGCTATTTCTGCCTCAGCAAGACAAGGTTTTGTTTCTAGTCACTTGTGCTGGCGACAGAAACCCTGGAGCTGCTGCCAGTCTCTCTCCAGGGCAGCAGGGTAGGCCCCA
>OU015754.1:71335977-71359522 GCA_907169655.1 Acomys percivali | reverse complement strand
CTTCTTCTTCTTCTTCTTCTTCTTCTTCTTCTTCTTCTTCTTCTTCTTCTTCTTCTTCTTCTTCTTCTTCTTCTTCCTCCTCCTCCTCCTCCTCCTCCTCCTCCTCCTCCTCCTCCTCCTTCTTTGTGCATGACTACTTAATAAACCTTGACCAACCAACAACTCACCCTGCCTCTCAAGGTTAGCATTTATATTCCCTCTGAAAAATCCCCAGAAATCTAAGCATCACACAATGGCAGAAACTATCAACAGCTGGCAAAAATCACACACCCACCAGCGCATGAGGCAAATCACAGCTGCTGCAAAGCCAGCCCCATATCCCACACCTGGGATTAAAATGAAAACATAGTCTTATAATCTTTCTGTTTAAAAAAAAAAAAAACCCACAAAAATTCCAGTATTGTCACTACAGACAGGCTCAACAGTAAGTGACTAGCAAACGCAGAAACTTGGGACAGGAACTGACCTCTTTATGTGGGGTCCTTTATTCCTCTGAGAAGCCCAGAGGTAGCCCAGCTTGCGGACAGAGCACCAAGAGATAGTGTTGCGTGACAATATCAGTTTTGGGCCCAGGCTACCTAGATTGCAATCCTGACTCGGCTTCCCCAGCTGTGTGGCCAAAGGCAAGCTACCCATCCTCTCTGGGCCTCTTTCCTCTCTCTAGGAGGAGGGAAACTCTGGGACCTGCCTGGCTGAATTGTTGTATGGATTAGAGAGACCTGAGCCTACCAGGCAGAGAGCCCTTCCCACACCTGTGCTAGAAGGGAAAGTGGGAGGCGGACTCCCATGCTGCCCCAGGGCAGAGCATACCTGTTTCCTTCTCCTTGCGCAGATTCTCCTCCAGCGTGGACAGCTTCACGTCATATGAGTTGCGCATGGCAGTGATGTCCTCCTGCAGCCTGACCCGAGACTCTTGCTCTGCCTCGTAGTCAGCCTTCAGGCGGGCCAGGCGCTCCTCATACTCCTGGGGTGGTGGGAGACACACAGGTGGTTAGCTACCCCAACTCAGAACCAGCCTTCAGAACTGACCTCGAGTTCTGGATACTCAGACAGCACAGGAGAGAATGAGGTCGAAGTCCCTTTGTCACATGGAGGTGACAGTTCCCTGGCGACAGCCCCTCTGTACTGTTCTGCATGCACTTTTGAGGGACTAATGCTTTCCATGGGTATTTTCACTCTGATTCTTCCACACTACCCTACATCATGAATGCCTTTCCTCTTCCCTCCCTCTCTCCCTCCCTCTCTTCTTCTCTTTTGGTTTTTTGAGACTGGGTTTATCTGTGTAGCCCTGGCTGTCCTGGAACTAGCTCTGTAGGCTGGACTTGAACTCAGCGATTCATGTGCCTCTGCCCCAAGTGCTGGGATTAAAGGCGTGCCACCACCACCACTGGCTCCTGTCTCAATAGCATCCCACTTGCGCCCTGCCTCCTCTTGTTCCAACCTCAGCTAATCCCTACACTGCTGCTGCCCTATGACGCCATATCCTCTGCTTAGGGGGCATGGTTTTCAGGTTCAAGTAGTCTAAGCTCCTTGTGATGGAATGCTGCTGGCCCTTGGCCACCTCTCTTTCTTCTTGTTCTTGTTTTGCCTGTGGATAGATCTGTGCACTATATACATGGGCCAGAATGAACATTAGGTCCCCTGGGATGGAGTTATAGAGGTTGTAAGCCACTTTGGGGATGCTGGGAATTGAACCCTGGACCTCTGGAACAATAACTAATGCCTTCAGCCACTGAGCCATCAAACTTATTTTAAATTTAAAAACAAAGTTTTGTTGTTGTTGTTGTTGTTTTTCCTGCGCTGACTATGGAACCCAGGTCTTCATGCATGGAGGGTGTAATGGTTGTCATCTTGACTGTTGTTACAGCTAGCTTTGTCACCTTGACTGTTGTTACTGCTACCTTTGTCACTTTGCCTGTTGTTACGGCTAGTTTTGTCACCTTGCCTGTTGTTATAGCTAGTTTTGTCACCTTGACTGTTGTTACGGCTAGCTTTGTCACCTTGACACGACTAGACTCACCTAGGAAGAAGGATCTCGGTGAGAGACTGTCTACATTGGGTTGGTTTGTGGTCATGTCTGAGGATCATGCCAGACAACCCACTGTGGGCGACACTATTCCCTAGGCAGGAAGACCCAGAGAGATCAAGCTAGGCAAAGCAATCAAGGACGCATGAGTTCATGACTCGCTGCTCTTGACTGTGGACATGAGATGGCTGGCTGTTTGAAGTTCCTGCCTTGACTTCCACAAAACGACGGACAGCGACCCGGAACTGTAAGCTGAAATTCACCATCTCTCCCCTAAGTTGCTTTCTGTGAGGGCATTTCCTCACAACAACAGAAATGGGATTAGAATAGCTGCCAACATGAACAGAGAGGCACCCGGGTTAGTGAGGGGGCCACACCTCTGTGAGAACGCTTCCGGAGAGGACTGAGGAAGGACTGCCTGCCTGAAGATGGGCCACACCATCCCATCCGCTACAGGCCGGGAGCAGAGGGGGAAGAAATGAAGCTGCTAGCATAGTCTCTTCCTCCTCTTTGACTCCTGGCACAACAAGGCAAGCACCTCTTCTCATCAGACCCTTCCACTGAGACTTTCTCCCTGGTCACAGTCCAGAAGGCATGGAGCCACTGGACCCTAGACCAAAACCTCTGAAACCATGAGTCAAACAAAATTTTCATTTTTGTTTTGTTTTGTTTTGTTGGTATTTCGAGACAGGGTTTCTCTGTGTTAGCCTTGGCTGCCCTGGACTCACTTGTAGACCAGGCTGGCCTCGAACTCACAGCAATCCACCTGCCCCTGCCTCCTGAGTGCTGGGATTAAAAGCCTGCACCACCACACCCCGCCAGATTTCTTTTCTTTTCTTTTTAATGTTAACAATGTTCTACCTGCATGTATGCTTGCATGCCAGAAGAGGGCACCAGATCTCATTACAGATGGTTGTGAGCCACCATATGGTTTCTGGAAATTGAACTCAGGATCTTTGGAAGAGCAGGCGGTGCTCTTAACCTCTGAGCCATCTCTCCAGCCTCAGATTTTTGATTTTTAAAGTTGTTTGTGTCAGCTATTCTGTCACAGTGACGAAGAACCTCTTAACAGACTAAGCTAGGGTGGTACTCAGAATGTGTACACTCGGCCTTTCCACACCTGGTTTTGGCTTGTTTGTTGTTTTATTATTATGTATACAGTGCTCTGCTTGCATGTACTCCTGCAAGCCAGAAGAGGGCACCATATCACATTACAGATGGTTATGAGCCACCATGTGGCTGCTGGGAATTGAACTCAGGACCTTTGGAAGAGCAGGCGGTGCTCTTAACCTCTGAGCCATCTCTCCAGCCCCCCTTGTTGTTTTGATGTACTACTGCTACTATTACTACTACTTCTACACTAATATTAATATTAATATTAATATTAATATTAATAATAATATCATCATTATCATCATCTTTTTTTTTTGAGACAGGGTTTCTCTGTGTAGCCTTGGCTGTCTTGGACTCTCTTTTATAAACCAGGCTGGCCTCAAACTCACAGTGATCTACCTGCCTCTGCCTCCCGAGTGCTGGGGTTAAAGCCGTGCGCCACCATGCCCGGCCTATCATTATTATTATTAAGCACATTTGGGCTTCAGGTAACTTGCTTTGCCCAGAAATACCGACTTCTCTCCTGCCTGAGGAGATTCCTGGCAAGTTTGTTCCCAAGGCTTACAGAGGCCTCCTTACTAACTGGGCTACTCTGCCATTCATTCTGTCTGAGTCCATCAGTCTCTGTTTAGAGAGCTACTGTCAGGCTTCCTCACCATCCTGAGGCCTAGTCTTCAGATGCACTTGAACTTCTTGACACATGCAGTACCACTAAGGCCACTCTCTGCCAGCACCAGCTCAGTCCCCGTATGCTCTGTCACCATCCCCACCCTCACCTGCTTCCTTGCTCCTTGGGGAGCCCATCTAGGCACTGGATCAGTCTTTGGCCACTCAACAGCCTCACCTCAACAGCTTCTATTGCTTCCTCTCCATACAGCCACTGACCCTCAGCCCAGCCACCAGCACCTCAGCCAAACACATGCAACCCGCAAGAGCTCATGAACACATGCATGTACACACGTGCGAAGGTATGCACACGTATCTGCGTGGGCACACCCTTGTGCACACACAGGCACATGTACCCACTTACACTCTCACTATTAAATGGGGGGGGGGTCCTGAATCACAGGATGCCCATTTTGTGTGGCTGGGAATACTTCCTGAGTCTTTATCCTTCCTGTCTGTCCGGCAGGCTACAGGAGTTACCTCCATGGCCTCTGCATACTAAGTCCCCCGTCTCCCTCTGCACTGGGCCATTGTTTGGCAGTTATCACATGCTTGGCCCTTTCAATGTTTAAAACAAGAACCTCCTCCTGGGCTGTGTGCCCTCCAGCTATGGCCCCAGTCCCTAACAGGTCTCAGGTCACGCTTGCTGAGGGAGGATGGAGCTGGAGTACAAGAGCTGGGCCCTGCTTCTGCGTAGTGTTCATGGATGAGAGGAGACCTTGGATTCTGCCCTTACATGGTCTGTGCAAAACAGCAGGACGGCTGCCATAGTAGATATTCTACAGATGACGAAAGAGAGGCCCAGAGAGCGCAAACCATCTACCAGCCATAGATCCTGTCAGAACAGGACTTTTACAACAAAAAAAAAAACCAGACAACCCTGGGAATCCTCCAGTCCAAACTTCCCCATTTTGACTGGAGGCTGGAACCCAGAGGCATGCCTTGGGCCTGGAGCTGAGCTGCCTCCCTCCTGGCCAGAGCCTTTTTTGTACTCACAGGAGCTTCATTCTAAGGCCTGACTATCCTGGAATCTAACCTGGTTCTCAGGACGCAGTAGTCACTCAGAGAATACGACTCAGAAGAGAAAGAAACGTGGGAGGATGGAAGGGAAGTGAAAGACGGCCACATCTCTGCTTCCCGTCATAGCTCAAAGCAGAAATTCCAGTGTCAGAAACGGAATCCTGGGACAGCCTTGTCTGGCGGACTCCTCTGATGGCCTACGCTGTCCACTAGGTGATAGGCGAGGGAGGCAGGCAACGCCCATCCATGACTTCCATCACCTTACAGGGAACTGCCTGTACAGAGTGAGCTGTGGTTTCCTTGGAGACCACTAGGGGGAGGTGCCATTCAACCTACCAGATCTTGAGGGAGCCTACCCAGAAGGTTCCATTGCAGGTACTGTCTACCTCTCCCCTCCCCTGAGGGTCTCTGCACTAAATTCACTTGTCATTATGGGATTCCACAGCCACTCCAAGTCCCTCTGTGTGCCTCCTGCTCACTGCGACCTGCAGAGGCCCAACGCTCCTAAGGCAGGAAGGGCTGCCACCCTGGTGGGATGGATGCCTATAAGCTTAGACCTTCCCAGAGGACCGCTTCTTTTTGTTTTTTGTTTGCTTTGTTTTTGCTTGGTTTGATTTTTTTTTTTTTTTTTTTTTTTTGAGACAGGGTTTCTCTGTGAAGCCCTGGCTGTCCTGGAACTCACTCTGTAGACCAGGGTGGCCTAAAATTCAGAGATCTGCCTGCCTCTGCCTCTGGAGTGCTGAGATTAAAGGTGTGAGCCAGCACTGCCCATCTGAGGGCCTTTTCTTAGTGCTACCTCCACAAAGGGCAAGACCTGGGTCCTAGAGACAGACTCAACACCCAGACCTACCCTAGATGGCCTCAAAGGCCAGAGCTCCCAGGACTGGAGTCAGCAAGCCAGGCCCCTGGTCCCACAGCCTGACAAGAGTCTTGAGGACTGGCCCCTGATTGAGATTACAGTTGAAAGGCAAGGGTTCCAGGTGAGACAAGGCCAGGCCAGAGCTCCCAAGAGCGGCTTCTGCCTAGTGTCAGGATTCCCCTCAGGAGCAGCCAGAGTTAGCAGGCAGTCCCACAGAGCCTGGAGGTGAGAGGGAGCCTCTGTCATGTCTTGTATGTATGTATCCCTGGAGAACTGCCCTGCTGCTTCCCTGGGATGCTGGAGACACATGGCATGAGGGCCTAGGTGCCATGGGAAATCAGATGCTACACTCACCCTAGGATAAACAAGCCAAGCTGCTGTCAGGCCCATGCTCAGTGCCAAAGGCAAACAGGCTCCTTCCCTCTCCGATATCCTGGCCTCGGCCAAGGACCCTCCCACTCGAGAGACACGTTTTCTATTCCCATCAGTCCCCAGCCACCTTTTCCAGCATTACCAAGGAGACCTTCTCTTGGGGGATGTCCCTGCTCAGGAACTCAAGTTCAAATCCTGGATCCAACTCTTGTTTGTTTGTTGTTGTTGTTGTTTGTTTGTTTTTGAGACAGGGTCTCTCTGTGTAGCTTTGGCTGTCCTGGACTCACTTTGTAGACCAGGTTGGCCTTGAACTCACAGAGATCCGCCTGCCTCTCCCTCCCGAGTGCTGGGATTAAAGGCGTGCGCCACCACGCTCGGCTTGTTTGTTGTTTTTTGAGGCAGGGTTTCTTTGTGTAACCCTGACTGTCCTGGAACTCACTCTGTAGACCAGGCTGCCCTCGAACTCAGAGATCCACCTGACTCCACCTCTGAGTCTACCTTCCCACGTGCTGGGATTAAAGGCATGTGCCGCCGCCACCTGGCTGGATCCAACTCTTTGATATTCCTATCTTCCACATAGCTTTGGAAAAGTCATGACATCCCTTTGAGCCCCAGTTTCCTCAGAAACCAAGGGGGCAACATGGTGCCAGCCTTCATGGGAGTTAAGCAGAGTGACACTCTACAGGCACTGGCTCTCCCTGGGCCACACTCTCCTTCACACTGGTGGCTTGCTAGGGTCTCACCTCCCGGATCAGCTGTTTCTCAGCCTCCGTGTCCTGCTGGACAGTAGCAGGGGCCGGAAGTTTCTCCTCGGGCTGGACAGGGCCCAGGGGTGTCTGAGTGGACAGCAGGGCTGGAGAGAAAGAGACATGAGCTGAGTGTGAGTACCCCGGAACCAAGCATAAGAGCATCTCTATGTAAAATGGCAATCAACCAGTCACTCAAGAGTTTAGGACACTGGGGATGGGGGCCTAGACAGAACTCACACCCCATGCACTATGCACGAGGAGACAAAGGGAAGTGAGTGAGCAAATGAGCAGTGAGTACAAAGGAAAGGCAGGGAGGGTGCTCAGGAGGAAGAACATGCCCTGGTCAGGACTCTGTGGAGAGTAGACGGAGTGGGATATGAGGGTAGAGGAGAGAGCCAGGCAGAGACGGGGGAAGAGCTTTCAGACACAGGGGCAGAGTGAGTGGAAAAGCTGTGGGGCAGGTCCAGACCTATGCTGGGGTGTCTAGGGTGGTGAGGACAGCAGAGTGGAGAATGAGGCCAGGTGTCCTGGACGCTTCAGCAGTGGGCACAGTGGGGAGTCAGAGGAGAGAGCCTGGTAGAGTCATCAGTGGTGTCACTGAGACTAATGGGGAGACAGGAAAAAGGGGACAGAGGGCAACTTCTGAGTGTTTAATTCATTGTATTCGGGTTTTTGTTGTTGTGTTGTTGTTATTTGAGACCAAGTTTCTCTGTGTAGCCCTGGCTGTCCTAGAACTAGCTCTGTAGACCAGGCTGGCCTCAACTCAAGAGCTCCACCTGCCTCTGCCTCCCAAGTACTGGGATTAAAGGTGTGTGCCACCATGCCTGGCTTATCTGTTCATTTAAATTGACTTTTTATGTGAATGGTGCCTGCATGTATGTATGTATGTATGTATGTATGTATGTATGTGTATGTACTTCCTGTGCGTGTCTAGTGCCTACAGAAGCCAGAAGAGAGTGTCAGAGCCTGTGGAATTGGAGTCACACACATTGTAAGCTCCCATGTGGTTGCTGGGACTCAAACCCTGGTCCTCCGGGAAAGCAGTCAGTGCTCTTCACCACTAAGCCACCTCTCCAGCCCCAAGAGTAAGGGTTTAGAGAGAAGAAGGGTCAAAGGTCACAGCAGAGGCCAAGAGACAGGGCTATTCCATGGGTGGGGCAGCCTGCCTGGAGTAGGGGCGAGAAGAGGTTGTCGGAGAGAAACAGGAGCCCGTGGGGGTAGCCAGCAGGGGCAGCCAGACACTCCACATCTTCCAAAAGGGACAGGGAGAAGAAATAAGCAGTAAGAGAGGGGAGAGGGAGGCCAAAGCCTCACGTTAGTGTCACTGAACACTAGGCTAGGAGTCTCGCACACAGTCACAACAGCCCATGCTCTATGACCCTGGCCATCTGGGTGCTAAGGCCTCAGCCGTTTCCTTTACTGTCCACTCCTCCAACAGATGTCAGGCAGCTGTCCTGACTTCATTTTGATTAAGAGCGCAAGCTCCTGGGGGCTACTGGGGACTAGGTCATTTGCCCAAGGACCAGGTAAGCTATTACCTGCTACTTGGCCTCAACATGTTACTTGGACAAGGCCAGCCACCACTGCCTGCTGAGCATCAGGGCTCTAATCCAAGAAGCCCCCCACCCCCACTCTGTACCTCTCCCCACCCCCACTCCCGTCCTGGAGGGGGGCTGTGTTAGCTGCGGGGTTGGGGACCCTCTGGGGACTTCTTCCACTCCTGTCATCCCTTTCCCAGTTTTGAGGGGAACAGGGGAAGAGAGAGTAGGTGATGGGCACTCTGCTACCCCCTGCCCCCTTCTGCCTGCCCACCCACCCCTCCTCCTGCTTGAAGGCAGCCAGCAGAGTAAGCAGAGTGCTGTTTGGGCATCTTCACACTTTGCAGCGGATCCTAGCAAGGGTGATTCTCATAGCCCAGGACTCAGCCCAGCTGCTTTACCCTCTCTATGGACAGGCTTGGACCCTCTCTGCCCAGTGTAGCTGTCTCCCTTAAAGTCTGTTCCCCAGAGAGTCGCAGCCTGGGCTCTGAGGGTCTGAGTCATGTGTGTCCCCGGTGTCCAGCCCTGGTCTCCATATATAAAGAGGTGCTAGGGGAACTTTGGATGGTTGAATGGGAGGGTTTAGGAGAACGAATGGGTGGATATGTGAACAACTGGCGGATGAGATCTGAACGGGTGAATGGCCAGGAGAAAGGGGCAGAAGTGAAGGAGGAGAGATGGGTGTTGGAAGGAGGGGTGAGCAGGGGCTGTGTGAGCTATGGAGTGGGTGGAAGGGGGCCAGCATGTGGGAAGGCAGGAGAGGGAGGGGTGGCTGGGGGCGATGAATGGACAGACAACTGTGTGCAGAACGTGTGAACAGAGGCGGGCAGGCAGGAGGCAGGCCCAAGGAGCAGAGGCTACACTCTTTTTTTTTTTTTTGGTTTTTTGAAACAGGGTTTCTCTGTGTAGCCTTGGCTGTCCTGGACTCCCTTTGTAGACCAGGCTGGCTTCGAACTCACAGCGATCCGCCTGCCTCTGCCTCCCGAGTGCTGGGATTAAAGGCGTGTGCCACTACCGCCCGGCTGAGGCTACACTCTTCTATGCGCGCTGTTCCTAACAGACAGCAACAGAACACTCTGGTGTGTCTTCAAGCCCTGAGAGCCTCTGTTCCAGACCCGAGTTTGTACGCCTGCCAGATGACAGACTTACAAACGGTAGCTGCGCTGACAGGAGCTGGGGTGGGATGTGGGGAGGTGAGTCACCCAGATGCTAACTAAGAACATGATGTCCCAGCCACTGAGCTAGGGAGACAATTGGGTAGGACTGGTAGATGGCAGAGGAGCATCCTGAGATGGGGAGTGGGCAGGCCAGCCAGGCCTCTTCCTGGGGCCACAGGCAGGTAGGGGCCATTACCCCTGGGGTGCCCTGAACTGAATGGGAGCCAAAGGACCTGCCTATGGAGAGTCTAGAGAAAGCAGTGACGTGTTGGCGGGAAGTCTAGTTGGCCCACCCTAGCCTGCTGCCCCAGGCTGTCCCACCTGTCAGGTGGCCAGGGCCCATCTGCTGGGCTAGGATGGCCTTTAGCCTCTTGATCTCTTCCTGGTACTCTCGAAGCAGGGCATCCTTGGGGTCTTCATTAATGCGTGGCTTGTTCTTGATGTTCTTGGCCCGGTTGGCATAGCGCAGCGTGCTGAGGGTCTCGTCAAAATTGTTGTCAGCAGGAGACAGGCAGGCCACCATTAGAGTCTTGGTGTTGCCACCCAGTGAGTCCTGCAGCAGCCTCGTCAGCTTTGAGTCCCGGTAAGGGATATGCTTGCAACGTCCATCTACCAGGGCCGAGATGACGTTGCCCAGTGCTGACAGCGACAAGTTGATCTTGGTGGCCTCCTTCAGCCTCTCTCCTGTGGCCCCGGTCTTGGATTGCCGCTCACTGCCCGCCAGGTCTACCAGGTTGAGCTTGCCTGCTCGGAGGTGGTCCTTACCCCGCTCATCTGCAGACAGAGAGGCAGGCAGGGAGCAACAGCCGGTGAGCCCCTGCCATCTCTCTAAGATGAGGGTGGCTGGCTACCAAGGTCCTCAAGGCCTACCACCCAGTGGGGCTACATCTGAGCCTATCAGGAGTCTGTAAAGGAGAGGCTGCCATGATACAGGTAAGGAGACTAAGGCTTGGGGATGACATGGGAACTTTCCCAGGGCCACACAGAAGGCAAAGAAAAGGGAAAGGCAAGGAAATGGGGGAGAAGCTGGGCCCAAGATCAATTCCCAGCACCCACATGATAGCTCACAACTATCTTTAACTCCAGTCCTAGGGGACCTAACACCCCCATACACAGACACATATGCAGGGAAAACACTAATGCACATAACAATAAATAAATCATGAAAAAGAAACCAAAACAATTGAGATGTAATATGAATAAATTAATAAAAAATATTAAAAGAAAAAGAAAAAAGAAACCAAGGAGGGGAAGCAAGATAGGAACGCGAGGCTGCTTGACTCCAGGGGTGAAGGGCCCATCTGCTGAGGAGGAGAGGAGGGTCTCTTTTACAACAGTTTGGACCGATGTCCTATGAGGCCAAAGGCAGAGGATGGTAAAGGGGAGATGGAAAGACCTCTGGGGAACTGTACCAGCCCATGCTCAAAGTACTGGCTTTGAAGTACAGCCCCGCCCCATCCTTCCTGTGTAGCATGAGCAAGGCCACATACCTCTCTAATCCCCCAGAGATGAAACCATTGACTAGCTCCCTATCAGAGCTGGACATGCAGGGTCAACTGGCCACACATTCTCTGACCAGTGAACGGCAATCTTGTAGTGACAATTATGGTTGGATTTCTTTTAAAACCCAGAAGTAGTAATGGTTTTGTGTTAGTCCCAGGTGTGGGCTATGGAGCTGCTTAGGGCTGTCCCCAGCTGACTATGATTTGTCTCGAGTTCTGGCAGAGGCGTGGTTTCGCCAGCTGCAGACAGTTTCTATGATTGTGTGATGTTTGGCACTCTGGGGGCTTTTCAGAGGGTAGATAGATGCTAGAGCTCGAGTAGGTGGGGGTCAGTGGTTGTTAGTAGCCTTGGCCAAAGAATAAACAAAAGGAAAGAAATCAGCTTCAGGGATTCTCCTATTTCCTGTTTCCTGCCCCCATCCTTGTTTCTGTCTAGTGTTAGAGGGTGAAACTGGGAGGATAATGGGTGAAGAAAAAGAAAAACCCACAAAGTAGCAAAGACTGGCTACACACTCTTAAGGGAGATAAAATGTTTGCTGGCATTAGATGGGTGTCTGAAGGACTTGGGTGCCTAAGACCTTTTTTATTTTATTTTTTAATGGAGCAGAAAGAGACCTGTACTGGGCTGGAGAGATGGCTCAGAGGTTAAGAGTGCTGGCTCCTCTTCCAAAGGTCTTGAGTTCAATTCCCAGCAACCACATGGTGGCTCACAACCATCTGTAATGAAATCTGGTGCCCTCTTCTGGTGTGCAGGTGTACATGCAGGCAGAGCACTGTATACATAATAAATAAATAAATCTTAAAAAAAAAAAAAAAAAAAAGAAAGAAAGAAAGAGAGAGACCTGTACTGTTTTTGGAGAGCTCTCTGTAGAATGTACCAGAATGTGTCATGAGCCTTGAGTCTGTGTGCACTCTGTACTTTCACAGTGCACATCAGGTCTAGCCTGAGCAAATGAGTCTCAGAGCAAAAACAGCCTTGTACACAATGCATCATTGTCCACAGCACTGCGAAACCAGAAATGATGTCAAGTGGCTCGTGGGACAACAGCTTAGAAAAGAGGTGAGAGTGGACCATCCTCCATCCACCACCCACGGTCATGAAGACAGGGTAGTGACTCATAAAATGAAGAAAAAAAAGAAAGAAAAAAAAAGAGGTTAGTTGTGTGGCTATGTTTAGGCATCAGCCTGTCCTTCGAACCTTCTCTTGCAGAAGGCACAACAGTGTAAAGCTCACGAGCGTCCATGTCCCCATCCACTGAGTCAGGCAGCTATCCCTACCCTGGTTGCAACTGTGAGGTCATGACCTCTTCAGACAGGAATCCCCGGGGGACACCTAGGCTGATGTCCTTCACTCAAGAGAGCACCAGGGGCACAGGCCTGGGAATGGGCTGCCCAGGGTGCTGAAGAGACAGTATGTGGGGAGGTTACATCAGCTCTGGCCTTGGCTCTGGGTCAGGGGTCTCTTCACAGTTATGTTCCCAGTCTGGCCAGGCTGCTTCCTGCTCTATGCTCAGCAGACCGATGCAGCTGCAGCATTAGCGGCCAAGAAACCAGGAAGCCCTGGGTTCAAATACTGGTTCCTCTGCTTCATGATTGGTGTTTCCCCCTACAGGATCAAGTCTCCTCTCTTCTCAGAGCCTAAGTTTCCTACTTGTGAAAGAAGGCAGATATTGGCCCTTGGTATTCCTCCGGGATGGAACCCAGGGTCCGGAGCTGCAGCCCCAGCCCTGAAACCTCAGCTTTCCCACCTGTGAAATGGGCCTGTTAACATCTGCCTCACTCACGGGGCAGTCGCAAAAGACAGATGACGTGTGCCTGCCGCAAGGCACAGGAAGTACTCCCGTTATCTACAGGGTCTGTAATTGCTGGTGCTGATCCAGGAAACAGATCCCCGCACTGAGAGGACCCTGGACTGTTTCCTGTTTCCTCCTCCAGGCAGTCAGGGACATCTTTTCCCAGTTTGCCACGGGGCTCTCCAGGCTCCAGGGAGGTGAGACAGCCTCCTAGCGGGAGTGGGACCCCGGCTCGGGATGTCTGGGCCACCCTCTGCCCACGCCTGGCCCCATACCCACGGCATAGATCTCGATGTTGATGGTGAAGATGGAGTGGGAGCGGGAGGAGTCCTTGTTCATCAGGGTGTAGCCGACCGCACGGTTCTTCCAACCAGTCTCCATGACACGCTCGCACTGGGCCACATTGTGCACCGTGTGCATGGACAGCCCCTTGACATATACGCCCTTCTCAGGGTGCTCCTTCAGCTGCAGGGGGGAGGACCACCAGGGGGAGGAGCTGAATGATGGCTGCCTGCTGAGCATCCTACTCCTCAGCAGCTGTTCATCTGGGCTGCAAGACATACACCCCCCCCACCCCGAGCCAGATCTCCATGGCAACCAGCTGTGCTACAGCAAGGATGGAGAGGGGCACAGGCACATGGCCATGACCAAGGTCCAGCCGGAAAGGCATCTTCCTATGCTTTTCCCTCACACATGGGTTGGGGAGGGATTTTGGGAGGCCCCCGTAGGCCCCCACTCCACCACGATCTACTGGGTGGAGATCTGGGGTGGCATTTATACTGGCTTGGGAGGTGAGGAGGGGAATTGGCTTCCCCAAGTCTCTTGTTCACCTTCCCTGACTGAGTAACTCCTATAAAAATGTATGGAGCTCTATGGTAAACACAGACTAAGCTGTGCTGTGGAACCTCGGGTTCCTATCCATCCACTCTGTGCTCCCCGGGAGATACACGGGTCCCTGAATCACAGATGATGAGAATGCTCCTCCTCCGCTTACATAAGACCATCTGCATGTCACCCACAAAGCAGCATATCAAAGGTCTGGAGCCCATGGGCTGAGCATCACTGAGTGTATCTGTCACCTGCAGCCCCCGAGGCCATGGGTCCACTAAGTGAGGCCTGTCCAATGTCCAGGGTAGCCAGAAAGGGACAGAGTCCCCAGGGCACCCACACAAGTCAGTGGAAGGTCTGTGAGAAGGTAGGCCTATGGCCCCTGAGCCCAGCCTTCTGGGGCTCCCAGCCCCCAACTCTGCTGCCTGTGTCTCTGGCTGAGGGTGAGTCATGACTCATAGGCTCCCAACACCCTCTTCTGGTGAGGGGGATGCTGCAGGTTGTTGGTAGAGGTTTCTGGCAGGGAGGGCAAAGAGCTGCTAGGCTTGTGCTATGCCAGCTGCAGGAGGATGGACAAGGTCTTGGATGGATGGACGGAGATTGGAGAGAGGAGGGTGGTCCAGTGCAGTGTGTGGCCTGGCATGTTGGCACATGCCAGCTCTTCCCAGTAAGTCTTTGCTGAAAACCACCAATGGATGACTGCCCCCTTGCTTTCTAACCCTGGGGTCACTGGCTTCCTGGTAGACTCTGGTGGGGGAGGCTTGGGTAGCTCAGAAGCAGCACCACCAAGGGAGAATCTAGAGACACCTAGCACAGCTGAGGGCCCCACCTCACACCGGCCTCTCCTCCCTGGACCAGGCCACCGGCTTGTGAGAGCCTCAGGCAGGAGTAAGACCTCTGGCCAAGACTAAGGCCACAGGGTCCCAGCTGGGATCCCTTGCTTCCTCACTGGCTTCCGGTCCTGGTAGTATTTGTTCAGATTCATTCTTTCCTCCCCTTCCCCTCCCCCTCTCCTCTTCCTCCCTTCCCCTCCCCACCTCTCCCCCCCCCTTGCTTCCCTCCTCCTTTTCTCTTCCTCCAGCCTTTCCTAGGTTTTCTTCCTTACTTTTTGACAGACTCCTTATGCAGTCCAGGCTGGCCTGGAACTTACAATCTCCCTGACTTAGTCTCCCCACTGCTGCTGGGATTTGGGGCTGTGCCATTACACCCAGTCTGGCAGACTTCTTGATCTCTCTGCATGCTCAAAATAGTCAGGCTAGTTAGTTCTACCAACCTGGACCTAACCCTCAAGTATCTAGCTTTGCTCCCACTGTTAGGAAGCAACTCTCTCCTGTCCTGAACCCAGTCTTTGAGACGACTGAGGACAATTTATAAAATGTGCTTGATGAAGCCAAGCCCAATCTTGACCATCAAGAACAGTTCTTCTGCCCTTGACTCTACCTCCCAGGGGCTCCACTTGAGGGGCCTGCCTTCCCTACTGTCTCCAATCTGCAACACCCACTTTCGGGTTTTTTTTTTTTTTTGTTTTTTGTTTTGGTTGTCTGTTTTGAGACAGGGTTTCTCTGTGTAGCTCTGGCTGGCTTTGAACTCACAGAGATCCACCTGCCTCTGCCTCCCGAATGCTGGGGTTAAAGCTGTGAGCCATCACCACCTAGCCATCATCATAATTTTTCTCAGCGAAGGTGTTTTCTACCATAGACATCTATTTCAAATCTCTACCTTATTTCAACCAAGGTGGCAACAGACACAGTAACAGCCCCCACGCAGTATGTACTCTGAGGACACTCAATTCAAAAGGCCCCACTCTGGACAGTGATGTTTGCCCATGACCCCAGCACTAGGGAAGCTGAGGTAACAGGTAGCAGGATCCTGAGCCCCAACCTGATACTAGCTTCTCCCCAAGACCTCCCGGCTACTTCCCGTGGGGTCTGCACCCACCTCTAGCTTCTGCTTGGTATCAGCACCCAAGAGATCGCGGACATCTTCATTGTAGATCTCCAGATAGGAAACCCGGACTAGGAACTTGGTGTTTTCTGCGCACTGCGGAGAGTAGACAGAGCATGAAAAGGTGGCAGATGCCAAACCCACCTGCTGCCCAGGCCTTTATAGCTGGGACAGCATGGGAGAGGGGGGATGTCAGGGCCACATGGGCCCCCATCCCTACCCTGCCCTGCCTGCCCTGTTGGCAACCCTTCCTCTCCGGCTCCAGGGCCCTCCGGCCTCCAAGCTGTGCTATGGCTACCTGTCCTGTGTGCTAGCTGCAAACCTCACGGGAAGAGAGATGGAAGCCTTCCCACTACTCAAGGGAGAGACCACAGTTGCGTTCCAGCAAGTCCTGACTCTTGGCCATTAGGCGAGAACCTCTGGGAGTTGACCAGTCTTGAGTCTATGAGACAAGTTCACAAAGGGCTTCCTCGCTCGAGGCTCAATAAACGGGGGAGCCGTGACTGTAGAACCACTTGGTTACCGTGTTCAGCGTCATCTCAACCGCACGAAATGTTAAATGAGTTTTAACATTCAAAGGCAGCAGGAGAAAAACATGATGCCCTTTTCTCTAGTTTATGTTTTTCACCTGTCATCTTTTTTAGAACCAAGTCCTGCCTCCGCTCACCCGTGCAGGGTCAAGACCAGGTTCTGGCTGTAACCGAGGTCCATGCCTCAGTCACTGGTGTCCTGGGGACCATCTGTGACACTACCTTCACCCATTCCCATGCGAGGCCTGTACCTGGACGCTCTCGAACACGTGCTCAAAGGCTCTCGGAATGATGCCTCTCTGGCAGGGAGGATCCGGCAGGCCCTGCATGGTGAAGGACTTCCCACTGCCTGTCTGGCCATATGCAAAAATGGTGCCATTGTAGCCTTCTGTGACACCCTGCAGGAGAGGAAACCAAAGCTAGGTGTTCAGCTGACAAGTCCTGATGGGTGCCATGGCCCCCAGTCCACAGATTAGGGTCCCCTGCCTGAGTCTCCACTAAACAAGGCTCCAGTCTGCCCTCAAACAATGGTCTGATGGGTTAAACACTGTGCCAAACTGAGGGCATCTAAGAGCCTGTGGGAGGGGACCAACTCAGTTCAAATTTGTTGCTTTGTTTCATACACCGCTGAAGACAGAACCCAAAGTCTTGTATATACTTGGCAAGGGCTCTACCACTGAGCCCCACGCTCAGCCTGTCTCCACTCTTTACCACTTGAACTGGTCTTTGGCACACGATATACTGGCTGGTTTTGTGTGTCTTAACTTAACACAAGTTAGAACCATCAGAGGGAAAGGAGCCTCAGTTGAGGAAATAAAGGCCTCCCCCTGAGATCCAGCAGGAAGGCGTTTCCTCAGTTCGTGATGGACAGGGAGTGCTATCCTTGGGCTCATAGGTGGTCATTGGTGCTATAAGAAAGCAGGCTGAGGAAGCCAGGGGAAGCAAGCCAGTAAGCAGCACTCCTTCGTGGGCTCCAGGCCTCCACATCAGCTCCTGCCTCCAGGTTCCTGCCCTGCTTGAGTCCCTGTCCTGACTTCCTCCAGTGATGGACTGTGATCTGGAAATGTAAGCCAAGTTAACCCTTTCCTCCCCAACTTGCTTTGTAGTCATGGTGTGTTTTCATCATCACAGCAACACACACACACACACACACACACACACACACACACACAGTCTCCATCTCATCTGTCACAAAGAACAAGAACGCAGGCCCTCCTAAAGCCGACTCATCTCGTGCATTAGGCATGGCAAGTACCAGCATGCACGGACAGGTGCTTCCTAATGCCTGCTGGGAACATGGCGGTGGGGGTGGGGTGGGGTGGGGTGGGGGGCAGACACTTCTCACCCAGGCCAGGGAGGTGTACACAAGGGTGGAAGTCAGGCAAACAGTGAAGGGAGGGAGTCAAAGGAGGGAAGGAAGCAGGAAGGTGTGGGAGGAAGCAGGCGCAGCCTTCTGTGCAGGAGAGAGCAGGGCAGAGGTAGAGCTGCTGATGAGGAAGAGGGGCATCGATCCAGGCTGAGGGGACACAGGAGAGTGGCTGGCTCATAGTGGCAGGTGGTACAAGGTGAGGAGGCTGAGAAGGAAGATAGACAAACTGGGTTCCACTCCTAAGACCATTCTTCACTCTTGGATGCATTTAATCACCCTGTACTGGCTGTCTTTTCTGCCAGGAACCATGTTCTGGTTAGAGGGAGAGCAGTGTACAAGGTAACCACAGTGCCTGCCCTTAGAGCTCTCGGGTTACTACCTATGGGGCACCCGTGACGGTTGATATTGTCAATTTGATTTAGAGTTGGAGGGGGTATCTAGGTTAGGTTAACAGAGGTGGGATGATCAAGGTTAGGTTAACAGAGGTGGGATGATCAAGGTTAGGTTAACTAAGGTGGGGTGATCAAGGTTAGGTTAACTAAGGTGGGATGATCAAGGTTAGGTTAACTAAGGTGGGGTGGTCAAGGTTAGGTTAACAGAGGTGGGAAGAACTACCCTAAACACAGGCATGCCATTGCATGTACTGGAGTCCCAGACTGAATAAAAGAAAAAAGCTAAATAGCCGTGCTCATGTGTCTCTGTGTCCTGAGGGATGAAGGTGGCAGCTGCCTCATGCTCCTGCCTCCATGCCTTCCTCGTAATGGACTGTGAACCCTTAAACCATGAGCCAAACAATGCCTTTATTCTTTTTTGGGGGGCAGTGTTTCGAGACAAGAGTTTCTCTGTGTAGCCTTGGCTGTCCTGGACTTGCTTCGTAGACCAGGTTGGCCTCCAATTTACAGACCTCTGCCTTCCAAGTGCTGGGATTAAAGGCGTGCACCACCATGCCTGACTCAATCTTTTTTTTGTTTTGTTTTTTGTTTTTTTGAGACAAGTTTTTTTGTTTGTTTGGTTGGCTGGTTTTTTGAGACAGGGTTTCTCTGTGTAGTCTTGGCTGTCCTAGACTCGCTTTGTAGACCAGGCTAGCCTTAACTCACGATCCTGTCTCTGCCTCCCAAGTGCTGGGATTAAAGGTGTGTACCACCACACCTGGCAATCCCTTTATTCTTTAAATTGCTTCTGCCACGTTTTGTCACAGCAAGACAGGCAAGTGACACAGCATCCTATCTTAGAATGTAGGCACAGAAACCTATCCCCAGGCCCCAGCGCCTACGTGATACCTACACCGTTTCACTGAAAAAAAAAATCCGTGACCCAAACAGAGCTTAGCAGGAATCCCTGAGAGCTGGGATTCTCAGGAATGCTGGTACCCACTCAAAGTTCCCTACCTGCCTCAGAGGACAGGCGCTTCCTTTTCTGCAGTGGAAATGGGCAAGGCCACTCAATCTAGTGAAACTGTGACCTGCAGGCCCTAAGGGGTCCTTTGAAGTAGGATAAACAGCAGCAGAGAGAGGCTCAACCTGGAGCCTCAGCTTCTCCATCCCACATACTGAAGTGGGGAGGCACATGGCACCTCTGGAAAAGATGAAGCAGTTTGGGACGTGCCACTGTAGCCTGAGCCCAGGGAAAGGACTCTGTAGGAACACTGGCAGTCACACATCAGATGATCCATTCTCCTGGGTAGCCACGAGCCATGCTGGAAGGGCCCTAGTGCACCTTGGGGGACTGAGTTTCATTTTCACAGGCTCTCACACATGCTAGGCAAGCGTTCTATCACTGAACTATATGTCTTATGGGGGGGGGGACACGCAATATCTCATGCAGCCAAAAATGACATCAATATCAGTAGTAGCTGAGGATGACCTTGAGCTATTGATAACCTCTCCAAGCACTTTTCAGTGCACTTTACAAAGTAAAGGCCTCCATGGGGGCTTATGAATGTTGGGGTTGAACCCAAGGCTTTGTGATTGCTAGGCAAGCATGCTGTCAACAAGGCCACATCCCCACCCAGCCTCTCTTTACTCTCTCTCGTTTCAGACTGGCCTCAAATTTCTTTGTTTTTTTGTTTGTATTTGTTTTCCAAGACAGGGTTTCTCTCTGTAGCCCAGGCTGTCCTGGAACTCACTCTGTGGCTGGCCTCGAACTCAGAGATCCTCCTGCCTCTGCCTCCCAAGTGCTGGGATTAAAGGCATGGGCAACCGCCACCAGGCTACAGACTTCACAGTCTTTGTTTTCTTGTTTTTTGTTTTTGTTTTGTTTTGTTTTGAGACAGGGTTTCTCTGTGTTAGCCTTGGCTGTCCTGGACTTGCTTTGTAGACCTGGCTGGCCTCGAACTCAGTAATCTGCCTGCCTCTTCCTCCCCAGTGCTGGGATTAAAGGCGTGTGCCACTATGCTTAGCTTTTCACAGTCTTAATATAATTAAAGAACATAAACTACCAACTATTAGTCATTAGGCATAATATCTGTAATTGTTTTTATTATAGAGATACACTGCATTAACTGTGTTATGGTTTTACTTCATTTCTTTTAGTTTATTTTTTTATTTTTTTTATTTTTTATTTTTGGTTTTTCGAGACAGGGTCTCTCTGTGTAGCCTTGGCTGTCCTGGACTCCCTTTGTAGACCAGGCTGGCCTCGAACTCACAGCGATCCTCCTGCCTCTGCCTCTTGAGTGCTGGGATTATAGGCATGCGCCACCACTGCCCGGCTTCTTTTAGTTTTTAAAAGGTCACCACTGGGGGAGCTAAAACTATGCATGTGGCTCAAGTCTGCAGTATAAAAGTTTTATTTATTTATTTAGCTTAATTAAAAAGTATTATAGCCAGGCATGGTGGTGCATGCTTTTAATCTCAGCATTCAGGAGCTGAGTTCCAGGCCAGCCTGGTCTTCAGAGTGAGTTCCAAGACACCTAGGGCTACACAGAGAAACCCTATCTTGAAAAACCAAACAATCATAAAACGTTATGGTTTGACTCTATAGTGTTCCTCACAGGTTATGTAGTGAGTGTTTGTTTCCTGGTGGGTGACACTGTTTGGGGGTACTGCAGAATCTTCAGGAGCTGAGCTGGCAGAAGAAGGTAACTAGAGACAGGCCTTTGAAGCTTTTAGAACACTCGCTAGTTCTGGCCCATGGTCTACCGGCTGATCTACTGTGTGAGGGGTCGTTGCTGTTGTTGATACCGCCATGGCTCCTCATCCTGCTGGACTGATAACCCTGAAACAGTGAGCCACAATAAGCCTCCCCCTCCCCACGTCTGTCAGGTATTTGGCTCACAGTGACGTAAAAGTAATACGTTCAGTTCCTCAAGGTACCAGCCTCTTGCCTGTGCCACGTGCCACCTATGTCTAGTGGGTGCCTAACTGGTAAGTGCAAACACAAGAGCATTTCCATTGTTCCAGAATGTTCTATAGGACAGCACTGCCCTTAGGTTAAGTAGGAAACAACCTTAGGTATATTTCTGAGATGAAACAAAGATTTCAAAAAAGTCTCACACAGGAGCCAGGCAGTGGTGGTGTACACCTTTGATCCCAGCACTCAGGGAGGCAGAGGCAGGAGGATCTCTGTGAGTTCAAGGCCAGCCTGGTCTACAAATCAAGTCCAGGACAGCCAAGGCTACACAGAGAAGCACTGTCTTAGGGGGAAAAAAAGTCTCACACAGTAACTGATACCCTTGGCAGAGGGGCGTCCCAGTGAGCAAGCACATGTGGACTAGGTCCCCAGTGTCTGCCACTTGGTCTCTGTATATTACCAACCCATTCTATCTTATTGAATTATGAAACTTATTAGTGTTTTTGTTTTGTTTTGTTTTTGTTTGTTTGTTTGTTTGTTTTTAGTTTTTCGAGACAGGGTTTCTCTGTGTAGCCCTGGCTGTCCTGAGCTGGCTTTGTAGACCAGGCTGGCATTGAACTCACAGAGATCTGCCTGCCTCTGCCTCCTCAAGTGCTGGGATTCCAGGTGTGCCGCCACCTCACCCGGCTCTTGGTGTTGATACCTCCTCCCTACCCCATACTGAGATCAAACCTAGAGTACTACACAGGCTGGGCAAGGGCTCCCACCCCTGAACTGCACCCCAAGCTGAACAAGGGGCTGTAACCTGGTGTCTTCCTCAGCCATAATCCTCATGACAGTGCATTAGACACGCCACATATTTCCTTCCATCAGTTAAAATAAAAATACCTGTCCTGAACTGCACCATGTCTCCCAGATATGCCCCTCCCAAATGTCCCTCCCCCCTGGGTGAGCCTTCTATGGCTGCCCCTGTTCAAGGAGCTGGGCTACCCTTCTCAGCCTGGGCCTGACGGAGACTGTGGGGATGTGGTCCTAGGGTAGATTGGAAGTAAGTCAGGGGGCTGCTGGTTAAAGGGGTGGGGGCTGCGGAGCTGGACCAGGTAGGAGGGGATGTGAGTCAGTCAAGGGTGGGTGTGGAGAAGGAAGCTTCAGGGGGCAAGAGATGAAGGGCAGAGCCTGGACTGAAGGGATGGGGGGGGGGACGCAGAAAGTGGCATTTGAGGCACTAGGGCAGCATGGGATAGGACTTGAAGGGAGGAGGCTGGGCATACGGCCCAAGCTACCTTCCAGAAAGCCCTTGGGAAGGGAGCAAGTGAGCAAACCTGTGGCAATATGCAGCCCCTGGTCTCAATGGTGCACCTGCTCCACACTCAAGCAGCCAGGGCCTCTGATTGGAGACGGAACATGGAAACTGGACCCAGGGAACTAGTACTGTCTCTAATTTGCTCCATGACTTTTCTGGCCTCAGTCATTTCTCTGACAAGAACGACTTCAGCTCTTCTGGTAAAGATTAAACGCTTGGCACCAGTCTCTCCCCCACAGCCTTCCAGCTTCCTGCCTGGCCTCCTGTGAGGTTTGTCTTAGACTTCCCTTTCTGTTCCCCCCTCCTTCCCTTCCAAGGTGTGCTGGCCTCCCGGTGCTGCCCTCCCACTTGCCACTGATTGCTAGCTGTTAGCTTGGCTGAACTCTGACCTTGAGCTCAATGAGGCTAAGTCTGTCTCCTTCACACACCCTCCCTGTGCTCAATCTGGGCTCACAGTGGAGAATGGTTCATATTGTGGATGGGCGAATGGATTAATGAATGGACGGAGGTCAAATCTGAGGTCTGGGGGAGTGTCCAACAGGCCTGTCACTGGGACGGACACTGCACAATCCTCAAGGTGTCAACTCTAGACAACGGGAGGCAAGGTCTTCCGACGGAGCTAGGGCTGAGAATTCCCAGGAGGCCTCTGAGTGGGTGGACCATTCTGGAGACAGAGAAGCGAAGGTGGAACAGGCTGCTTAGCAAGCATGAACTGCAGCCACTGTGACATGCGAGCAACAGCTGGCCCTCCATTTTGATGAACATTCAAACAAGAGGGACTGAATCAGATGACCTCTCAGATCTATTCCTTCTAGCCTAGAAAGCGGGGTCAGCAGATGGACAGCTGAGCCATCCTCAGAGCCTGGGACTGTCCCCCTGGAGGAGCTGTCCCTTGTCCTCTGAGTACTGAGAGGGAACCATGTGTTTTGAGGTCTATATCCTCAGTCAGAGCTCCTTGGGAGTGGGGTCAGAGTTCAACAGGGCAGAGGACTACACTTGACCCTAGACTCTAAGGATGCATCTACTCCTGGCTCAGCACCAGGCAGGCTGTAGGCTTCAGAACACATCAACCCTCTCAACAGGCAGGAGAGGTGCAACAGCTAAAAGGGCCTGCCAGTTAAAGTAGAAAGCGTCCCTGTTAAATGTTTTGGGAATGCTAGGTCAAAGAAGCCAAATGGGTTTCTTTGCAGCAGGGACTTCTTCGAACCTCAGATGATGGAGCAAGTTCGAAGTGACAGAGGGAGCACACGGAAATCCCACACTTCTTTGGAAAGAAAGACAGGTGTTTCCTCCACTACTGTCAAGGGGAGAGTGCGCTCAGAGTTTTGCTGAAATGGGAGCAAGTTTGTAAAACCACCACCTGACAGAGAAGAACCCTGTGTCTCTTGGGAGGGAAGGAGGCTGAGGGAAGTGACTGGAGCTTTCAGGATCCTGCAGGTCTGAAATGAAGGCAGAGGATGAGGGACGGGGGTGGGCAGCTGAGGGAGG
>OU015754.1:71295311-71335877 GCA_907169655.1 Acomys percivali | reverse complement strand
GCTAGGGCGGCAGGAGCTGGGCTAACCCATTTATCCCGTCTCCACCTTTGGGGAGCCCCGAGCCTGGCCCTGCAGTCTCGGGGCGCCCTCACCTCCACCAGCGGATAGGCGATCTCATTGTAGATCTGCTCGGTGAAGTGGTCCATGAAGTAGGCGCCATCGAAGGTGAACTGCTTAGGGGGCTCGTCGGCCGCTCCTGGGTTCTGGATGAAGCACTGGCCGCGCGCGCTGTCCACCGTCACCACCGACTGGCAGCTCAGCTCCCGCTCGCGCTGGTTCATGGGCCGGCAGCGTACCACTACCTTCACGGACTCCGAGGCCATGGCGCCCCGAGCGCCCCGGGGGCGTGGCCTGGTCCAGGGGGTGGAGCCAGAGCCCGTGGGGGGCGGGGCCTGACGGCGGGGGCGGGCCCGCAGCAGGGGGCCGGGACTCCGCGCGGGGCGCGCTGGAAGCAGCGGGGACTCGGCGGACAAGTCTCCGGGCTGGAGCCCGGGCCGCCGCCTCCCGCGCCCGGGCTCGCCCGTCCCTGAGGCCGGGCCCGGGCGGGGAACGGGGGATCCGCGCTGCAGGCGCCGCCGCACGACCTGAGCCCCAGAGCTGGTCGGGCCACGCTCGCGCTCGCGCACGCCTTCTCGGCGTTCGCCGTTGCCGGGCAACGTCCGTGACATCACAGGGCGGACCGCAGAATGGGAAGTGCGGAGGAGGCTAGCTGGCCCCCTGGGATGCACCCAGTAGTAGGGACAGCCCTGTCCCCTTTGCTTTCTCTCTCAGGCCTTGCAGCTCCAGCTCAGAGTGGTTCAGCAGCCGAAATGAGATGGCCTGGAGCCCACGCTTGACTCCACCTCCTTCAGGGGTTAGAGACTGAGAAGGTGACAAAGACTTGTCCCCTATCCACAGCCTTCAGACAGTGCGAAGCTTCCTGATGATAGGGCCAATCTTAAGACTCCAGATTTTAAAAGACAGGACAACTGGACCAGCAAGATGGCTCAGATAGTGAAAAGTTCTTGCTGTCAAGGCTGGCAGCCTGTATGCATTCTACTCCTGGGGCCAACGTGGTGGAAAAAAACTCTTGTTAAGTGGGCCCACACAGAAATAAATGTACTTTTAAAAAAACTTTAGGAGTTAGTCTTTCTTTTGGAAAGGCCACAGAGCCTAACCTCCTGGTCCAGTCTAAGGCGCCAGCCCCCAGTTGCAATGCTCTCATGAGTCCCTCTGCAGAGAAACACGTCTAAAGGGGAAACTAACATTAAAACACACACACACACACACACACACACACACACACACGAGTGACTACAAATGAACTAACTTTGTGGATCATCTTTTAAAGGATTCTCTGTCAGCTGTAGGGGGTCAGGCTTTTCGCAGACCTGGGCTGTGAAAAGCACCTGCTACTTTGGTGAGGCAGTAAGCAGGCCCAAGTTATCATAGTCTGGATTTTTAAAAATTATAAGTGTGCACGCGCTTGCATAGAAGCACAAACATACTCTGAATGTGGAGGTCACAGAACAACTTGCAGAAAATGGCTCCCTCCATCCACCATGTGGGATCAAGGGATGAAACTCAGGTCAGCTGGTTTGGCAAAATGCACTGAGCCATCTCAACAGTCCTCCAATCTTTTCTTAAGACCTCTCTATGAAGCCTCACCTGCCAATCCCTTCAGACCTTTCTGGGCCCTTGAGGCTAGGACCTCAGGCAGGCTCACCATAATCCCATACCCACTGCAGTATGTTTGGCAAACAAATGCAAAACAGGAAAACACTGATGAAGACCTAGCTATTCAAGAAACTTCTACAACAGACTGGAGAAATGTGTTTTATTTGACTCAAGGTTCACACAGTAGAGCTGTGGTGATGATTTGAGCAGAGACAAAACTATGGCCTGACATAACCTGAACATGGACTCCAGACTCTGCCATTTGTACCATGCAATCAATAAATGCTTTGGAAGACATGTTAAAGGGCACAGGGAAGGCTGGTCCTGTGGGCATGTTGAGCATCTGCTGGTACTATACACATTGGCAATTCACACCATGAACACACCCTCCTGTAGAGGAGCCCTGGCCTGAAGTCTAGGCTAACTAGTTACTAGGTTCCCTAAAATGTTACTCTCGGAGGTTGGACTAAGGATATGCTAATCCCTCTGCTCCCATGGGGGCCAGGCCCTACTCACAGAGTGAGCATGCCAGTGGACATGACCACAGAAGGAATACCACCCAGTCCGGACGTGGTGGTGTCTCCTGTGAAAGGGTCTCACAGCTTTCTTTCCATCCCTCCCAAGACTTGGAAGAAATGGCAATGTCCTAAGCTAAAGAATCATCCTAGTTTGGGGGGGCACTTGAAAGGGGGGCGTGCTAGAAGCTGAAAGCACCGGTCCTGGCTTGCCATCTTATTCCCAGGTTCGTCTCCTCTGTTCTGTAGAGGCTGCCTCCTTCCCAAGGGATCCAAAACCCAAAACCTGTGGCTTCCACTGAAACTTGTGGCAACCAAGGCACTGAACAAGGACATCCTCTTTCACCCATGCCTGCATCTCAGTATCCAAAAGAAATCTGTTTTCTTGTTTGTTCTTTTGAGGCAGGGTTTCTCTGGGTAGCCCTGGCTGTCCTGGAACTTGCTCTGTAGGTCAGGCTGGCTTCAAACTCATAGCCTCCCCTCCCGGCTGCTGGGATTAAAGGCGTGTGCCACCACTGCCTGACTAAGAAGTCTGTTCTTTTGAGTAGATTCATATATTCTACGGAGTTGATTTAAGGAACACTTGGATTTATCATTCACTGGCTGGGCCACTGTCTTCCTCTAGAATGTGTCCCTGGACCGTCCACTGCTAAGGCCATGCCCCCTCTGTGGGCATTAGTTGTAGTTCTCATTATAAGTAGGGTTGACTTGTGGCTGAGGTGACCAGGGCCAGCCATGCCCAATGGTCAGCACTGTGTTTTGGAAACACCAGCATGAGGTGGCTTCCAAAAGTAGCCACTAAACTGACTGCGGTTTTCTCACTGCTGGCTCACTTAGGGTGACTCCAGGAAATGAGTTGAGGGTGGTACATCTGCAACTCCCTAAGCATCCGGTTCCCTATGGGGAGCTCTCTGTCTGGGGTTCCCCATGCAGCAGAAGCTTAGATTCCTCCAGCAAGGGCTGCACCCACATCCACGAACTGCTGGGAAAGCCTCTGCACAAGGAGGACAGTGGGAAGCTGGCAATGGCCTAGTTACCAGAGCCCTGGCTCTAACCTGTTCGTCCTGGTATCTCAGCTGGCCCCAGGTCCCTGGGAGAGGTCCTGTTATCTCCAACTCCAACCTCAGGGCTCCTCCCCCATAGGCAAAGAAATGATGGAAGACAGATCAAGGGGCAGATTGACCTGTTGGAGCTGGTGACCAGTGAGTGGGGTGCAAGAAGGGCAGAGTGACCGCTGCACACCAGGGGCCGAGGCAAAGCTGGGCCCACAAGGGACTGAGGGCTTGCGTCCTAGCCCAGACCTTGCAGTTCTGCCTCGGACTTGGCATGGCTGAGGGGCCGCAGAGTCCGTGGGAGCCTGCCCTCGGGACCACAGTCCTGCTCTTCGTAGGTGGGGTTGAGACGGCCCATGCTGAGCGGGCAGAAGAGGCTGCGCTCCATCCCGGCGTGGCTCTCCACCAGGGCCTCTAGGCTGGGGAACTCCGCTGGTAGGTGCTAGGGAGGAGGGGTGCTTAGCTCTGGTCCCCTGCCCCATAGTTCATATGCCATATACCAGTATCCCACTCCCAGCCTGGTCTCCCATCATACCCCCCATGGAAAGCAGGGGGGTAAATTCAGACAGGTAGAGTGTGTGATAACCGTGGAACCAGTCACCATGCCCTCACTCTTCCCAGCCTGGGCAGGCCTGAGGCAGTTAGCTTGGAGGTACAGGTGCCATGAAAAAGCCTTGCCAGCCCAGTCCTGGAAACCAGTGACTCGGAGGCTGTGTGGGTTTGGATCAGCTCTCCTCGAGGTAACCTCTGAAAGACACCTCTAGAGAGAGAACCTTAGCAGCCATCAAGAACAGAGGTAAAGGCTGGGGTGGTGGCATCTTTAATCCTAGCACTCAGGAGGCAGAGGCAAGCCAGTCTCTGAGTTTCAGACCAGCCCGGTCTACAGAGTGAGCTCCAGGATTGCCAGGGCTACACAGATGAACCCTGTCTCAAAAACCAACCAACAAAACAACAAAAACCAAAAAGAACAGAAGTAGAGCTAGCAGGGCCAACGAGCCAGGAGTGGGTGGGGCAAAGGTAAGGGCGGGGCCAAAGAGCACCCAGTGGGGGAAACAGAAGGTGAGGTGGGTTCAGGAGCTCAAAGATAGTTCAAGTGCAGAGTAAGAACTAGAGTGATGGCTCAGAGGTTAAGAGCATCGGCTGTTCTTCCAAAGGTCCTGAGTTCAATTCCCAGCAACCACATAGTGGCTGACAACCATCTATAATGAGATAGGGTGCCCTCTTCTGGCCTGCAGGCACAACATTGTATGTATAATAAATAAATAAATAAATAAATAAATAAATAAATAAATAAATCTTAAAAAGAAGCCCAAGAAATGAAAGCAGCAGCAGGAAACCCCGTATGCTAACCCCACAGTCTTTACCTCTAGGCAATACCGGCCCAGGTGGTTCCTGAAGACCTGGTGAGGCACCACACCACACTGGGTTCGTACAGATAGGTTCCACTGCCCACTGGTACCTGGCTCTGGCCACAGCAGGAAGGCCCCATGCACATCTCTCCGCAGTAGGGCTAGAGCACAGGGCCTAGGGGAGAGAGCCAAAGTTAAGGCCACCAGTCTCTCCATAAACTCAGACTGTTGTCCTGGTCAGGCCTGAATATATGCCCTCAGAAGTTCTGAACCAGAGTAGCTACTCAGTGAACATTAGCTGAATGGAACTCATGGCCTCTGGGGACCTGACTTGCTGACTTCAAGGCCCTGGTCAGGAGAGGTCTGAGGAACCTCAGGAAGACAGGCAGTGACATGCCAGAGCCCGGAGGGTTTCATCTGTGTCTCCTACCAGCTTCTTTCCCTGGCCCTGTTTTATATTCTGGAAAACTGAGGTTCAGGAGGAGAAGTCCATAACCTGAGGTCACCTGGGCTGGGAGCACCACATACTTACCAGTTAACGTCCATGTACACTCTGTCTGTGCTTCCTATGCACCCTGCGCACCGGTGTCAAGGAGCCGACCTCACATTTTGTTTGTTTGTTTGTTTGTTTGTTTTTGAGACAGGGTTTCTCTGTGTAGCCTTGGCTGTCCTGGACTCACTTTGTAGACCAGGCTGGCCTCGAACTCACAGCGATCTGCCTGCCTCTGCCTCCCGAGTGCTGGGATTAAAGGCGTGTGCTACCACCGCCCGGCAACCTCACATTTTTATACCCAACCTAAGGGGCTTGAACTTTGGGCCGGGGCAGAACTCCCTTACCTGGAGAGGCCAGCGAAAGCCCAGATGTTCTCTGTCAGGCTACCCTCATTCTCCACCAGGCACGAGGTGCCACCAGGGCCTCGGGGCCATGCCTCCCATGCAGCTGGAACTATGGAGACCACAGATCTCAAAGGAAGCATAGCAGAACCTCCCCAAGCCAGACCTACCGCTCCCTACCTCACACCCCCTGTCCTGTAGCTTGTCTCCCCACCAAGCCCCTTCCCTAGCCCAACAGCCACACATATGTCCCTTAGCAGAAACCCTCCAGTCACCAGCTAAAAGTCCATACACAACTGCTTAATCACCCGCACAGGCCCTCAAGCCTGATGAACCCTTCACATGCACAGGCAGCCATGGGAGGAGGGTGGTACAAGAGCATGAGGTCACAGCCTCAAAAACCAACATGGACGCACGACCCTCCCTTCCCCTGCTAGCCTCCTCCTCCAACTCACAGGCCTCCCGGGCTGACAGCTGCAGCTGTGTCTCATAGGTGCAGCCTCGGTAGGCCCCAGAGCGGATCACCTTGCTGCGGATGGCTTTCTTGCGCACCAGCGTGGGGGAGCAGTAGGGATTTCCCAGGCGAGTGTGACGGGTGCCCCCACGGCCCTCTGACTCTGGCAGCTCCTTCTAGGGCACCAAAAGAGGCCCATAGGCAGGCAGATTCAGACCCGTCTGTTTGAGGCCAGGTGAACCTGGCAAGAAGCCCACCCCTCCAACATACCCCCAAGCCCTTGACCCTTTTCCCCCCATCCACCTCCTGACTGGGGGCATTGTGTACCCCACTACTGCCCAGTAGCCCTTCTGCAGGAAGCCGTCGGAAGGAGACCAGGGCGTGGACGTTCTCGGACAGCTGATCCCGGCTGAAGGGCTCTCGCACCAGGGCAGGGGGTGCAGGGCTGCAGAGCGGCTTCGGAGACATGTCCCCCACAGACCCCAGGCAGGGCTCAGGCTGTGCCCTCTCCTCAGGGTGCTGCAAGAGGTAAGCAAGCTGGAAGGAGCGGCAGAGCAGCAGGTGTAGGATATGGACCTAGGACAAGAGGGAGGGTGGGTTCAGCACGCAGCATGAGCCTCCTGGGAGGTGCCCCGGGTTCCAGCTTACTCTCCAGGGCTGCAAAATGGCCCCTTAACTTCAGGTGCTGTCCCCAGGTGCTATTCCCAAACTTCCTGGGAAAACTAATTAGCTCTCAAAATCTCACCCCATGCAGCCTCTGTTACCAGCTTCCTCTAGTCACTTTACTACTAAACTACTCTGTGGCAAGCATCACGCTGGGAGCAGAGAGCACCACCCTGTGCCCACTGATGTCTACAGCATCCTCCCAGTGCTCAGACCTGCCACACCACCAGCTGGAGTAGCTAAGAGCCTTGGCCCTGGATCTGCCCTGGACCTCAGGGCAGGACGTGTGCGCTTGCTTCCCTGTCCGTGCCCTCCCACAGCTCCTCTGAGGAGTTAGTGAGACTGGGCCCTGAAGACTCACAGCACTCGTGTGGGGCCTGAACACGGACCCCACCACTCAACACAATCCAGACCCTCCTGCATGGTGGAGCCATCAGCTTTAGCTGCCTGTCACCCAGGATCCACACCCAGAGGTTGAGACCAAACGCCGGAACTCGCTAAATGACTGCAGGTCACAGTCATTCACAGTGACCACACCAGCCTTGACCTCTAGTATACGTTGCCTATGACCTACCCCATCCACTACACAGGTCTAGACAGGGCCACCTAGGGACTCAGCTCAAAACCTGGACCCAGCCCCTGTTGTTAAAGGACTCAAGTGTCTGTCAAGTCACAGGTGGGCTGGGCTTTGAAGGGTGATGGCAAGTTGCCCGGAAGAGGAGGGCAGGCACTTTACAACAGAGAAGAGTCCTTGCTAGTTTTGCCCTCAGCCTGGGAATGTCAAGGGTGATGACTTGCTACACACAGCCCTAGGAGAAAAGAGCCAAAAGCCAGTGTGGAGGCGTGGATTCACCCCTGCCACTTGAGGACAACAAAGGTCTGGGTCACAGGTACCTCTCCAGGCTGGCTCCCCACAAAGAGGTGGCAGAAGAGCTTGGTGGCTGGGCTGCGTGGGTTCCGGGCAACAAAAGCAAACTGACAGGCAGCTGGGCACCAGGTGGCATAGAGGATGCGCTTCAGGGCATGGGCCATCAGGAGCACCTGTGAGGTGGGGCGGTGACAGCAGGCCTCAGACACTCACCTGTGTGGCAGTGGCCTGAGGGGCCCTAGCATGTCTGGCAGAGGCCACCCACCTCCTGTGGTCAAGAGACCCTTCTTTCTTCCCCCAAGGCCTGCCAACCCCCAGCCCTCAGCGTTCACAGCCCTGGGCCTGCGGCAGACATGCAGGTCAGAAGGGCCACCCCAAGTTATAGAACTGAGGGACAGAACAGTGACCCAGTGATCTCTCGCTGGAACCACACAGAGTGGCAGCAGGCCCTGGGGTTATACATCTGGTCTCTGGAGTAGGATGCTGGGACTTCAAATCCCAGCTCTGCCACTCACTTTTCATGTGTTTAACAGTCCCCCAGAGCACAACCATGCCCAGCCCTGGGCCTTATATAAGAAGCCTGCAGCTGTGGGTTGCACCATTGGGCCTGGCAGTCAACAAGCAGCCTTGTTGGTTGTGCAGTATGTAGTCAGGGACAGGTAAGCATGTACGAACTCCCTGCCGTCTCTAGCTCATGGCTGTCCACAGCCACTGGCCAATGCTGGGCACTGGAAAACCTCATGGAGTGGATGTCCCCCCCCCCCCATTAGCTTAGGACAGGAGGTGGCCGGCCTCTAGAGAAGATCCTGGAGGGCCAGGTAAGCAACTGTTGTCTGAGCTTGTCCTAGGGGGCCATGGTGTAAACTGCAGGCAGACTACACCCCATCTGTTCTTCACTACCTGGGCCCCTCCTACCCCTCCTACCTCGCCCTCCCCACTGTAGATCTTGAGACCCTGAAGACTGAATTTCAGGATGACAGCCCGGCGTCGGGAACAGTCCTGAGGGGAAGAAAGTTGGCAAAGGCAGATGTCACTTCTCAGGCTTGGCCCTATGCAGTCCTGCCACAGAGCTCCTCGTCAAGGTTTCTCAGCCAGGTCTGACAGAGGCCTGGGTGGCAGATGCCCAGTTACGCTATGACGAGTGGGGCATGCGTCCCTAGGCATCTAGGAAGATTATTTTAGCCTGAAACTCACTGGGTCACCTCTCAGAAGACATTGCCGCCGCCCTCCCCCCCCACTCGCTCCCCCCCGGGGGCCTGATGTGCCCTCAGAGTTCCATCCAAGGTTAATATTCATGGTGCCCAGCCTTGAGCCATGTTCCCCGAGCTCCTTACCTGCAGTGCCCACAGCTGCTGCTGTACAAGGCACACGCTCTCCTGAGTGTCCAAGTCCTCCACAGGAAAGGATCCCACGTACTAGTTGGTGGTGATAGGGGAGAAGTGAGACAGAGGAGTAAGGCCCATAATGACAATGCACACAAAACTCCACCCTGGAGGCAAGCTGTGGGCAGTGACCAAGCACTGTCCTTGGAGGTCAGTGTTCTTTGCTAAAGTTCTCAGCAGGTGACCCTGCTCAGGTCACATGGGTCTCATCCTCTCGCCTATACAGACATTCATGTACACATATCCACTCCAAAGCAGATGGAGTCAGGACCCTGGGCTCCAGGTCCCCCGCCCACCCCCGCCCAACCCCAGGGAGCAGCCACCCCGCAGCAACTACCTTCCAGAACATACAAGACGGGCACCCACCCACCTGGGCAAACTTGGCAATGCACCTGGGCCGGTAAGGCGCAGGCCCACAGTCGGAGGCCCTGCGGGCCCTGGCCCCAGCCCTCTGCATGGTTCCCAGCGCGCCCAGCTTCAAGCTCCACGGAGAGAAGGCTACAAAGGGCAGGGGAGAGGTGGGATTTCAGGCAGTTGGCTGAAGGCTCCCTGTCAGGGGCTCGCTCACTCACTCACTCATTCATTCAGCCGACCAACAAATGCACTATGTGCCCATCAATGTCCTGCACGCACGACAGAGACAAAAGACAGATTCTGCCTGCTCCTGAGCAGCAGCATCCTTGGGGAGCAAGGTGGGAAACTGGTTAAGTCTTAAACAGGTGAGATGATAGCAAAATGGAGTGGTACAACAGGTGGTGCTGGGGGTTCCTGATGTTTGGAAGCTGACCTGGGGGGCATAGGGGAGGGGCAGAAGTAGGCTGGCTCAAGGCTCACTCTCGCGGGCCACTGAGCTGGAGCTGGGGTTAGAATGCTGACTGGGCTCTCTGTGGTGGGGGAAGCTTGTAGAAATTTGCATCCAGCTCTTAGTGCCCAGAAGGAAGTAGGCACCTGCAGTTCTAGCTTCTTAGGAAGCTGGGGCAGGAGGGCCAGAATTTTTTGAATCCAGGAGTTCAGGGCTAGTCTGGACAATACAAGACCCCGCTTCTCCCCAACTCAAGAGAGGTAAAAAAGGTCTCATAGGGAAAACAGGACAATCTGGGAGGAGTCCACTGAAGAGCAGAAGGGAGCCACAGAAAAAGGTGAGCTGGGGCCGGAGGTAGTCTGCCAAAGCAGCAGGCTGCATATGACCCAAGATCAGCCTTAAGAAGGAGACTTTAGGGCTCGAGAGATGGCTAAGAGGTTCTGTTCTTCCAAAGGTCCCGAGTTCAATTCCCAGCAACCACATGGTGGCTCGCAACCATCTATAATGAGGTCTGGTGCCCTCTTCTGGTGTGCAGGCACACATATGGGCAGAACACTGTACAAATAATAAATAAATCTTAAAAAAAAAAAAAGACTTGAATAAAAAATGGGGGGGGGGGGGAGAACAGTGCATAGGGGCATCCGGGAGCTGGACAGCTAGGGTATCACGAACCTATTTTAAAGGATGCTAGATCATTTGCTCAGCCTCACTCCAGTCCCTTCCTGAATCCTAATGCCTTTTTTTTTTTGCAGGGTATGAAAACCACAACCCACCCAAAGAGGTACTGGTGCTAAGTGGGGTGCGGAGAGGAGGGATAAGTGCCCAGGAGATCCACAAACAACACTCCGACCTTGCCCCCCCATCTTGGTTTTTTTTTTTTTATGTCTGGGACCCATAGCCACATTCACAGAGGTGGGGGGCAGAGGTCATGTGGGACAGATGTGTCAATGGGCCAGCTACTCAGAATGGATGCAGGCCTCTGTTAGGGTCCCTGCACACCCAAGGACCCTCCTAATCTCACCAGCCTTTCTTGCAATTACTGGCTTGGGTCAGAGAGACCGGGGTGCAAGTTCTGTGGGGCTTTGGGCCAGCTGCCCAATCTCTTTATGCTCACTTCGTCACCTGTAAACCTTGGGTAATGCCAGGGCCCTCAAATTGCTGGCAGGAAGGGATCTTGGGAAGACAGCAAAGTCTAGACTCTTCCGGTCCAGGCTACACCACCTGGAGACTGTCACCAACTGTGAAAGTCAGGCTGGGAATGCGGCCTGGAGGCTCTGACTCCCCAGTAGAGAGCAGGGGTTAGTGCCACTGTGGCAGGAGTGCTTGGAAAGGGAGGGGCTTGGGTGCCTTAGAATTGATGCTCTTAGAAGCCAGGAAGGGCCCTACACCTCTGCCTGCCAGTGACCTTCAAGTCCAGGCTCAAGCCAGAGAGCAGAGGAGCAGAGGCCAGCAGGCATTTACAACTCTGAGCCAGGAAGAGCGGCAAACAAAGGCTGCAGCATCTCCTCAGAGCCCACCTAGAACTCTGTTAGGCTGCTGTCAACCTGTGTTCTGATTCCCCCTTTACTCTAACCCAATGGCACATCTGATGTTTACAGAAAGCAAACCACACTCCCACCACGTGCTGCCTGCCCCCTTGGGGTTCCCAAGGAGGCAGTGAAGGGGCCTTTTCAGTTTCTAACCAAGCGGGCAAAGACTACAAGACACATAACTGGCAAGGAGACGCGCAAGGAAGAGGTGGAACAGGGTGAGAAGAAAAGCAACTGCAAAGCAGACAGAGAGAGCTGACGAGAGCCCTTCACTCCCTGCCTGCGGCACACTGCCGGCAGGAACCAGGTAAAGAGGGAGAGAGCCAAGGGTCAGCACACCTCATACTCACGCACAGAGACCAGCTTCCCTAGTCCCCTGTGTGTTGGGGGCGGGGCGGGGTGGGGAGGTTGGAGGTGGATGGGCGGCTAGAAGTGCAGAAAGGATGGACAGCATTCTCCCAGCACCTTGTCCTTCTACCTGCTCCTCATAGTCAGCCTCCCCAGAAACAGTAACTTTGTTCCTCTCCTGCCTCCCCTTCCAGTCTGATCCTGCCTCAAACCAAGGAGAAGACCAGGGCTCACTGAAACCCCTGGAAACAACCGAATGGCCATCTCAGCCCTTTGAACTAAATTGAAGGTTTCCACAGGGGTCTGCTGGGCCAGAGGGTACTCGGCTTCTAGTTTCCAGGTGGTTCTCCTTGAGCAGGGGACTGGGCAGGTTGACTCTACTTCACGTTCAGTCACTGGGCCTCTGCACCATATAGCCGAGCTATCCATCCACTCAGGGTTACTGTGACTATACAGCAGCTTTACCAAAGACACATACCACAGGGGGAGCTGGCAAACCCTGGACTATCTGCCAAGCACGACAGTCTACAGTCTATAGGGCTCCCAAGCAGGCGCAGCGGATGGTCCCATAGCCAGGTGCTAGGGATGGAACTGTTTAGAAAGGCAAGACTCCTTCTCCAAAGCCCAGCACACCCCGGAGACCACCCCCACGGGCCCTGCACCCGCGCAAGCAGGGACGAGACTGGGGTTCAGCATGCTTGGCTGTCCAGTTCCTCAACTGCCAAGAGGTATCGCGAAGGCAGCCACCTTCTGGAGCTGTTCATCAGCTTCTGTTCCTCCGAGAATCTATCTGGATGCTCGGAGCGCACAGGCTGGATGGGAAAGACGCGGAACCTATCACGCCTGGAAGTGCGGAGCGCGTGCGAGCGCAGGCACCGACTTCGCAAGCGTGACGGTCCCCACGTAGCGCTAGGTCTTCAGGGGGGATGCGGGGGTGGGGTGGGGGGTTCAGGTGCCCGGGAGACAGGAAGGGAGGGATGGAGACGACGGCTGAGGTGATGGCAACTGCGGGCGATGGGGGTGCGGCTCGTTCTTGGTGACCCTCCCAGTCTGGGCCCAGCCCCCAGAAGGTCCCCGCGCGCACTCACCGATGCTGTCGCTTTTCTTGGCGGGTCTCACTCCGCTCCGGTCCCCGCTGCCTCCTCGCCTACCCAGCACCGCGACCGCCCCGCCCCCTTCCCCCGCGCCCCCCACGTGGCCCTGGGATCAACCCTCGGGCATCACCTGGAGGCGGCGCCCGCCTTACAAGCCAATCGGAGCCGCTCCGCTCGCCTGCGACGCCCAATCAGAGGCCGCGAGGGTCCTTGCCTCCGCCCATGCTGTGGCCAAGGCTGGCTCCTAGTTGCTCTTCCTCCGTGAAGCCGGCCTAACCCGGAGCGCTCTTGGGCCTCGCCACTTGCTACTCAGGCCATGTAGGTCCCGGTCTCCACTGCGGGGCCTGGGTCTGCTAGGTCGCTCCATGACCACGCAGTCAGCAGAGGACTTGGTTGAATGTATCCCTTTCCCATATGGGGATTTACAGGGCTGCTCAGCTGGGGTCCAGCAAGACGGTGACCCTGTCGACCGGCCGCACGGAAATCCATTTAGGTGAGGAAATAGTGAATTCAGCCAGCTTTTGCACAGGGCGGAGGGCGGACCCTTCTGATCCCTTGAGGCGAGAAGCGCGGTAGGTGGCCCAAATAAACCGCAAATCCTAGCCAGGCGAGCGCTTCGTGTGTATTAAACCCGAAATCCGCAGAAATAACGCATCAGAAACTGCCCGTGCCCCACACCCAGCAATCCAGGACACAGTCAGGCCCAGGGAGAGTAACTCCTGTCCCCCTCTCACGGGACCTCTTGGACAGATGACACAGCCAGTGAGAAAATGGACCTGAGCCTCAGTAGAGTCCCCAGGGGCCAGGTCTGCACCGCTCTGGGGCATCCCTTGTCTCTGCAAAGCTCCTAGCACCTTTCAAGAGGCAACTGTGAGATGTAATTGTTACAGGCCTAACCCACAACTGGGCACTTCCTCTCTCTGAAGTGCGAATTCACTTCAATCGTGTTATTCCTCTAGGGCTTCTCCACAAGGCCATTGCCACCCCCACCTTTACCGAGTCCCCTGTGCCAAAAGCTAAGGGACCTACCTACCTGACAGTCTCCAGGCCAGCACCATGAAGGAGCAATGGGGCAAACTCAAGCTGGCTACTAGGAACACATAAAAATGAAAGGGCTAACTCCCAACTCATTATTTTTAGGGACAGGGTTTCTCTGTGTAGCCCTGGCTGTCCTGGACTCACTTTGTAGATCAGGCTGGTCTCTTACTCAGATATTTGCCTGCCTCTGCAACCCCCCTCCCCCCACCAAGTGCTGAGATTAAAGGCATGCGCCACCACACCGGCTTAACTCCCAACTCTTAAAAGAAAATAAAAAATATTTGAAGCTCCTTACTTCATCTAGATTTACTTTATGTTTTTAATTGTGAGCTATGGTGGTTCATTCCCTTCTTCTTTCATTTTATTTCTTTTTATCTGTGTGGGTGTTTATGTCTGTGTACCACATGCAATGCCAGAAGAGGGAGTCAGATCCTCTGGGACTGACATGCAGGTGCTAGGAATTGAACCCAGGTTCTCTGGAAGGGTCTTAACCACTTTCATCACCCAGGTGTATGTGCATCACATACATACCTGGGTCCCTCAGAGAACAGAAGAGGGGGGCTACACCTCTGGAGCTGATGGCTGTGAGCCACCACATGGATGTTAAGAACACAACACAGGTCCTTTGCATGAGCAACACGTGCTTAGTGGCTGAGCCATCTATCTCTCCAGCCCCCAAAATAAATACAACCTTTTTTTTTTTTTTTCAAGGAAAGGAAAAAATGGCTGGGTATATACTTTTAAGTGGTAGAGCCTTTCTCAGGCATGTATAGGCAGAGTTCAGTCCATAGCACTGACAAAAAAGAAAAACCCGGCAAGATGGTTCAGTAGGTTATGATACCTGCTGCCAAGGCTGATGACCTCTGAGTTCAATCCTTAGGACCCACATTGTGGAAGATGACTCCTAACAAGTTGTCCCACCTTTCAGATACCCACAACCTTACATGTGCACACATAAAAAATAGCCAAAATGTAATACTAAAAAACTGTATAGGCTGGAGAGAGGCTCAGTGGTTAAGAGGGCCTAAATTGAATTCCTACATCCTACACCTACATGGTGGTTCACAACCATCTGTAGTTCAGGTTCAGGGAGATCTAACACTGTTTTCTGGCTACCGGCACACATGTGAAACACATACACACACACATACAAAACACCCATACACATAAAATTCAAACAAAACCCTACATGCTCAAAAGTTTACATCAAAGGTGATAAACTTTGGAGGTGCCAGCCATCTCCAGGCACGCTGACCAAGTCCCACTGAGAACTGTAGCATGAAACAGTTGTCACTACCTACATTCCTAACAGCAAGCTCTCCAGCTGCCAGGATGAGTGACTCACCTGTGCAGGAAGCCTGGTATTACCCATATAAAGCATGGAGAAAGGATGACAAAAAATAAGACAGGCTGGGGCGGGCCGGGGTGGGAGTCATGATTGCCAAAAGCATTAGTGCGCACCTTGCAAGTCATGGTTATTTCCTGATGACTCAATGACAATCACTAAACCACACCGGTGGGGGCTTGCTATCACAATCTCCCCTTTTATCGAAAATCCCCGAATCTGGCTCTGTGCTTGGCAGCTGATGAGTGCGCGTGGGAGTAACTGCACATCAGCAGGATGGATGCGTCTCCTCTCCTTCTCCACTCCGAGTACCCAGGAGAGCCGGTGCCCCAGGAGAGATGCCAACCAGGACTCACGCTTTCCCAACAGAAAGGAAGAGATCTGAAAAGATGGGGGGGGGGGCACCTTCTTCCCAGAAACTTAGCAGCTTGTTGCTAAGACAGACTAAGTACTTGGGGATGCATTTTCCCGCAGGGAGACTGCTACATTGAAAAACATGGAAGCCACTAAGATGGTTTTGTAGCTTGCATACCTAACACTGTCAGTTCTACCCTTGGCCCTGTTTTTGATCCATGCAGATAAGGGGGCAAGCTGATGGCTGCACAGGTTCTGACAACTGAGTCACAGCCCCAGTTCCTCACTACCGTATGTTACCAGCAAGTTTGACTTATTCAAACAGGTGCAGTAAGAGCCTAAGGACTGGCAAAAATTCCATCAGACCAAGTTTCCAGAACAGTGCAGTGGAGTGAGGCTGTAGTATAGCCCTGACCTGAGACCAGAGGCCAGCAGGAGATGGGTGATGGACAGTGGAGAACTGCTACCATTGCAGCTCACGACTGTTACGTTGATATATCCACATTCTGGAACTTCTCTTGGTGGGCATCATGGAAAATGAGCTACTTTTAAAATTTAGAAAGTAAAAAGCTGCCAACCTTCTAACGTGGGAAAATCTGCCTGATGCCGTGGCTCCTGGAAAAGCTCATCCTGTGGACTGAGTGATGGAGATTCTGGAGTAAGGTATCAAACAGAAAGCATTCCAGAGCTAGCACCCGAGAGTGGCAGAGTATCTGTACAGAGTCCTATAAAAACCTTAGGGGCAGGAATGGAGGGATGGCTCAGTGGTTAAGAACACAAACAACTCTTGCAAAGGACCTGAGTTCAGTCCTGATAGCCATGTGGGGCTGCCTATACCTGCCTATAACTCCGGCTCCAGTGGGATCCAATGCTTCTGGCCTCTTGAGGTCAGACTGACTATATACCCCTCCCTCCAATAATTAAAGAAGTATCTTTTAAAAACCTTAGAGCCATGCAGATGAAGTTCAGTGGTGTGTGTGTGTGTGTGTGTGTTAGTGCCTATAATCCCACCACTTGGGAGGCAGAGGCACAAGAATTATTTCAAGTTCAAACCCAGTCTGTTTTATAGTTGAATGCTAAAGCACCCAGAAATACATCTCGAGACCTGTCTGAAAAAACTCCAACAACAGCCAGGCATGGTGGCGCACGCCTTTAATCCCAGCACTTGGGAGGCAGAGGCAGGCAGATTGCTATGAGTTCAAGGCCAGCCTGGTCTACAAATTGAGTCCAGGACAGCGAAGGCTAACCCAGAGAGACCATGTCTGGAAACCCCCCACCCTCCCCAAAAAAACTCAAACAACAAAATGCCATGACTTACTAGCAAACCTGCCTTATGATGATTTCACTTCCCTGTCTTCATAAATAATTATTTCCAAGGGTAGAGATGAAATCACTGGGCCAAAAGACACTTGGACAATTCAAAAGCTTAAAAAAAAAAAAAAAAACCTAGGGGGAAGCAATCAAAGTAGTCCTGTATTCAAAGAACATTGGTTTGGGACCAGCAAGATGTCTCAGAGGGTCAAGGGGCACTTGCCTGGGTCTGACAATGGTAGAAGGAAGGAGAACCAACTCCAAGTTGCCCCCTGAGCTCCACATGGGTGCTGTGGAGATGGACATGCACTAAACACATATAAAGTGCACAGGTGCTAACTCTACCTTTGCCATCTACCTGTGTATAATTACAATTGATTTTTCCTCCCATAAGATGGAGACAATAAACATGACCACAGAACTACTAGATATTTGCTAACACAGTACAAAGCTACTATTATATAGTTTATATTAAATGGTTTGGCCTCAGGCTCCCTCAAAAGTCACCAGGTAGTTGGGAGGTGGCAGAACCTTTAATAGGTAGTAGTGTAGTGGGAGGAAGTTAAATTACTAGGAATGTGTGCCTTCACCAAGAGCCAAAGATGTGATGATCTGATGAGAATGGCTGTCTTGAAACTCCCTCTATGTATCAGGCTGGCCTTAAACTCAGAGATCAGCCTACCTCTGCCTCCTGTGTGCCAGGACTAAAGCTGTATGCCACCACGGGCCCCAAGTTGAATCTTTAAGAAATCTTTGATTTGCCATGCCATGGTGGCATGCGCCTTTAATCCCAGCACTCGGGAGGCAGAGGCAGGTGGATCGCTGTGAGTTTGAGGCCAACCTGGTCTACAAAGTGAGTCCAGGACAGGCAAGGCTAACACAGAGAAACCCTGTCTGGAAAAACAAAAACAAAAACAAAAAAACAAAAAGAGAGAGAAATCTTTGATTCAATAAATATCTAGCATTCAAAATATCTTGAAAGAAAACATCATTGACCATCAAAATAATAATTCAAAAGCAAATAAGCTGGGGCTTGTCTTTAAAAAGGAAGCAACGTGTCCCTTGCAGGAAAAGAGATTAGAGGGCAGGCAACGTGAGCTACTACTCTTGAGAGTATACTAGAAACTTTTCAACAGAAATTGTAGTTCAGCAGCTTTTAAAATTCGTGTTTATTCATATTTTTCAAAATATATGTACATAAAAAAGGAAGATTTACAACAGGAAAGATTGCCTTACATGCAACACAAATCCCAATGACTCATGATGGGATATCAAAGGTTATGACTCAATTCAAGCCCATTTTCTCAAGTCCATTTCCCAGCCAATGTAAGCTACAGGGATCCCAGGAGACACTGCAAGTGGAATGAATCTCAAACAAACACCTCCTCTGGCAGCATGTAAGCCAGAGGATGTACATCAAAAGTTTAAGACAATTAAAATATCAAGTGCCACAGGGAAGGAATAAATGATAAGCAGAAACTGTATTTCTCAAGTAGAAAGCTAGTTCTATTTTACACAATCTCACAATCCTAAAACAAATACAAAAAGAAAGTTAGGTAGTACAGCTTCATTTGCTTTTTCCTCCTCCTTTCTTCTGTTAAAATATCTCAAAAAGGAAACCATTTGCCTGATATCAAAAGTGCTATGGAAAGAATCGGGGGGGGGGGGGGGGACCATGCACAGGTGAATCTGAAATCTGGTTATTTTAGCAAATCATGTTTTTACCACTTAACATTTCTATATTAGTAACTCTCAAACAAGTTATTCATGCCCCAAATATTAAAAATATATCTAGACATTTGATCAAGAATATTGTGTCATTTTTGGTAATATAAGTAACACCAGAAATCAGATTCTATGTATTCCTGTACTTCCCCTTCAGTCAAAAACCAAGTGGTATAGACAGACAACTTGTGCTTGCTGTTAAGGGAACAATGCTCTGGGTAGCAAAGCGTGCTTGGCAGTTGGTCAAGGTGACCAAAGGAGCAGTGGTCTTCAGAATCTATGGGATTGCAGAGACTGGGGCTTCTTTCCAAAGCTAAAATGTCTCCAGCTCAAGCTGGAGAGAATGTTAGTGGAGTGACTTTACAGCCAGGGTTAATCACCACAGCTTTAGAAAGTCTCCAGGCAGGAGGCAATGCTTTTCTGACAGTGCACCTGCCTCCTGTTGACTTCCAGCACCAGACCTGTTGGTGCTCACTACATATATAAGTCTTTGCAATTGTTTAGACTAACTTGGAGGAAAAAAAAAATCAGAGGATACAAAAAGAGAGAATGAAGGTCAGGATTAAGAAGAACAAAAGAACAGTTACATAGTTTAGCGAAGTCCAGAATTATGGCAGAAATTAAAATGAAGAGGCAGGCACTGAGAACAGCACCTAAAGCTAACAAATGTCTACACTGGTTTGTTTATATTCCTTCCCACAAAGTTCAGAGAGGAAGAAAAAAAATGTAAAAGCATTATAACTAAAACAAATGCACACTCACCTTATAAAATAAGATTTTGAATTCCATCATGATACTTTTCCTATAAAATTTACTTTTTTGCCTTGAAAGATTTCTTCGTGGTAGATTTGCCCTTGCCGGGCAGCTTCACATCCTTTCTAGCATTGGCTATGGGCTTTTTGGAAGAGCTCCCACTAGGCTTCTTGATGACTGAGGGTGAGGGTCTGGCTTTCTTAGCAGGGGTCTTGGCCTTGGGGGGAGCTTTCTTAGGCAGTGGCCTCACTTTCCCTCTCTGGGCAGCAGGGACTTTTCGCACAGGCTTGGACCCTCTCTGCTTCATGGATGCTGCCTTCCCCTGGGACTTGGCTGGTGTTTTCTTCTGTAAACTGTGAGGGAGAAAAAAAGTATCACTGAGTATAGGAGAGTCACTTTGCCAGCCCAAGTTCCTTTTCCTTGAAGAGAAGTAGTTTATATAGAAATCACTGTTAAAAACAGAAATTTGACTTGATTTCTCAATATAATAGGCATGTAAAGTTAAATGATTCATAAAGTCTACAGCTCATTTCCTGGGATAATATGAGATTATTTCTTTGAAAAAACTACAGACATGAATATTATCTGGTTACTCCAGGTTCCAGCAGAAGAAATCCTGCTGATTACGCCAGGAGAATCGTTACTCGGAACTGATATCCTTATGGTTTTGCTATTGTATTCCTTAATCCTCTTTCCTTATTGTTTTGGTTAGTTGGATAGTGACGTACGCTCAGTTAATAAGTTGTAATAAAATATATTGGTTAAGAAAATTGAGCCTACGCACCTTCTTTTGGGTGGTGGTTCTTCATCCTCAGAGTCTTCTGATGATTGTTCCTCATCCTCATCCTCGTCTTCATCTTTAGAACCATCCGGCTCTTTCTTTGGAAACAGAACTCCTGGGCTAAGGTAGGGAAAAAGTAAAACACCATCTCACGTAGGGCAAAGAAAATGAGGTCAACTCAGTTGCTGTCACCAGACACGCCCATTTCTATTCTGATTTCCTCAAAAATGTCAAGTTAGACTACAAATACCTGTTTAGAATTTAACCTATATTGAACACATGTACAGGTCACCATAAATTGGGGAAAGTTCTACATGTTTTATTCCCGTCCTCCCATCTCTTAGGAAAATAGACTGAGTAAGCAGTCACTAACCTTCTGCCATATGGATCTGCCCCAGACACACAGCAGCCAATGCTCTGCAGAACAATGACCATGTTTTGCCTTCACAACACTGGCAAATAACTCAAAGCTAAAACTCTTCAAAGTTTTAGAGAAACTTGCCAAGAATCATATCCTCTAAACTTTAAAAAAATTTTTTCTATTAATAGAAACATGTGTTTCCATAAATTAAAACATGTGTATGACCTGACTATTCAATGTACTATTTAATGTCTGAAAGAGTAAGTATACATTCAATAAAGTAATGTCTATGTTTTTAAGACTAATTATGGGGCTAGAGAGATGGTTCAGAGGTTAAGAGAGCACTGTCTGTTCTTCCAAAGGTTTTGAGTTCAATTCCTTGCAACCACATGGTGGCTAATAACTATCTATAATGAGATCTGGTTCCCTCTTCTGGCCTGCTGACTCACACGCAGGGTGAATATGGTATAAATAATAAATAAATAACTCTTCAAAAAAAATGACTAATTATGTAAGAAAATGTCAATGCTAAAGCAAGAGCCTCACAGCACAGGCTATGGCATCTTACTAAAAATGAAAGTATAAGAGGGTTCCAGCACCAACTCACTGAAAAATGTGCAGCTGCTAAGAGCTTCATGTATGTTTAAACAACTAAATGCATCATGAACAGAAAGATTTTTCAAATAAAAGTTTGAAGAAGGCAGAGTTATGATTTGTGGAAACAGTCAAGGTTCCCCCCATCTGATTTTCTGGATGATTAACTAATATTTAATTCTCTGGCAATTTGACTGTTGCTACCATTTAGAAAGATAAAGAATAATCAAAATGACTCCAAGAGCTAGCTATACCGCAATTCTAGGACAGCAGAAATGCCCGTTTCAGTGAGAACCTTTTGCTAGTCGTTATTTTCAGATAGTCCCAGCTCAGGGTAACAGTAATGAGGCAAGCTAAATTAACCCAAGCTGGTAAAACCTAGAAGCAGATAGATTCAAGTCTACAGTGGCCAGTGCTTCACCTTGAGAACTCACCTTGGGTAATAGGGGAAGCACAGTTGGAAGGTGCCACTGAACCCCTTCCCTGAGATCTGCTCCATCCACCCATTCTTCTCACATTTCTGCAGAGTCTTTTTCAGCAAATGCACTTTAACAAAAAAAAATTCAAGAATTAAAAAAAAAAGTTTATATATTCAGAGTTAGTTATGCAGCCAAATTAAATAGAAATTACGTAAACACTGATAACAATACACTAGCTAGTATATGTTTTCTAAGTCCTTTGTGCCGGACTAAATTAATTAGCTCATACAACAACTATTTTATGCCCATAAAATTGGTTAGTTATATTGAAAAAGTAAAAGAAGACATTAGAATCCATGAGTCAAAATTTTTTTTTCACAGAAAAGGTAAACAGGTATTTAAAATGAAATCATTGCCTTGAGTCTAGAGGTCAAAAGTCTTGTTCTCAGGTAGCATGTAAATGGTTAATACAATTTTGAATCTAAATATTTCATTTCCACTCATTCAAGCGTCTAATGAGGAACCTATAGTTCCACAGCAATAATCACCTCAGAGTTTTATTTCAAGATGAGCAGGGGCTAGAGAGATGGCTAAGTTGGTAGAGTGCTTGCTGTGTTCAGGATCTTAACAAACATGGAGACAGCAGGCACTGAAGTGCGCATCTGTAACCCTGCAACTAGGATGTGGAGAGAGGCAGATCCCTGGAGCCAGTAACAATGCAGTCACACACATGAGCATGCACACTAACTACCCATAACACAAAAGATAAGCAGGGCAATTTCCTAAAAAAATAAATCGACAAAACAATGGAATAGCGGGGCTGGAGAGATGGCTCACCAGTTAAGAGCTCTGGGCTGCTCTTCCAGAGGACCTGAGTTCAATTCCTGGCAACCACATGGTGGCTCACAACCATCTATAATGGTGTGCATGAAAACAGAGCACTTGTATACATAAAATAAGTAAATAAATCTTTTTCCCCTTTTTAAAAAGTTTATTAATTTATTCAGATTACAACTCAATTGCCATCCCATCACTTGTATCCTCCCTCCTAGTAAATAAATCTTAAAAAAAAAAAAAGGAAAAAATAGTTCCTTTTATGCCAAGACACATAAAAGATATAATAAGAGAATTCAATTAATAAAATATAGCCCCAGCTGGGCAGTAGTGGCACACACCTTTAGTCCCAGGACTCAGGAGGCAGAGGCTCTGAGTTTGAAGCCAACCTGGTTTACAGAGTGAGTTCCAGGACAGCCAGGAACTACACAGAGAAACCTTGTCTTGAAAAACAACAACACAAAACAAAACAAAAAATCCACAACATCCTCAAAAAAGACAGCTTCAGTGTAAGTGAAAATGGAAGCACTGCTAAACAGGCTTCTTGGCTGGTCGTGGTGGTTCTGTAAACCCAGCTACTTGAGGGCTAAACCAAAAGGATTTCAAGTCCAAAGCCATCTTGAACTACCACCCTCCAACTCCCGGTCTCTCTGCATATCACTGGCTGTCTTGGAATTTGCTCTGCAGTTCTCAATCTGCAGGCTGGCCTAGAACTCAGAGATTTGCCTGCTTCTGTCTCTTAAGTGCTGGGATTAAAGGCATATGCCGCCACCATCTGTCCAGTCTGAGCTACTTAATAGGATTCTATATTAAAAAAGAAAGTTCTTTAGGCCAAGTGCAGGTTGCACATGCCTTTATTTGGGAAGCAACTGGATTGCTGAGTTGGAGGTCAGCTTGGTTTGCACAGTGAGTTCTAGCCAGAGAGGAATACATAGTGAGACCCTCTCTCAAACAACAAAACTCCACATGCTTCAAAATTATGTTTCTTTTATTTTATTGATGAGATGTTGCTTTGTTACCAGGCTGATCTCAAATTACTAGGCTTGAATGATCCTCCCACCTAAAACTCCAAAGTAGCAGAGACTATATTGCATGTACCATCATGTAAGGCAAAATTTACTTAAATAAAACATACTAGTTTGTAGTTTCTGTTACAGAATTTCCATATTCTTCACATTAAATCCTTGCAATTTAGTCACTCTTCATAAAGTGCCAAGTTTGCCACTCTTTTACCAGGACATGTGGAATGTGAAATTATAGACTAGTCTCTAGTCTCAAAATATTATTTCTGATAATTTATTGAGACAAAATACATCTTGTTATAGAGCGTAAGTCAATAACCACCTCTGACTTGGGAGAAATTGAAAACTAACAAAAAGAGCCAGGCAGTGGTGGCGTACGCTTTTAACCCCTGCAGTTGGGAGGCAGAGGCAGGTGGATCGTTGTGAGTTCGAGGCCAGCCTGGTCTACAAAGCGAGTCCAGGACAGCCAAGGCTACACAGAGAAACCCTGTCTCGAAAAAACAAAAATTAAAAAATTTAAAAAAAAAGAAAGAAAGAAAGAAAGAAAGAAAGAAAAAGAAAATTAACAGAAAGTGCCAACCAGCAGTACTAGTAAATCTAGCATTTGAAAGGCTGAAGCCTGAGGATTTTGAGTTCCATGCCAGCCTAGGGGAAACAATGAGACAGAACCTCAAACACAAAGCCCATAAGGGATGGAGAGACAGCTCAGATGTTAAAGTGCTCTCTGTTCTTCCACGGGACCTGAGTTTGATCCTAGCACCCATGTTCAGGCTACGTACAACCATTTGTGTGTCTAGCTGCAGGGAGGGGATCTAACATCCTGCTCTGACCTCAGCAGGTACCAAAAGACACATGCACACACTCACCCAAACACATAAAAGCTGCAATTTTTAAGAAGCATGAAAACCAATGAAAGGCAAGTCTTGGCTACTTCTCAATCAGTAATTAGCACTTGCACATTAGTAGCATGGCCTTCTCTGTAACAGTACTCTTCTAGCCCCAGTTAAACCAGCACGCCCTGACTCTTACTTTGATAGTTGGAACTGCTCCCTGGGTGGTTCTCCAGGACATATTTCTTCAGAGCAGTGGTGGAGCAGGTCTTCGGTTCATTCATGGCAGCAATGGCAGACAAGATTGCATATTCCATCAGGCTTCCACCAAGGAGGGGTTTCTCCCCTGATTTCTTCAGCTGTTTTCCAAGGAGGAAGAGAAAAGCATCAAGACAACACTCTCCCAAAGCAGGTCAAGACAACACTCCTCTGCACCACGTGGGTCGGAGCTCCTGCGTCAGCACAGATATGTTTTACAACGAATTATCAGGTCAGGGTTTTCTCTTCCTACTCACCAGGTTTCAATCTAACCGAGGAGTCCCAACTCTCTTTTCAATACTTTCTTCTCCCATCAACCCCTCCAACCCATCTAAAATAGCAATAGGTATTTTAAACCCATAGAGACTGACATCCTTAAGCCTTGTGCCATGAAAAATAGATACATATTTAGGGGATCATACAACAATAGATTACGTGGCCTAATTCCAGGCTGAGACTAAGAAATAAAGTTGTATTAGTAACAGTTAAACTGGCCATGGTGGCACATGCCTTTAATCCAGTACCACAAAGGCAGAGGCAGAAGGATCGCTGTGAGTTCGAGACCAGCATGGTCTACATAGTGAGTTCTAGGACAGTCAAAGGCTAACACAGAAAGACCCTGCCTTAGAAACAAAGAAAGATTAGTAACAATGAGCCCAACAGGAAAATAAGAATGCTTTATAGTACTGGCTTACTTATTTTTTGAGGCAGGGTTTCATGTATCAAAGTCTGGCTTCAAACTTGTATGGAAATACGGCTCATTTAGAAGGCTGCTTGTCTAGCACACATGAAGCCCTGTGTCCAAACATCAGCATCCCATTAGCCAGTGATGGTAGCATATGCCTTTAATCCCAAGACTTAAGAGAAAAGAGCAGGAGGATCAGAAGTTCAAAGTCAAGACCAGCCTGAGGTATAGAAGTCCCTGTCTCAAAAAAAGTAAAAAGCCATAAAATTAGAAAAAAAAAATTTCAACTTCTATATTTGACTAGGAACTTTTATCTGTAGTAAAGATCTCCAAACAAATGAACAAAAGATCACTAAGCACATAAAAACGTACTTAGCATTAGTAGCTATTAGAAAAACGTCCATCAAAAAACTTCAAGAGAGAACACTTCCTCTCCACAAGCCGACTAACAAAGTTGGAGAAAGCACAGGTTCTGTGGGAATGTGAAATGGTGTTGTTCTGTTCACTCTATGGTTAGCAAGTACTCCTAGCTACTGACTTCCCAGAAAGAAAAATTTTTTTACACAAGGCACTTGGATACAAATCTTCATATGCAGTATACTACATAACTAAGAAATGGAAACAATCAAATATGCAACTTGCGCATGGATGAACTAGGTACTGATACACACTACCACATGAAAAAACTCAAACATTATGCTAAGTAGTCAAGCCAAACAAAAAAAGGCCACACAATGAATCATTTGTTTTGTATGAAATGTGAGAAGGCTCAGCAGTCCTTGTAGGTTGTCTGAAGCTAGAGGTAAAAATTAGAAGTGACTGCAATAGTCACAAGAGATCTTTCCAGCACAGGAGCAGGCCTCAAAACTCAACTGTGAATCAGACCACTGAAAATCTAGCAAAACTGCTAAAACAATCTACCATTCACTGAGTTTTGTTGTAGTATCAAGAAATAATATCTATCACTATCTGAAAGTAATCTCAGAATGTTCTTTCTCTATTTCTGTATTACGGTGGCCTTTCTTCATAAACTGAAGAGACATTTAATAAAACAACTTAAGGTAGATATTAAAAACATTAGCAAAAATGTAAAAAGTATCTCTTTTAACCAATTTTCTGAAGACAACTATTTTTTCATGAAAAAATATATTATTTTTTTTCTCTCAGTCTCTCATTTTTGGCTTCACTATTTTATTTTTGTTTTGTTTTTCAAGACAGGGTTTCTCTGCATAGCCTTGGCTGTCCTGGACTCACTTTGTAGACCAGGCTGGCGTTGAACTCAGAGATTTGCCTGCCTCTGCCTCCTTAAGTGCTGGGATTACAGGCGCGCATCACCAAAACGGACTCTGGTTCCTACTTTTAATTTCTAATTTAATAAATATTGATAGATGTTAGCACATATAGAAAATCTTTAAGGGTCTTCAACACAGTTTAAGGATAAAAGGTTCTGAAACTCAAACGTTGAAAACAAGTTCTCAACAGCAAACCCCCCTCTGACCTGGAATGTCCCCGAGGCGCCTTTGCCAGTGATCTGCTCTAGCTGGCCTCTTTCCACTGCTCTCTGTAGAGCATTCTTCAACACCTGGGGCCTGCAGAGAAAAACAAAACACAGTGATAAACATGTCAGTGAAACAAGACTTGAAGAAATAGATCCAGGGCTATTTCCAAGATCTAAAGTTATAATTCCTATTGTGTATAATATTCTGTTAAAATAAACAAAAACAGAGCACCAAATTGCAGGCACCCTGGACAAGCGGAACCTCTTTCCTCCTAAAGCAGCTGTTACCAACGTGTATTATGATCCTTACCATACAGTACAAACTTTCTAATGGCCAGAGCATGTCCAACTCTGTGATTACTGCTATCAGACTGATGAACACCCTTTACAATTTCAAAGCCCCCAAACAAAGCAACGGCATCACTTCCCTCAATGGAGTCTTCCCAAGTGACCCAGGCCACACAAAGATTTTGGCTTTACTCATACCAACCAAATTCATGTGTGGCACATGTAAAAATACTTCAAAAAAATTTTTTTTGGAGATAATTGACAGGTCCTGAGGAATATAGCACCTCAAGTTTGACCTCTGGCCTCTACATGCACACACCCAATCACCCCCCAAAAGAAAAAAAGTAGTAAGGGATCCTGCAAGCATCTCAACATGGGAAGCAAATTTATATTGTGTGTAAGCCGCACAATGATGATGATGACATAGCAATTAGGGGAGCCTACGATGGTGACTTTAAAGACTTGAGTAGGCCAATGTTGACACGGCTCAGCCAGTAAAGATCTTTGTCAAGCTTTAGGGTCTGAGTTCACTCACCCACATGGTTGAAGAGGAGAACCAAGTTCCACAATTGTTTTGTGTGAAAAGAATAGCAAGGGATGAAAAAATGGCTCAGCTGCCAAGAGTACTGGCTGCTTTTCCAAAGGCCCCAGGTTGAATTCCCTGCACTCACATGCTGGCTCATAATCATCTGTAACTTCAGTTCCAGGAAATCTAATGCCCTCTTTTGGCTCCTATAGGCACTGCGAGTAGGCGGTGCAGTCATACATGATGCAAGCAACTTTCATAAAATAGAACAGCCTGAGATACATGAGATCTTATCTAAAAAAAAAAAAAAAGAAAGAAAAGAAAAGAAAAAAAGAAAGAAAGAAAAGAAAAAAAGTGGCTGTTAGGTCTCCACTGTGACTTCTGCGAAAAGCAATATGGCCTTACAGAAGAAAAAAAGGGAAAAAGAGCTTCTATAAAAAGTTGATGAAGCCAGGTGTGCATGCCTATAATCTGTGAGTTTGAGGCTAGCCTGATCAACAAAGCAAGTCCAGGACCGCCAAGGGTATACACAGAAACCCTGTCTCAAAAAAACAAAAACAAACAAACAAAAAAGGTGATGAAATCAGTTTTAGTTCATTGTTGTCTAGAATGCTTGAACCATACAGAAAATGTTTGAAGTGGACAGTGCAGGAAGAAAAAGGCAACAGTAGCGTACACATTACTGTCCACGTAAATCCACAATTAAGCTACTATGACAACCTGAAAAACTGGTCTAGATTTCCTGAAAGGAAAGCCAGATGTGGAATATGCCTTTAATCCCAGCTCTCTTAAGGAAGAGACAAAGGCGGTGGATTTCTATGAATTTAAGGCTAGCCTGGTCTACATAAGACGCTGTCTCACGCAAACACATACTTACATAAAATTTTGTGTATTCAGAATTTTATGTTTGTCATAAAGATATGCTATTTATGTACAGTTACTAGGCCCTCTACCCTTTAAGAAAGTTTTTATTACATGTGGGGAAAGGCACATGTGTGTCAAATCAGGTAACAACCATGAATAGTCAGCTCCCTTTCTACCATGTGGGTCCTGGGGGCTATACTAGAGGCATCAGGCTTGGCAGCAAGCGCCTCTACTCACGGAGGCATCTCTATGACCCCTATTTACTATTAAATAAAGCTTGACTTCTCCTTTGCTCCCAGATATCCTAGAAAACAGAATGGGTATCAAAAGCTGATATAAAAAGTTTTAAATATTTATGTTTATGGTATTCTGTCTGCATATGTGTATGTATGTGCAACATGTATGTGCCTGGTACCTGAGGAGGAATCAGATCCCCTGGAACTGGACAGCTGTGAGCCACCATGTTGGTACTGGAAATCAACCCTGAGTCCTCCAGAAGAACAGCCACTGCTCCTAACGACAGAGCCACCACTCTAACATCCAGAAGAGTTACAGGGACTGTGAGGATGGCTCTGCAGGTGTGGTGGTTTAAATGAGAATAGCCCCCACAGGGTTCTATGTCTGAATACTTGGTCCTTGGTTGCTGAACTGTTTGGGAAGAATGAGAGGGTGTTGCCTTGTTGGAGGAGGTGTGTCACAGGATGGACTTTGAGGTTTCAAAGGACTGATGCCACTCCCAGTGTGCCTTTGCTCTGACATCATGGATTCTAATCTCAAGACCTTTAATTACTTTTTTTTATAAAACACCTTGGTCATGGTGTTGTCATAGGAAAGAAAACTAAGACAGTGGGTGAAAAATGCTTGACACATAAATATAAGGAGTCAAGCTCAGATCCCTGGATATCATGTGAAAGCTAAGTGGGTATAGTGGTCCACCAGTATTTCCAACTCACACGAGGAAAAACAAAACAAAACAAAACAAACAAACAAAAAAACTTCGGGCTGGAGAGATGGCTCAGCGGTTAAGAGCACTGTCTGCTCTTCCAGAGGTCCTGAGTTCAGTTCTCAGCAACCCCATGATGGCTCACAACCATCCATCTATAATGTGATCTGGTGCCCTCTTGTGGGGTGCAGGTGTACATGCAGGCATAAATCTTAAAAAGAAGAAAAAACAAAACAAAACAAAAAAACCTCTGAGGAAGCTGACTAGCTGGATTAGTCAAAGGGTTCAGTGGCATAATCAATCAAAATAGACATTCAAGGTCAACTTCAGGCCTCTGTAAGTGCACATTCATCTGAACACACAAACACATGCCCCCGTACCTATCCCAAATGCACACGCACATATGTGCTGAGTGTGGTGGCAAACACTGTGAGCCCATCTCTTGGGAGGTGGAAGCAACAGAATTAGCAGCTCAAGAAATTCTGTTACATAGCAAGTTTGTGGCCAGCCTGGACTACATGAGACCTTGTCTCAAAAATGAACAATAAAAGGAAAAGAACTATAAGTGGCTCTCTATAACTGCAAATTCTGCAGGAGTGGCTGAATCAGTACTAGATCAAAAACATTTGGTGGGGGAGCTATACCTATACTAAATACATACCTTTCCCTTACCACTATTTTATATATTATAAAACCTATTATGTAACAATTATATTAAGTATTTTAAGTGTTCTAGGCAAGACTTAAAAGTATACAGGAGGACAGGATGAGTGGTATAGGCCTATAATACCAGCCACTTAGGCTGAGACAGAGAATCACAAGTTTAAAAGGCTTGTCTAGGCAATTTAATGGAACAATGTCTCAAAATAAAGAGTAAAAAGAAGGCCATGAACGGCTAAGTGGCAGAGGCTTATCTAGCATGCATGAGAACCTACCTAGCTTCAGTTTTCAGTACTGTAAAGTAAACACACAGAAGCCAGGAACAACTGTACTATTCAAAAGGGAGAGGCACAAAGACTGAGTTTGACAGCAGTCTAGGCTACACAGTGAGAGCCTATCTTAAAAACAATGGAAATTATACATGAAGATGTACGTTTTAGCACTCAGACAGGACTATGTGGAAGCACATGCTTGAGCATTTTTAGGACTTTGGTATCAAGGAGGCTCCCAGCACTGAATCTTCCATAGGTAATGACTGGTGGTCATCTAGACTGTTAGGATCACGTAAAACTATGTAGTTTGGGTTTAAAAAACAAATAAAAGAACATTACCAACAAACACTGCTACACATGACATGAAAACATGGGGAATTAGGATATAAAAAATAAAACTGTACAGGCCGGGCGTGGTGGCGCACTCCCAGCACTTGGGAGGCAGAGGCAGGTGGATCGCTGTGAGTTCGAGGCCAGCCTGGTCTACAAAGTGAGGTCAGGATAGCCAAGGCTACACAGAGAAACCCTGTCTCAAAAAAAAAAAACAAAACAAAAAAAAAGTACAATAAATATTACAAACACACATACACAACCAAAAAATTTAAAAAAAAAAAAAAAAGAAAAGAAAAGAAATTTTAGCCGGGCAGTGGTGGCGCATGCCTTTAATCCCAGCACTCGGGAGGCAGAGGCAGGCGGATCGCTGTGAGTTCGAGGCCAGCCTGGACTACAAAGTGAGTCCAGGACAGTCAAGGCTACACAGAGAAACCCTGTCTCGAAAAACCAAACCAAACCAAACCAAACCAAACAAAACAAAACAAATTTTACTTCTGGCTCATCCAAAAGAAATCCTTAAATATTTTATCTATGTCCTTTCACAAGAAGGGCTTAGGAGCAGCATGTACTGCTTTAAAGTCAGGGCAACAGCTAATACCTGATGTCCACTCTAAGCTTAGGGTAGTACTGAGACACGTATTTCCTGATGAGACTGTAGGAAGCTTCTTTAGGTTCACAAAGTCGAGTAAAGGCCAACGGGAGAATATCTTCCAGTTTAACCTGTGGTTCTGGATCCAGTGCAGAGCCTTTCTTCTGCAACACAGCATCAAAATTACAATCACTGCAGAACCGACAGCTGTCAGCCCACATGCTACCCACAACTCCAGGGAGTTCCTGCATCACTGTCAAATCAATTGGCAAACAGAAAATTATACTTTCTCCCATATTCAAATAAATCAGAGCACAAGGTATAGACTAGTAATTCTGTGAGATGATAATTTCAGATTCAAAGAAAAAAAATACACAGAAATCTAAAGGAAGAGAGTCAAGTTATTTAAAGGTCTACTTTCATTCTACACTTTCAGTAACTGAATTAAGTGCAGCAGCAGGAAGCATGCCTTTTCAAATGCTATAAAGTTCTATTTTAAAAAGGAATGAACCTGCTGGATGGTGGTGGCACATGCCTTTAATCCCAATACTCAGGAGGCAGAGACAGAGGCAGGCAGATGTCTGTGAGTTCAAGGCCAGCTAAGTCTAAAAAGCGAGTCCAGGACAGCCAAGGCTACACAGAGAAACCCTGTCTTGAAAACAAAACAAAACAAACAAACAAAAATACGGAATGAAGCTGTGCTTGGTGCCATATGCCTCAGTCCCAGCATTCTGAGGCAGAGGCAAGCAGTTATCTGTAAATTCAAGCCCAGCCTAGTTTACATAGTGAATTCCAGGACAGCTAGGGATATGTAGAAACTTGTCTCAAAAGTAAAAATTTAATTTTCAAAAGCATAAAAGGGCTGGAGAAATGGCTCAGAGGTTAAGAGCACTGTCTGCTCTTCTAGAGGTCCTGAGTTCAATTCCCAGCAACCACATGGTGGCTCACAACCATCTATAATGTGATATGATGCCCTCTTCTGGCCTACAGGTGTATACGCAGGCAGAGCACTGTCTATATAATAGTAAATTAATTTCTTTAAAAGGCCAGGCATGGTGGCGCACGCCTTTAATCCCAGCACTTGGGAGGCAGAGGCAGGTGGACTGCCGTGAATTTGAGGACAGCCTGGTCTACAAAGTGAGTTCGAGGACAGCCAGGGCTACACAGAGAAACTCTTGTCTCCAAAAGCCAAAAAAACAAAACCAAAAAAAACCCCAACAAAACCAAAAAAAAAAAAAAAGCATAAAAATTTCAGAGGTGTAAAGAATGATACAGATCATCATGGTTTTAATCACTGACACAGACAAAAATTTTTTCATTTTTGAATCTTTAGCCATATTTTTTAATCAATGAAACTGTTGTGGGTATTAGTACTTAGAGAAATGAGAAGACAAAAGAGATCTGAGTATAGTTTGGGGTCTGGCGTGGGAAGAAATGTACTTATTTATCTCTGCTAGCTGAAAATATATTTCACAAAAAATAATGTAATTCATACAGCTGTCTATAATTCAATATAAGGCATTTAAGACCATAGGGCTGGAGTGCTAAGGTTTGCAATCTGGCTGTTTAAGAATCTGGGGAAATTGCTTACAACTTCTCTAGCCCTGAGCAGAAAGGTTGCACTTCAAACAGTGCTCCTCACACTCAATGCTCCAACTGCAGTGCACTAATAGCACTTTAACACTCAAACTGTGAAATAGACTTACCTTTCTGTTTTTGGATTTCTGAGGTGTTTTTCTTGATTTCTGGACCACGACAAAACTGCCAGATGCACCTTTTCCTTTTACCTAAAAGTAAATGAAATCAATGTTATTCCAGTACTGAGTTAGTAACTTCACACTACAGGGTTAGAGAGCATGTGAACGCTAATGTGAAGCTCTGCTTAACTCTGGAAATCAAAGAACAATGGAGCTGAGGAGTCAAGACTTGAGATGCAACGCTGGAGAGTCAGGTGCAGTGGTGCACGCCTTTAATACCAACACTTGGGTGGCAGAGGCAGGCTATCCAGGACCGTTACACCGAGAAACCCAGTCTTGAGAAACCTTAAAAGGGGGGGGGGGTGCACCTGGAGAGATGGCACAGTGGTTAAGAGCAATAACTGTTCTTCCAGAGGACCCATGTTTAATTCCCACGACCTACATGGCAGCTTGTAACTGTCTGTAACACCTGTTCCAGGGGATCTGACACTCTCATATACAGGCAAAACAGCAATGCATATAAGATATAAATAAGTACATTTTAAAAACATTTTCACAAAAATTAACTATATTAATCACATTTAAAAAGTAATCTCAGCCAGGCATGGTAGCACAGGCCTTTAATCCCAGCACTCGGGAGGCAGAGGCAGGCGGATTGATGTGAGTTCCAGGCCAACCTGGTCTACAAAGTGAGTCCAGGACAGTCAAGGCTACACAGAGAAACCCTGTCTCAAAAAAATAAAAATCTCCACACAGTAAGAATCATTTTATTCACTGATAGACTAATAAGTACCCAACACAAAGAATACACTTAATGTATGTTTGTAACTGCCACTTGCTACTTTGTGGGTTCTGTTTTCTTCCACCCTCTCTACCCCTTTTCAACTCCCTTACACTAGATAAAAGAAAAAACAAAATGGAGAGGAAATGTTAGCACAGGTCCTGCTGGTTAGGCGCATTGAGCACCTTGGGGCAAGCTTCATCCTTTTGTTTCTTCTTTGTATTGGACTACTTAACAAACCATGACCAACAGCAACTACCCCCCCCCCCCCCCCCCCCTTCAGGGCCCCTCTAGAAAGTCCCCAGAATTCTAAACATCACACAATTGCAGAAATGTCAGCAGCTGGCAAAATCATGCTAGAGCATGAGACAAAACAGTCAGCCACTGCAAAGCAGCCTCACATCCCTATACTTGGGATTAAAACAAAGACATGTTCTTATAATATTTCTGTGGGGTTTTGTTTGGTTTTTGGTTTTTCAAGACAGGGTTTCTCTGTGTAGCCTTAGCTGTCCTGGACTTGCTTTGTAGACCAGGCTGGCCTTGAACTCACAGCGATCCGCCTGCCTCTGCCAAGTGCTGTGTTTAAAAGCGTGTGCCACCACGGCCAGCTCTTTTCCTGTGTTTTTTAAAGAAACCAAAATTCCAAAATTCTCACTACATATAACTGTAGAATTAACTACTCCTTGACAGTTTCTAAACGGCGTTGAGTTGTCTGACCACCACAGAGCCTAAACCCATTGTACTCTAAAGAATAGTAGCCAAGAACCCCAGCAGCTCTGGAAATGTAATAAACTAAGTCCTAAGACTCGTTTTTTGGGATCTTGGTTATTTTCCTCACTGTGGACTTGATGAGATAAAGCCATTTTTGCCTATCATGACTGTCATAATTTTTTTCCCAGGCCAAGGTGACCAGGACCTTGTGAGTACTCAGTCAAGAGTTTTAGCTAGAGCCGGGCGTGGTGGCACAGGCCTTTAACCCCAACACTCGTGAGGCAGAGGCAGGTGGATTGCTGTGAGTTCCAGGCCAGCCTGGTCTACAAAGAGAGTCCAGGACAGCCAGGACTAGACAGAGAAAACGCCTGTCTTGATTTTTTTTTTTTTTTTTTGGGGGGGGGGGGTTTCGAGACAGGATTTCTTTGTGTATTCTTAGCTGTTCTGGACTCGCTTTGTAGACCAGGCTGGCCTCGAACTCACAGCGATCCACCTGCCTCTGCCTCCCGAGTGCTGGGATTAAAGGCGTGCGCCACCACACCCGGCTAAAGGCCTGTCTTGAAAAACTGGAGTTTTAGGTGGAGCAGCAAGGTCCATCCTAAGCTGTTCCAGCAATATTTTGAAGAACTAAGCAAAGTAGAACCGATCAGGCCAGAGAGACAGGTCTTTGGGCATAACTGTGATAGACAATCTGAGGCTAGTTCAATTCAGGCTTTATCTGATGCTCTTTAACTCTTAGGTGTTAATAGTTTATATAATGATCAAGTAAGGTGAATTTACCTACAACCCTTTTTCTTTTGGGGGATGGGGTTCAAGACAGGGTTTCTCTGTGTGATAGACCTGGCTGTCCTGGACTCACTTTGTACACCAGGCTGGTTTCTAACTCACAGAGATCCACCTGCCCCTGCCTCTCAAGTGGTGCGATTACCATGCCCAGCTCTATAAGCCAATTTTTAAGCAACCAGTTGAGTTACATAAGTGAAAATTTAAAGCTAACAAAACTAAGACAAAAGCCCATTGTCTTCTGATAAAGCAGTAATAATATTCTTTAATCTTGTAATCATTTTCAGAGCTATGTAATTCCAAGAATAATCTTGTCTCCAAAGATATAATCAACAGTACAACAGGCAGAGAAAAATCATACCTTTTTATTGTTTCTATTAAGAATGACCTACAAGCCACATGTGGTGGTGAATGCCTTTGATCCCAGCACTCAGGGAGGCAGAGGCAGGAGGATCACTTGCATTCAAGGCCAGCCTGGTCTACAAAGCAAATCTAGGACAACCAAGGCTATACAGAAAAACCTTGTCTCAAAACAACAACAACAACAACAACAACAAAACAAAACAAACAAACAAAAATGGTGAACTACAAAGGCAACTGCCATCAGGGCTCTAAGACTTGGCCTCACATAGTTAAGACTAGGCCAAGTTGAATTATTTCAAAGTCATACAGCTAGAAACGGACTTAGCATAGCTAATACATGGAGTAACCTCATTTTCTACAGTGGTGTAATTACCTGTTTGATGACCCCTCTGTTTAACTCTCTTTTCAGTGCTTGTTTAAGGAGATAGCCCCTTCTCTCCAGATCCAGAGAAGGGTATTTATGAATGATGTACTTTCGAATAGCAACCACTGATGCACCGCTCTTCTGGAAGCATGCCTGCAAGATTTTCAAACCATGCATATAACACTAGTTATTTTTGTTAGAGACGGAATCATTTTCTTTTTCTTTTTTTTAATATATTTATTTACTTTATATATATATGAGAGCTCTATGCACATGTACACCTGCAGGCCAGAAGAAGGTACCAGGTCACATTATGGATGGTTGTGAGTCACCATGTGGTTGCTGGGAATTGAACTCAGGACCTCCGGAAGAGCAGACAGTGCTCTTAACCCCTGAGCCATCTCTCCAGCCCCCGGAATCATTTTCTAAGTAAGTTTTTTTAGACGTGAACTTAGTGGCAAAGTGGTAGGGAAGAGTGAACAGTGCTTCCGCCAGCTCAACTTAAGCCTGTAAAGCTGTGGAGAAGTAACATTAACAACCATTTCTGCAACAAATTTAATTTTTTAAAATCACATGAACTGCTGAGTATGGTGGCTCATACCTATAATCTCACTACTCAGGAGTCAGAGGGAGGTGCATCTCTGCAAGTTCAAGGCCTGCCTGGGTTACGGGAGTGAGGCCCTGCCTTTAAAACAAACAAACACAAACAGAAGGGGCTGGAGAGATGGCTCAGAGATTAAGAACACTGACTGCTTTCCCTTCTGTCCCTTGTCACAAGTTTAAAAACCTCATAGCTTGTATAATGTAACCATTTGGGGTTCGCTTTTAACTTGGACTAGTGTAACTCCTTCATGCAATAAACTAAAAAGAGACATTAAAAATAAAAATAAAAAAAAAAAAGAAAGAAAGAAAAAAGAACACTGACTGCTCTTCCAGAGGTCCTGAGTTCAATTCCCAGCAATCACATAGTAGCTCACAGCCATCTATAATGTAATCTGATGCCCTCTTCTGGCCTGCAAGTGTACATGCAGGCAGAGCAATGTATACGTAATAATAAGTAAATAAAATCTTTTAAAAAATCTTAAAAAACAAAACCCCAAGCTGGGCATGGTGGCATATGCCTTTAATCCCAGCACTCAGGAGGCAGAGGCAGGTGGGTCACTGTGAGTTCGAGGCCAGCTTGGTCTACAAAGCGAGTCCAGGACAGCCAAGATAACAGAGAAACCCTCTCTCGAAAAACCAAAAAAGAAAAAAAAAAAAAATTTAACTTCTTTCAAATGTTGTATGTGCTATGTAGCAGATCATCAATTTCTGCACTGCCATTTTCTATGAATTCAACATTGACAACTTTTTCCCTCTCACTAGGTGACCACTTCTCAACTCACATACACACATCTGTTTTAGGCAGTGTCACGAATACAACCTAGGGCTTTGAACACCATAGGTAAGTGCTTTACCACTATGCTACATGCCTAGTCCTGTATTTCAAATAAATAACCCATGTTTCATCCTTCAAAGAAAAAAGGTGGATGGACCAGAAAATCTTTACCACAAAAGAGGCTACATCACTACAGATGACCTAGATTTGGGTGAGTGTCTCTGAATTGCTAGCAATCTATGATTAGTTTATTTCCAATCGTGTTATTAATTAAATCTTTGTAGTTCTAGGGATCAAAGTCACGGCTTCGAGCTCACTAGGCAAGTATTCTATCAAGAAAGCTATACTCTAGATCAACATTACTAGCCTTATGTAAAAAAAAGAAAAAAAGAAAAAGGAAGAAGAAAGGAAAAAAAAAAAGTAAAACAGAAGGGCTTTCCAATGTTGACCCCTTGTTCTTCCCACTGACAGTTCTGGAGATATCAGGATCCTATGTGATGAAAGATGTGTGTGTGTGTTTGTTTCTCTCTGAGGCACGTCCTTATCATTCAGAGCCCAGGATGGCACTAAACTTACTATGTAGCCAACTCTGGCCTTGAATTCCTAGATACTGTCTCTTCTAAGGGCCAGGATCACAGGTGTATGTCACCACAACCTGCCAGAAAACTATCAGTGGTTTGAAATAATAATTTCTACTTAGAGGCAGGTGGATCCCTGTGAGTTCGAGGCCGGCCTGATCTACAAAGCAAGTCCAGGATAGCCAAGGCTACACAGAGAAACCCTGTCTCGAAAAAACAAACAATTTCTTCTACTTAATGGAATGCAAGTATGCTCTATTATTAACAAAACATGTTATATAGCATAAAGTATATTAATAGAGTGTATAAAAATGTCAAATGCAGGGCAAATTTTATCACTCATTCCTTTTATTCTTTTTTATTTTTATTTTTTTTGTCAGTCACTCATTTTTGGCTTCACTATTTTATTTTTGTTTTGTTTTTTGAGACAGGGTTTCTCTGTGTAGCCTTGGCTATCCTGGACTCCCCTTGTAGACCAGACTGGCTTTGAACTCACAGCGACCCACTTGCCTCTGCCTCCTAGTGCTGGGATTAAAGGTGTGTGCCACCACGCCTGGATTGGTTTCACTATTTTAAAAGTTTAATCCTTTCATGCTCACTACAATATTGTTCGTTCAAACTTAGACTGAGCGATCATGCATGAATTTTGTTTTCCCAAGACAGCTTCCTTTAAAACAGGCTGGCTGCCCTGGAACTCACTATGTAGACCAGAATGGCCTTGAACTCAGAGAGCTGCCTGCCTTTGGCTCCTAAGTGTTAGGATTAAAGGTGTGTGCTACCACCTCTCTGCATGTCAAATTCTTAGAAAGAAGCCATGTAAAGAATATAGATCTTAGCCGGGCGGTAGTGGCGCACACCTTTAATCCCAGCACTCCGGAGGGATCTCTGTGAGTTTGAGGCCAGCCTGGTCTACTAAGTGAGTCCAGGACAGCCAAGGCTATATTGAGAAATCCTGTCTCGATAAACAAAAACAAAACAGAAGAAAAGAGATCTATGGGGCTGGAAAACTGGATCAACAGGGTCTTACAGAGTCCTGTACCAACACAGTAGCTTAAAACTACCTGTAACTCCAATTCCAGGGTGTCCAATGCCCTTGTCAGATATTCAAGTGCTCTTGAACACATACAATGCAATAAACTTGTGTGTGCATACATAGAAACAAAACTAAATCTTTTGTTTGTTTGTTTGTTTGTTTTAAATACAAAGAAGAGGGGGTAGAGGAAGGATTTAGGTTTAACATGTACAAGTCTTGATCCCCAGCAGTGGGAATGTTGGGGAGATTTATATAATAAAGGGAGTATAAGATTATATTTTCTTCTAGTGCTTGTCATGCAGCAAAAACCTGTACTTTTGCAGAATCACAAGTTCAAAGTCATCCTTGACTATCACGAAATCTATCCTAACTCCCCAAAATATGTGAGAGCCATATAGCTAACGAAAGCCAATGAATTACACTCAAGTCATAATGCTATGTAAGAAGGCTAATTTTTGTAATATTTTGAAATATTACAGCTGGGATTACAGTCATAAAGCAGTTGATATGGAGCTGGGAATGGAACCCAGGTCCTCTGTAAGAACAGCAGCTGCTATTAACCGCTGAGCCGTCCCTCTGGTCCCTTAATGTGAATTTTAAAGAACAAATGGCAGGAGGGTCCCTGGCCAGCCAGGACAGCCAGGGCTACACAGAGACACCCTGCCTCGGGAGTGCGGGTGTGAGTGTGGGGGCGCTCATCAAATGTAATTATAGCAGAAAAACATGTCCCTCGTGTAATGAATCTCCTTTAAGAAGCAAGGCAGGGTTTCTAATGTCTGGACAAAATAATCTGTTTTTAAATAAGGAAAAGATGAAGAAGGTAAACCTGCATGAGTTGAATGCTTGAAATAACAACTTGCCTTAATGGCCTCAGTTAAGATTGCATCCATCTTGGGCCGTGGGGAGGAAGCCATCGGTGTTTGTTTCTGGGCCCTGGCTAGCTGGCTGGCGGAAAGAGTAGCCCAGGAAGGTATCGTTTTTTTCACTTTCTTCTCCTTTTCCTTAGACTGATCTTTCTCACTTAAAAAACAAAAGAGTTTTTGTTATACAAGATAAGCTCTTCAGAAAGAGGCACAGGCAACATTTTGTATTCAAGGATTTCACACACTTGTATTCTCTACACAGGAAGACTGTATGTATTTTTAGAGGAAAGCAGCATGTACTGAACATGTGCAACTTTCTTTCCTATTACTAGTCACTAAGTAACACAGCACAGCAACTGTACGAGGTGCTCACATGGTATTAGGTAATAGACGTTAACAGATAGTTTCAAATATACAGGAGGATATACCTAACTTACATGTTACACTAAACCAACTTACAGAAAGGACATGAGCACCTACAAATTTTGTTACTGTAGGGGTCCTATAACTAATGGCCCCCTAACACCAAAAGACAATCACATAAAGAAAAAAGAAAAAGCTACGGTGTGGAGGCTATAATCCTAGCACTCAGGAAGCACAGTATCCCTAGGTTCAAGGCCAGCCTCAGCTAAATAGCAAGTTCCAGGACAGCCACAGCAGCAAAATGAAACCTTGTCTTGAGGGAAAAAGTTGTAATTTATTTACACTAAAGTGATATATAAACAAGCAAAATTTGCACTGGAGAGGTGGCCCAACAGTTAAAGAGGACTGGCTATTCTTCTAGAGGATCTGGGTTCAATTCCTAGCACTCACATGGTAGCTCACAACTGTCTTTAACTCCTGTTCCAGAGGCTCTGATACCCTCACATCAATACACATAAATAATATTAAAATAAAAATTATTAACAACAACAACAACTAAAAACAAGGGGGCTTTAGAGATGGCTCAGAGGTTAGCACTGGCTGCTCTTCCAGAGGTCCTCAATTCAATTCCCAGCAACCACATGGTGGCTCACAACCATCTACAGTGAGATCTGGTGTCCCCTTCTGGCAGGCAGGCACACTGTATTATACACAATAAATAAATCTTTAAGAGAAGAAGAAAGAAGAAGGAAGAAGAAGGAAGAAGAAGGAAGAAGGAAGAAGAAGAAGAAGAAGAAGAAGAAGAAGAAGAAGAAGAAGAAGA
>OU015754.1:71256224-71295301 GCA_907169655.1 Acomys percivali | reverse complement strand
GAAGAAGAAGAAGAAGAAGAAGAAGAAGAAGAAGAAGAAGAAGAAGAAGAAGAAGAAGAAGAAGAAGAATTACAAGATATAACATTTAAAAGCTTCCTGGTGCTATAATTGAATCCAGAAGTTCCTCTTAGATATGAGCTAGTTAGATGTTTCTCTTAGGCATAGGAAAGGGCAATCACATTAACTGTCACTAATAATCAAGTAAACATTCTGGCTGGAAAGACAGCTCAGTGATAAGAGCACTGGATGCTCTTCCAGAAAACCTGGGTTTGATTCTAGCACCTATAAACTGGCTCACAGCAATCTTTCCCAAAGGGATCGAACACCTTCTTCTGGATTCCATGGCATCAACCGTGCACATGCACAAGCAAGCAGGCAAAATACCCATATGTATTAAAAAAAAAAAAAAAAGTACTAAAGATCAGTAAACACTACAACAGATGCAATAGGACATGGCAAAAGAACTTAAAGTCTCAAGGATATGTTTTTAGCATGTGATGTCTCAATCACTTTAACAGTAAAACATCAACTACCTTCAAGGTAAAGAATAAAAAAGGTGGCACACATCTTTAATCATAGCACTTGGGAAACAGAGACAGGACAGAAACAGAGTTTAAGGACAGCCTACTCTACAGAGCAAGTTGCAGACAGCCAGGGCTACACACAAAAAAAAACCCTGTCTAAAATAAAATAATAAAATACAATAAAATGGGCTGGCTCTACAAGTAAGAGCACTGGCTGCTCTTTCAGAGGTCCTGAGTTCAATTCCCAGTAACCACATAGTGGCTCACAACCATCTATACAGGGATCTGATGCCTTCTTCGGGCCTGCAGGCATACATGCAGATAAGATAAAATAATAAGATAAAACAAAGAATAAAAAATTTTAAACTAGAGATGATGTAAAATTTATTTTAAGTAGTTAACAGTAATACTCTCAAGCCAAGTGGTGGTGGCGCACGCCTTTGATCCCATCAACTCGGGAGGCAGAGGCAGGCAAATCACTGTGAGTTCGAGGCCAGAGTGGTTTACAAAGTGAGTCCAGGACAGCCAAGGCTACACAGAGAGACCCTGTCTTAAAAAAAAAAAAAAAAAAAGAATAGGGATAAAGTCAGGTGTGGTAGTGGACACCTTTAATCCCAGCACTCGGGAGGTAGAGGCAGGTGTATCTCTGTGAGTTTGAGGCCAGCCTGGTCTACAAAGCAAGACCAGAGAAACCCTGTCTCAGAACCCACCCCTCCCCCCAAAAAGAAAAAAAGAACGGGGGTAAAAGATTTTCTGAATAACACATGGGAAAGATGTAACTATTACTACTCTATTTAAAAAGAAAGTATGCGTTTGTGCACATGTGATGTGGGCGCTCACAGAGGCCAAGGTCAATGTTGGCTGTCTTCCTCAATTGCTCTCCACCTTTTTCTTTGTAAACAAAAGCCAGGCATGGTGGCAAGTCCCTGTAAGTCAGCACTCAGCACAGGCATTAGGGGTGCTACTGCCAACCTACACAGTGAAACCTGCTAAAAACGTCTGTCCCCTTCTCACCCAAGATAAAAACAGAACAACTTAAGACAACTGCCACCTTTGTACACAGATACAAACCACCAAGCAGAAATCTCACCTGCAGAGCTCAGTCATCAGACACAGAGCTTATGTAGCTCCTGAAATGATGCAATTAAGTATTCTAACAAGGACACAAATGGCACAGAAGGAGGAACAAATGAAGTGTCTTTCAAATCGGGCTTTTGTAGTTACTTATCAGTTCTTACTGAGATTAAAAGTAGAAAAAAAAAAGTAGCAAATGTTCCTTTAATGAATTCTAAACGGGCGCGTGTGCGTGCACACACACACAAAGATACACAAAAGCAAACAGGAAACGCTTACTCAGATGACTATCCTACCAACCACTACAAATTCTAACCAGCATAAATGTGCGTAATAAAACTTTTCAAATAGTTATTTTAGCAAGTAAACCCAAACAATGAATACCTAGCATAAACACATGATCTGGGACATTCACATAATCTGACCTGCAGTCTTTCCACACAGTCTTCAGTTAGCAAGAAGCAAAGGCCTTACTCTTTTTTGGTTTCCTCAGCAGACTTCATTTCTTCCTTCTCTTCACTCTCAGGTTCTCCCTTGGGCTGCTCGGCCTCACTAGATGTAGCAGGAGGAGTCTCAGTTTCTTGTTCTTCTACAGTAGAGATAGATTCCTCTGAGCTTCCATCTGGTTCTAAAAAATAAGGTGAGCAAAGCAGATACATCAGACCCTTCCACCCCACCTCATAGTCAATAAAAGTCAAAGAAATGTTACTTAACAGACCTACCAACTTTAAAAAAAAAAAAAAAAGAGTTCGGGTCACACTTGTCTGCACAGCAAGTTCCTGACCTTGCTGTATCAAGCTCAAACTCTGTCTCAAGAAAGAAAAAAAGCTTTTTGTTTAAAAAAAAAAAAAAAAGATTGATAATAATAATAATAATAATAATAATAATAATAATAATAATAATAATAATAATACAGTTCTCTGTCTGCACGTACACCTGCAGGCCAGAAGAGGGAGTCAGGTCACATTATAGATTGAGCCACCTTGTGGTTGCTGGGAATTGAACTCAGGACCTTTGCAGGAGCAGTCAGTGCTCTTAACCTCTGAGCCATCTCTCCAGGCCAAGAAAAAAAGTTTTACAGAAAGTAAAACCTAAAATTTGGAAATAATTTCTGGAAATAAATGATTTCTTATGAGTGAGCCAAGAATGTAGGAAGTATTTTGTGGTGGTCTGGGATATAGCATCATGCTACAGCCCTGATCAGCCTCAGGTTCAAAGCAGCCTTTTTGTCTTCATAGTCTCATGCATCACTCTGACACAGCCTGTAAACTGACACGATGAGGGATGCCGTAGTCATCAACTCACCTGCCCACATAACTTTTTAAACTCCTACCCTCATGCTCCCTAGTACCTTAGGCTTGAATGCCCAAATTGGGTATAGTGCTTAAGGATTTTGAGTAAAAATCCAGTCTCAAAGAAAAACCTGACAGGGAAAGCATGGTGTGCTCATCCCTGCAAACCTGAGATATGCAGGGGAAAAGAACAAAGGAAAGGAATAAAAAAGAAAGCAGGAAGGTCACAAGACAGACTATCCTGGAGAAAGAGCAGGAGGCCTGGAGAACAGAGGGAAGGAACATCATTTCCCCAGGCTGATGCACTAGTTTCTGCCTCCACTCCTTGTACTCCTACCTAATTGGCTCATCTCTTCTTCACCGACACAAATCACACCCACTGTCTTAAAGTCCATGCTCCCCTATGGCCTCCTGATGACTCCAATAGCCATCCTGAAGGCTTAAGCCTTCTTGAAATCCAGAGCCATTTCCACCAGGACACTACTGTGTCAAAACTGTCACACCAATTACTCATTTTTGTTTTTGAATCCAAGAACATTACATTTCGCTTTCCAAAAACCTTCAAGTAGTACTGGGTGTGGTGGTGCTCACCTTTAATCCAAGCACTCGGGAGGCAGAGGTAGGTGGATGGCTATGAGTTGGAGGCCCGCCTGGTCTACAGAGGGAGTCCAGGACAGCCAAGGCTACACAGAGAAACCCTGTATCGAGAGGGGGAAAAAAGCCTTCAAGTAGAAAATGCACTTTTACTTTACCCACGTAGTCCAGCATGACACATTAACAGTTTATTATGAACATGAGAATAACTAAATTCAAAGAAATTTATGCAGCTGGGCATGGTGGCGCACACCTTTAATCCCAGCATTCGAGAGGCAGAGGCAGGTGGCTCTCTGTGAGTTCGAGGACAGCCTGGTCTACAAAGTGAGTCCAGGATAGCCAGGTATACACAGAGAAACCGTGTCTCAAAAAACAAAGAATCAAAGAGATTTATAAAATACTTCAAATTGAAGCATTTTGTCTTTTTAAGTTGTGGTTGTTTTACCTTACCTGGCTTTTCTTCCTCTCCTTCAGCAAGCTTGCTTTTGGGCGGAGTTTCCCGGGTAGAATTCACAGCTCGACGTATTGGCATGGTGCTATCTTCTGCCTTCTAAGAAAACAGATGCCCATAATCACACAGGTATAGAGAGTTCTCTCCTGTCTCTCTCAAGGGACCTAACTGGGTGTCAAAGATGTAGGAAAATTGAAGTCAACTCCAGGATCTAACACACATTACTTTTAACAAGTTTTTTCTTTAAAGTGAAACATGATTTTCAAAATATTCAAAATATTTTAGATAGAACTTCAAATGAAACAGTTACAGGTAATTTGGAATTGATTTAGAAGGTTGAAAGTTTTCTAAGGAATTTGAGAGGAAGGGAGAAATGAAAAGAACTTTGTATCTATGAAGAACCCAGCAGAGCTTGAAGTCAGGGGTCGATCCAAAAGTGAGCTTCAAGAATGCATCAGCCCCTACCTCACCTAACTTGTCCGAGTGGATCAGCTGAGCTCCTACTATAAGTGGGAGTGTCCTAGGATGGACGAGTTCACCTTGAGACATATCAGTTGCCATTTAAAGTAATTCCTAGGCCTGAATACTGGCCAAACTCTGAAGCCTCTGCTGTTAATCACAGGGTTTTTCCTAATGGCTTCAGTGTGGTGAAGAGTCAACCTAAAGCACAGAAAAGACTTGGTGTGAACATCAACAGAAACAAAACTGAACTAAATGTCTAAATTCAGTATTTCAAAAGGAATTAACATAACTATAAAACTTTAAGTTACAGATGACGGGGCTGGAGAAATGGCTCAGAGGATAAGAGCACCGTCTGCTCTTCCAGAGGTCCTGAGTTCAATTCCCAGCAACCACAGGGTGGCTCACAACCATCTGTAATGAGATCTGGTGCCCTCTTCTGGCCAGCAGGTGTACAGGCAGGCAGAATAGGATATCCATACACAGTAAATAAATAAATCTTTAAAAAAAGAAAAAAGTTACAGATGACTTAGTTACGACTAAAAAAGACATTATCCACATTTTAACATATTAACAATGTAAAGCAAAACTAAGATGAACGCAGAAGCCACAGCAGCTTTGCAATTTCCCCAGGAATAAAGGCAGCAAGGACAAGGATGGATGAGGAACCTGACTCCAGCCCTCTTGCCATCCTCTGGAATTCAGGAAGGAGACTGGAGGCAGGTCTAGCCATCAATTTACTAGATGATTTTTGTTATCATTCATATGGGGTCAAGAAAATTATCTGTATCTCAGTTAGGAAAGGTTTTTTTGTTTTGTTTTGTTTTTTCCCCTCATTAAAGGGAAAGCCTAAGGACAAAACTACCACTAAGGAAGGGCTGACTGCTCTTCCAGAGGACCCAAGTTCAAGTCCCAGGACCTGCATGGCAGCTCACAACTGTCTGTTACGCCAAGATCTGACACCTTCACACAGACATACAGACAAACTACCAATGCATATAAAATAAAAATAATAAACTTTAAAAATAAACCGAACTACCACTGAACACTTAACATTGAAGAATCTCCATAGCCAGAGAGATAAGTTTAGGTCACCAACCATAAGTAAACACCCAAGACCTTGTCCTAGTGTGACCTAAGCAAATGCATATAGAAGAAAAGAGCATAATCACATATCTACAGATAAGGCGGTATGGTGGCACGTGCCAGGTCCTAGAACCTGATCAGGAAGCTGAGGCAGGATATCCATTCTCAATTCTGAGCTATATGATGAGAGTTTTAACAAGTGAACAAACAAACAAACAAACAAATCACAAATAAACCTCATGTAGTCACCAGAATCTACCTGGTCATCAACATTCCTGTGTCCTTGAAAAGAAAAGAAACAAACAAAAGAAACAAACAAACAGTATTCTGGGATGCTGGGGAAGATGGTTCAACAGGCAGTGTCATGTAAGCATGAGGCCTTAAGTTCAGATTCCTAACACGTATGGAAAAGCTGCATATGGTGGTACCCATCTACCTCCTTAGCACTGAGACAGCAATACAGGCAGATCCCCAAAGCTCAACAGCCAGTGTAGCTAAAATGACTCAGTGTGAGATGTTCAGGTTCAGAGACTGTCCAAAATATAAGACGGAGAGCAACTGAAGAAGACCCCTGTCTGTAACCTCTGGCCTCCACACGTACACATAGGTGCACACAACTCTAAACTCTAAGCTATTTTTGTTGTTGTTGCTGTTTTTGTTTTTTCAGACAGGGTTTCTCTGTGTAGCCTTGGCTGTCCTGCACTTGCTTTGTAGACCAGGCTGGCCTCAAACTCAAAGCAATCCACCTGCATCTGCTCCTGAGTGTTGGGATTAAAGGTATGTGCCACTGCCGGGCGTGGTGGCGCGCGCCTTTAATCCCAGCACTCGGGAGGCAGAGGCAGGCGGATCGCTGTGAGTTCGAGGCCAGCCTGGTCTACAAAGTGAGTCCAGGACAGTCACGGCTACACAGAGAAACCCTGTCTCGAAAAACCAAAAAACAAAAAACAAACAAACAAAAAAAAAAAAACAAAAAGAAAAGAAAAGAAAAAAGGTATGTGCCACCACGGCCCGGAAAAATTTTGAAACCTAAACCAGAATGTTTTCTGGTTAGAGAAAATCTTCTGGAAATACAGTTGGCAATTCCATACTTCATCAGTTGCAAAGGCAGCTGAAAGAATGCAAGCTAGGACAAGGCATTCAACTGTAACAGCAGCACTGTGATGGCTGGGATGACCAGGAGTGCACTATCAGCCTGAGCTCCATCTCAGCACACGCACGGTGGTGAGCACATGCTCCACACTTTCTACCCCAAATAAATGCCTGCAATTTAAAAAGTAAAATACCTATAGTTGGGAGGCAGAGGCAAGTGGATCTTTGTGAGTTCGAGGACAGCCTAGTTTACACAGGGAGTCCAGGACAATCAAGGCTACACAGAGAAGCCCTGTCTCGAAACAACAAAAAATGAATAAATAAACAAACAAACAAATAACCCTACCTATAATTATTTGGGGGAATAACTGAAAACACCTGCCTGAGCTCTTGGTTTCTTTATTAAAGACCATGGAAGGCTAACCCTTATTTTTATCCTTCTGTAATAGGCTAGTGGTTTGGTTGGTTGGTTGGTTCTTTTTGAGACTGGGTTCCTCGGTGTAGCCTTGGCTGTCCTGGCCCAGGCTGGCCTTGAACTCACAGAGATCCACCTCTACCTCCCGAGTGCTGGGATTAAAGGCATGAGCTACTATGTCCAACTTAAAATCACTTTTCTTTAACAGCTAAGAGACCAGGCCAGCCTGGTCTACAAAGCAAGTCCAGGATAGCCATGGCTAAGACCCACAGAGAGACCCTGTCTTGGGGGAGGGGGGGCGAGAAATAAAGAAAAAAAGAAAAGGAAAAAGAAAACCAAAATATATTTTCACCTATGGTTTATAAAGTTCTCCTGTGATTTTTAGGTTCTTTTTTTTTTTTTTTTTTTTTTTTTTTAAATGCTGGAATAGCAACACGACTTACTTTTGTCCAGGAAATGCCTAAGTTGTTTTATTATAAACAATAGGGAGTTAAAGAAGTAGAAAGCCCAACTTAATTCCATGGTTGTAGTTTATTCCATTAGAAAGAGCAGCAAGACGCCTGGTGGTGGCACACACCTTTAATCCCAGCACTCCGGAGGCAGAGGCAGGCGGATCTCTGTGAGTTCGAGGCCAGCCTGGTCTACAAAGAGAGTCCAGGACAGCCAAGGCTACACAGAGAAACCATGTCTTGAAAGACCCTCACCCCCACCCCCAAGGAAGAAAGAGCAGCAGGTTTGGGCTGCATCATGTATTTCAAACTACTGCTAACCTTTAGAATCTGCGATTTTAGGAAAGGCACCAGCATTTTATGTTACCATAAACTCCATGTAATATGCACTTTCTGATGTCACCAATACCTCAAACAGCTCCCCGTCTGAGCTTTCTCACTACACTCAAAGCACATGACTGCTGGCAACTTTCCCTCCTCACTGATCAGCAGGTACTAATGTCTATCATGGCAGGGTACAGAAGCTGACAATACATGGCTGCACACACTGGAGGGAAAGACTTGCATTGACTTCAATAACTTCCTAGTCAACTTTCAATCGTCCATCTCCCAAGTTAAGTTTAAAAAGTAGGGCCAAAAACCCAATCTTCCCACTATTCTGTGTGAACTGAGGTGAAAGTTCACATTACTACCCCGAGCACTCGGAACTCTGCAGGCTGAAACATGGGCTCTGTACACAGGGAGAACACCTCAAGATCTGAGGTCTGCTTTGAACAGTTAATTACTCTGAAACTGAAAGATGCATGACGTTTATTAAAAAGCTTGTGGCTGTTTTGTGCCTATGATGATTAAGAAAAAAAAAAGTGTTTTGTTTTTTATTTAAATCGCTTCTAGGCCTTTCGGCTAACATCAAGTGCAGAAAAGAATGGCTCTCTCAAGCCATGTTTCATGTCACTCTAAGATGCTTGAGAATAAGGTCCAGGTCTAGTAAGACTCGGGCTCCAAAACCAGTGGACAGTCGGGGAAGCGCAGAAAGCAACCGGGGCGCGGGAGAGCGGGGTAACCAGCACTTCACGCTGTCCTGGAGGGTTTACGCTTCAAGGTCGTTTAAGTAGGGCTGGTTAAGTCTGATCAGCTCCGGCCTGGGGGTAAGACGGTTGACAATGACAAACCCTATCTGCACCAGCCTAGGGAGCGCCGCTGAGGCTGGAGACGGTCTGGGCGCGCGGGAACACGGAAGCCCAAGGCCGTCAGGACAACGGCGGCGGCGGCAGCGAAGCGACAGCGCCCACAGTGAGCATCGCCCTGAGCAGCAGCGAAGACAAAGGCGCGAGTAGCCTCGCGACAGAGGAAGCGCAGAACCGGCGGAGCAGGGAGCGGGACGGCGCGGGGCTGCTGAGGGCGACGGCAAAGGGGCTCGGCGCAGGGACCTCTCCGCGCTCCGAGCCCCGCGGGCCCTTAGCTCCGCACACTCACCACTCGGAGTTCCGTAATGGCGGCGGCGGCAGGGGCGGAGAGAACCCGGGAGGGGCGGGCCCGCCGCAGCCAGTCACTACCGCCGGCATCTTTCGAACCGGCTTGAAGACCGTTGAGAGGAGGCTGGGGAGAGGGCGCGGCGGAAGTCGGGCCACGGGCCTCAGAGCATGCGCGAGCCCGCAGCCAATAGGGCGCTACGCCCCACGCCGGAGCATGCGCCCTGGGAGGTGTGGGGGGGGGGGAACGGGAAGGGGGCACGACAAGGGAAGAGCTGCCCCTCCTCCCCAAGTCCAAACAAAACAAGGGCGGGAGCGCGCGCCGCAGGGCCCGGGAGGCCTGCGCGGCAGGGGCCGGGGCCAGGTGACAGGCGCGACGCGAGAGGGCGCAGCGGCCGCGGCGGGCGGACAAAAGGTGCCGGCTCTCGGGCCCCGCGCCCCGCCCCCTGCGCCCGGGCAGCGGCGTCAGCACCCAGGCCGGTGGCCTCAGCCACTCGCGCCCGGGTCCCGCGCCCACTCCCCGCGCGCCGGGTCCGTCCCGAGTTACCTCTGAGCTCCGGCGACCCGGCGCCCGCGTCCTGTACCGCCTTTCAGCGTTGCCGCCGATCGCCGCCTCCGACACCGCTGTCCTCCAGGCCGGGCACCGAGCTCTGCCGCCCCGCCCCCCTGCCCGCGGCCGCGCGCGCGCGCCCCCGCGCCGGTCCCGCCCCCCCTAACCCCCCCGCGCGCGCTCCCTCGACGTGGGTCCCGGGCGGGCGCGCGGGGGCGCGACACGGCGCTCGGGGAAAGAGGGCGGCGCAGGGCAGAACGCGGCTGGGAGCTTCCTGCCTGCGTCCCGCGCGCTTGACGCGGTCTCTGTCGCAGACCCCCGGGTCCTTCGTGTTTGGGGTTCCAGCCTCCCTTCAGCCGGGGAAGATGGTGCTAGACTACACACCGGCCACTTCCTGAGACCACACGGTATCGGCAGTGTAGTGGCCGGTCCTTGGTCACTACAAGGACTGGAAGATGCATTTCTCCATTGCTAGCCAGTCCGTCTGAGCCTTCTTGATTTGAGTGCACAGACAGGGTTTCTCCCACCCCACCCCCCATAAAGAAACCAGGGCATTCGAAGGGAATTGCCTTTGAATTGGTACTTTACATTGAGATCTACCTATTCAGGCAATTTACACACCACCGCTGTTGAAGACTGTAATTCTTGGGACTGGAGTAATAATAGTTCAGTTGTAAAGAGTGTGTGTCTAGTATGAAGAAAGCCTTTCATAGAGCACAGTGTGATGGCGTAGGCTTGTAATGGGGAGGATCTGAGAGGATTTGGAGTAGGGGGAAAACGACCGAATATATTGTATGAAAAACTTAAAAATAAAAAAGGGATTTGGCAGCCGGGCGTGGTGGCGCACGCCTTTAATCCCAGCACTCGGGAGGCAGAGGTAGGCGGATCGCTGTGAGTTCGAGGCCAGCCTGGTCTACAAAGTGAGTCCAGGACAGCCAAGGCTAACACAGAGAGATCCTGTCTAAAAAAACCAAAAAAAAAAAAAAAAAAAAGGGATTTGGGTCATTTTTAGGATTTCTGCTTTCTTAAGGATTCTATTCCTCTTGAAAACATCTCTAAAAGATTTCTATTCATGTATATGTGTATAGGTGTGTGCAGGTGTTTGAGGATGGTCTGCACCAATGGGAATTGAGTATAGTTGTGAGCTGCGTAATGTGGGTGCTGGGAACCAAACAGAGTTCCTCTACAAGAACAGGGGACCTTAGTCACTGAGACACCTTCTGTCCTCTATACCACTTTTACGTATTGATATGCCTGAAAACTTTCTATATTTGGATCTCTCTATGTAGTCTTGCCTGGCCTGGAGCTTACTATGTAGACCAGGCTGCCCTCAATCACCAAGATCTGCCTGCTATTTCCTACTACTCATGCAAGATGATCACAATGGGAATTGGGAGACATCTTCAGATTTACGCCTAAAATTCTTTTATGCCTAAAAAAATTTTTAAATCTTGTTCTGTTTACAAGAAAGCAAAATGATAGAACAAAAATTTCAAGAACTGAAGTTGTGGCCTGGCGGCGCACACCTTTAATCCCAGCACTTGGGAGGCAAATTGATGAGTTCGAGGCCAGCCTGTTCTCAAAGTGAGTCCAGGACAGCCAAGGCCACACAGAGAAACCCTGTCTTGAAAAAACAAAGCAAAACAAAACACTGAAGTTGTAAATCTCAAGTAAGTACTTGCAGCCAGGCATGGTGGCACACACCTTTAATCCCAGAATTTTGGAGGCAGAGGCAGATGGATCTCTGAGTTTGAGGCCAGCCTGGCCTACAAAGGGAGTACAGGACAGTCAAGGTTACGCAAAGAAATCCTGTCTTGAAAAAACAAAAAACAACAACAAAAAGGACTTGCAACCTGGTATTGTGGTGGTACACCCCTTTGATTACAGCACTCAGAAGACAAAGGCAGGCAGATCTGAGTCCAAGGCTAGCATTGTCTACATAGTGAGATCCAGGACAGCCAGGGCTTTGTAGAACGACCTGGTCTTAGAACACAAAAACTACCCTGGGAAGGGCATTGTGTCATATGTAGCTTTCAACAAAAGATCAGGGGTATTTAACAGCATCCAGCAAAACTTGCAGGACCCCCAGCCTGTTGTAAATACCGTGTGGGCTTCAGACCTGGGACGAGCTGCTCGGGTGCCTCTTTAGTCAGATTCTCCAGCATCACTCAGTCCCTACCTCTACTGGGTGTGGCTGGCATATGCTGCCCTCTGTTCTGAACTCTCCAGCTCTCCAGCCTAGGGGCAGGTGAGGGGCTTCCCCTCGCCCAGAGGATCTTCACTATATAATCCAGACATTTTGGTTCCCCCTTAATCTCTGCCCCCCGCTTCTCTCCCTGAGTGTGCACTTGCCCAACCCCTCTACATGGCGGCTTCTCTGGCCTCTTTCTTTGGAATTGATGAACCTACCAAGAGCTGCTTCCAATAAACTTGCATTTAAATACTTCAACATGTCTTGAATTAGCTCATTTCACCGGCAGAAGAATGCTTATCAGCAATGCTAGATCTTTTGTTTCCTTCCCTGGTCCTCAGCTGCTCACCTGCATGACACGTAAGTCTCTTGGACTGAAGAAAATTTCATGTTTGTATAGAAAAGAACAGGGGAAGCCCGGCTTGGTGGCATAAGCGTTTAATCCCAGCACTCAGGAGGCAGAGGCAGGCAGATCTTCATGAGTTCAAGGCCAGCCTAGTCTACAAAGTGAGTCCAAGACAGCCAGGGATATCACACAGTAAACTGTCTCCCAAAAGCGAATGGAAGAAAGAAAAGGAAGGAAAGAAAGAAAAGAGCAGGGACTTTGGAATCAGGCATAGAGATGGGTAAAGTCGAAGCAACTGCTGACTGACTGGCAGAGTTCCAGCCCAGAGCCTAGGGTCTCGAAAAACCAAAATTATTAAATAAAAAACAACCCCCCCCAAAAAAACCCAAAACTTTTTGTGGTTGTTTTTGTTTTTTTGAAACAGGGTTTCTCTGTGTAGCCCTGGCTGTCCTGGACTGGCTTTGTAGACCAGGTTGTCCTTGAACTCACAGAGCTCTGCCTGCCTCTGCCTCCAGAGTGCTGGGATTAAAGTCCTGAGCCACCATGCGAGCTGAAGAACAAGTCTTGATTGGCTAACAGGGAAAGGCTTTTGTTTATGATAGAGTTGCTCACTTCTTTCCAAGGGTCCTGGCTGAAGGATTGCAGGCAGCAGGCTTGGATCCCTTCAGATTGTGCACAACCAGCAGTGTAGGTGGGAGTCTGTGTGCGTGTAATTTGATCTTCCAGGTGTCCACGAAGATGACTGGAGAGTTACTCTCAATCTTGCTTGGGCTGGGATGATAACAAAATTGACAATTCATATATCTACTTAGCAGGAAAAAAATGGAAGCCGGGGAAAGGTTCCATGGTACTTGGCCCCAAGAACTTTCTCTGTTATTGTGATATTACTGATGCCAAGATAAGCAGCATCCCTGGACAGCCCTTCCCTCATTACATATTCCTCTGTTGACTAGTAGCAACAGTTATAATTCCTTTTAGCATAGTAATCAACTTTGACACATTTTCTCAAAAGTTTTTAATTCCAGGGATAGGTATATATATATATATTTTTTTTTCAGTAGTAGAGTATTTGCCTAGCATATATTATTACATAATATAGAATATTTAAATAAATATTCTATATGTATAATATATATACTTATATATTTTTTATTTGTTTTTTGAGACAGGGTTTCTCTATGTTATCTTACCTCTCCTGGACCTGCTCTGTAAACCAAGCTGGCCTCAAACTCACATCAATCCACCTGCCTCAGCCTCCCAAGTACTGGGATTAAAGGCATGCACCATCACACCTGGCTCTATAAACATATCTTATAGATATGAAAATATATAGTTATATACCAATATATTATATATCAGTAGTAGAGCATTTGTCTAGCATGAGCAAGTTCAACAACTAGTAGGGTGAAGGGATGGATAGACACAAATATTCAGAATTCTAGAGGCCACGTGAGATAGCTCAGCTGACCACCTGAGCTGGAGACCCGGAAGTCCGTATGTTAGAAGTGACTTCCATGTCTTCTGAACCTCACACAAATACACATGAACCCCAATAAATAAAAATGTAAACTTCTGAAATACCTGCTCCCAATAGTTTTGGACAAAGAATCACAGATTAAAAATTGCAGAGAGCACTTGTTCTGAGGCCCTGGGCGGGACCAGAAATAAATGGTTTCTGAACTATTGGTCTAAAAACCAATGGGGTTTTACAAAGTGACATTTACCTTATGATGTTGTAGCCCATGACAGATACCTGGTGGGTATCAGCATGACTCCGTCATGTGACCATGACTCAGTGTGCAGCAGGACCCCACATGTCCACCTAGAGCAATACCTGAGGGCTTCTAGAGAAACCGCCAAGACTCTCCTCTCACTGCGAGGATAGGGCTGTTGATGTTTTTGTGCTAGGCAAGTCTCTATCACAGAGCTACACCCTGAGCTCTAGGACAGGCTCTCCAACACACTAATTTGCAGCATTTTACATCTTGGAGAATTTACAGTTCTGCCCTAAAGGCAAGAAACTTGTGTGTGTGGGGGGGAAGGGGTTGGAGAGATGGCTCAGTGGTTAAGAGTACTGGCTGCTCTTCTAGAGGTCCTGAGTTCAATTCCCAACAACCACAGGGTGGCTCACAACGATCTGTAATAGAACCTGAGTCCCTCTTCTAGTGCATAAAAAAAAAAAAAAAAAAAAAAAAAAAAAAAGAGCTGGGTGGTGGTGGTACACGCCTTTAATCTCAGCACTCGGGAGGCAGAGTGTACAAAGCGAATCCAGGACAGTTAAGGCTACACAGAAAAACCTTGTCTCAAAAAACCAAAAATAAATAAATAAATAAATAAATAAATAAATAAATAAATAAATAAATAAAATAAGTAGAAAGAAGGAAAGAAACAGGTGGGATGTTATCTTTCAGAATCTAGGACCCAGGCCATGGGGGCTTAGTTTGTCAGGTAAGCTCCTCCTCCTGCCTTTGAGCAGAGGAAGATCCTGCTGGCTGAGTCTCCTAGTGCAGGCCTAGCTTTGATTTCACTTTGTAATAGAAAGTAAAAGTGCCAACAATGGGGCTGGAGAGATGGCTCAGTGGTTAAGAGCACTGACTGCTCTTCCAGAGGTCCTGAGTTCAACTCCCAGCAACCTCATGGTGGCTCACAACCATCTATAATGAGATCTTCCGGCCTGTGGGTGTATATGCAGGCAGAGCAGTGTATATATAATAATAAAAAAATCTTTAAGAAAAAAAAGTGCCACCAATGCCATCCCTATTCTTCTGTTCTTACTGAGCAGCTGTTCAGGTCCATTTTGCTGGGAAGCTTAGCCGCCCAGCCTGTGATGGGCGACCAGAAACAGTGAGTAGGCTCAGAGGCACCCAGTGTGAGCAACTGTCCTTATATATTCACAGCTTTGAATGTGGGAGTGTGGGAGTGCACAGGTGGTAGAGGTTTGTTTAGACCAGGCTGAGCTTAAACTCACAGTGATCCACCTGCCTCTGCCTCCTGAGTGCAGGGATTAAAGGGGTGCACCACCATGCCTGGCCAGACTTTTAAGTTTTTGTTTTTGCTTTGTTTTGGTTTGCTTGTTTATTTTGAGGGAGGTTGTTGTTGTTGTGGGGTTTTTGTTTTGTTTTGGTTGAGACAGGGTTTCTCGGTGTAGCCTGGCTGTTGTGAACTAGCTTTGTTGACCAGGCTGTCCTTGGACTCACAGAGATCTGCCTGCCTCTGCCTCCCAAGTGCTGGGATTAAAGGAGTGTGCCACCATGCCAGGCCAGACTGTACGTTTATAAATCAAGGAACGTCTAGCAAATTGAGTTCTCTGTCCCAACTAACACCTTTGTTCTGTAGATATGGTGACCCTTGAGTAAATTTAAGATTCTGTGCCAGTGAAATGGCTCAGTAGTTAAAGGCACTTGCTGCCAAGCCTGACACCCTGAGTTCAGTCCCTGGTACCCATAGAATGGAAAGTGAGAACTAAACTCATCTAAACTGTCCTCTGACCTTTTTTTTAGATTTATTTATTAATACATATACAGTTCTCTACCTGAAAGTCAGAAGAGGGCATTAGATCACATTATAGATGGTTGCGAGCCACCATGTGGTTGCTAGGAATTGAACCCAGGTCCTTTGGAAGAGCAGGCAGTGCTCTTAACCTCTGAGCCATCTCTCCAGCCCACTGTCCTCTGACTTCTACAACTCATGACATGGCACAAGGACACCTATAGATGCACACCAAATGGACGTGAGGCTGGCGGATCACTGTGAGTTCGAGGCCACCCTGGTCTACAAAGTGAGTCCAGGACAGCCAAAATGCAAGCAAACAAACAAAAACACCAAAACAAAACAACACAAAACAAAAAACAAAGAAAGAAAAAGAAGAAGAAAAGAAAAGCTTACTTGTGCATGCGCATGCATGGTGCTTCTGTGGAAGTCAGAGGTCAAGTCTGGCAGGGGGTTCCCACCTTTCATCGCTTTGAGGCTTCTGCAGCAAGAGACCCTTTACCTGCTGTCACCCTGTCAGACTATGCACTCTTTGTTTGGGTGGCTTTTTGCTTTGCTTTTCTTGAGACAGGTTTTTCTCTGTGTAGTTCTGCCTCCCTCTGCCTCCCTGAGTGCTGGGACTAAAGTCCTGCGCCATTGTGCTCAACAACTATGCACTATGGGATTAAAGGCATGTGCCACCATGCCCGGTTCAACTAAGCACTCTTACACTAGCTATTTCTAGTTCATTGGGTTTTGTGGCAAAAACGCTCTCTTTAGGGCAATAGGTGATTTGAAAAGGACACTAAGCAGGGAGTGCTTTATAATGCAGTCTTGAATCCCAGGGAAGGCCTCTTCTCCAGGTCTGTTAGCCACTTAGAATGAAGCATATAACGTGTTTCCTAGGGTTTGCTAGAGGAAAATAACAAAATGCATCCAAAGATTGTCCAAGTGCCGGTAGGCAAACCCCACACTCTCCTACATTACTGAAGACAGCATCAGTTAATTGTACATGGCCACGCATGACTAAGCGGGGAAGTGTGGGAGAAAGCAGCAGGCCACAGGAGAGAAGTGTGCCGTATTTGACCTCTCTGTCCATGTTCCTGGCAGCCCTCAAATGGATGTGATATTTCTATTTCAGATGAGCAAACTGAGGCTAGGCTAACACCTGGTTCTGGAATCCCATCACTCCAGGATAGACCGAGTATGGCATTTCCTCAAAGAATGTTTTGAGGTGGGTGAGGTGGCACATGCCTTTAATCCCAGCACTTGGGAGGCAGAGGTAGGCAGATCTCTGTGAGTTCGAGGCCAGTCTAGTCTACAAATCGAGTCCAGGACAGCCAAGATAACATAGAGAAACCCTGTCTCAAAAAACAAAAACCAAACAACAACAACAACAACGAAAAGCAAAACAAAAGAATGTTTTTGGGAAGTCGGGCACAGTGATACATACCTTTAACCCCAGCACTCAGGAGATGGAGTCAGGCAGATCTGAGTTTGAGGCCAGCTTTGGTCCTCAGAGCAAGTTCCAGGACAGCCAGGACTACACAGAGAAACCCTGTCTCAAAAAACCAAAATGCTCGGGAGGCAGAGGCAGGTGGATTACTGTGAGTTTGAGGCCAGCCTGGTCTCCAAAGCAAGTCCAAGTCAGCCAAGGCTACACAGAAAAACCCTGTCTTGAAAAGCCAAAAACACAAACAAATAAAAACCCCAAAACCAAAATGCTGGCATATGGCAGGGACAGTTTCTGGGACACTGGCAAAAGAAAGCAGTGGCATCTTATATGTCACGAGCTGGTGTGAAGAACACTATATGGAGCCTGCAGTACTTGGAAATTAGTTTACCAAGTGTTTTCATGTATTTTGTTGTAGTCTTTCATGTGTGTCTTTGTGCAGGAGGAACCTATGGAGGCCAGAAGAGGGTTCTGGATTCCCCAGGAGCTGGAGTTAGAGGTGGTTTGTGAGGCACCTGATATAGACACTGAGAATCAAACTCAGATCCCTTGTTAGACAGTGCTCTTAGTCGATAAACTATCTCTCCAGCCTTGGAGATAAAACTATCTCTCCAACTGTCTCTTCTCTGCTCTGTGTCTCAGTATGTAGCCCTGGCTGGCCTTGAACTCCTTGTCCTCTGGAGAGCTGGGGTAGTACTGTTTTGGCATTATAGATAGAAGATGCCTGTAACCTTGAGGAACTTGCCAGAGATGTGGATCATTTTCGCAAGAGTCATTTGTGAGGGGCAGGTTTGCCTAAGATAGAACCTAGAGCCTTGCTGAAGCTGCACTGCCATTGCGCTCTAAGAAACCCTTTCTCCAGCTCCCGTATACCTGGGAGTCCCTGGAAGGACAGTGGGCTGCTGAGCCTCTTCTTGTTCCGGTTTTGGAGGCTGTGGTCTATGATTTTTCATTGCTTACCACCTTACCCACGATGTTGACGCCATTGGTCCAATTCCTGCCCCAAGGTGTTTTCTATAACTGCCCATTCCAAAGAGCCTATGTGGTTACCTCTATAGATTGGGGGAAAAAAAATTTTTTTTTTTTCCTGAGACAGGGTTTCTCTGTGTAGCTCTGGCTGTCCTGGACCAGCTTTGTGGACCAGGCTAGCCACAAACTCACAGAGACCCACCTGCCTCTGCCTCCCAAGTGCTGGGATTAAAGGCGTCCGCTACCACGCCAGACTTGGAAATGGTTTTTAAGAGCACCTTCATAGCTGGGCGTGGTGGCACAGGCCTTTAATCCCAGCACTCGGGAGGCAGAAGCAGGAAGATCTCTGTGAGTTTGAGCCCAGCCTGGTCTATAAAGTGAGTCTAGGTCAGTCAAGGCTACACAGAGAGACTCTATCTTGAAAAACAACAACAACAACAACAACAACAACAAAAGAGCACCATCATTTCTTCTGCTGAGAATTTATTTGTAAAAGCTACTGGAGCGGCCAGCAAGATAGATCATGAGGCACAAGCATCTGATACAAAACCTTATTTTGGGGGCTGGAGAGATGGCTCAGAGGTTAAAGCACTGGCTGCTCTTCCAAAAGGTCCCGAGTTCAATTCCCAGGAACCACATGGTGGCTCATAACCATCTATGAGATCTGGTGTCTTCTTCTGGTGTGCAGGTGTATATGCAGGCAGAGCACTGTATACATAATAAATAAATCTTTTTAAAAAAAAATAACAAAAAATAGCCAGCATGGTGATGCATAATCCCAGCACTCAGACTCGGGAGGCAGAAGCAGGTGAATTGCTGTGAGTTCCAGGCCAACATGGACTACCAAGTGAGTCCAAGACAGCCAAAATTACAGTGAAACCTTGACATGGAAAACCAACCAACCAACCAACCAACCAACCAACCAACCAACCAACCAACAAACAAACCGTTATATTGTTTGATTCACATGATGGAAGGAGACCAAACTGCTACAAACTGTCTTTTGAACTATATGCATTCACCATGACACTGCCCCCCCCCCCACATACATACTGTCTCTCTAAAGGTAAAAAATTAGTAAAATTAATAATAAAAGAGTTGGTCTCTATCTGGGCGTGGTGGTGCACACCTTTAATCCCAGCACTCGGGAGGCAGAGGCATGTGGATCACTTTGAGTTGGAGGCCAGCCTGGTCTACAAGGTGAGTCCACGACAACCGAGGATACAGAGAAACCCTGTCTCAACCCTCACCCCCTCCAACCCCCCCCCAACAGTTAGTCTCTAGCAAGGTGTGGTGGCACACAATTTTAATGCTAGTACTTGGGAGACAGAGGCAGGCAGATCACTGTGAGTTCAAAGCCAGCCTAATCTATAAAGTGAGTTGAGGACAGCCAGGGTGACACAGAGAAACCCTGTCTCCATAAAAGCAAAAAATAAAAAAGCTGGTCTCCAGAGAGGACAGTGGTGTGATGCTAACAGGGGATGTGTTCTAACAAATGTGCCAACCTAGATGGGGTGGCTTATTCCACACCTGTACTGTGATACAGCCTCCTGTCCCTAGGCTCTACCCCTGTACACCACATGCTCCAGCACTGTAGGCAATTGCTAACACCGAAGTGTCTGTACACTTAAACACACCTAAGCATAGAAAAAGTACACTAAAACTGTGGGGCAATGGAGCTAGTGCATTCTGGTCTAGTAGAGGACCAGAGTTTGGTCTCCAGCACTCACATCAGGCAGCTTACAACTGCCTGCAACTCCTGAAACCCTCTTCTGGCCTGCACTCATGCACACTCCCCACCTTCCTGCCGAGAAGTATACATACATATAAATAGAGAAACAAAATCCTGGGCTGGTGAGATGGCTCAGCAATTAAGACTTACTGCTCTTCCCGAGGACCCAAGTTTAATCCCCAGCGCCCACATGGCAACCCATAACCACTTAAAAACTTCAGATCTAACATACTCTTTGCTCTTCAAGGGCACCAGGAACGAATGTGGAGTGTGTGTATACACACACACACACACACACACACACACACACACACACACACACACACGCAGGCAAGACATTGATATATATATAAATGAATCTTGATTTTTGTTGTTATTGTTTTTTTGAGACAGGGTTTCTCTCTGTAGCCCTGGCTATCCTGGACTCACTTTGTAGACCAGGCTATAAAAATGAATCTTAAAATAAAATAAAATAAAATATAAAAATATAAAAAAATGAATCTTAATATTTATAGAACACTAGGGGTTGTCAGCACCATTGTATGCACAGCAGTGTTGGACAGGCCACCACACACCAGCATCCCAGAGTCCTCTCACTTTCTCAGGAAGGGCCCATTCTGGACTGGTGTTGGAAGGGCTGTTCCAGCTGTTCTGGAGCCACGGGTGACCCCTCTGCTGGCCAGCTCTCTTCATCTTTGACAGTGTGGACACACCTACAGAAGCGCATTCTGTTCCAGCTTTCCCATTCTTTTCTGTACAAACACTTGGTTCCCATGTACGTCATTTTCTGTCAGTTTCTTTGATGACCTAAGACATTTCTTTTGAAAAAGCGTTAAACAAAAAGGACCCCAAAGCACTATTTCATCTGTTTGATGTTTGTTCTTACTGTCAGTGCATTTGTAGCAGCCCTGCCCCCAACTAATTTTGTTCTTTTTGTTTTAGTTTTTTGAGACAGGGTTTCTGTGTAGCCTTGGCTGTCCTGGACTCACTTTGTAGACCAGGCTGGCTGCGAATTTACAGAGATCCGCCTACCTCTGCCTGCTGAGTGCTGGGATTAAAGGTGTGCGTCACCACCCCGGCTAAGGCAAGCTGTCTTCTTAAGTGAGTGATGAAGATGGAGTTGTAGACACAAAAAAGCCCAAGAGCAGCGAGCTCATTGAAACCTTGGTGTCTAAAACCATTCTCACCCAGTGCCAGGCCTTTTTTTTGTTTGTTTGTTTCTGGTTTTTCGAGACAGGGTTTCTCTGTGTAGCCCTGGCAATCCTGGACTTGCTTTGTAGACCAGGCTGGCCTCGAACTCACAGTGATCCACCTGCCTCTGCCTCTCGAATGCTGAGATTAATGAAGTGTGATACCACAACTAGGCTTGCCAGCCCTTCTTGATCCAAGAGTCCGGCAGGGAAAATACAAGACATGCCCGTGGCACCTTACATAATTTAAGTGCCAAGAACAAAAGAGTGTCAGACAACAAGGGGACACATGAGCCCACGCAAAGGTTTAAGATAACATAAGAAAACAATGATGTAAATTATAATTCAAACTATAGCGTGAACCTTAAGCTTGGTTTCTATGCAGATCAGGAGGGAAGCCCCTGAAAGCAGAGGCTTTGGCACTTAGATGTTAAGTAGTTTCTTGTTTCTAGTTGGTGATGGAAATTGAACCTAGGGCTTCACTGTGCTAAGTACACTGCTCCCCGCCCCCACCTGTATCTTCACTACCTCATGACCCAACTAGTCTACCCAAGAGTCTAAAATTAATTTATTTTCAAAACTGGCTCATTTCTTCTCCCCCTAAAAAAGACATCTTTCAAGTTACTAAGTAACTGTCAAATGTTTTCGATGCACCTGAGACACTTAATGAACTAGTGAGGTACTATCCATGTTCCTGAGGTCAAAACGCATGCAAGATCATGATGCCCTTTAGTAATGCGTCACAGCCCCAGCTCTCAGGAGAGCTAGTGTGTCTTGAAGCTCACTGTGAAGGTAAGCCTGTTGTCTACCACTGTTTTAAGGCTTTGTGCTTGCGTACATGTTACAAGCATACAAATGTGGTAAGTGCACCCGTGCAGTATCTGCAGAGGCCTAAGCTGGATGCATGGAGTCCTGGAAGCTGTGTACTTCTGCCTTCTGATGGGATCTCTCACTAAACTGCTCAATGTTGCAGCTGGTCAGAGTGAGCTCTCTGGGTCAGCATGCTGCCACCATCTTCCCAGTGTTGGGGCTGTAGCACACAAAATCATGCTCACCTTTTTACGTGGGGGCTGGAGATTCAAACTCAGGTTCCCAAGCTTGCAGAGCAAGTGCCTTTACCAATACACCTCAGCCCTGGTTTCCCATGAGATAGAATCTCACTTTAGCCCAGGCTGACCTTGAATTTGCAGCAAGTCTGTGTCAGCTTCACTGTCCTAGAAACACAGGCATGAACTAAGCATACCCAAGCATCACTCATTTTTAAACTGGATCCCACCAAACAGTACTTTCCAGGAAGAGGCCTGAGAAGGGTGGCAATCCCTGTGCTGTGCAGTTGCCTAACAAAATACACTGGTTCTCTGGTCAAACTTTGTTCATAACTTCACTTATTGTGTTTTTGAAACTACAACTTGTGTGGTCTAGAATGACCCTGACCTCGAAGCAAGTTTTCTGTCTCAGTCTCCCAAGAATCACACCACTTAGTTTTTGCATGAGTGCATGTGCACCCCAAGGGCAGAAAAGGATCGCCTATCATTCTCCAGTAGTGTCCCACACTGAACCTGGAGGTTGGCCTCAGTGATCCCACAGTGCGGCAGTTACAGGCAGGCATGCAACCCAATTTGGATTTTAAGGAGGAGTTGGGGATTTGAACTTAAGTCTTTATACTTGTGCAAGTCTCATCTACTAAGGCATCTTTGCAGAGAGCCTGGCCCCTCCCCCTTTATATAGTTCAGGCTGTCATACTCTGGTCTCCTGAGTACAGTCTGGGAAATGGCTCCACTTTTTGTTTGTTTTGTTCTGTTTTTGGTTTTCAAGATAGGGTTTCCTTGGCTGTCCTGGACTCACTTTGTAGATCAGGTTGGCCTTGAACTCACAGAGATTCACTTGTCTCTGCCTCCTGAGTGCTGGAATGAAAAAACTACTATGCCCAGTGAAATGGCTCTTATTTTACCAAACATTGCAATACTGCATCGAGAAACTGAAAGGTGCCCTTGCAGTTGATGGTCTTACACTGGATGACGTCTCAAACAGTATTTCTGCTATTGTGCTAAAGATGTTAAGAACTTATTTTTTACGAACCCTTAACTTAGAAACTCTCAATTTTTACACTGGTTCATATTTAAAATAGTGGGGAATGGGTCAGTCTGCAAACAGCAACCACTGATTCTCAAGATGCAGCGTCTACCCTGCCTTCTCCTTGCATCGGCTCCCGGCCCTAAGCCTGCTGTCAAGAGCTTCCAGAAAGCCTGCATCTAACACGAGCTCCCGGGATGGGAATCCTCCACACGGGAGTCCTGGAGACAGCAGTAAGTCATTCAATCGGGTGACTTTCCTAACTGAGGAGCCCAAGGCACCCAGACCCTCCCAAACTCCTTCCCAAGTCCATAATTAAGACTGATCCCATCAGGTGCCTGCCAAGAAGACTCTTGCCACATGGCTCTTTACCACTAGGCACGGGCTCCATGGCCACATACGCTGGCATTCGGAGTTGGGTTCAGGAAAGCACGAGACTAAACTGCGGAGAGGTATTCTGGTTCTCCAGACCACAGGTCTCCTCTTCCTCTGAACACTTTTGTTAGACAGCACAAACCTTAGGTGACATAAGTATGACATCCAAATGTTTACTTGGGATCAGCCTAGCGGTGTTCATAAACACACTTTGTATGGTAAAAGCCCAAAGACAAACTCCATCTCCTGGTCTACCTCATGAAGGAAGGGCAAGGAGGAGAAGCACCAGCCACCAGCGTGGACACCAGACCCAGCAGGGTCATGAGGAGCTTCATACCCAGGGAACAGGCCAAACGAAGCTCCAGTGGAGTGATGAGGCCCTCCATGCAGATGCCATCATCTGCATATGTTTGGAGGTCAGAGGACAATCTGTAGAAATTGATTCTAGCCTTCTCCCATGGGAACCCAGGGACCACACCCTGGCCACCATATTGGGAAGTAAGCACTTTCCCCTTGCAGAGCCATCTTGTTGGACCAATATTTTACTTCCTTCCAGAGGTACCTTTTGATTTTTGGGTTTTTTGTTTTGTTTTGTTTTGCTTTGCTTTTTGAGACAGGGTTTCTCTGTGTAGCCCTGGCTGTCCTGGACTCTCTTTATAGACCAGGCTGGCTTTGAACTCAGTGATCCGCCTGCCTCTCTGCCTTCCAAGCGGCACTACAGCCCGACCAAAGGTACCTTTTGAATTAAAAACAAAAATGATTTATTTTTATTTTATGTGCATTGGTATTTTACCTGCATGTATGTTTGTGTGAAGGAACCAGATAGAGCTGGGGCTACAGGCAGTGCTGAGCTGCCATGTGGGTGCTGGGAACTGAACACAGATCCTACAAAAAAGCAGCCAGAACTCTTAACGACTGAGCAATCTCTGTAGCCCCTCCTTTGAGATTCTTAACTACTGCAATAATGGATGGGCGATTTAACAATCAGTGGTATTATTGGAGTGATCTGTTGCCCAGTGTCTTAATACATACAGCTAGACTGGGGTTTGCTTGCTCTGGACCCCAAGGGCACTGCCATCTAAGCATAGGCACTCTCTGTATCCATACTAGACAGATCCACACATGGCACGCACACACACTGTCACTCAACACAGTCAGAAGCGACTGGGATTGACAAGAAGCAGCCGGACAGCACCTCCCAGGATGGGCTCACAGGGGACGGCTGTCAAAAGGAAACATCTTTATTTTAAACTTGCAATGCTCGTCTTTATTTTGTTCCTTATATTTTGAAAGTGAAAAGAAATAGTATTGAATCAATTCCTTTTTATGTTTTTAAATATTTGTTCTATGTATTTACAAGCCTTAAAATTGCTCTAACGATTTCAACGGTATTGAGGGTATTTTCCAGGGTAGCGCTTTTTTTGAACAATTCTTGGATTTTTCTGGTCCACAGTACTTCCTCCACTTCCAAGGTTATGTATGTTGTGATTACTAGTGTGATTTTTAAATTTTCTGAAGCAAGCTGAGAGGCAGGCAGAAAGATCTGATGCAAGGGGTGGGAGTGGGGGAGGGGTGGGTTGGGGAAGGGGGACAGGGAGGAAAAAAAAAAAAGGATCTTTCTTACCTTGTTCACCCCAAACCTTCTCAAATCTGGACTAACAGCTATGTCTTAACACAAATGTGAGGTGCATCTGAAGGGAAGGGAAATTTATTTCTCTGCTTTTCTATTATACAAGTTGTTTACAGAAACTGCAAATTAAAAAAATTACACACTGGCATTTGCAGTCCTTAAAATAAATTAAAAGTTCAACTGTTTTTTTTTTTCTTTTTCTTTCTTTTTTCTTTTTTTTTTTTTTGCTAAATGTGTCTTTTTTTTTTTTTTTTAAGTATGAGTCCTCGTTTAAAAAGAAAAGATTAAAACAAAATATTTTCTATAAATAGTACATGTATTTTGGTTTTCGAGCTCCCGCCCTCAGGTTTGCTGTTGCCTTGTTCCAGTACCTTTATCCTCCATGATCACCCGTTTCCTTTCCCCTCTCCCACTCGTGCACACGTGGGGTTTCTGCGAGAGTTGGCCTTGCTGCACTGTGATTGGCGAAGACGTGAAACTTTTTAAAAAAATACTTCAATTGTTTCTTTGTTTCGTTTGTGTATTTGAAGTATTAGTTATCCTCCGACTCCTCTTCTGCTTCCCGCAGCCAGGTGAAGAATGCTGTGACAGATTTGAGGGCCACGCCCTTCCCATTTTGCTCTGCAGGGTCCTTGCTGCTCTCCCACTTGTAAAAGGCATCCTCTGAGATCACCTCCTCATCATACAGGCAATCAAAAAACATCCGGAGCAAATCTGCAAGAGCCGGAACACAGCCACTGGTTTGAGCATTGCAGTTGCAGGGGAAAGCAGAGATGTGTGGATGAATGAGTGCAGTGAATAAGTGAATGAACAGTCACTCCTTAGGACCATGTATCCCATCGTAAGAGTGAGTAACAGAATAGTCTTTTGCAGAGAAAAACCCAAGAAGTCTACATTACTTTTATACCTATTATTTTATTCAAATTCAACTATGTTCAGATACTAGGGAAGCTATTTCCTATTATGTAGTTATGAAATTAAACACTTAAAAATTAAATATAGGGGCTGGAGAGATGGCTCAGTGGTTAAGAGTGCTGACTGCTCTTTCAAAGGTTCTTGAGTTCAATTCCCAGCAACCACATGGTGGTTCACAACTAGCTGTAATGTGTTCTGATGCCCTCTTCTGGCCTGCAGGTGTACATGCAAACAGAACACTGTATACATAATAATAAATTAATTAATTTTAAAAAATTAAATATAATGCAGGGCAATGGTAGCGCACGACTTTAATCTCAGCACTCAGAAGGCAGCAGCAGGTGGATCTCTCTGAGTTCAAGACCAGCCTAGTCTACATAGTGAGCTCCAGGACAGCCAGGGCTACACAGAGAAACACCATCATGAAAAACAAACAACCCAAATAGGTACAACTTTTCCCTTTCTTTTCTATTTTTGTTTCTTGAGATAGGGTTTCTGTGTATCCCTGGTTGTCCTAGACTCCGCTCTGTAGACCAAACTGGCTTCAAACTCACACAGATCCACCTACCTCTGTTGGGATTAAACTTTCCCCTTTCTAAGGCTGCATTTAAAAACAAAGAGTGGGGACTTGAGTGATGGCTCAGTGGTTAAGAGCGCCACCTGCTCTTCCAGAGGTCCTGAGTTCAATTCCCAGCAACCACATGGTGGCTTAAAAACCATCCATAATGTGATCTGATGCCCTTTGGCAGATAAAGCATTCATATGCAAATGAAATTTGTTTTAAAAAGTAAATAAAAACAAAGAGTGACTTTATATGGAAAACAGGGGCAGACGTGATCTCTAGATTTTGGTATTTTAAATGCTCAACAATCTGAATAATTGGAATTATTTTGCTCTCACGGTGCAGACTTCTATTATTACTTTTAAAAAAGCAATGTTAGGCAGGGGGGGTGGCACAGGCCTTTAATCTCAGCAGAGGGAGGCAGATCACTGTAAATTTGAAGCCAGCCTGTTCTACAAGGTAAGTCCAGGACAGCCAAGGATACACAGAAAAACCTTGGCTCAAAAAACCAACCAACCAAAAAAACCCAAACCAAACAAAAAAAGTAATGTTGGTAGAGATATTAAGCTCCTTTAAATGTATTTATTCGTCCCTTAAGAAAGTTCTTTGGGGGGCTGGATAGATGGCTCAGTGGTTAAGAGCAGCATCTGCTTTCTAAAGGACCCTGGTTCAGATCCCAGCACCCACATGGCAGCTTACAACTGTCTGTAATTCCAGTTCCAAGGGAACTGACACCCCCACAACAAAGAACATATAATAATTTTTTTTTTTTAAAAGGAGAGTGGGCTGGAGAGATGGCTCATCGGTTAAGAGCACACTGCCTGTTCTTCCAGAGGTCCTGAGTTCGATTCCTAGCAACCACATGGTGACTCACAACCATCTATACTGGGATCTGATGCCCTCTTCTGGCCTGCAGGGGTACATGAAGGTGAAACACTGTATATATATTCTGTGTTTTGTTTTGTTTTTTCGAGACAGGGTTTCTCTGTGTAGCCTTGGCTGTCCTGGACTCTCTCTGTAGACCAGGCTGGCCTAGAACTCACAGAGACCAGCCTGCCTCTGCCTCCCAAGTGCTAGGATTAAAGGCATGCACGGCTAAATAAATGAATAAATCTAAAGTAAATAAATAAATAAAAGTTTTTTGGAACCAGAGTGCAGCTCAGAGCAGAGCACATGCCCAGTATGTGCAAAGGACTGAGTACAAGCCCAGCGCTGCAAGGGAGAGGACAAAATAAACAGCTTCAGCACAGCATCATCATTGTTCTTCTTTAAGATTTACTCATTTATTATTATGTATATAATATTCTGCCTGCATGTACACCTGCAGGCCAGAAGAGGGCACCAGACCACATTACAGATGGTTGTGAGCCACCATGAGGTTGCTGGGATATGAACTCAGGACCTTTGGAAGAGCAGCCAGTGATCTTAACCACTGAGCCATCTCTCTAACCCACGTTGTTCTTTTTTTTTTCTTTCCTTTTTTGGGACAGGATTTCTTATGTACCCTGGCTAGTCACAAGCTTGAGATCCATGTGCCTCTGCCCACTGAGAGCTGAAATAACTGTGTGCACCATGACACCTGGCTCCCAAGATTTAGCTGCAGCGAGCTTCCCCATCATCACACGAATGGAAGAGGCAGTAAATGAACAATAAACGCCAATATGAAAGCCATAGTTGATTTTTCAAAATTAATCTTTGTACTATATTAGTTTAACAGTGAACCCACCCCACCCCACCCCACCTCCACCATCAAAAACAAAACAAAACAAAACAAAACAAAAAACTCTGGCTGATCTACAAGGAAATGGAGAAGGAGGCCACAAGTCTGATAGTAGCAGGTTTCCAAACCACCAGCTCTCCAAGGATGACAGCAGCTGATACCTAATATCAACACAGCACCAACTTCTTCACACAACAGCATCTCTTCTGAGAATCTAGTGTATCCTTCCTGCAATGACTCAGAGAAGGTCACCATCCTGTTAAAGGACCTGACATGACCTTGAGAGAAGGAAACGTAGCTACGATCTCAGATTCAGACTTAAATGCCTCTTAAGTAAAGCTCTGCAGATAATTCGTTTTAGTCCCTTCTTATCCCAGGAAGGTTCAGGAGCATATTCAGTTCCAAAGAAGGAACTACAACATAAGCAAAGTGTCTATGGACCACTCGGGACCAGGCCACCAGACAAGCCTGCTCCAGTCACTTCAGTGTCCTGCCAGCATCTACCACTGGAGAGTGGCAGCTGACGCTGTGGTAAACGCCAGTGGCTTAGGACACCGAGAGCATTACCACCTCACAGCTATTCTATATGCACCTGATATGTCCACATTTAGCTACTTAAATGGAAATTAAATGAAAATTGAAAATTCAGTTCTCAGTCTGTACCATGGCCACAAGTATCTCAGTGTAGCCAGGCTGCTGCCACACTGAGTAGTGAATACACCATGACAGGAGGCCCCTCAGACGTCATCATGACCTATGGAGATAGCCAACTCTATACACCAGCTTTACTTTTTTCTTTGGTTGAGGTATGTTCTCACACTTAGTCCAAGGTGGCCTGGAAGTCTGGTCCTCTTTCCCTAACCACCCCATATGCCGAGATGATGGAGGAGAAGCTACCCCGCTAGTAAGCTATAGTATTTATGTACGTACGTATGTATACAGTGGTCTGCCTGCATGTACACTTATAGGCCAGAAGAAGGCATCACATCACATTATAGATGGTTGTGAACCATCATATGGTGGCTGGGAATTGAACTCAGGACCTTTGGAAGAGCAGGCGGCACTCCCAATCAGTGAGCCATCTCTCCAGCCCCTACTTTGTGTTTTTAAAATTTGTTTTCATGCGAATGGATGTTTTGCCTGCATGTATGTATATCTTGACATCATGTGCATGTGCGGTGGATGTGGAGACGAGAAGAGAGTGCTGGATCCTCTAGGAATGTAGTCACAGATGGCTTTGAGTAGCCGTGTAGGTGCTGGGAACTAAACCCTGGTTCCACTGAAAGAGCAGCCAGGATGCTTACCCACTGAGTCTAGACCTTCAACTAGACATTTTTTGTTTTTCGAGACAGAGTTTCTGGCTGTCCTGGAACTGTCTCTGCCTACTTAATGTTGGGACTAAAAGTGTGTGCCACCACTACCCAGACACACTAGATTTTTTTTCTTTTTTTAATAATTATTTACTTGTATATGAGTGTTCTATCTGCATGTACACCTGCACACCAGAAGAGGGCATTAGATCACATTATAGATGGTTGTGAGCCACCATGTGGTTGCTGGGAATTGAACTCAGGATGTCTGGAAGATCAAGACAGTGCTCTTAACTACTAAGCCATCTCTCCAGCCCTAGACTTCTTATTAACATTTTCTCACACAGGTTTGCATGTTGCTGACTCTACAAGTTGTTGCAAGACATCCATGTCCAAACTCCAAATCATCTTTCAAGGCTTACAGTTCTCCTCACTTGGCTGGGCTCAGGGTACCAGGATGGGAACTTACTGGCAGGTTGGTCAAGTTTTACTATTGATGCTTGTAGTGCATAAAGTGCTTGCAGTTCCTTCTCTGTGTCAGAGTCTAGGTACTTGAGCAGGATCGGCACTCTCTGCTTGATCACAGCAGTGTCCACTCTGAAGGTCGAACAGTCAGCTGGAGTGACACAAAAGCCAGGAGTTAACAGACCATTCCAGCTCTGAGCACAATAGGCACATTTACATATGAACGGTGAGTGAGAGGGCCAACACAGACTGGCAACTACACACACTTCTTTTGGTGGCATTGGGGACTGGACCAAGTGTCATACAACGGCAAGCACTTTCCACTGCGCTAGCATCTCCAGTCCTCTCTGGACATTTTATGTTACATTAATGTTATTTATTTATTTATTTTTGTTATTTTGAGGCAGAGTTTCTATGTGTTACCTTGGCTGTCCTGCACTCTTTGTAGACCAGGCTGGCCTCGAACTAACAATGATCTGCCTGCCTCTGCCTCTCAAGTGCTGGAAATTAAAGGCATGTGCCACCACCCCAGCAACTGTATTTTATTTATTTATTTATTTTCATTTTTTGAGACAGGGTTTCTGTGTGTGGCCTTGGCTGTCCTGGACTCATTTTGTAGACCAGGCTGGCCTTGAACTCACAGTGATCCGTCTGTCTCTGCCTCCCAAGTGCTGGGATTAAAGGCATGCACCACCACCTCCCGGCTTATTTTATTTTTTAAAAGATCTCATAGATGGCTGTGAGGTACCATGTGGTTGCTGGGAATTGAATTTAGGGCTTTTGGAAGAGCAGGCAGTGCCCTTAACCTCTGAGTCATCTCTCCAGCCCCTGGATGTTTTATTTTGAGACAAGGTCTCACTGAGTTGCTAGAAAGGCCTTAAACATTCTATGTGGCTCAGGCAGACATTTATCTTTTGATCTGCTGCCGACTATTCCTAAACAGCAGGGATTTTAGGCCTCAGACACTACATTTTTAACGGTACATTCTATTAAAAAATGATACAAGACATGAAGAGAAAATGTATGTTGAGTGCAGAGTTCCTTCCATTTTACCCATTTACTTATCTGTAATCATGGAACAGTACCAAGGTTTTATGACAACTTGAGAATCTGCATCAATCAAATGTCTCAGAGCTGACAGAGATGCTGATTAGCTTGATTTAAACACTATCCACACTGTAGACATCTATCAAAACATGACATTGTACCCTAGAAATGCATGCAATTACAACTTGTAATGCCAATTAAAATATTACTAATTAATAATATAGGAATTCAAGTGAATATTTTAAAAATGCAATAAGGCAAAATGTGGAGCTGTAGCTAGAGCTTGATGGTTAAGTGCTCATGTTTATATAGCATACCTATTGAACCCATAAGCCACACCTGGTCACATGCAACTATAATATTTATTTATTTTTGGTTTTTGTGAGACAGGGTTTCTCTGTGTAACAGAGCCTAGCTGTCCTGGACTTGCTATGTAGGCCAGGCTGGCCTTAAACTCTCAAAAATCCACCTGCCTCTGCCTCCTGAGTACTGGAATTAAAAGTGCTCCCCACCACGCCTGGCTCCATGTACTTGAAAACTTAACACATGGGAGCATAAGCAGGAGAGTAAGGAGGCCAAAGCCATCCTGAGTGACACAGTCAGTTTAAGGCTAGCCCATACCTTAAAAAAAAAAAATCAACCTAATCGCGAATGGAAGATACAGCCTTTAGGATGAAGAGGAAGAAAAAAAAAAAAAAAAAAAATCTATGCGGACCCAAGGAGCATTAAACGACTTTGATCAACTGTAGAACGTGATGTAGGCTGGTGAGGCTCAGACCTGGTTCATATTGACAGATCAATTATGTGCCCCATGATTGAAACAGCAGGTCACAAGCCATGATGGCAACATTTGTACAGAAACTCCAAGTTCTAAGATAATATAAAAGCAGGTCATGAAATGTGCAGCCCAGAGTCTGTGCTTCCGGTGCTCAGAGCCACGCTCACAAATGCTACTCACCTATGATAGCTGCTTTGCAAACAGCCGTCATTAAAGCTCTAAGGAATGCAGGCGAACCCATCTGGCTTTCATCTAGATTAGCCTGGGAAGGAAAGCAGAAAGACCATGTATTAGGGCGAGGTGCTTGCATGCGTCTGGGAGTTCCTAACTCTACATGCAATCACACAGTACCATGTACTGTGCAACCCTTGGACAGCAGCAGTTCTCAATGACAGCCCAGGAGAGACGGCCCATCTACGCCTACACAATTAAAAGCAATTGCACACTGGGGGTTTGGGGAGGGCAGAGGTAGATGATCTCTGAGTTTTAGGCAGCTTATTAGTCTTCTACAAAGTGAGCTCAACGGCAGGCCAGCTGCCTCAGCAAGACTGCAGTGTAGCCTAGACCATGTTCTCAGCACTGTGCAACTGTGAACTTGACCAACACCGCAGCTTCACCTTAATCCACAAGGGATGGGGCTCATTTCCAGCTCTGCTGAAACAAAGCCTTCAGGGTCGGGAAACCTCCTATTCCTCTAGTAACCTCAGTTACTTCCTCAAAGTTAGAAAAACTATTTCTGAAGAATAACAGAAAAAAGTAATTGGGGGGTGGGGTGCTGGAGAGATAGCTCAGAGTTTAGGAGCGCTGCCTGATCTTCCCAAGGTCCCAAGTTCAATTCCCAGCAACCACATGGTGGCTCACTACCGTCTATAATGAGATCTTGTGCCTTCTGGTTTGCAGTTATACATGCAAACAGAATACCATATACATAATAATAAATACATCTTTTTTAAAAAGTAAGGGTGTTATTTTGAAAACGACATACTAGTTTTTGATCAATAATATTTTTATTTTTTATTTTACATTTTTTGAGACAGGGTTTCTCTGCATACCCCTGGCTGTCCTGGAACTCTCTCTCTGTAGACGGAACTGGCCATGAACTTAAGATATCTGCCTGCCTCTGCCTCCTGATCACAGGGATTAAAGGTGTGCACCACCACTGCCGGGTCATTCAGCAATATTGTTGAAAAACTGGTTGGGAGACTAATTCTAAGCAAGGAAAGATACTTGAAATCTACAAAGGATCAGATCTCAAGCAAACAGAGCAAACCCAACCAGTTACTGAATGTAATTTGACAACACCTCTAAACCATTTGAGTGTTCGTTTCCAAAGCTGCAAAAAACCCAAACTGCTCCTTCCTTGTACAAATGTCTAGTTCTATGTACAATTAGCCTAATTCTAGCATCTAACAGTAGAAAAGACTTGGAGAAAACTGCCAAGAAGACTCCAGGTTAAGCAAAAGTATAGACAACAAAACAAGCATTAGAACAAAAACTGAAGACGGGAGGAAGATGGGTCAGCCGGCAGCTGTCACTAGCACTCACAGAGCACAGCCCAGGGAAGCCAGACTTCGGGAAGCAGCCAGACACAGGCATGTGAGCTCAGCTACTAATGTGGTTTTCTGGCTCTCCTTGACTTTAAGAAGTTACCTTTACTAAGTACAATTTTACATTTGTTGAAATCTGTTTCAAAAAAAACTTTTTTTTTTCCCAGACAGGGTTTCTCTGTGTAGCCATGGCTGTCCTGGAACTCTCTCTGTAGACCGAACTGGCCATGACTCAGAGATCTGCTTGCCTCTGCCTGGGATTAAAGGTATGTGCTACCACACCTAGCATTCAACAAAATTTTGTCTTCTCAAAACAAAACAAAACAAAACAAAAAGCAAACCCTAAGCAGATCATTTCGCCACATATTTCTTTATTTTGGTTAGGGTGGGCCCCTGTACCACTGTCTGTGGAAGAACACCTTGCAGGCAGGAGCTTGTCTCTCCTTCTATCACGTGAGTTCTGGGGATTGAACTCAGGTCACGAGGCTTGCTGAGCCTTCTTGCCAGAACAGACTCTGGTCTAAAATATGAAGCCGCCCAGACTTGGTGATGTCCCCTTTAATCTCAGTACTCTGGAGGCAGAGAAAGATAGATTTCAGGGATTTTGAGGCTAGCCTGGTCTACCGATTGAGTTTCAGAATGGGCAGTGCTGCATAACAGAGAGACTTGGCTCTAAAAGACCAAAACAACAAACAAACACCCCATGAAGCTGAGTTAGAGCTAGAGCAGCATTCAGGAGAGTTGGGGGAGGGGCATGAAGACTGATGAAATGTGGTGGCGCATGCCTCTAATTATGGGAGGCAGAGGCAGGCGGATCTCTGAGAGTTTGAGGCCAGCCTGCTCTACAAAGTGATTCTGGGACAGCTAGGGCTTGATAACACAGAGAAACCCTGTCTCAAAACAAAACAGGACAAACCAAAACCCAAACCACCACCAACAAAAAAACCCTATTTTTGCTGTGACTGTTTAACTTGTATTCTAAAGAAATTATTGCAAATATTAGTGCATCAGAACCTAACAGTGGTCAAATATGTGTAATTTTTTTAAATAAAGAAATGTTAAATGGCCAGGCATGGTGACACACACCTGTAATCCCAGCACTTGGGAGGCAGAGGCAGGCTGATCTCTGTGAATTCGAGGCCAGCCTGGTCTACAAAGCAAGCCCAGGATAGGCAAGGTTATATAGAGAAACTGTCTCAAAACAAACAAACAAACAAACAAACAAACAAAAAAACGTTAAATTTATAATAAAGTTCTATAATTTAATAACAATACAACAATAACAAAAAGGCAAATTTACCACAAATTTGTAATGAACTGTAAAATGAAAGTTCAAATCACTGACAATAAAGTCATGAAGGGAATAATCTAAGCATTTGAGCCATGGCCTGACTTTCAAAACAGAAAGCCTGTAACATGCGGTATGTGCTACCACACACACCAGAAGGCTCAAAGCTACACTGAGTTCAAGAATAAGTGGTACTGGTGGCATATGGATCAAAAAGCTTAGGAGGCTGGAGAGATGGCTCAGCAGTTAAGAGCACTGACTACTCCTCCAGAGGTCCTGAGTTCAATTCCCAGCAACCACATAGTGGCTCACAACCATCTATGGTGTGATATGATGCCCTCTTCTGGCCTGCAGGTGTACATGCAGCCAGAGCACTGTATATGTAATAAATAAATAAATAAATAAATAAATACATTTTTAAAAAATAAAATACAATTCACTTATTTAAGGTGAGGTGGTGGAGCGTGCCTTTAAAAAAAAAAAGCTTAGGAAAGGAAGGTTACACTGTGGGAGGCTAGAGGTCCTGTGCTTGCACCTAAGCACTGGAGGAACTGGGAATATTAAACACATGGTTGTTCCTTCAAAGGGAGGGATAGATAACCTGTTACCCACCCGGAAGCTGCGAGTGAAAGTGGTTAACAGCCTGCTGACTTTTAGGTTCCTCCTGCAGCCCTTACTATGAGCCTGCCAACCTATACAACCCTTCTTTACCGAAGATGCTACATGCACTTTACAAAGCGGTTCCATGTCATTATTTTACACTTTATTGTGCACACAAGACAGTTAGTTTTACCAGGAAAATCTTCACCAAATTGTGCTGTGCTTAACTATGCCTAAAACAAAGTATTTGGGGTCAAACTCCCAAAGTTTAAACCAACACCAGCTCCTTAGTCATAGTGAGCCCAGCTACCTTCTTGCTTCCTTGCCACTCTGCTGGCTGTGGTGGTCACAGAGACCTGAGGTTTCACTAGAAAATGACACTCAGAAAAAGTAGCCATGTTAAAGGAGGATTTAATCTTCTTTAGATTAGTGCAGGGGGCCTCAGACAGAGATGATCTGAGTTCCAGGGAGGCATCTGAAATTATCTACTGACAGATCTGCCCGTGTGGGTGAGATGCAATGGTAACTACAAGCCAAGTGGAGGACAAGAAATAAGCTAAAGGACAGTAGTGTCACCAGGGAAGGGAAAGCCAACAGTCAGACAATTTGCAGTTTTGTCTTCAGACAGTCCACTCACACGCTCCCCTCAGAACCTGATGGACAAGGCTGGCCTATCAATGAGATACAAGGATGAAGCAAGGATGTACAGGCAGCAGCAGATCACATGATTCAATGCAAATTTGGAGTGTACTCAGACTAAAATGGTATCTAACTGAGAACAGGTTTGTGTTCAGTGCAGGAGGGCTTCAGGGCAGAGCCCCAAATCAAAGTGCAAGACAGGGCTGGCATGGTGGTGTACACACATTCTTACCTAGCATTGTAAGATGGGGCAGGAGGACTATGGGTCTTGAGGCCACCCTGGGTAACATATGACTGTCTCAAAACAACAAAACCCAAAATCTATGCAATATACCTCACGGCCTATGCTGGCCGCGTGTGATGAACAGTTCAGACAGCACAAAGCAGCTTTAAAAGGAATGAGGAAGCCTGGATATTTTTGGAAAGAGTAACCCATAAGGATCTGGACTTAGAGGTTTCAGGAGGGTCTGGAGAGGTGGCTCAGTGGTGAGTGTGCTTCCTGCTCTGACAAAGAATGGAGTTTAGCCAGGTAGTGGTGGTGTCACATACCTTTAATTCCAGCACTTAGGAAGCAGAGGCAGGGGGATCTCTGAGTTCGAGGCCAGCCTACAAAGTGAGTCCAGGACAGATAAAGCTACACAGAGAAACCCTACGTCAAAGAACCAAAAACAAACAAAAGAATAACCCAACATGGCTGGAGAGATGGTTCAGAGGTTAAGACCACTGTCTGTTCTACTAGAGGTCCTAAGTTCAATTCCCAGGAACCACATGGTGGCTCACAAACATCTGCAATGGGATCAGATGCCCTCTTCTGGCTTTCATGTGTACATGCAGGCAGAGCACTGTATACAAAATAATAAAGAATAACTCAACAACCCTCCCCGCCAAAAAAACCAGAGTTTGGACACTAGTGCTCATGCTGGGCAGCTAACAACAGCCTACAAATAATAAAGAAAGCAGTGACTAAGGGCTGGACAGGTGGCTCAGTGGCTATAAGAACTTGCTGCTTTTGCAGAGGACTGAGGTTTGATTCTCAGAACCTACACTGTAATCTGTAAGTCCAGTTCGAGGGGATCTGACACACTTCTGGCCTCTTAGGGCACCAGGCATGCATGTGATACATACATACATACATGCATGCAGGCAAAACACACATCACATAGAAAAAATATATATATAAAAAAGTGATTGAGAAAAGACAGAAGCCGGGTGGTGGTAGCAAACACCTTTAATCCCAGCACTTGGGAGGCAGAGGCAGGCAAACCTCTGTGAGTTGGAGGCCAGCCTGGTCTACAAAATGAGTCCAGGATAGCCAAGGCTACACAGAGAAACCCTGTCTCGAAAAACCAAAACCAAAATAAAAAAACAAAGGAAAAAAGACAGAAAAGTCAGGTGTGGTGGCATGCCTTTAATCCCAGTACTCGGGAGGCAGAGGCAGGTGGATCTCTGTGAGGTCAAGGCCAGCCTGGTCTACAAAGTGAGTCCATGACAACCAAGGTTACACAGAGAAACCCTGTCTCAAAACACACACACACACACACCAAGAAAAAAAAGACTTCATGAAAAGATTACTCTGTATAGATAAAGGAGAAAAACAGGGACAAAACCCAGCGGTCTCGTTTCTCGATGCCTGGAGTGGTTAGAGACCACAGTTGCTACAGCAGTATAATGGGGGCTGCAGAGGGAGATTTACAAGAGGCAGCCCTGCTTAAGTTAGACTCAACTCTGCCTCTATGACCTCCTGAGACACATGTAAGTGCATGTTAATACACAAGCAGACTCTGTAACACTTAAGGGATAAACTTCCAGGTCACTGACTTGAAAATGTGTGTGTGTATCACAGCAACTGCATGCTGCCTAGGAATTTTAACTGGGCTAGTATATAAGTGGCAGGATATAGAATATATTCTAATGGAATGAGACCCAGAGAAACGGGCTTGTTCTTGGAATAGGTTTTTACTTGTTAAAGACTGAAATTATTGGGCATGGTGGCATACACCAGCAGAGGCATGAAGATTTCTATTAAGTTGAGACTAGCCTGGTTTACTTAGCAAGTTGCAGGCCAGCCAGGAATACACATGAGACCCTGTCTCAAAAACTTAGTAAATAAAAAATAAAAATAATAAAAAAGATAGCACTGATGAAAACCTTCCCAAGGCTCTTTGGTTTTCAAATACAGTGTATACAGGGAGGCACAAAGGCCATAGTGCAAGAAGGGTAAAGGACTGCCATGTGCACTCTGAGGACCCAGTGGCCATCTCCAGCACTGTGGCAGCAGAGCGCGGTTGGTGCCTGTACCTCCACCCAGTCAAAGATCCGCTCGTCCTCAGCCTTGTCCTCCGTGATGAGTTTCTCCAGCCGCTGAGACAGCTCCTCGGCGGAGAGCTCTTTCTTTGAAAGTGCTTCAGAGGAGCAGGGGCCTTCGGACTCTGTGAAGTCCAATTTCTGGAACCAAATATGAAACACTGATATTGTTCACTGTGGCGACTGCAGGGAGAGAAGGCCAGCCACGAGCTCGCTCTGCCTGAGAGGAAATGAGCAGCAGACAGCACTCTAGATGGAGCTGTGAAAGGCTGCCACTTCACCAGCATTTCCAACCTTTCAAGACTCTTGTCCTTAGGGGACAGAGAGGTGACTCAGGGGTTAGAGTACACGCTGCTCTTCCAGAGAACCTGAGTTTGAATCCCTGCACCCACTTAGGGTAGTTCACAACTCACTGTAACTTCCAGCTCCATAGAGATCTGATGCCTCTAGCCAGAGGGCAACTGCACTTACAGACACAAACACCTAATTAAAAATACTTTTAAATTAAAATAACCTATTTACTATTTGTGTGTATGTGTGTGCATAACATGTGAATGGGCACAAATGTGGAGGTCGGAGAATAACTTTAAAAAATTAATTTTAATTTTAATAGTGCCTTTACGGGCAAGTGTACATTCAAGAGCAGGTGCTCCCAGAGGCCAGAGGGGGAGGGGGGTGTATCTGACCTCTTAGAGCTGAAGCTGCAGGTGGCTGCGTAGCCTAACATGGGTCTCAGAACTAAACTCTCCAGGGACAGTACACATTTCTACCTGCTAAGCTATCGCTACACCCCAAACTGTGGAAGGGATTCTGTCCTGCCAAACTATGTGGGTCCTCCAGAATGCTCAGGTCATGAGGCTTGTGTAACAAGTGCCTTTACCTGCCCCAGCTTGCCAGCCCAATTTTCAAGCTTTTTATACTGCGCATTTCTGATTCTCCATGAGCAGGCAAGCTAATAACTTGCCCCATTTCGCTCTGCCTTGCTGTCTGCCTCTGCAGCACTGTGAGCTGCAGCTCTCT
>OU015754.1:71190270-71256214 GCA_907169655.1 Acomys percivali | reverse complement strand
AGCTCTCTCTGCCTTGCTGTCTGCCTCTGCAGCACTGTGAGCTGCAGTTCTCTCTGCCTTGCTGTCTGCCTCTGGAGGGAGCACTGTGAGCTGCAGCTCTCTCTGCCTTGCTGTCTGCCTCTGGAGGGAGCACTGTGAGCTGCAGCTCTCTCTGCCTTGCTGTCTGCCTCTGCAGCACTATGGGCTGCAGCCTTGCAGGTGGTAATGACACAGAAGCCCTCAAGGGCTAAGCCTGCAGCCCATCTGTGAGCTGTGCCTGGTGTTAGTCCTGAGGAGAGCAGTGGCAGCTCTAGGCCCTCAGGACCCTGACTAGGCTGAGCACAAGGGTATCAACCCTTTTCAGTAACAAAGAGATAACAACTCTGTATGCAAAAATGTGGTACTTTTTAGTCAGGCAATGAGATATGTAGCTCTGCTTGGATTTTCAACATTTTTACAGAAAAACCACAAAGACTAACACACGGATACTAGAGATCATACAAAAATTTTCTTCGGTGCTTTTAAGAATTTGGTACTGATTAAAAACTTATAAAAACAAACAAAAAAATCCACTCATTTAGATGTTATCCCAATGCTTTATTTCTTACACATAATCACCACTTTCCCCCCTCCCTCCTCGCCCTTCGTGCAGGGCTTGAGTGGGACAAGACTGTGAATGTGTTCTAGAAGCACTCTGTCAGAGTCACAGTCCTGACTCGACATTGATAAAGAATACTTTTCTCTCAGGTTTGGAACACTATGAACATTTTTTTTCTGACTTGGTGTTAGTAAAGTAAACATTCTGTCTCTCATAGGCCACATGAAGAAGCATAAGATGATAGCCATAAGCTCTTTATGAAGTCAGTCAAGGGCTAAAGAGATGGCTCAGTGGTTAAGGGCACTGCATTGGCTGCTCTTCTAGAAAACTCAAGTTCGATTCACACCCACATCTGTAACTCCAGTTCCAGGAGATATGACCTCCTCTTCTGGTACTATGCATACATCTGGAGGGCACAAGCACATACATGCATGGGCAAATTACCTATACATATAAAAGGTAATCAGTGTTTTTTGTTTGTTGAGACAGGGCTTCTCTGTGTAGCCTTGACTGTCCAGAACTTGTTTTGTAGACCAGGCTGGCCTCAAACTCACAGTGATCTGCTTGCCTCTGCTTCCCAAATGCTGGGATTAAAGGTGTATGCCACCACGCCTGGCTACAGCAATCAGTATTTTCTAGAGAGCCCAGGCCATGTAAATGAAACTCTGTTGTACTTGCATCTGTGTCAGACCCAGTCAGATCTGTTCTTGAGCTATATTGAACACGGTACCTCTGACACCTAAACTTTATTGACTGCGTGGATAGAGAAGGATGAAATGCTGTCTCCACTAAGGTTTTCATTTTCCTCTGTGTTGTTGAAATGTTGGGAGTTGAACGCAGGGCTCTCCTACTGGGCCATCATCCTAGCCTCTCAACTGCACTTCTGATTTACTGATCACTGTCACTGCCGTCATTTCCACTGTTCTGGATGGAGTCCAGGCCTCAGGAATGCTACATAGGGCATCAATCTAACCAGCAGCAAAAGGGACTGTGACTCACCTGCTCCAAGAGAAAATTATGTACATCTTCCCCTTCTGGTAAAAAGTCCTTCCAGCTGAGGTCAGCCTCCCTCCATAAGGCGCCTACTTTCTTATGGCTCTAAAACAGAGACAAACCCATCCATCAATTTTATTTGTAAGAAGGAAAAAAGTTCACTTGGCATAAAAAGTACAGACTCCTAGAGACTAAAAAAATAACCCCCCAAATCATAGGACTACAGTCTGAGACATCTGAAGGCACGTTAAGTATAATGTGATTCTGGCATGGTAGCCACACCACTAACACCAGCACTTAGGCAGCTGAGGCCAATCATTTTGAGCTCAAGGCTAGCCTGGACTACATAATGAGTTCCAGGACAGCCTGGGCTACAGAGTTGACCTTGTCTCCCAAACCTAAAAATTAGTTAAGTACCTAACTAACTAAATAAAATGATTTCGTATAACTGCTTATAAGTCAACTATTCATTTACCTGATGCCTAATTTAGGAAACTGCCCACAATAACCACAAATCCTAAGACACCATGTTTACAAATTTTGTTTCCTGCTTCCACAGACTGCTCAGCATATACAACTCATAGAGCCAGGCACAGTCCTCGGTGTCATCCCTGTTCAGGGACCACCTTTCCACGTGAGCAGGGAGAGTCTGGCTCAGCTGGAAACACACAAGCAGGTACCCTTGCTGCCTCATAAAGAGGATGTAACAGAAGACATTAGGCCTCAAGGCCAATGACATCATCTAGTCCACCAAGAGAAGAGCTGGTTTCAGTTGAGCAGTGTGACACCTGCCTGTAATCCTACTACTTGGGAGGGTGAGCAAGAAGACAGCTATAAATTTGAGGCTAGCCTGGGCTGTGCCTTGGGACTCTGTCTCAAAATCATAAAAATAGAGGGCTGGAGAAATGGCTCAGAGGTTAAGAGCATTGGCTGCTCTTCCTGAGGTCATGAGTTCAATTCCCAGCACCCATGGTGACTCACAACCATCTATAGTGAAGTCTGGTGCCCTTTTTCCTGGCGTTCAGTTGAACATGCAGACACAACATAATGTACATAATAAATGAATAAATCTTTTTTTAAAATCATAAAAATAAACTAGTGAGGGGCTGGAAAAATGGCTCAGAGGTTAAGAGCCCTGGCTGCTCTTCCAAAGGTCCTGAGTTCAATTCCCAGCACACACATGTGGCTCACAACCATCTATAATGAGATCTGGTGCCCTCTTCTAGTGGGTAGGTGTTACATGGAATCAGAACACTGTATAACAATAAATAAATCTTTAAAAAGAACAAGACACAAAAACCAAACAAAAATGTGTCAAAAATCTGATTTTGTTTGGAAGTGTGAATTTGGTTTCTGTTATTAGAGATGAAAGTTTCTAATAGTTAAATTTTAAGAACTAAAGAAGGTTGAAGAGGGAACACCAAATCTCAAAGAATAGTCCAGTAAACATGTTAGTGCCGCAAGACAAAGGGATTATCACAAAACAAGAAGTCACCAAAGGTGGGCTGCTGAACATATCACTCTATTTCACACAAGTCTCATAAATGGGGTACAGAAGGGCTTCTGCGGTGAGAAACCCTGGTTCAAGAAATAAAAAGGGAAAGCTACAAAACTGTAACCTACTCAGCACCTGCAGCTTACATTTACTACAGCAGGACCCTCCAGCATCTTCTGGAGGGCTCTGCTCTGCACTGACATGCTCTCCCTAAATGACATCACTGTGATGAAGCCTCACCCCACTTCTTCATGAGTGGCTCACACCTGTTTATCCCCCTCACTAGCCTACACATTTTGAAGGCTTAGTTACACCCAAATAACAGATATTTAACTGAAATGAACTATAACAACTCAGTATCATTTTTATTGCTCTATTTCTAATGTGATTAGACTAGCACCTTACTAGTCAGAAGTAATCAAAATTAACCATATCTGTAGATCTCCATTTTAGAAATAACGAGTGTTTTGACTGCCGAGGCCAGAAGAGGCATCAGAACTGCAAGAGCAGGAGTTACGGAGAGTCACTCCACTCTGAAAGGTTTTTTTATTGGAATCTATTGTAAGTAATAGTTTGATTTTGTTTCAAATGACAAAACTCACAGCCACAAATAACAAGTTATCTTGAGATTCTTTAGAAGCACAGTAATCCACACTAATTGATATTGGACAACTCTTCTCAAACTTACTGGTAACAGAAGGGCAAATGCAAGCCGGGCAAGGCAGAGGCAGGTGGATTGCTGTGAGTCCAGGACAGCCAAGGCTACACAGAGAAACCCTATCTCCACCCACCCCCAGAAAGGGGGAGGGATAGAGAGATGGCTCAGAGGTCCGGAATTCAATTCCCAGCAGCCACATGGTGGTTCACAACCATCTATTTTGAGGTTCAGGCAGAATGCTGTACAAATAATAAACACCTAAATCTTGTTCCTTAGGAAAAAAAAACAAGGAAGGCAAATGCACCTCTCACAGAAACAAGGCCCAGCAGTGGCCACACCCTTCCTCCTAAGGAATAGACTATTTGCACATTGAGGCCTGAACTTGCCACAGAAAACTTGAAGGTCACCATCACTGCCCTTCCTACCACGCTGTCAAAGGGTCTGACACTCACCATTTGTTTGCATAGAAGGTGCAGTATTTCAGAAAGCAGGACCCCAGCTCTTCCAACAGGAAGTAAAGGCTTGCTAAATTCTCTGTAAAAGATAGGAGCAGTGGGTAAATCCTGACGTATTCCTGTTCCACAGCAGCAGACAAATGCTGAGTGCCAAGCAGAGTATGCAGGCCGGCTAATCAGACTTTCTGGTCCCCTGGTGCTCAGTGGAGGAGTAAGAGCAGCCCTGGATTTATTTTCATCATTTTTTATTTTTTCAAACATTTTATTTATTTATTCATTTTTATTTTATGTGCTTGGTATTTTGCCTGCATGTGTGTCTATGTGAGGGTGTCAGATCATGAAGATACAGATAGATGTGAGGTGCTATGTGGGTGCTGCGATTTGAACCCAGGTCCTCTGGAAGAGCAGTCAGTGTTCTTAACCGTGAAGCCATCTCTCCAGCCCCTATGTCTTTCTCTTTATGTATTTCAATGACTGACATGGTAGACTTCCCTCTACTTACCTATGGCATCAACAAAAGAGGGATGCTCATCTAAGGCTCAGTCACAGTACATTTAAGACAGTTTTCTGTATGGTATTTTCTGAGTGAGGCAGAAAGAAACCATCTTTCCCTAGTCTAATCAAGTCTTTCCTAAATTAAGTTCTCCAGGGCCAATATTGTAATTCTTCAAAAAAGGGTTCTGTTGTGACTCCTTAAGAGGATGCTGTGAACTGCAGCTCTGACTGCATGAACCACTGAAAGGACAGCAGTGCTCTGAGACTAGTTAGGAACACAAGGCAGCACTGGTCCAGTTCAAACCCAGTTTAGGATGCTGCTATTCTAACCTGGGCCAGCAGGGCGTGGTGGCGCACACCTTTAATCCCAACACATGGAGGCAGAGGCAGGTGGATCTCTCTGAGTTCGAGGCCAGCCTGGTTTACAAATTGAGTTCCAGGACAATCAGTGCTGTTACACAGAGAAATCCTGTCTTGAAAAACCAACATAAATAAAATAAAATAAGTGTGAATTCATAGTGCAGCAGTAGAGCTCAGTAAAGGGAGACCAAGCCCAGACTAGCAGGAAACTTCCAGACACAATCACCTCCTGGACTCTCAGCTATGTCTGCAGTAACTACCACCCACTCTCCAAGGACCATAGGGCTCTCATAGCCTCAAGATATCCCCAGGGTCGACAAAGTAATAATTTTCCTTTGAAAATGGAGACTATGAGAGCTAGAGAAATAGTTCTGAAGAATATTGGCTGCTTTTCCAGAGGACGCAAGTTCAATTCCCAGCACCCACATATCAGTTTACAGCTGTCTGTAACTCCAATTCCAGGGGACCTGACACTCTCATACACACATATATGCAGGTAAAACACTGCTCAGAAAAAAAACTATAAAAAAAAGAAAGAAAATAAAAATAATTATTTTCAGAAAAAGGGAGGGGGAGGAAAACGAAGGCTTAAGAGTCACAGACTGGGGGCTGGAGAGATGGCTCAGCAGTTAAGAGCACCGACTGCTCTTCCAGAGGTCCTGGGTTCAATTCCCAGCAACCGCATGGTGGCTCACAACCATCTATAATATGATCTGATGTGCACTGTATACATAATAAATAAACCAAAGAAAGATTTATTTAAAAAAAAAAAAAAGAGTCACAGACTGTGTCCATGAGTCCCAGGGGTACCAATGAAATGGCACCATGCCGTGGTGTAGATGAGTTTTGAGTTTAAAAAGAACAAATACAACTTACACAACAAGCTCTCTCATGGAGAGTCCCCCTTCTTTTAACATGGGGGTAACTAGTTCAGCCAGGTACAACCAAATATGGGGAATATCAATGGCCATGTCATCTGCTAATTCCAAGGTTTCGGAAAAACTGAAAAAGAACAAGAAAAAAAAATTCACTGAAAATGTAATTTAAAAGTTAAAATTAGATAGAGACCAAAAATCAGTAAAGCAACAGGTTTATGCATTAAGCACTTTATAAGTGAAGGCACTGGTCCAGGCACAGAGGAACTTATAAAGAGCCACAGCACTCTGGAGCCTACAGCAGTGTGAGGAGATGAGGACCAGCATTGGTAAAGCAAACTGCAGACAGAAGCAAACGCCTTGAAGAGCATGACTGATAGCATCAGAGGGCACAGAATAAATCTATATGGAAATGACTTGTGAAATATGGAGACAGCCATGTAAGTGTGGGGAACAGCTGTCCTAACACCCTGGACTAAACACACGCTACCATGTAGCCAGTCACAGGAAGAAGCAACAGGCGCCTCATCTTAGAGACCCACACAATGGGAAAGCTGGAAGAACAAAACACAGTATTATAGATTACAATTTACAGTTGTCTAAAGTTTTCCAGGTTCTCGTGCTATGAAATGTAGGTATTTTTTTTAAGGGGAAGTAAAATAAAAGGGAATTAAATAGAAAAATATGGGAAGGTAGCTGGGCCCAGTGTTTAAAAGGGAAGAGGCAGTTAGTTCAAATTGAGCAACAGAGCCTAATTGTGGGCCAAAAACACAGAAAGAAAACAACCCAAAAGAATAGACTTGTGGAATGTGTATGTGTGTGCGTGTGTTTGTGTATACCTAGTCTGAGTGGGCTGAAAACTGCAGCCACTGACTTAGTGCAAATAATCCCAGGCTCAAATGGTTTTCATATGCAGCAGATTTTAAAAGAACAAACCAGAGAGAAGAGACACACACAATTCTGCTAGTCATGTGAGGAGGAGGAGGAGGAGGAATGAAGGGCAAGGCAGGAGCAGGTGACAGCTGTGTGACGGCAGTGTCCGTGTCCTTGTGTAACACCTGTGCTTTTCCACTGCTATTCTACATTCCAGTCAGGAGTCCACTCTCAGCCCAGAGGCCTCCATACTGCTTCATTTCTGCGTAAAAGGAGCTCTCTCTACCGGGCAGGGCGCCTCTCTTGAGCTCCTGTTTCAAACTCTCTGTCGCTCAGATACATGGCAGGACTGTGGTCTCCAGGCTTCCTACTGTCACTGTTCTGGCCTCACAGTTGCAGTGCCTGCCATCCACCTGCAGGGCAGCAGACTTGCATGGGCTCTCATTATGTGCACACACTTGGCTGTTAATGTATCACTGAGGGACACATTCTGTGGGCACTCAGCATAGGGTGAGCTTTGTAAACGCCCAGTAGACAATGGGAGCCACCCTGGTCAATCAACAATACATTGTTTCATCTCATATCGCAACTAAAATACAACCATATTGTTGTTGGCTTGTGTTTCCATTTTGCACTGAGCCAGTTTATCATGGAGCAGCTTACAAAACACAGTTGGTAATCTAATGATACTGCTGATCAAACAAAATTTTCTTCCCCTGAAACATAGGGTTTCCATAGAACAAGCTCATGGGTATTTAAGTTCTAATAAAATCCTTCTAGAAGAAAAACCTTATGCATGCAAACTGCCTGCATTTGCACTGCTCATCAGGAGTGTCTTCCGTGGGTTGAGAGAAGAAGAGAGCAGGCCCGCCCTGTGCCCATGGATGCAGTGACCATGTCCACTGGGCTGCACAGGCCATAGGAAACTGCTCTGAACAATAAATAGCAAATTCCTGAAGAATGAAGCCCTGCTCAAAGTCTAACCAGAAGAAGACCTCCACACTGGGAACCTTAGACACTGATGAAAACCAAGGAAAGAAAGGCATCTTAGATAATAGATTAGAGCACTGGTTCTCAACTTGTGGGTCATGGTCACTTTGAGAGCCAAATGACCCTTTCACAGAGGTCATCTAAGACCATCAGAAAACACAGATTTTTTTTTTAGCATTATAATTCATGACAGTGGTGAAGTAGCAATAAAAATAATCTTATGGCTGAGGGTCACCACAACATGAGGAGCTGTTAAAGGGCTGCAGGGTTAGGAAGGCTGAGAACCACTGGATTACAATAATTAACCTAAAACATCGCTATCACTCATAAGTGATCCACAGTTCCCACACAACCTGTATCAAAATCTCATACATATCCCAAAATAGGGTTTTGAAAAGCCCAGAACTTGCTGGGCATGTATGGTGCACACCTTCAATCCCAGCACTTGGGAGGCAGAAATAGGCCGATCTCTGTGAGTTCAAGGCCAGCCTGGTCTACAAAACCAGTCCAGGACTACACAGAGAAATCCTGTCTGGTGGGGTGGGGGTGGGGGAGTGGAGAAGCCTAGAACATAGACTGCATTAGAACCACAAAAGAACTCAGTCAAAATAATGTTGGAGGGAAAAGCCAGCAAAACAAATATAAACAAAACAAAGCTGAAGGCACGCCTCTATAGAAACTACCTGTGAGATCAGAAAAGTATAAAGCAGTTGTAAGCAAAACAGAACAACACTGGGTAAGAACTGACACCCTGACCAACGGAAGAGAATACTTAAACAAGCCACACACACATGGTTGGCCAACAAAGGTGCAAGAACACGCGCCTGGGGCAGGACTGTCCTCAGAGGGTATAGCAAGAAGGCTGGGTTTCCATAAGCAGAACAGGCTGAACCTCTAATGTGTGAAAATAAACTTGCAGGTGGACTATGGCTACCTGGAGCACCAGAAGGACGTGCCTACCTAGCAGCTCCGCAGTGCCCATCTAGGCGTCCTTTTTTTGGCTATGACTCAGGGTGCAGACAACCTAAGCAGCACCAAGACAAACAGGACGGCAGCGAACCAGGAAGCGGCAAAGGGAAGTACGGGAAGCGACCGTGCAACAGAGGCAGCACTTCCAGCAGAGAGTGCTCTCTTAACTACCCACCACGGTCAACCCCGCATCACTCCAACATTTGGGAAAGTAGAGGCAGTGGGAATGGGAGCAAAAAGTCAGACTGGGCTGGGCTACACAGCAAGGACTTTAGCCTCAAGCCAGTCTCTGAGACCTCCGGATCATTTCATACCTTGTAATAATGTGACAATAGCTGTGGTTATTCCATCATATCTTTTACTTTGCAGACACCATGATGAGGGTCTCAGAGAAAACCAGAAGATAACCCGCATGTCCTAGCCTGGTCTACGGGTTGCCGTGATATCAATCAACACTGCACACGATATTAAATGTCATGAAGGAAAAGATGAACCTAAGATGAACTTAGCACGGAGGATACCAACCCTTTGAAGAAGTCCTGCTTGCTGAGTTTTTCTGACTGTACCAGCTGATACAACAAGTGGCCCATGTGATCCCTGGTGATCTGGCTCCTTTCCAGGGTGAACTCCACACCCACCTTCACGAAAACATGCAGTGGGCCCTGGGCGCCCAGCTCTTCTATGCACTGCGTGGCCTCCTGTTCAAACAAAGAAAGGCATGCTCCAGAATCTGACGTTACGGTAACTTCAAAACCTACATATATTAAAAGCACCACAAAGCTTCATAAACAAGACAGGTTGCAAATCTAATAGTTTTCTTATTTAATGTTAAAAGACTGTCATATGCAAATTTCTAGAATAAAAAAAGAGAGGAAATAAAAAATGTTGACCTAGATGTATGACCTGTGTACTAAAAAGGCTAAGACAGGAGGGTGGTTTTTGAGTTTGAATCGCTCCTGCGCTGCACACTGAGCACAAGGCCCTGGTGGAGCACACCTGTAGCCCTGGCTGCGCTGCACACTGAGCACAAGGCCCTGGTGGAGCACACCTGTAGCCCTGGCTGCGCTGCAGCAGGACTGCTCTCATCTAGACTGAACTTGAGACTGGGTGATGAACTCCCTTCCACTCCAAGGGGATAGCCTCAGATTGTCAATGCTTTTGAGGGGTTTTAGATTTATTTTTGTACTTTACATGTATGTATGTGCATGTACCTGAACGTATGTATGTACACCATATGCAAGTAGGAGCCTATTATCCGGTTTGCCAAATTAAATGGGGGTTATGGGCTGCCGTCTAGGTGCAGGGAGCTGAACATGGGTCCTCTGCACGAGCAGTAAGTGCCCTTAACTGTTGAACCATGTTCACAGCCCTAGGTTAGCAGCTTTATTAAAATAATTAAAAACAAACAAAACAACAACAACAACAACAACAACAAACCCACGCAGGGCGTGGTGGTGCACACCTTTAATCCCATCTCTCAGAAGGCAGAGGCAGGTGGATCTCTGTGAGTTTGAGGCCATCCTGGTCTACAAAGAGAGTTCCAGGACAGACAGAGAAACCCTGTCTCAAAAGAGCAAACCAAAACAAAACTAACCAAACAAACCAACCCAAAAAATAAAAACAAAAGACTAACTCAAAGTCAAACTGTTTCTAACCAGAGTATGATGGCTCATACATGTAATCCTAGCACTCAAGACATTGAGGCAGGAGGATTGCCACAAGTTGGAGGCCAGTCTTTATTACAGTATGATACTCCATTTCAAAAACAAATCCAGGGCTAGAGAGATGGCTCTGAGGTTAAGAGCACTGCCCATTTCTGGCGTGTAGGTATACATGCAGGAAGAACACTGTATACATAATAGACCTTTAAAAAAAAGCCAGATAGCATATAAATAAATATAATATTCTATACTGTGTTTACAAAATTTTTTAAAGATTTATTTATTCATTTGTATACAGTGCTTGCCTGCATGACAGATGAGGGCATTAGATCACATTATAGATGGTAGTGAGCCACCATGTGGTTGCTGGGAATTGAACTCAGGACCTCTGGAAGAGCAGTCAGTATTCTTAACCTCTGAGCCATCTCTCCAGCCCCCTGTGTTTACAAATTTTAAAAAATATTTTATATAACATTCATATATACATATGTGTATCAAGAATATAAAAGTACGCACCATCATACATCATTTAAAAAAATCTGAAAACAAGTCAGGTGGTGGTGGCACATGCCTTTAACCCAGCACTTGGGAGGCAGAGGCAGGCAGATCTCCATGAGTTCGAGGCCAGCCTGGACTACAGAGCAAATTCCAGGATAGCCAGAGCTGTTACACAGAGAAACCCTGTCTCGGGAGAGAAAATCTGAAAACAAGATACTATGAAACAGAAACTCAATACCAAGATTCAAAGACCTTAATGTAAGTTGGGAGTGGTAACACATGCCTTTAGTTTCAGAACTCGTGAGGTAGAGGCAGGCAAAACCAGCCTGGTCTACAGAGCGAGTACCAGGACTGACAGTGCTACTACAGAGAAACTTATCTGTAAAAAAACTCCAAAACAACAAACAAACAAACAAAAGAACTTAATGTGGCAACTAGGGTTATCCTACCTTGGAATGCCAGTGCTGGCACAATCTTCCATGAAAGAGGATGTCCATTACAGAAAGTCATATGGACTGTGAAGTGATATCTAGTCGGTAAGACTCTGGAGACCAGAAGCCTGCCAGCCTAGCATGCTCAGCTGGCAGCGCAGCTCTCTACCCTCAGCCACAAGGGCTGCAGCTTTGCCCCTTACTCTCTGAAACTTGCTATTCTTCTTGAGAAAAGACAGGGAGAAGGGCAGCCACGGGCTCAGCTTTGCTTTCGCTTTTTCCAATTTATTTTATTTTATTTTATTGTTTGTTTTTGGTTTTTTTGAGACAGGGTTTCTCTGTGTTCTTTTTCTAAGATTTATTTACTTATTATGTATAAAGTGCTCTGCTTGCACATACACCTGTGCACCAGAAGAGGGCATCAGATCACATTATAGATGGTTGTGAGCCACCATGTGGTTGCTGGGAAATTGAACTCTGGTCTTCTGGAGGAGCAGTCGGTGCCCTTAACTTCTGAGCCATCTCTCCAGCCCTAGACAGTGTTTCTTGGGACAGGACAGCTTTGTAGACCAGGCTGGCCTTGAACTCACAGGGATCTACCTGCCTCTGCCTCTGGAGTGCTGGGATTACAGGTGTGGGCCACCAGTTCTTACAACCCAACGGCACACACAGCGAGGCCTGCCTGACTAGCTACCTGCCCTGCAAACCTAGCTCAGAGATAGCTCCTCCTGAGCTCTAGTAAGGATGTCTTAGTATGTCTCTGGTTTGCAGGACCAAAGCTGTGTCATTCTCTAACTCTGAGCATCTTCAAATTCAGTCTGAAGCCAGCCTCCACTTCCCTCTTCCTGACTTGCTGCCACCTACAGCAGCTCTTTGAGTTCTCCTGTCTGTCACATTGCTCCTGTGCCAGCTCAGCTCACCAGGCAATTGCTCTCTAGGAAGGTGGCTCAGTAGTTATTTCTTTGCTTTTCACTCAATGCTTATTCTGTTCCACTGTCAAATTTCTACAAAAACACTTCTTTATCTTTATCAACACTAAAATCTGTTTTTAAGCTGTGTTTCAGGGCCCTGACTGATCCCAGGAAAAGGGAAACAGAAGCAGAAGACCGCCAAGAATTCACAGTCAGCCTAACTTATACAGTGTGTTCAAACTTCGCCTGGGCTAGCTAGAGAACAAGACCTGTGCTGGTAGTACATGACCAGCAGTTGGGAGGCAGAGGCAGGAGAATTAAAAGTTAAAGATCAGCCTTGAGTTTGAAGCTGACCTGGGCTGCATAAGAATGTGGCTCAAAAGAGACTGAAAATAAGACAAAAAAATAAACACCCCTCAAGACTAAACAAGTAAGTAAGTTTTTCTTACTTCCAAATTCTGGATATTAGAGGTATAAGGGCTTAAAGGCCAGGATATACATAAAGTGATTTTGTGTACAAAAGCAGATAATAATTAATTGTAAAGAAAAATAGTAAGAGGTTTTCAACAATTCCAGTGCAAAAGTATTTAAGATATCTGACAAATGTTTAACAGAAGTGACACTTCCAGACCAGTGTCACATTATCTTGGGAGTTTCTGGGGTTACCTGGGCTGCTCTGTCTCTGGACTGGGCTTTTGTTAGGCAGAAGGTCAATCCTACCAATCACCATTTAAATTCTAGAGGGAGGACAAATCACAAGGGCAAACTCACAGGAGGGTTTGAAATGTCTCAGACTGTCTGACCCTGAACACTCACTCTTTGTCCTTCTGTGCCCCAATTTCCCACTTAAAAAATAAAGGAAAAGTCATGGCAGCCATGACTCAGGTCCATGTGAGAATGAAGGTATGTCTAAGGGCCCAGACAGGAGGAGCCACAGGCTGCTCTTCCTTTTTTTTTTTTTTCGAGACAAGGTCTCTCTGTGTAGCCTTGGTCCTGGACTCACTTTGTAGACCAGGCTGGCCTCGGACTCACAGCGATCCACCTGCCTCTGCTTCCTGAGTGCTGGGATTAAAGGCGTGAGCCATCATGCCCGGCTGGTACTCTGCTTCTTAATGCCACAGTCAGTTTATAGTCTCCTCTTGGCTACGTGGCCTGGAATCCATTCTCTCTTCCCACCCTTAAATTTGTGAATGACAGAGACCATAAATTTAAAATAAAGTGCTTTGCAGAAATGCATGAGCTCAGCAAACTGAACCCTGCAGGGCTGGACTACAAAATGCATGTCTTAGCCACTCATTATGACACTTGTCAGACCAAGCCGAGTTACCACACTCTCTGATTTGGGCCGCCTCAGAGTTGCTGACTTCACTGTCATTATTTACCTTAAAGTCATTGATGTGTAGGAATTCATCAATGATGGACTTGGCCTTCCTCTCCACTTCTTCTTCGGACAGTGCAGGCTTGTCAGTGGCTGACACTGAGCACATTTCCGATTTCACTGTGAATGAGATTAAGGGGAGCAAGAAGATAAAAAAGTATCAGACGGGCCACGGTAGTACACATCTTTAATCCCAGCACTCTTGGAGGGAGAGGCAGAGGCAGAGGCAGATGGATCTCCGCGAGTTCAAGGCTAGCCTGGTCTACAATGTCTAGGAGAGACAGAGCTACACAGAAAAGCCGCCTTGACAAACAAACAAACAAACAAGGGTTAAGTCAGTAAAGTAGGATCATGGCTTGTGATATTTAAATGCTCTTACACTGTTCTTCTTTTTTTTTTTCCTGGTTTTCCAAGACAGGGTTTCTCTGTGTTAGCCCTGGCTGTCCTAGACTCGCTTTGTAGACAGCAATCTGCCTGCCTCTGCCTCCCGAGTGCTGGGATTAAAGGAGTGCGCCACCACACCCGGCTCTTACACTGGTTTTTCAATGGAGACTTGTACAGATACTGGTTTGACAGAGTCAGACATGCGAGAGCAGAACCAAGAAGCCCTGTACTTTAGGACAGAGGAGCACAGAGTAACACTGTAGCCAGTGCTACAGCAAGGAGCAAGAACTGGGATTGGGATGCTTCGCACCTTTGGAGCTACAGCCTGGCAGTTTCTTTATCTTGATTTCCCTGCAATTGCTTCAAATGGCGCACACAAAGGCCTTTAGAAGCACAGGGGCTGGGACCTGCTTCAAATGGCGCACACAAAGGCCTTTAGAAGCACAGGGGCTGGGACCTGCTTGACCCAGTACTGGCCGCACTGGCCCAGTGTGGTACCTGCACACACACACACCCTGGTCTCCCCTACTGACACCCCACTGCAACTCTGTGCTGGCTACTCCTGCAACAATGCTCCACCCTGCGAGCCTGTCTCAGCTCTGCTAGTCACCAAGGCCTCTCAGATCACTCAACACCATTTTATCTACCAGTTTTTGTTCCAAGAATTTCTGCATGCTCTTTTTTTTTTTTCCTCCCCGTCTAAGAACTGTGCAGGATGTCGGAGAGTGGATAAAAAACAAAAAACAAAACAAAACAAAAATACAACCCAGATTAAAGACACAAGGGAAGTGTTACAGCATCCCCAGTGCAGAGCCTGAGTGCATGCCCTCGAAAAACAAACCAACCCACAGAAGCAATTAGGGAGGCGGGAGGCTGGAACAGACAGTCCGATGCCGTCCTTCCCTCTGTTAAGCAGGAATGAGGTGGGCACTCGTGCACAGACACTCTAATGACAAGGGCAATGATGTGGTGAAAGGACTTGTGAGAAACTCAGGATACTGTAAGCTCTGTGAAGGCACAGCTCTGCAAAGCGACCGACAGCATGAGACAGGCATGCTGCCCGGTGTCGTCCCTCAATTTTACTCAGGTACAAAGTATTGGTAGTTTTTATTACTACTTCTCTTTTCTTTTATGTGCATGAGTGTGTCTGCATCACATGAGTGCTGTGTTCTCAGAGGTCAGAAGAGGCTGTGGAAGCTGGAATTACAGATGGCTGTGAGCCGCCATTTGGGTGCTGGGAGCTGAACTCAGTCCTCTGGAGGAGCAGGCGCCGTTTTTAACTGTTGAATCATTTCTCTAATCCTGTCTCTATTTTGCTTCCAAATTTAATGTCAACATCTAGGTCTGCCTTGTGTCCCAGAGCCCTCTCACCTGGCTCCCTCAGCTTGCTTCGGTCAGCCTCGGTGCTGGTCTTCTCGGTGTCCACGCCTCCAGTCAGCTGTTTCACCGTCTCGAGCATCTCTCTGCGCTGCTCCTCCTGAGACTGATTGTCCAGCAGGTCTTTGCTGCTGCCCCGCAGGAAAGTATTGGGACGGGCTGTTCCAGCTGGAAGCGGCTTGTCACTTTTCTCTCTGCCCATGCTCCCACGACTTAAACACAAAACAACACGTTTGAGAAGACAATGTCCCTGGTTCATATTCAAACTATAGAACAACACTAAGTATTACCAACAATCACTGAAAACGCAGACTTTCAACATATAACTATCTTAAATCTTACTCTTGTTCCCAAGAAACCTTGCATGCATATATGTGGTGGACAGAGGGCAACCTGATGGAGTCAGATATCTTCTTCGACCTTGACACAGGTACTGGGGATGAAACTAAGCTCACCCTTAATTGAAAGTATTGGACCAGTTGATTCATTTTTCAGTCTCCTAGATGACTTCAGATACAAGGCACAGATAATTTCAAAGTATATTAACTCTCAAAATCTGAGTTTCCTTGAATTTTTACTTTAAAAAATTCACAAGGAGACACACATACATACACACACACACAGTACAACAGTTTTGTTTTCAAGGATAAAAGGCAGTCTAAAAACTCAAGTGTGAGAAGCTCGTGCCGGTGGCTGATGAGGCAGAGTTAGCCTGCCTTCTGAGCCACACTATGTTCATGCTCCAGTGCATCACACCTAAACAGTGGGCACATGGGATGGGCAGCTCTAACTCGCCAAAGGAGATTTTATTTATTTATTTATTTATTTATTTATTTATTTATTTATTTACTTATACACACACACACACACAAAAGGGATGAGGAATAAAGTTGGGAGGAGGATATGGGGAGGGTCCAGGGGCTTATAGGGAAATGAATATGATCTAAATACACTGTATTTATTTATGAGATCACCAAAGAATATATATTACAATAATTAAGAAAAAGCCATTAAAGAGGGGGGTGGGGAGATGGCTCAGCAGGTAAAGGTGCTTGCTGCCAACCTAATGACTTGAATTTGATGTCCAGGACCAGATTTGAAGTTATTCTGAGTTCCACATACAAACCATGCCATGTGCTTGACCCATGTAATTCACACACAAGCACAGTAAGTACAAAGTAAAGTGAAAGTATGGGGCTGGAGAGATGGCTCAGAGGTTAAGATCACTGTCTGCTCTTCCAGAGGTCCTGAGTTCAGTTCCCAGCAGCCACATGGTGGCTCACAACCATCTATAATGAGCTCTGCTGCCCTCTTCTGGTGTGCAGGTGTACATGCAGGCAGAACACTGTATATGTAATAAATAAATCTTTAAAAAAAAAAAAAAAAGTATAAATGACATAGGGCCCTCTCTCCTGAGTCTATCACATACAAGTCAAGATTCCCTGGATAGTGAGAAGACCACAGGCCTGTATGGCACAGCTCAAAATTTTTTCTTTTTTCTTTCTTTCTTTCTTTCTTTCTTTTTTTTTTTTTTTTTAAGTTTTTCAAGACAGGGTTTCTCTGTGTAGGCCTGCTGTTCTGGACTCACTTTGTAGACCAGCCTGCACCTGCTTCTGCCTCCCGAGTGCGGGGATTGCAGGTGTGCGCCACCATGTCAGGCCATGCTTAACTGTCTTAAGATAAGTCTGAAAGTCTGTCTCCCTGTTGACTTACTCGAGAAAAATCTTCAGCATGGTAACTCAGAAGCAGCGGAGTAAAGGGAGCAAGGGGAATGACTTGGAATGGACAGGAGTCAACCAGAAGACAATACACAAACACATGAAAATTAGAACCAGCAGAGTCCACAGCAGCGGGCCACGGTCTAGCTGCTCAGTAGCTGGCTGGTGACCGAGGAGTGAGTGACACAGTCCAGAAGCTAACATTATGTAAGTTGAAGAACATCAAGGCAGAAGCAGATGGTGGTGGCTTGTCACGTTCCTTAATTAACATGCCTCCTGTGCTGGAGGAAGTGTGGCAAGGCCTAGACATGACTGCAGGGCTCTTCCCTGGCTGGCCAGGCTTTCCTAAGGAGCAGGCTGTGGCCACATAACCTGCTCTCCCCTCTCCATCCCACCCCAAAGCCACCACCTGATTACATTCCTACTTGGAAATTAGAGATTAAAGGAAGACATTACGTTTAGGCATGACAAGAATACATGCAAGAATTATCACCATAAGGCACATGTGCTAGAGAGGCAGTTTGTATGCGCACCAGGACACACAAGCAGGACAACCATTGGGAAACGTGAAATGTAAGTTCTCACCTGGTTAATGCCCTTCGGGAATCAAACTCTAAAGGTGTGGCTGACGGGGACCCTGAAGGTGCTGGAGGTTGCAGAGGAGAGAATCTATTTAAACTGGAAGCACTTGACCGTAAGGCATCTATAGGTGTTGTAGATTTAGAAAGAAAACACAAATTACATGGTTAATATGCAAATTAGTTTTCCTGCTTTCTGGAAATAAGAAAAAAAGACCAGGAATTTTGTTCCTTTTAAAATCTGAAGCAGGTCTATGTTGTTCAGGCTGGCTCCGGCTCCTGGGCTGGACTAACTCCCAAGTAGGTGGGGCCACAGGTGACTCCACCTCCACCCTGTTCTTCTTTGGTAAGATCTCATACAGGCCAGGCCAGTCTGGAACTCACTATGTAGTCTTCAGGTCTTCAGATCTCTCTCCATCTTCTGAATGCTGGAGTCCCAGGCATTCTCCACCACACCCGCTGTCTGAGTTACTAAGGCTCAAAACCAGGGCTCTGTGCACACTAAGCAGAAACTCTACCAACTGAAGCACATCCCCAGCCCTGAGAACAGCAACTTAGCAGAGCAGAGAGACAGTTTATCAAGCAGACAGCCAACAAAGGTTAGAAGCTAAGTGACCAGAAATCCCTCCCATCCAGGTACTAACCAGGCCCAGAGCTGCTTAGCCTAAAATCAGGCAAGCCGAGGCACGTTATCGGGAGTGATACGGCTAATAGGCACTAATTTCTAACAAGTATACATGAAGCCTACCATGTTCTGACAAGTACACTACAGGTAAGGTTCTGACATTTGGTAACCACAAACTTCTATCCTTAAAGACATATTCATCCAGGTGTGGTGGCAAGTCTGTAATGTCAGGACAGAGTCAACAATTCAAGGTCATATTCAACTACACAGTGACTTCAGGCCAGCCTGGGCTACATGGAATCCAAACACACAGCAAGCAAGCAACCAACCAACCAACCATCCAGCCAACGACAAAAACTTCTACAGAAAAACCCTCTAAGCATGTAAGTTACCCTGCGCAGGACACGAACAGGTTTCAGAGGCAGGTGGAGGGAATCTTACCAAGACACTGCACAGCACACACTGCTGATTTGTGTAAAGGGATGAAAATATACTAAGATGACAGTAGACTTGTGAATAATCTAAGAAAACTGTTGAAATGTCTTAGTTCTCCTTTGGATCACTGTGCTGCTTTAGTTTTTGAGACGTGTTTGTGATGGTTCAGGCTTTTCCAATCTGGTCACATATGCTGGAGGGTGTGAACTTGAACCGAGACAAAAACAATGATCTTACTGAAAACAGCCTGAGATAGTTGCATATTATATTACAATTAGAGTGTGTGGGGGTTTTTTTTGTTCATTTTTAAAAAATTTTTTGTTTTCCCAGACAGGGTTTCTCTGTATAGCCTTGGCTGTCTTGGACTCACTTTGTAGACCAGGCTGGCCTCAAACTCACATCAATCCACCTGCCTCTGCCTCCCGAGTGCTGGGATTAAAGGTGTGTGCTACCACTGCCTGGCTGAGTGTGTGATCTTGAGTATGAACTTTTTTATTTTTTCATTTATTTACTGTATAGGAGTGCTTTATCTGTAGAAGAAAGCACCAGATCTCATTATAGATGGTTGTTGGGAATTGAACTCAGGACCCCTGGAAGAACAGGTGTCATTCTTAACCACTGAGTCACCTCTCCAGCCCAAGCATGAACTTTTTATTTATTTATTTTTATTTTTTTGGTTTTTCGAGACAGGGTTTCTCTGTGCAGCCTTGGCAGTCCTAGTCTTGCTTTGCAGGCCAGACTGGCATCGAACTCACAGCGATCCGCTTGCCTCTGCCTCCCAAGTGCTGGGATTAAAACGCCACCACATTTGACCACCATGTATGAACTTTTAAAAACATTTTTTTTTCTAAAAATTATTTATTTTTATTTTTTAGGTGCACATTGATGTTTTGCCTGCATGTATGTCTCTGTAAGGTTGCAGTTACAGACAGTTGTGAGCTACCATGTAGGTGCTAGGAATTGAACCCAGATCCTCTGGAAGAGCAGTCAGTGCTCTTAACTGCTGAGCCATCTCTCTAGCCCTGGAGTGGGAACTTTAAAAATCGTTTTAATAATTTTTTTTTAAGGATTTCAACCGGGTATGGTGGCACACGCTACACCTTTAATCCCAGCACTTGGAGGCAGAGGCAGGCAGATTGCTGTGAGTTCAAGGCCAGCCTGGTCTACACAAAGCAAGTCTAGGACAGCCAAGGCTATACAGAGAAACCCTGTCTTGAAAAAACAAAAACCATAAAGAATTTCATACAATGTATTTTAAGCCTAATTACCCTCAACTTCCCCCCCATCCCACCAAGCCCACCTTGTGCTGCTCATAGACTTGTGGGTATGGAGCCCTCCACTGGATCACGACAGGTCTATCAGGGGCAACACACTTAAAGAAAATGGACTATCCCTTCCTTAAAGGCCAGCACAGGCCAGTAGCTCTTCAATTAGCGTCAGACATGTGAGCTCCATAGATGATAATATTGTATCAGAATGTCAGAGATAAGAAACTATACTCATCCTTAGTCCAGCTGTCAAGCCTTGGATACACTAGGGTAGTGCTCTCACTGGCCACACTTTTCAGCCTGCCTTATGCTGCTGTTTTTGAGGGAGGGTCTTGCTGGCCTGTAGCTCTGGCTGGCCTGGTACTTACTATGTTGCCTGTGCAGGGTCTCAAACTTATGGCAGCTCTCCTGCGTCAGCCTCTTGAGTGTTAGCATTTGAAAATAACAGCTGATACTGGCATGGCACATCTTTAATCTGAGCACTAAGGAGGCAAAGGCAAGCCAATCTCTGTGAGTTTCAGGTCTGTCTGGTCCTTGTATTAAGTTCTAGGCCAGTCGGGGCTATATAGTGCTATCTTGTCAAAAACAAAACAAAGCAAAAATAAAATGCTTAAAAATACAATAAACAGCTTAACTAAAAAAATATTTTCTCAAAAGTTTAAATATCAGTCAGGCGTGACGGTGCACACCTTTAATCCTAACCTAGTCTACAAAGTGAGTTCCAGGATAGCAAGGATTACGGAGCTGTAGAAAGACGTCTCAAAGTGGGGGGGAAAGTTTGAACATGGAGAGGGCTGGAGTGATGGCTGCTCTTCTATAGGACCTCCATCAGGGTCCCAGCATGCACATGGCGGCCCATAGCCACCTGTAACTCTAGATCCCAAATGCCAGACCTGTTCCTGATCTTGTAGGCAAGACGCACACATGTGGTGTACATACAAACGTGCAGGCAAAATCTCATACTGATAAAATAAATCTAAAATTGTAAGTGTTGAAAGAGCCCTATAGAAACAGGAGCTTTTGTGTCATGTTACTGATAGTCACTTAGGGCCATCCAGGCAGGTTAGTTAGTCTACAGACCTTTTCCCAGCACAGCTCTGGACACTGGGAAGGCACTGCAAGGCAACGGCGTTAGAGCCCCAGGCGGCTGGAAAGGGCCCTCCGCACATACCAGTCTCGCTGGCCTTCGCTCCACCGCTGCTGCCTTTGCCCCAGCTACCCAGCTGTGCCTTCGGAACCAACTGAATCTTCTCGTCAATGGTGGGCTGTAACAAAAGTGCCACGGGTCATCCACAGGGAGACTCTAGAGTGCTTTTCTTCGGTGCAGTGACAACCAACTTTAGCAACGCATTTCTGTTTGGAGTTTCAGTTTAAGAAATGTGAACTTAGATGGGCAAGGCAGCACAAGCACGTGGGAGGCAAAGCTCTAAGCTAGCCTAGTTCACAAAGTAAAATCCAGGCTAGCCAGGGTACCCTGACTCAAAAATAAAACAACCAACCATAAATGGCAACTGTGTTCATCATTGAGGAGGGAGCCCTGGGCCTTCAAGCCTTTCTTTGGATTAGGCTCCACAGAACAGGGTGAAGGCCACGTTGGTTTCTAGGGTGTGATCAGGTCCTCTGCTCAGCATGGCTTACTAATTTGTCAAATGAAATGCAGAGCTTCAAGTGATTCTTCTTATACAACAATGCTCAGTTATGTTAGTTTATGTATGCCTGGATGGCTAAACACTCACAGTAAGCCAGGCAGTGGTGGTGCACATCTTTAATCCCAGCACTTGGGAGGCAGAGGCAGGCGGATCTTTGTGAGTTCAATGCCAGCCTAGTCTACAAAGTGAGTCCAGGATATCCAGGATTACACAGAGAAACCCTGTCTTGAAAAACAAAAAAACAAAAACAAAACTCACAGCAATCTTCCTGTCTATACTTCTTTTTCTTCTTTGTTTTTTTAATGTCTACAGGCCCAAAGAGGGCACGGGAACTCATCAGAGATGGTTGTGAGTCACCATGTGGTTGCTGGGACTTGAACTAAGGACCTTTAGAAGGGCAGTCGGTGCTCTTATCCTCTGAGCCATCTCTCCAGCCCTATCCTGCCTCAACTTCTTAGGTGTTGGATTTACAGGTGTGTGCTGCCAGGACAGCCAAAGCTACACAGAGAAACCTTATCTGCAAACAAAACAACAAAACAAAGCAAACAAACAAAACCACTGTGTGTGTGTTTTAACTTTTCAACACACCCACGGTTGAGGGTTGGCAGGGCAGGGTCTCATATCTGCCTTGGCTAGCTTTCTGCATGCAGTAGCTGAGGATGACCTTAATTAAGTTTCTGATTCTCTTGCCTCTAGCTCCTAAGTACTGGGATTCCAAGAAGCACCTAGCACTGTAAATTCTTTAAAATATCATACTCACCTTAGTGATTTTCAAAAATTTGGAGGGGTCCAGCACACGACTGCTCTTGGCCCCTTGTACGGTATTCCATCCACCTTCGTCCACTCTTTGGACACCTGCAGGAAAGATAGGATGTGTCAATCTCTTAGCACCTCAAGTCAAATTGTCAGAGTGAACCATACTGTCAACTGAGGAATGACAATTAAAACCAAGGAGATGACAAACAAACTTCAAGTATTAATGGCAGTTCTGTTAAGAGCAAGTTTATTTTTCTTTTTTGAGACAGACCAGGTGGCTACATATGGAGGCGTGTCACTACACCTGGCCTGGAGTCTCTTTCTTTAATCTGCACATTGAGAAAATTCAAAGTACAAGCATATAGCTCTCAAGAAACATCACTTAGACGAAAGCAGCAAACACAAATGACCACTAAGTATTGGCTGAAGTGGGCTAAGTGTGACATCTGTGGTGAGAAAGGCTGCACCAACCTCGGCAGGAGTCCGATGGTTTCACTAACTAAACCAACGGTTCTGTGGAATGGACATGCTGTCCCCTCTCTCCAACCCTTAGGCGCTCAGGAGGAAAACTCTGAGTTTTCTTTCTCTAAAATTTCATGTCTAATTGTTAGATCTTGCCAGGGCCACCTTTAAAATATATGCAAAGTCAGATAACAGTGGCACATACCTGTCAACCCAGAGTTTGGGAGGCAGAGGCAGGAGAATCAGGAATTCTAGGCTACAGTGAGTTCCAGGCTAGCTATAGATACACATCGAAACCATGTCTAAAACACAAAGGATAAGGGGCTGGAGAGATGGCTCAGTGGTTAAGAGCACTGAATGCTCTTCCAGAGGTCCTGAGTTCAATTCTTGACAACCACATGGTGGCTCACAACCATCTGTAATGAGATCTGGTGCCCTCTTCTAGTATGCAGGTGTACATGTAGATAGAGCAGCGATATGTAAAATAAATAAATGCTTTTAAAACAAAAGATAAAAAAGTAGATAAACAAAACCACTCTTATAATGCAGGATGGAGTCCTTCAGCATCCCCTGTGGCCTCCAGCTCCCGCTCTAAGTGAGGTCACTCATGTGATTACCCAGTGCAGACATCTCACCGTTCTTCTATTTGAGACACATCTGGCTGTCATCATCTCAATGAGAAAAAAGACAAGATACTTCACAAATGGTCTACACTGAGCTCTTAGTATTCTGGTCCCGACTGCCTCTGCCCCCATCTTTTGTGTGGCCCCTTCCCATCCAGGCCCAAGCTCTAACCACAGGTTCCTTCTGTTTCAGAAGGAACTGCTGCTGGGCCTTTGTGCTTCTTCCCTCTGTTCATGTCCCTCCTTCCAAAGACGTGCACAGGACTTCCCACCCTCGCCTGCTTCGGGTTGGCTCCCGGCACCAATATGAGCCGGCTCCCCAGTCTTCCTGTTCAACAGAATCTCTGGTGATGTGGCACAGCAGGCAGAGGCAGCTGCTGCCAAGCCTGACAGCCTGAATTCAGTCCTGGGACCAGCATAGCAGAAGGAAAACCAGGCTCTTCAAGTTGTTCTCTGACCCCCATGGCACGCCATGTTAAAGAAAACATGCACCCTCTACCCTTTAAGCCTTCAATTCCTCAGTTCTTTCTTCCCTATTGTTCCACGGAACAAAGTTGTTGAATAAATGATATTTTCTATCTCAGTATTAGTTTACTGCTGCCAGCACATGTCCCCGTTAAGTGACAGGCCCTGGGAATTTGATGCCCACAGCGCTGCCTTCTGAAAGCTGCCCTGAACCACACGTTCCTAGATTGTCTCTACCTGACCTCAGCGGCCATCAACACACTCACCTCATCTTTCAAGAGCTTTCAAGAGCTACATCCTAGCTCTTTCCAGTCATTCTGCTGTTAAACACTTCTTTCAGTCCCATGCGGGCATCTATGAATCAGGCCTTAACAACTCTGATACTTTCTCCATTTTGCTCAGCAGTAAAGGACAGTCATTACTTAAAGTCCTGGGTGAAAGCAGCTCTCCCGGCAGCTCTATTATGGCAGCCAGATGCCACAGGGTGAACTAAGAAGACTTATGTTCACCTGTGACAAGCACAAAAGAAAGTGCCCTTCATTTTGGAAAGGCTTCTGCTTCCGACGTTCTAAGCCTTCAGTCAGAGGACTATTTTGGGCACCAAGCACCTTCTGCTTTGTCCTTCACATGGTTCCCTGTCTATTTCTTTTTCTTTTCTTTTTTAAAGATTTGTTTGTTTATTTATTTATTATGTCCAGAACAACAGGCCTACACAGAGAAACCCTGTCTTGAAAAACTTAAAAAAAAGAAGAAAGAAAGAAAGAAAAAAGAAAAAATTTTGAGCTGTGCCATACAGGCCTGTGGTCTTCTCACTATCCAGGGAATCTTGACTTGTATGTGATAGACTCAGGAGAAAGGGCCCTATGTCATTCATACTTTTTTTTTTTTAAAGATTTATTTATTACATATACAGTGTTCTGCCTGCATGTACACCTGGATGCCAGAGAGGGCATCAGATCACATTATAGATGGTTGTGAGCTACCATTTGGTTGCTGGGAATTGAGCTCAGGACCTCTGGAAGAGCAGGCAGTGTCCTTACCCTCTGAGACATCTTTCCAGTCCTATCTATTATTTATTTTTAAATTTTATTTTAAATCATATGTGTATGGCTGTTTGCCGACAGGCATGTCTACGAACCATATGCATGCCTGGTGTTCTCAGAGACCAGGGTCAGACACTTGGATCTCTGGGACTGGAGAGACAGATGGTAGTGAAGAGCTGTGTGGGTGGAGGGAAGGGACCTGGGTCCTCAGTAAGAGTAGCCAGTGCTCTTAAGCACTGAATCATCTCTCCGTCCTGATCTTTTTTATTTTTATTGGTAAGGTCTCAGCTCCTTACACACAGGGTTTTACGAACAGTTTCACTGTGGAGTTTGACTCATGCAATAAGCCACAAGCCTGGAGCTCACAGTAGATCAACTGTAGCATGTCTGCCTGCCATGAGGAAGACCGTAGCTTCTACCTACAGCACCAAAAGAAAAACCAACATAAAACAAAATGAGTGTCAGTCAGGCAGTCTCTTGTTAGACACCACACACTGACTGAAGACTGGCAGAGACCAACACTAAGCCCTTGACTCAGTTCTCCCAGCAAACAGTCCTTTCCATCTCAACAGTGAAACTGCGCTCCAGCCAGCCTTGTTTATTCCTTTTGGAAGTGAAGGTTTATTTCATTTCACAACTGAAATTCTTTCAAATACTAGCCATTCAGTAAGGCCAGGCCTCCTTCACATAACCATTTCTTCTGCTTCCCATCTGTCTCCTCTAAAACTTTACATCATTCTTTTTTTTTGTTTTGTTTAAGATGTATTTATGTAGCTGGGCGTGGTGGCACATGCTTTTAATCCTAGCACTCAGGAGGCAGAGGCAGGCTCAGAATGAGTCCAGGACAGCCAAGAGGAAACTCTGTCTCAAAAAACTAAAATAAAAAACAAAAAAACATTTATTTATTTCATGTATGAGTGCTCTATTTGCATGTATACCTGCAGGCCAGAAGAGGGCATCAGATCACATTATAGATGGTTGTGAGCCACCATGTGGCTGCTGGGAATTGAACTCAGGACCTCAAGAAGAGTGGACAGTGCTCTTAATGGCTGAGCCATCTCTCCAGCCCTCAAATGAAAATTATTCTTAAGTCTAAATTTTTCCAACACTAATGGAGAATACATCTGACCTGAAGACACCCCATGCCGTCAGAGTTCCAAGAGGGCTATTTTCCCACGGCTTCTCTTACCTCTCGCAGACAGTGTGGAGGGAAGCTGCTCACTGCAAGTCTGGGAATGCCTGGCTTTGCACAAATCAACGCACATGTCCATTCTGCACTAGCTCAATGGTTAGTCTCAGGTGACTTGGTGTTGCTTGACAACCACCTCTCTGTTCTTTGTGACCTAATTCCAGCTCTTACCTAACAGTCCCCAGCACCCCGTACCCCACCCGGTCACCTCTGCCCTCACCTGGCCTTCTCTTCTCCTTGGTCATCAGCTGCTGGACTTTCCGTTGCTCTTCTTGTTCTTCTATTTTGGCCTCTTTGTGAATCTGTTCAATAGTTTTTGGCCCCTGATCGGCTCTTCGGGACACCCAATTACACTACAAAAGCAGAAAATAAAGTTACTAGTCAAGTAATGCACAATTTTACAAAAAGGGCCAGGAGTCTGGCTTGGTCAGCATGTGCAAGGCTCAGCATTTGGTCCTCAGCATCACACACAAGAACAGAAATATAGTAGTTTTCCAAGTAAAAACAAATTAAAAGCCTACACTTCTGCTGAGTGGTGCTCACCTTCAGGCCCAGTACTTAGGAAGGGGAGACAGGTGAATCCCTGTGAGTTCTAGGATAGCCAGGGCTGCATAGAGAAACTTGTCTCAACACCCCCAACATCCCGAGAAAAAAGAAAAAGCCTACACTTTTCACTTCAGGAACCATATAAAGCATGTACTAAGTGGAGACTTACACTAGGTTCCTGCTGTAAATGTGTGTGCTCTAGGAAGTCATGCTGAGAAATGGTCAACTCTAGCTGCTGTGCAGCACACATTCCAACAACCGGTGGGTAAAGGTCAGAGGGAAGGAGTATCTGATGCAGCCACCACTCTAGTCTACACTGGGAGAGGGGAGGGTGTGGACCAGGAAGAATGAGGGCCCCCCCCCAAGGACTGAGTAACACCAAGGCCTAATAGTTCATGCCAAGGATCACAGGGATTCTACGTCGAAGGTGACTCTGGAACCCTTCCTAGAATACCACACAAAGCTGCTCATCTCAAAAGACAGACTTTGCCTCACGCATCACAGCCACTCTCTCAATGGTTAAAATGAGCGTATGTGGTGGAGACATGCATGGAAAACAGGCTGAGTTTAGTTAGCATGTGAGTAAGCTCTGATGACCTGGTCAAGGCTTTTGCTCTCAAGGGTTTGGGAAGACAAAGAGGCCTCACTGATGCCATGAGGACTGACTAGGAAGAGGCAGTCAACTTAGCTGTTATACCAAGAAAAAGAAGGCCTGAGAAGTCACTACAGCTGGTGAGACAGGGGCACAGAGTGCAGAATAGCAACACCCATGAGTCCACATCAAACACACTTATCTCGTTGAATTTTAGGAAGATCTGAAAGGTTGCAATAGTGTCATTGTGAAAACAAAACACAAGGCTTAGGAGTGCAACCTGCTTACTGTGGAGGCAAGACAGGTCACAAACACTGCGTCTCTCTCACTGACCACCTTGAATTTAGATGACCAGTGTCAGAGCTGCACTGTGGTTTGTTACTGGGGAAATAAAAAAGACTCAACAGACAGCACCTTTCAGGTCAGCTCAGTGCTGGGCAAGAAGCAAAACAACTTTTCATCCACACAAACATCACTGTCTTCTTCATTTAAGCCCTTAAAAACAGCTGCGACTTCATCACAGTTTTGGACTTATTCTTTTCTTTTTGTCATCTTGACACAAGCTAGAGTCACCCAGGAAGAGGATCCTCATGAAAAAATGCCTCCACCCAGCCTGACTACAGGCAACTCTGCAGGCATTTTCTTGATTAACGCAGGTGTGTATAACTCCTGAGCAGGTGGTCCTGAGTTGTGTTTAAAAAAAAAAAAGCAGGATGAGGGGCTGGAGAGATGCCTCAGAGGTTAGGAGCACTGGCTGCTCTTCCAAAGACCCTAAGTTCAATTCTCAGCAACCACATGGTGGCTCACAGCCACCTATAATGTGATCTGGCGCCCTCTTCTGGCATGCAGGTAGAATACTGTATACATAATAAATAAATCATTAAAAAATAAAATAAAATAAAAATAAAAATAAAGAGGAAGGTTGAGCAAGCCAGTAAGTAGCGTTTCTCCACGGCCTCTGCTGCCCTGACTTCCTTCAGTGATGGACTGTGCTGTAAAACTGTAACCTGAAATAAATCAGCTACTTCCCATGTTGCTTTGGTCACGACATTCACTGATAGAAACTTAACGTACCAGCCTGAGGTCTATCACATCCTGAAGCATGAATCGAATTCTTGACGAAGTTTTTCTTTCTTTAACAATTTTCTCCATCTGGTTAAAGTACTGGTCCATGCGTGGCTGCAACACATAAAACCACCATCATTTCTGGCTGAGAAACTTGAGTTTCTCACTCTGGAGCCCAGGCTGCCTCAAACTTGTGATCTTCCTGGCTCAGCCTCTTGAGTGCAGGGGTTACAGATGTGTAGTGGTACCTCACTAAGGTACCAGTAGATTTTTAGGCGATTTAAGAACAACATCTTATGGCTAAAAGTGACCGTGAAACCTTTAACACTTTATGGTGTTTGTATGCTGCTTCTGTGGCAGTGGTGGATGACAGGCCGGGCAAGCAAGCACCTGCAGCCATTCAACTATCTCCCTGGCCACAGTGTGACGTTTAACAGAGAATGAGTACACAGCGCTATATAAAGAGCGCATTTGCTAGGCTCCTGCGTGTTATATTGCAGCTGGGGGAGAGACACCACTCTGTCTTTTGCTCTATTTCCTACAATCTCTGCTAAATCTAATGAAAGCAGAGTAAGTTGGAGGATGCTGACAGCTGAACTCTGGTTATATATGGAGAGAAATTACCCCAATCTTGCAAAAGCACTGGTATTGGGGGTTTTCCTTCTTTCTTTCTTTACATATAAGTTTATATTATTACACACACACACACACACACACACACACACACACTAAACTACATATAGCAAGAAGAACCATGAAATAATCAGGAATTATATAAATGTTACATTCATAGTGTTTGGCTATTTGTATTTGGCAACCTTAAAGAAATCATCTTTCTGGAGGCTAGAGAGAAGGCTCAGAGGTTAAGAGCACTGGCTGCTCTTCCAAAGGTCCTGAGTTCAACTCCTAGCAACCACATGGTGCCTCATAGCTATCTATGAGATCTGGCGGGCAGGCCCATATGCAGGCAGGATGTATACATAATTAATAATCTTTAAAAAAAAATCTTTCCTATCTTGGTGAGTCTCACATTTTGAATGTAAATCTATATCTACCATATCTCATCTCTATCAACTTAAAACATCTAAACCTCTAAACAAGTAAGCTTAATTGTAAAACTAAACTATCTGGTCTTCAACCCCATCAGAGACCTAAAAATGGGCAAGCTTGGACGCAGGCAGAGTCTGACAGCCAACTCTGCCAAGACAGGGTAAGCAAGTCCTCAATAGTCCCTGCCTCACAAGTATGTATGTCAGATATACTGGGCCAGAAGTCTGAAGATGATGCTCCAACATTATAGAGTTTCAGTTAACTGTTCAGGCAGCAAACTGTCTCTGTTACCCCTCCTCCCCCCACTTTGGAAGCTGCTAACCTGTACTACCTGTTTACTCAGGTAAATAGGATTTTTCTGTCACAAACACATGTCCCTAGGTGACTCATCTTTGACATTATTTCTCTGAAGCTTTTCTTTTCTTTTTTTATTTATTTATGTATACATTGCTCTGCCTGCATGTCCAGCTGCAGGACAGAAGAGGGCATCAGATTACCTAACAGATGGCTGTGAGCCACCATGTGGTTGCTGGGAATTGAACTCAGGACCCCTGGAAGGGTAATCAGCACTCCTAACCTCTGAGCCATCTCTCCAGCCCTTTGAAGCATTTCTAATTTGTTTACCTTACTTGGACAGCACCAGGCTATGTCTTAATTAAAAGTTAGATGGCCATGTCATTAATTTGTACATAAACTTAAAAGGCTGGGCTGGTGGCCCACGCATTTAACCCCAGCACTTGGGAGCAGCGGCAGGCTGATCTCTGTGAGTTCAAAGCCAGTCTGGTCTACATAGTGAGTTCCAGGACAGCCAGAGCTACATAGTCAGCTCCTATCTCAAAAGAACAAGATACAACAAAAAAGGCAGTGACTTGAGGCAGGCGGAGTGATGCGCCCATGCCTCCCCAGGGAGGTCAGCCTGGGATATACAGTGGGATCCTCAAGAGAGACAAACAAACCGAGCAGCTCTTCTTTACTCTTTTTCAGGCCTTACAACCTATAAAATGGTTATGAGAAAGAAAGAGAAGGACGGAACAACCCAGATCTATAAACTGACCTGCATATAACTAGAGCCCTCCTCACCTTAGATCTAAAGCAAGTGGGGTAAAGAGCACTGACATTCAAACCCTGGCAGTGAGGAGGGCGGGAGGACCAGGCACTGCTGGGATGTAGGTGGGAGTCCTGCGCTTGACCACCTACTTCTGCACTTGACCGTGAAGGCATAGCCTTCTGCGTCTCTGGGATTTTACCTTTGCTTTCTCAAAGTCCAGGTCTTTACCGATGGTGGTGAGCAGGCGACAGAGGCACTCCAGGGACTCTTCGTCGTGGTTCTTTAGCAGCTTCACCACGCAGTCATGCATGATGGCCTCCGTCAGCATTTTGAGTTTAAAAAGTTCCCCAATGAACTTGATGTTGCCAATGGACCTCCGCCGGGCTTTGTCCTTGGCTTCTTCCAGCTCATCGTGAAGCCTCGTTCGCTCCTCTGGCTGTTGTGTAAAAGCAGAGTGACAGCACCTATGATTCAGAGCTTTACTCCTTCTGGGCTCAAAGGTCCTTTGAGGCTCTGACATAGACTTACACACCAAAGTGTCCATCCACCAAGACTTCTGACCTAGCAACCTTTCTAAGGCCCAAAAGTAGACTGGCTCCTATTGTGGCCCTGAGCACCCCTAACGCTGGCAACAGGACTAACATATTTCCCATAGGACACACTTTTACCTACACACACTCACACATGCAGTCGACATGTCCACTCCCAGTGCCACAGCTAACTGTATTGCCAACAATTCTGACAGTATTTGATTTGAAGTACTTACAGCACTGGCAGCTTCCAGTTCTTTCTGCTTCTTCTCAAAAACATCATCATCTGCTTTATCTTTTTCAAATTCCTTCTGGCAGCGGTTTAGCAGCAGCTTCCGGAAATTCACTGTGTTACCGGGCTTGTCTGCCATGGGCACCTTCAGCTGCATTCAGAGAAGAAAGCACAAAGGCAGCCAGATTACTTGATGCAGACATACACACAGGTCAGCATTCTAAAGACAATGTAGCCTCAGTCACTTACAATGCAATGGAAAGTTGTCTTGACTTTATGCAGAAAAGACACACGCTCACTCACACCTTCTGCCTCTTGTGGATACGCTTCAAACTGACATGGAATCTGCTAGCAGGGCAGCTGTTTCTTGCATATGCCTAGACTCTTAAATGGTGCAGGGTTATACGTCTGTTTAAACCTTGTTTATTATTACTGTATCTATATGAGGGTGTGTGTGTGTGTGTGTGTGTGTGTGTGTGTGTGTGTGTGTGTGTGTTGCATGCGCACACACACATCCATGGAGGAACCTCACTTTCTACATGGGTTATGGGGATCAAACTCAGGTCATCAAGCACTTCTACCCACTGAGCCATCTCACCTTCCTATTTATTTAGACAGCAGATTGGAGCATCCATTCTAACAAAACATGAAACTCTCCTGCACAGTTACTGTCAACATGCAAAAGGACTTTTCTGGATCACAAAGTGGGTGAAAACCAACTTATTTTTAAGCTGTTTTTGACACAAGGTGGCATCACTTTAGGCACGTCTAGGGCTTATTAGAAAAGCCAAGTTGGCCTCGTATCTGGAATCCTATTGCCTAAGGCACCTCAGTGCTGGGGTTACAGGCACAGGAACACCTGCTGATCAAGGATGCAGGGCTGGAGGAACTGAAGGACAGGCCTGTGATAGACAGAGCACTGCTCAATGTGCTCCTATGATGCCAGAAAGATCATTTAGCGCATCTTCTGACCAGCCTGGGGGCCAACACTGCAGCTGCAAATATTAGCTTGGGAAGCAGGGCAGATCAGGACCTACAGTTTAGAGGAGCTACCCTAACCCTGTTGTCAGCCTCCACAAAGAACAGCAATGGCACTACAGTGCAGTCAGCCCCACTCCACTACCACACCAGGCCTGAGCTTATCAGTCTTAAAGCTGAGAGACAGCATGGCTGCTACATGTGAGGTGGCACAGGCCTGCAACTCCAGCATTTGGGAGGTACAGATGAGAGGAAGGATCTGGACTTCATAGCCATCTTTAGCTACAGAGTGAGTCTGAACTTGATTTACACTATAAAAGACTTAAAACAACAACAACAACCCTCCACTCCTTTTCAAACAAGAGAAATGAAAGCCCTATGCTCTAAGCCCAGGGACATTTAAAGAAAGGCTCAAAGAGCAAGCTAAGGGCTCAAAGATTCACTTCTTGCTACATACACACAAGGCAATCCTAAGCAAAGTTTCACAATCAACATCTCAGCCTAGAAGCCCTGCACCCGAGTTAACAGAGAAAGCAGCCATTACGAGCAACATCGCTCCTTGTAGTGATGCTGGCCAGCAATCTTGGACATGAATGTCAGGTATCAACTCTCTCTGAGTGAGAGCACTTGAGTCCTGGCACACATGTTGGACTGGAGAGAAGACATTTGTTTCTGAAAGGACAAAGCTCTTGAGACGCATAAAGGTTGTGTAATAATTACAGTGCTCAAATGAAACTGAAAATTGCAGGGCAGCTGGGCGCCCTATTCCTGACACTCGGAGCTGCTGCAGACATAATGGGCCAAGCCATTACCCAGCAATTCTCTTCCCAGGAAGCACACATTGGTCTGAGGAAATGTAAGTGCCCAGCACTTCTGTGCTGACCCACCATCCAGTCTTATGGGACAGTTATTTTGAAATGTTAACTACTGTATAGCAATAGTTCAAATGTAGCTCCTTCGACCTAGTTCTATCTCAGGGGCCAGTGTGTACAACAGGTTACCACAGTGTGCACAGCAGCAAGAAAAGCCATCTCTACCAGACACACCAGAAACACACACAAGGGACGCACCAGGGACTGCACGCTGCACATGCTCCCTCAGCCAGCTCACTTCAGCCACATCCGACTGTCCAAGACAGATGTTTGGTCTCCAATCCCAGGCTGGCCCCAGGCTGTGAGTGTCCCCCAAGTGCTGGGATCAGAGGTGTGCATCGCTTCCCCAGCGTTCTACTCATTACTGCTGGGTCTAACCTACGCTCAGGCCTGTCGTCCTTCCACATGTTGCTTCTGAGCCTTTGCAGTGGAACACTAAGTTCTGGGTGTGACCTAACACCCGAAGGCTTCGACCTCATGGTACTACAGACTCACACACCTGCCACACAGTCAAGATGCAAGAGAACTTCTCACAGGGCGTCAAAGGAGGGTTTTCACGCTGCTTTATTTTCCTCCTCCTGACTTTTTGAGATAGGGCTTATGTATCCTAGGCTATATAGCTAAGGACCTTGGCCTCCTGATGTGCCTGCTGGAATTAAGGCCTGCTATATAACACCTGTTCAAGTTCTTTACTTTTTGTCTTAGTTAGGGTTATTATTGCTGTGGTAAAACACCATGACCAAAAGCAACTTGGGGAGGAAAAGGCTTATTTTACTCAGAGTTCATCATTAAAAGCAGTACTTAGCCTGCTTTCTATAGAACGACCAGTCAGTGGTGGCCCCACCCACTATGGTCTGGGCCCTTCCACATCAGCCACTAACTGGCTTGCCTACAGTCCAATCTTATAAAGGCATCAGTCTCTCTCCTCTCTGATGACTCTACCTGTGTCAAATTAGCATGAAGTTAGACACTTTTCCATTCAGGCATTCGTTCTCTCACACACAAAGGTACAATCCAGGCAAGATGATGGAGCAGTGTGTAATATAGAAGCATTCTGAAATGGGGATTTTCATTTTGACTATAATTAACTAAAACAAAGCATGGGAACTTAAGGTTAAAAAATTAGCTGGTTTTTTAAAACTAACAATTTGTTTATTTATATTCTTCATTTATGCTGTTATATGTAGCTCTGACTAGCCTAGAACTCAGTACATAAGCCAGGCTGGCCTTGAACGGTTCCTGATCCCCTTGCATCTACTCCTGACGGCGGGGATACAGGAAAGAGCTACAATGCTTGGCTAATATACTTTTCTTTTATTGCTGACACAGGGTCTTGCAGGCATCAAATTTGCAACAATGCTTCTGCCTAGAAGTCTCCATTATCTACAGGCACACTTGCCTACAGGACATTTCTCTTGATCAGGTTTTTTCAGGAAAGTACCAAAGGTGTTAAGTCCCAGTTATCTGCCTTGCAGTCTGCAGAGGCTCTTGCAGGCTTCTTCAGTCATGGGAGAAGCTATGATATCAGAAGCACAACTTTCTCTCTTATGATCCTTTGCCTGAGCAAAATGTGGTAGGGAAAGGCAGCAGGGACAAATGTGTGGCTTGTAAAAGAAGTGTCATCAATTTTCTCAATATTATCTAATATCAGAAAAAAAAGGTAAAGTCACCTAATCAATGCAAAGTACAGGAGAATGTATTTACTCATTTGTTAATTCACTCATTTTAGCAGTGCTGGGTGGGCTCCAGTCACCAAGAAGGGTTGACATTGGAGGTATATTGAGGCTTAGGTAGATCACTGACAACATAGCTTGCCTAGCATGTTCAAGGCCCATGGCTTCATGTCTTGCACCAAAACCACAGCAACAAACAAACAAAGACAGTAAGTGGGTGCGTGGTATACAAGCTGTGTAGATGGCACTAAGGCTAGGGAAAAAAAGGTTTAAGCATTCCTCTAAATAATGAGATTCCATATTGTCCTCAATATGACAGCAACACTCAGCTAGGGTTTCTTGAATACTACTGTTGTTTGGGCTGGAAAGCTCTTTTCTGTCAGTCTGTCCATGCCTGCACTCCCCACCAAGTGTGCAGCAGCACTCTTGACCTGGGCTCTGGTGTCTCTAGATGATTGGTCTGGTTCAGTGCTGGGGCTAAGATTCTATCAATTGAGTAAGAATAATGCTTGAGGGCTGGGGGACTGCTCAGCGGCTAAGAGCACTTGCTGTACTTCAGAGGACCAGAGTTAAGTTCCCAGAACCCACTTCACGCTGTCCACAAATGCAAGGGATCTGATGCCCTCTTCTGGCCTCCCAGGCCTACGTGCTCATGTGTGCACACGATTTGTCCTGATTCAGTCTTAAGGAACTTATAGAACTATGAGACTGTGTTTGTGCTTTGAAATAAACAAATCTGATTGTGGTGTGTGCACATGCACCCATGGTCACACAGGGACTCAGTAGGGTCGGGTGGTGGGAGGGTTCGGCTGCTGGGGCACACACTGAGTCAGCCTCATCCTGCCTCACTCTCTCCTCATCCTGTTTCTTTCTTTCTTTTTTTTTTTCTTTTTCTTTTTTTCCGAGACAGGGTTTCTCTGTGTAGCCTTGGCTATCCTGGACTTGCTTTATAGACCAGGCTGGCCTCAAACTCACAGTGATCCGCATGCCTCTGCCTCCCAAGTGCTCGGATTAAAGGTATGCGTCACCACACCCGGCAAGATTTAGTTTTTATTTATGTGTATGTATGTTATTGGTTGGGTCACTGTCTATGGACAGGTTAGGAATAGGAACGATTTGTTTGTTTATATGCTTTTTGATGTTGTTGAGATAGGGTCTTACTCTGCATCATAGGTCATGCTCCTGAATGCTAGGACTGCAGGTGTGAACTACTATGCCCAGCAAGAGAAGAAGTGATCAGATGTTGAACATTTTTGGTGACAGACAACTACTTTTCATCTGCAGAGCCCAGAATTAGGCAGTTAGTTCAACCCAAATTTAGCTCATGTTAAAGTCAGCACCTGCTCTAGTTCTGCGAGACGAGACTCCAGAATGAAGTTGTTCCTAGGATGTAACTCCACACTACTAACCTAAGCCTTGCTCAGTGTTCCATTCGCCTTATGCCCGTTTCCAGCGAGTCTCCACGTACCCCCGAGAGGTGGGCACAGATATTCCTTTAGCCAGATTCTTCCTAACCAGTGCGGATACTATCCATCAGCACTACCAATATATTCTCCCCTTTCCATTGCCCCAACAACACTCTGGGAAGAATGTGCAGCGAGGGGAGAATATACCTCTTGGCGACTCTGGTTTTACTGCTTCCTCTCTTCTTACCGTTACTAGGCACCGACACATGTTTGCGTACGCCACAGAGAAGCTGGGCTCATCGATAGCCTTCTCAAAGACCAGGTCGATGACTCCCTTTAGCCGCTCCTCCGTGTCCACGGTAAGTCCCGACACTTGTTTCATCAGCTGGTTGAACATCTGCGGTGTCAGTTTATTTAAGATACTTCGAACTTTTCTGAAAAGTTCCTAGAAGGGTTAAAATAAAGGGTGTTAACTAGTCTTAAATGCATCCACTTTAACACTAAGGAGAACTCCAACACCTACTTTAGGCTACGGAGCATTTTAAGAAGGAAGGACTTCAGTCACCTAAAAGTCAACAAAACTGCTTGCATTTTTGCTTCTTTCCCACCTTTCTCCTATGGCAGGCACCAGGACTTCCACCTGGGGCTCCTGGTATCCTATACAGGTTCAAATGCGGATCATCCCCTCGCCTTCCGCATAACACCATGAGGAGCTTCTAAAGGTTTAAGATGGTTGATGCTACCTTTGAAGGACTAAATGATTCCTAATTAGGACTAAGTAAAAATATTTTAATAAAAAAAAAAAAAGATTTATTATTATGTATACAGTGCTCTGCCTGCATGTACACCTGCATGCCAGAAGAGGGCACCATATCACATTACAGATGGTCGCTGGGAATTGTTCTTATTCTCTGAGCAATCTCTCCAGCCCCTCAAAAAGAATTTTTTTTTAAAGATAGTGCATCTTGGTAGCTCAGGCTGTCCTTGAGTGTGGTATATAGCTAATTGTGTCCTTGAATCATCTGGGCCAGCTTCCTCAGTGCTGGGATCATAGGCACGTCCCTCCAGTCCCACCATGCTTAGCTCATGTGGAATATGGCTTAGGGGCTTCTACCCACTAAGTGATACCCAGCATGGGTAAAAGAATTTTAGACACAACTTCTGAGAGAACCTTTTACAGAAAATAAATTTTATGTACAATTATAAACGTGTCTAACATATAGTATTAAATTATGGCATGGATTACTGGGTAAAATCTTTAAAATAATGTAGAAATGTTGGACTAGAAATGGAAGAAAGATGACTGATGCAGAAAATGGGTCTATAACATTATGTAATGGCACAAAAATACTGGCTGTTACTCCGAACAATCAGAAATGCTCACTCTTTGGTTTGATTTGAATAAGCAGTTAACAGCTAGATTAGAGCCACATGGTAACAACAGTAGCCGATTTTAATCAGAAGTCAGAGGTAGGTGGATGTCTTTGAGTTTGAAGCTAGCCTTGTCTACAGAATGAGTTCTAGGAGAAGCCCTGTCTCGTACGTGTGTGTGTGTGTGTGTGTGTGTGTGTGTGTACACACACACACACACACACACGTTGAATTAGAGCTAGAAAGAAGAATGTTCTTTTGAAAAAGTGGATCAAGATGAGCAGCAGTATCCCACGTGTCTATTTTTACCAATGCTATTCAATGCCCCATAAAAGCTCCTTGGTGTAAAAGGGAAAGAAAAACAAAGACCAACACACTAGAAAGAGAGAAACCAAGCTCTACCCACAAAGGACACTGCATTTTGCAAATAAAGCCTGCAACGAGTCTCTAAAAAGGCTCCTGGTATGCCAGCCCCACGACTGAGCTCAGAGTGGAACAGCACGCTGCAAGAGCAGTCAGAATATACCCACTTCCCTCCTTCCTTCCTTCCTTCCTTCCTTCCTTCCTTCCTTCCTGTTTTTTGAGACAGTATCTTGCTGCAAAGCACAGGCAGGCATGGAGCTGACAACTTTGCAGCAACTTCTGAGCAGGGATTACAAGTCTACGCAGCTGCTGTCAGCTCAGCTCACGTGTGTAGCACCTGCAGCAACTACAGCTGTCCGCTGTATATCTACATTAGCAATGGATAACCAGAAAGAAAACGGACCATAGGCAACAGCACTAACCTACTTAATACTTAGTTGAAAGCCTAACATGGTAGCTAGAGGGCTTTCTAAGAGCTGTTGCCTTAGTCACCTACAATTCAATCCAAATCCTAATCCGTATAGACTTTCTATGTTTTCCTTTGGCAAATATATCAAGGCATTCATTCCATACAATAGATGTAAAGACAAAAACAAAACAAAACTAAACACCCAAATGGGTTCATTTCCCGGCATATGCATGGCAGCTCACTAGTCTTATTTGTCTAGTTTCAGAGGATGTGATGGCTCTTTCTAGCTTCTGGGAGCACATGGCACATACAGTGCACAGACACATAAGCAGACAAAACACTTATCAGGTGACAGACTGATCACCAATGTAAACAAAACATAGCTGTTCTGTGAAATACAAATAATCAACGTGGCATCTTTAACACTAGGGTAAAAGGCTCAGTTGGAGGCCAGTTTGGTCTACACAGCCAGTTAGTTCCAGGACAGCCAGGGCTACATACAGAGAGACCTCATTACAAAAGAAAAAGCACTGAGATGCAGGCTCAGAAGAGAAAGGTGCTTGGCTTCCAGCCTTATGACTAAGCCTGCTAGGATCCACATGATAGAAGGAGAAAACCAACAGACAAACAAACGTTTTAAAACCTGAGACGAAAGTCAGTGCTTCAGGTAGACTGATCTGAGTGCCATGGAGGAACGGGCAATCACAGAGGGAGGGGAGAACGAGATTAAGGAAGAGACCCCCAGAGATAACTAAGCTGTCTCGGAATTCTGGATTAGAAAGCAATGCCTAGCCCAGGCCCCAGTGATGTCCTGTCTAGATCAGGCGAGCTGCTTCCTCACCAGGAGCCTATGGGCTGCACTCTAAAGGAGAAGCGCTCACTGGCTCACACTCACAACGGACTGTAATAGAAGGGGAAAGAGGAGACAGAGCAATAGGCGAGGGAGGGAGCAACAGAGGGAAATGAGGTGAGCATAGTCTAAATAAAACACATGCACAAAAATGACATAATGAAAGCCATATGTACAATGATATGTCAATAAAAACGCAAACAAACAAACAAAATCCCCCAAAAACAGAAAAGAATGAAGCTTAAGGCTGCTGGACAAGCCTCACATGAACACAGTATGAGCTACAGAACAGGACACAGTGATTTCTTTTAGCTTTGTAGTAGTGGGGATCAGACTACACCTTGCCCATGCTAGGTAAACCTTAACTTAAGTAACATTTAGGGTCACCAATACAGAAGAAATAGATGATCATTCATGAGGCCTACAGAACAATGCCATTAGAAAAAAGGACAAAAGCCAGGTATGGTGGCCAGCACTTTTGATGAGTTAGATCCAGCCTCGAATTGGTCTATATGGAGTTCCAGGCTAGGCAGGGAGGGCCCTGTCACAAACAAACCCTTTCCACATACTGAGGAGGCAGAACTTACCAGGGAAGGCTCGCACTACAGTACAACCGCACAGAGCACAGGCGCTGCCCTCCTCACCTGCGTTTTAATGCTTTCGGGGTCGTCAGCATGGCTGTCCCGCTTTTGGCTGGGCTTCCAGGCGTTCTCTGCCTTTCTCAAGTGCACATCTTCTTTTACGGAGACCGTAATGATCTTTCTGGGCTCCCTTCTCTGGCCAGGCTGGGACCTTCGAGGTCCAACATTCAACAACTAGGACAGGAACAGTACATCCATTCAGAGACCTGGCAGCAGCCTGCAGCTGCGCGGCTGCTCAAACCTCACATTCACGCCAAACACTTCTAGATGAAAAGACCAGGTAGTAGGTGTTCAAGTTAGAAATAATCTTCCTGGAGGTGTTAGGAGGGAGAAAAAGAGCCTCAGAATTCCATCATTACAACATCTCTTCCTCTAAAAGGGCCACAAGGATCAAAACAGTGGTGTCTGGTTAACCACCATTCCCACCCTGGAAGTCTGTGCTCAATGGACACTACATGGCACAGGCCGCCGTGAGGGCCACAACAGGGCTATGACAAGGACCGTTTACTTCCTGTGCCACAAACATTCACAATTGCAATTACCAGTTACAAATCTGTTTCAAAATTATCTCTGAAAATAAAGAAAAAACTATTTGTACTAGTTGTGGGAGTGCACACTTGCGTGCCTGTCATTCCAGGACATGGGAGAGGAGTTAGAAAGATGAGTCTAGGATAGCCTGAACAAAGGGTGAGACCCTGTGTCAAAAAAAAAAAAACCAAACCAAACAAACCACACACACACAGAGAGAAATCAAAACCCAGCTCTATTTGTAAACTTTAAGGGTAAAATTTAAATAACACTTTATTATTAAATTCTCTGTAACAGAAACACACTTTTCAGGCAAAGCTGGAAGTATCTAATTTCATCAATGCAAGGGGAACTCAATTATTCTCTGAAAAAAAGTTTTTCTCCCTTCCCTTCCTACCTCTACCCCGAAACATGGAGTAATAACAGCATGTACCAGTAACACAACGGCCAAATGAAGTATTGTTACAGTAAGAGATTAAGCTGTGCAGGGTTGGGGAAACAGCTCAGGAGTCAGTAATGTTTGTTGGTGGCCTGGCATGGTAATATATACCTATAACCCCAGCATGTGGGAGAGAGCAGGAGGCTCTATATGAGATTGAGGCCAGCCAGACATACATGGTGAGTTCCAGGACACAGGCCTACAAGAAGCCATGACTAAAAAAAAAAAAAAAGGGGGGGGGAGGCCCAGTTTCCTTCCTAGCACCCTTGGTAGGGCAGTTCACAACTACTGCTTGTAAATCCAGAGCACCTTGGTGCTCACTGCATCCATGTGCACCCACATATATGTGATGCTAAAGGGCTGGGGAAAAGGCCCACTGTTGCAGTTCCCAGCACCCAAGGAACCCCAGCACCATGGGGGCCAATGCCACCACGTTCCGTCCTCGGCAGGAACTGCATTCACCATGCACCACACACATGTAAAGACACATATGCTATTTTTAAAACTCATAAATAAATTTTAAAGTGCATTTTGTATGTATAATGTTTTTATGTCAGTTTTCTTTCTTGGTTTTTGAACTTTACTTTTTTGCCCCCTTTGAAACAATCTCACTATGTAGCTCTGGCTGGCCTTGTACTCACTGGAATTCAAGGGGCCACAGCAGGATCCCCTGCAGTTTGGGCCGCCCTACCTGGCTCTGGGCCTGCTTCTGCTACTGGACTCACAGCATTACTTTTTAAGATTACTCAGGGACTGGACACTTTGACCTCTCAGGCCTGCTGCGCACCAACAACCTGGATCACCCTGATAAATAATCCAAATGCTGCAAATACTGACACTATTTAAGGAGCATTCTAGGAGGCAAGAAAAAGTCACAACTGTGTCTCACTTACCATTCAGCGCTACCCCTCTTAAATGTGTGCACCATACACTCAGGTACCCCATGCAAACAACAGTCATAGAATGCATATTTGAAGATAGTCATTTACAAATCCTTCAGCCAGCCCCAGTGAGTTCGCCTTGAGATTATAACCTGCAAATGAGACCAACTCATACATTCTCCTCACCTACTTCAAGTTCCCAGAGGAAAAAGCCACCCCGTGTTAAAAGGTTCTACAAGGCAAACGGAACTTCTGTGAACAGGGAAAACTGAACGTGGCAGGCTCCAAGCCAAACTGCCCTGGACTGTCTTTAACTCTCTCAATAAACCATTCATTGTCCACCTCTGTGTTTGATCTAAGTTCCTTTTGACCACCAGGGAATTCTTCTGGGATGTATGAACCAACCCCTATCTTCTGCTAATCTAGGGAACAAGGATGTCAGACAGTCTGTGGGGCTTACCTAAAATCTTCATCAGTGTTTTTGAAGAGTGACTTTTTTTTAGTATAAAAATGTCACAAAACTCCCAGCTGGCTTTGGTGGTGCACACTTATAATTCCAGCACTCAAGAGAGGCAGAGGCAGGTAGATCTCTGTGAGTTCAAGAACTCAGTCTACAGAGTGAGTCCAGGACAGCCAGGACTATACAGAGCAACCTTGTCTCAAAAAACCAAAACCAACCAGCCAACCGATCAAAATTCGTATTCTACTTTCAGTAGTTTATTAAGAGATACAGCTTATTCAACTCATATGGCTTCCTTTGGTTCAACTATAGGAAAACAATGAACAACGAGCTGGTAAAAACAGAAGACACACGGCAAGGAGACACCTGGATTTGTACCTTCCATGAATGACCTATGAACAACTGAGCAGTACAGAGTAACAGATGCCACCATGTAGGGACTAATCAATGATCCCTGTGCTTCTGCTGCTCTGAAGCAGCATCTGGCAGCGCGGTGCTCAGCACAGATCCACTGTGGATGCCCCTGCCTCCACCCAAAAGCCTGCCATGGTGTATACAGAGACCTATAGGTTACCAATACTGCACTTCTGAAGACGTCATTTGCCTAAATTTAAATTTCATGGCTTATAGTAAATAAGAGCAATCCTAAAACTACATCACCATAGACCCATAGACATGTCTTAAAAACAACAACAATAAGTAAGTAAATAATTAAATAAAAACAAAAACAAAAGCCATAAAGTGCATCCCTGGCTGTGCTCAGCTCCAGACCTGGCAATCCATGCCTGCTCTGCACTCTGTGCATCTGTACGAACAAAGACAGAGAGGATTAGCTGAGTGCCACTGGAATCTCTAGGGTACCATGACATCTCAGAATCCTACCAAGGTTGGCTCTACAGCAAAAGCATGTGCAGGTCACTCCAACAGACCAGATAAACGAAGACCAGGGAAAGTCACGGCAGAGGTGCACCGTGCATTCACCTTAATGTTCATATGGACACTATGAAGGATTGATCACAGGAATCAGCATTTAGAAGTCATTCCCTGCCTACAGACCAGATGTCTCCTGCAGTCTCCTAACTGCCTGGGTTGTGGTAAGGAACTGGCACTTACAGGCACGCCTCTTCCACCAGGTGCCTGCCTTCCAAAATCTGCAAAGGCTGGGGTAAAGTCGGGCCCGCGAGGCAAAATGCGAGGATCCAGGGTTCGCATTGGCAATCTGGGTTGGTTGATCTGCACGAAGAAGCACAGAAGAGCTTGAAGCACACACGTCCCTGAGTGTTCAGTCCGAGAGTTAACACAGACATCAATGATGCTGCGGGCTAATGGGGTAAGCACGATTTTCTCAGAGCACGAACTCCTGAGCCACCTGGGTTTGTGAGTGGTGACCACCCAGAGATGTGTGGGGCACGTGCTTTTTACCCATCGCCCTACTCCACACCCTACACTTAACTTAAGAAACAAGTCCCGGATGGACACAGCTTTAATCCCAGCAGGTGGATCACTGTGAGTTTGAGGCCAGCTTGGTCTACAAAGTGAGTCCAGGACAGCCAAGGCTACACAGAGAAACCTTATCTCGAAAAACCAAAAAAGAAACAAGTCCCAACTGCACTAATTTCCATCATGTACCATATAAACCAAATGGAAAGCGGAATTATGCTGGAGCAGGGGGGATGGTTCAGTGGTGAAGAGCACTTGCTGCTTTTACAGAAGACTTGCGTTCCCAGCACCCACATGGCAGCTCACCACATTTGTAACTCCAGTCCTAGGGGATCTGACACCTTCTTCTTGCCTCTATGGACTCTAGGCACACATGTGATACACATACATGCTGGCAAATATCCACATACATAAAGTAATAGGCATTAAAAACGCAAAGCAGGAGCGACGGCCATCTTTATGCAAAGGACTGGGGACTTTATTTATTTATTTTTTTTTTCGAGACAGGGTTTCTCTGTGTAGCTTCGGCTGTCCTGGACCCACTTTGTAGACCAGGCTGGCCTCGAACTCACAACGATCCACCTGCCTCTGCCTCCCGAGTGCTGAGATTATAGGCGTGCGCCACCACGCCCAGCTCGGACTGGGGACTTTAATCACTAGAGAACTACTGGGAAAATTTTGAGATATACAGTATTTGAATTATGTTGCCTGTCACTCAAGTTTCATCTTCTAAGTTCCTCCTCTGGTTTCTGCCACGCCTTGTTGCTGCTATCACTCCAAAATCAAACTTAGGAACTCCGGGAAAGAGCTCCACGAACAACAGTTTGCTTCCTCAGTCACAGGAAGCTTACTGTGTCACTAAAAGAGGCACAATAAACACATACTAATATAGTTAAAAAACTAGCCGGGCGTGGTGGCGCACGCCTTTAATCCCAGCACTCGGGAGGCAGAGGCAGGTGGATCGCTGCGAGTTCGAGGCCAGCCTAGAGTTCAAAGCGAGTCTTGGACAGCCAAGGCTACACAGAGAAACCCTGTCTCAAAAAACCAAAAAATAAATAAATAAATAAAAAAACTAACACCCAGGGCAAGAGAGTAGGCTCAGCAGTTGAGAGCACTTATTCTTGCAGGAGACCAGGCTTCAGTTCTCAGCACCCACGTGGTGGTTTAAAGTACCCTCAACTCCAATTCCAGGAGAGCTGACACCCTCTTCTGAGGTCCTTTGGCACTGCATGCACACATGCAAGCAGAACACTCATACACATAAATGGAATACAATCTAAAAGAAACAACAACAACAACAAAAATACAACACTGCAGAAAGGGCCTATACATGAATTCCCATAAACTTAAAAGACATCAATAATTTGGAAACACCTCGCTCAAGCATTACATATTTGATTTAATTTAAACGCCTATGATCTACCACTTCCTAAGAGCTATCCACACTGCACCTCTCAGTCCCGAACACCTGGCTTACCTTGTCAAGAACCACGTCGCTGATGGGAGGCAGGCCCTCTGGTTTTTGGATGCAGGCAGGCATATACTGACAGTCCAGCAGGAACTCCCTGTCGTACTGCTTCTTGCCTTCTGGATCTGTCGGCTTCCAGGACTCTAAAAGAGAGGAACAAGCAGAAACCATCTGTCTGTCTGTTTCAGTAATTACTTTACCTCTTCAAGGAGACAAAGAAGCAAATCCAAAGTTAGGCCAGGATGAGAGCTGAAAGAGTGAAGATTCCAAACCGGCCTTAGCTCTTTCATCTTCGGAAAACCTCAAAATAAAAAAGCAGCTTGAAGCACAGCGCAAACATCTTCCACACATCCTCACGAGAAATGCTGGCCAGGCTCTTTGTTGTTCCTCTGTTTTTCAAGATAGGGTTTCTCAAACTCACAGAGCTCATCCTCCTGCCTCTGTCTCCCTAGCACTGGGATTAAAGAGGATGTCCATCACCACCAGCTGGTCAGATGGCTCAGCGGTTAAGAGCACTGCCTGCTCTTCCAGAGGTCCTGAGTTCAATTCCCAGCAACCACATGGTGGCTCACAACCATTTCTAATGAGACCTGGTGCCCTCTTCTGACATGCAGGTGTATATACACACAGAGCACTCACGTAAGTCTTCAAATAAAAAAGAATGAGATGCATCCATTCTACCTGGCTGGCCTGTGCACATGTTCAGGCTCTAACAGAGAATTCAGAGCCAGGGAAAAAACAAAACCAAACACCTGAATCCAAAGCATGGAAATGCCCATCTTCAGGGCACTGGCTACAACTCCAACACCCCTTAGACTGCACTAAGCTGAAGACAGCAGACTTGTCTTACAGAATTCTAACAACCCGCTCTGCAGGTCCCCATTGGTTGCTGTCTTGGGGCAGCAAAGGTCTAGTCACTACATGCACCCTGAGCTAACCTACCTGTCCCATGAGCCTTACTGTATAAGCTTCTGCCATCAGCATTTCTGTGAAGACATTTCTTTAAGAGTACACAAGAAGGGACCATAGGAAATAAAGGGGCCAACACACCTGCTTTAAACGGGAACGTGACACCATCACCGGAACTATCAGGAGAGCCTGAGTTGGCGTCCCCTCCTTCGCCCTCAGAGGCACTCTCGGCAGTGCTGCGCAGAGACTCAGCCTCTTCTCCATTTTCTTCCCCAGCCTTCACTCTTTTCAGGGAAGAGGAGTCTCGTTCAAAGTGAAACCCTTGGCTCATCTTATCTTGCTCAGGTTCAAGCCCTCTGTCAACTGAAAGCTCCTCTTCGGCTTTAGGCTAGAGTGCAGGTAAACACAGAGCTACGTTAAAATATATACAAAGGCCAGAAGACACAGGAAACCACATTCCTCAAGATGACAGTGTCTGCACTCAGCATACAGTATGAGAACCATAGGCTTAAATTATTTCACTCTACCACATGACACAGACAATGCAGAGAGCTACTTAACTGTTTTGGCCTGAAGCTGATGGAGTCTAAATGTGAGACTAGCCAATGTCAGCGTGAAAGAACTGCAAAGTCTTTCCTCTTCCTCCTTTTTTTTTTAGACAGGGTTTCTTTGTGTGTACTACTGGATGTCCTGAAACTCACTATGTAGACCAGTCTGGAACTCAAGGCTCTGCCTTCCTCTGCCTCCCATTTGCTGAGATTGAAGGCCTGCGCCACCACACCCAGATAAGACTTGCTAATGCTTCAAAGTTGATGGCCAAGGAGTAGTCCTGGTCAGAACTTTAAGCAAGCGCACTCCTCTTGCCACCACAGCTCTTTAAAAAGCAAGAGACCCTAGAAGGCGGAGGCCCCTGTGGGCCTCTAACTTTGAAAAAAGTTTTGGAGAATTAAAGAATTAACTTCCTACAAAGATAACCATTCTACATTACAAGGAGGCTTCAGGCTAGTTAGAAATCTATGTATCTAACTCGTCTGAACCTGTGACTATGTATGAGAAACACACACACAGAAGCTTTTACAGAAAACTACCCAGAACACTCAGACTAACTAAACAAACCCTGTCAGGAGGTGTGTGCAGAGATGGGGAGTGGGAAGGAACCACCTTTATTATGGGGACTGGAGAAGTGGCTCAGCAGTTAAGAGCACCAGAGTTCAACGTCCAGCACCCCCATAGCAGCTCACAATTGTAATTTCAGTTCCTGAAGTTCTGCTATCCTCACACAGAAATATACACAGGCAAAGCACAAATGCATATAAAATAATGAAAACCTTCATATTTCTAAAAACCTTTAAAAAAGAATACCATTATGACACTGTCACTAGTATTCATAAGGGTATTAACATTGCCTGCCAATCACAGGAAAGTCAGAATGACAGCTGTGTATCTAGTGACTGCGTAAGGGCCTGAACGTTTTTTAAAGACAAGATCTAATGTTGAACACCCTATGGGGAGGAGCTGCCCTGGAATCCTGACGTGCTTCTGAGTGCTGAGTTTACAGCTAGCATCAGCACTCGTTTTTATGTGCTGTTTGGGACTAAACTCCAGACATCCTGCATATTAAAGCAAGCCCAATGTTAAGCTATATTCACAGCCCAAATGGCCTAAAATTTAAAACCTAGTTTAGATGCCTCAACTAGCAAACCTAATTTTGTTATTGTTATTACATATTACTGTCTGCATGCATGTGTGTAGGCAGGTGTGTGCTTCTGAGAGTGCAAATAGCATGCTTTCGGGCCAAAGGTTAGAGGACAACTTGTGGGATGTGGGACTAAGTTCTCTCTTACCATGCTGGTCTTGAGGGTTTTTTTGTTTTGTTTTGTTTTTTTGTTTTTTAGAGACAAAGATTCTCTGTGTAGCCATAGCTATCCTGGACTCGCTTTGTAGACCAGGCTGGCCTTGAACCCACAGAAATCTTCCTGCCTCTGCCTCCTGAGTGCTGAGATTAGAGGCGTGCATGACCACCAACGGGCCCAAATTACACTTTTTTCTCCCCCAAGACTGGGTTTCTCTGTGTAGCCTTGGCTGTCCTGAACTCACTTTGTAGACCAGGCTGGCCTCAAACTCACAGCGATCTGCCTTCCTCTGCCTCCTGAGTGCTGGATTAAAGGTATGCCCATACCTGCTTAAATTATATTTTTAAAGGCTGAGGCTAATTAGTGGAAATTAAGGCAAAAGCATCTAGTATTTAATAAACTGTTCTAATGATCATTAATTTAGGAAAGGCACAGGACTAAGATTTCTGAGTGAAGACATGAAAAAAGTATTTTAAGAATTATAAAAATATTTCCTGTGTGTATGTATGTGCAAGACCATGCTTTCACATGAGTGCAGTCCATGGAGGCCAAAAGAAGCCATCAGATCCCTTAGAACTGAAGCAGTTGTCATGGTTATAAGCCACCCACTATGGTGGCGTGTTCCTGAGGAGCAGCGCACTTCCTCAAGCCCTCGGCCATCTCTCTAGCCTCACAACCTAAGATTTCACACTATGTGCTCAGAGAGTGAGGGGCTACTTCGATGAGTCAAAGCCGTTCTCCCACACTCTCAGAAACAGGCTCACACAGGTGTATAACAAATTCTGGCCCATCATCTCATTTTGGCTCGCCAACTGTTTTCATAAATTGTACAAACTAAGGATAAATTTTAGCCTCGCAATGGTTGAAAACCCAAAAACGTGTGACCCCCTTTTACATACAAATTCAAACTTCAGTGCCCACCAGCAAGTTTACTGTGGCACAGCCACAGTCGACCCACTGGTATGCTGTGAGACCGTGTCAAGGTGAAGAGGAGTCGCAGAATAACATCCCCTTCAAGTAGTTACAATCTCAACCTGAAATGAAGAGGTCTGGGACCTCCCACTACAGAAAAGAACGGGTATGTGAAGGTGCGGGAACGCTGCTTCACCCAGTCAATCGCCCTTAGAAATGGGGCCAGTGCGCAAAGACAAAAAGTCAAGTGAATGATCTCAACCCAGCCGAGTCTCAGGAGAATTCACTTGTGAAGGAAGCTCAAGTCATACCCGGACTGTGTGCGACTCCCCTGCCTCTAGGAAGTATCTTATTCTCTGTAGGAACATCATTTTCTTGTTCAGCTTCAAGGTAGGCACCAACTATTTGCACCTCTCTAACAGTGTTAAATCTTGTCCCTCAGAAGCACAAGGAAGTCACACTCATATGCCTTTCCAGTGGTTGCCATGGAACTCACTGTGACATCAACAGAACGCTGTGTAAGGAAAATGACAGCAGGGGAATCAACAAAGGATACTGATAGCAATAAAGACCTCTTAAGACTGCCTCGGGCAGCAAGGGGCTCAATAGGTAATGCTCGCCTTGAAGGGCTGATGACATGAGCGGGGTCACCAGAATCCACAGAAAGGTGGAAGGAAGGACCTGACTCCACAAGGCTGGTTTCTGACACATGAGCCAAGGCATAAGTGCAGGCAGACAAACACACCAAAGTAAAACCTACCTCAATGGAGAGAAGTTGCGAGTTCTCTACCCAGTTCAGGCCCAAGTTGTAGATAAGCCCTTTTCCTTTACCAAGACGAAAAATATAGCCCTCCCAAAGTAACATATCTATTTAGTGTTATCATAGTGTACCTTCAGGGACATTTTTTTTTTCTTCAGGGACATTTTACAAAGTAAAAGCTTATGGGGCTGAAGGCAGCCAGTTAGTAACGTATAGGCACTGGGCAAATAGGACATTTGACTCTGGGTCCCTGTGCTCACTGAGCAGCAGCCCTGGCTGAGAGACAGGTTCAGTGATGAAGGTCTCAAAAATTATGGTTGACAATGACAGAGGAAGACACTCAACATTGACCTCTGGTCTATACACATCAATGGGCATGCATGCACCTGGATAGACAGTCACACCAATACAGATCACGCGCGCGCACACGCGCTCGCGCGCGCTCTCTCTCTCTCTCTCTCTCTCTCTCTCTCTCTCTCTCTCTCTCTCTCTCTCTCTCTCTCTCTCTCTCTCCTCTCAACTGAGGGAGTTCACCACAAGTTGACTATTTAGAAGAAGTATTCTTATGGAAGAGCAACAATTATTCAAAGAAATCAAACACGTTATTAAAGGTCTTCAAAACAAACAAACAAAACACCCTAGATCATTTTTGTGCTTGATAGACCGAGAACTGAATGGAAAATGTTTTTATGAAGATGTCTCTCCACTCAGGAGACAGTCACTCACCTCCGCCTCTGCCTCTAACACTTCCTCTGGGGTTCGGGTCCGATCTTTTGTTTTCTTCCACGTCTTTGGAGCAGGGGTGGATGTTTGCACTGAAATATAAGAGCAGTCCTGTTAACTTACCTCTGTCGTCCTGCCAGGCACTAACAGATCAAAAACCTCCTGCATTCAAACCGAGCAACACAAAAGTCATCTACAGCCTGGAGCCAGCCGGCGCCCATGCAAGCACGTGCACAGCACCCCGGCTACTGTACAATGTAAGTGTGCTAGACACAAGCTCAGCCTTCTACCAGGGGCCTGCACACTCCACCACAGCGTGAGGAGTCAGCGTGTGACTCAGCAGAGACAGAGCATCCCTGATCTAAAAATCCAATTTGGCGGGTTATTTTGGAGACAAGATCTCACAATGAAGCACTGATTAGCCTGGAACTCTTAGGTAGAACAGGCTGGTCTTGAACTCAGAGATAGTCTCCTGCCTCTGCTTCCCTAGGGCTGGGACTAAAGGCGTGCTATCATTCTCAGCCCCTGAAGTTGGAGTTTGAAGCACCTGATATCTGGGTTAGGACACTCCTCTGATCACGTCTGTACACGCACTTCCAAACTGGAAACCTGAGGTCTGAAAAGCAATAGTTTCCAGTAAATCAGATCATAGCAACACAGGTTGGCCTGAAAACTAAGTCCAGACCTGAGTCTGGACCTACTAGGCAACTGTGAGGTCTTAAGCAAGGGACACTTTGGTTTTTTTTGTTTTTTGGAGACAGGGTTTCTCTGCACAGAGAGACAGGTTGGCTGTCCTGGACTCGCTTTGAACTCAGTAATCCTCCTGCCTCTGCCTCCAGAGTGCTGGGATTAAAGGCGTGAGCCACCACTTCTTAATCCTGTGTTGAGGTCAGCTATGAAATGTAAGAATGAGGCTAGCTAAGACAAGATTTTGTTTGGAATTCAGGCTCCAAAAGCTCTCTGTAAGGTTTCCAGGGCAGGCAGCTGTGACCAATACCCACCTTCATTTAAGCCCAATACCAGCAGCCAAGTCTTTCATGGTACTGGGGGAAAAACTGATGAAAGTTAATTTTTACCAGATATTTCTATTGGATCAAAATTCTAAATGAAAGACTGAGTTCACAAAGGCCTTTCACTTGTTTTTGGTGGTGGTGTGGAGGACTAAAGCGAGGAACACACTAATAAGAGATTTAGAAAGTCATCAGACTTACTGATCTCTCAGAACTACTCAGTACACAGACATGAGCTACATCTGTAATTTAACCACCACAAGGTAAGCAGGAAATGTTCAGCACCCTACCTACAGAAGGCAGCATAGGCCAGCAGGCAGGAAAAAAGTGTTAAGACGGGTGAGAGAATCAAGGAAGGCCACTTTATAGAAACAACCAGAACATGCAAGCTAGAGCAGAAGAGCTCCACAATGCTGCGACAGACCCTGTCAGCATACAAACTCTTTTGGGAACAAAGAAAAGGAAGTGACCTTCAAAATTCTCAGAACTAACGTCACAGAAATGCTACAAACCCACCGGCATGGTAGCACACGCTTTTAATCCTGGCACTCAGGAGGCAGAGGCAGACAGATCGCTGTGAGTTCGAGGCCAGCCTGGTCTACAAAGGGAGTTCAAGACAGCCAAGGCTACACAGAGAAACCCTGTCCCAGGGAGGGGGGAAAGAAAAAGAAATGCTACAAACCCCATAGAGCTGTGATCAAAATCTGCAAGCCAATTTATCGTTATTCTTCTTTCTTCAGGGACTATAGTCAGCAAGAAACATTAGGCCAACTGTGATTTTTCCTTTGACCTACCTGAGGTACAGGATTCTTCAGAGTACAGAGGCTGGGGGATGTATGTACACTCTGGGTTACCATTTCTTATGGACCTTTTGGTCTGACAGAGAGCAGGCTTTAAACACTCTTCCAGAGTGGTTTTATTTTAATTTACTTCCACCTTACTAAGAGACACAGAGTTTGAGAAAATCTCAACATCTGAAATCTCATTTATTTTATATAGGCTTGAATTCAGTCCTAAATTACTTTGATGGAAAATGGAAAGACATGACGGATTTTGGTGTTTGTGTGTTTTGTTTTCTATAAACAACAAAACAAAGCAACATACATAAACGTATCAAAAGTAACCCAAACATACCCACCCAGAAGGCATTGAAAACATTTCTTCCAATGAGTTATGAAATACAGTGAGACTGTTTCTCAAATGCTACTTAATAGTAGAAACTGTTACTAATAACGTTAGCCTCTTGGTTCAGGTAGCTAAAGCATTATTTAAAGACTATGAAGCACTAACTTTGAGGCAGTGGAGCTGGGCGGTGAATGAAAGAAAAAACACACCACTGTAAAAACCAGAGTGGTTCACTCAAGAGAGTGGGTGCTCGTCTACCATGACTCACAGGTTGGGGTAAACTCAGGTGAGTTGGGGTGCAGGGTAAAAGGGAGTTGAGAAGCAACTAGCTATGAAGGGAAAGAAGTTAGGAGAGACAGACTGATTGCAAGACACTGTGAACTAGGCTGAAGAAGGCAGTCCACTGTGGCTAGTCTAGTCCACTGTGGCTCTGTGGAGAAGAGGCACACTATGATTACTCTTTGTGGTGCTTCCAGTCCCACCAAGGCTGCACCAATGAGCTGCAGTGGCAGCCTGAAGGAGGGGTTTCTGACATCTAAGACAGAGATGGGGTTTCTACTAATCTTCCAAGAACACTGAGTAGGCAGTGGAAACTCCTAGGCGTTCCCAGTCACATGAGCCTAGAGATGCCCCAGCTGCTCCCTGTAAGACAAACATTTCTGCCCAAAGGTGGATGCAGTGGTGGTATTGGCGGTGGCAGTGGCACACATCTTTAATCCCAGCAGAGGCAGGGGAATCTCTGAGTTTGAGGCCAGTCTGGCCTACAGAGTGAGTTCCAGGACAGCCAGGGCTACACAGTGAAACCCTATCTTAAAAAACAAGATACATTTCTATAGGTGTCTATAATTAATAATGTAAAACAGTAAACACAAATAACCCACATTTATCATTTTATGCTTCTCTAACTTGTGACAAGGTCAAGGGAAAACCATTTTCTTCTCTCCAAAGTTTTTTAAAAATTTTATTTATTTGTGTATTTGTGTATATAAGCACTCTATTTGCATGTATGATGCCATGACAGAAGAGGGTTGTGAGCCACCATGTGGTTGCTGGAAATTGAACTCAGGACCTCTGGACAAGCAGCTAGTGCTCTTAACCCCTGAGCCATCTCCCCAGCCCCCAAAGTTCTTTGTTTAATAAAAAAAAAATTTTATTTATTTATTTTATATGTATGCTCTTTCTTCACACACACCAGAAGAGGAAATCAGCTTGTGAGCCACTATGTGGTTGCTGGGAATTGAACCTGGGTCCAATGGAAGAAGAGCAGCCAGTGCTCTTAACTACTGAGCCATCTCTTAGCCCCTCTCCAAAATTCTTTTCACCAAGAAACTCACTGACACACATGGAAAACTCAAGGGAACACAGAAACTCTTGTCTTCTCTGGTGGTTTCAAATCTAAGTGAGAAGCTGAATTAAATCAAGCACATTCCCACTTTTAACTCCTACCCAGGCACAGGATGCAGATCCTAAATGTTGTGTCACATCGAATGGGTCAAAGGCTCTTTCTTAGAATGAAGAGGTACAGCATCCCCATCTATCTTCCCGGGTCCTACAGAAGGCACAGAATGAGCTGCACTAGTGGGTAGTGGTGGTTTTAAATTATTTCTCCTGTAGGCTCTGCTAGAGCCAAGCGCTGCTCTCCTAGAAGTAAGTGTCTTAGCCCAGTGTTGTGGATACGCCTTTAGTCCTAGCTCTCTGAAGGCAGAGTGTGTGAGTCAGAGTCTGTGAGTGTCAGGCCAGCCTGGTTTACATAGTGCTTTCTAGGCCATTCAAGACTCTATAGTAAACATCACCTCAAAAAGGAAAAACAAACAAGAAGTTAACTCTCTTTACAAAGCTGAGGAGATAATCTTCACACATGCTAGCTGTTATTAGGCCCACCAGTCCTCTTTCTGTTGTTATTACCTTGAGACAAAGTCTGACCTAGTGGGCCTTGATACTACTGAACAGTTGAAGTTGACTTTGCTCTACCTGTCCTCAACCTTGCCTGCCCCCGCATTCATTATTAATGACATTCCCCAAAGCTCGAGGCAGTTAAAATAGTTAGAAAAACCATATATAGTTGCTGTCCTATAGATCCAGACACGAGTAACTAAAAGCCTCACATATCCTGCATCACGAGGAGCTGGGTGATTAAAATATCTTTTTTGCTTAAGTAATACTAGCTCCAAATAGCTGACCTGTGTCTTTCGGCTTCCTGACCAAGTTGGGCAATTCACTGACAGGATCAAATACCAGAGCAAAGCCAACCGAAGGAGAAGTTATTTTGGTTCATTTTTTTTAATCTATTTATTTTTATTTAAATGCATGACTGTTTTGCCTACAGGTATGTATGTGCACTGTGAGTGCGCCTAGTTTCTGCAGAGACCTAAGGAGGGCAGCAGATCCCACAGAACTGATGTGAACAATGGTCGTGAATCACCAGGTAGGTGTTGGGAACCAAACCTGGGTCTTCTCCAAGAGCAGCCAGTGCTCATGGCCATGGAACAGTTTCTTCAGCCCCGCTGGAGGTGTGACTGAAAGGGTGTGGTGGACAAGAAGCACCTATTGTCTGTGCTGGCCGACTGCTGCCTCCTTGTCCGTTGTTCCATCATGGCCCCCAGTTCCTGGTGGGTACACACAGGGCAAGTGTTCTCAAGGTCACGGGATTCTCTCTTGTACATTCTCAAAGAATAACCCAGCTGCATGCTTCCTAATCTTTCCTGAGCTAACAAAGCTGACAATACCCAACACCACAAACCCTTACTTGTCAACTTTATGCAGACACATCTCAAACCACAATATCCCGAGTGCAGGTCTCCCAACACGCATGCTCATCTCATATGGAAAATCTGCTCATCCACCGCCCAGTATATCCAAAGCAGCAACAACCACAGCTCAGAGTCAAATTCAGTCTACATTGAGCCTCAATGTAAGCTCTTAGCTAGGAACCCCTGGAGAGTGGGTCCAAGACACACACTTCCAAGGTACAAAGGCATGGAAGAAGCCATCTGATTCCAGAGGGGAGCAATGGGGGCTTAGGAAGAAGAAAACAAAGCAAGACAAAACCTAACAGAGAAAACACAGAATGCTATAGCTCTATGCCCAGCACCCAAAGCAGACACTGGCGTTGCCTTTACAGCCCACACATCACTCTCTTGGGCTGATGCTGCTTGTCTATAGACGTCCCATGTTCCCAGGACCCCTACAGTCCTGACGTCTCTACTGCACCCTCACCTTCACCTTCACAGCCTGGGGCACCACCCTGAGAGGCTGCTTACAGAGAGCCTGACCCTGTATCACATTGCTTGGCTTTGGGCCTTCCTCTGAATTCTGGATGAAGCCCTTCAAAGGACATTTCTTTCTTTCTTGTTTTTTTTCTTCTTTATGGTTTTTCCAGACAGGGTTTTTTTTTTTCCTGTGTAGTCTTCGCTGTCCTTGACTCGCTTTGTAGGCCAGGCTGGCCTTGAACTCACAGCGATCCGCCTGCCTCTTCCTCTCAGAGTGCTGGGATTAAAGGTGTGCCACACCACACCTTGCTCCTCAAAGATTTATGAGAACGCTGGTTTTGTAGCTCTTCAACTCTGAACACCTACAAGAACAGCATTCTTTGGACGATGCCAAGGTGAACCTACGGCTTGAGCAATAGCTAGCCTCTCATTCTGCAGAACGAAAACATTCGTGTGTTCTGCTGACCTGGGCTCTGGGTGGCCAAGTATGGAAACACATTTCCTGAGGTACTTTAAAAAAAAAAAAAAAAAGCCAAGTATTCAAACAAGTTCAAACCTCACAGTCTAGAACTGCATCATGTGGGTCAACAAATCATTACATGCCGGTGGCACCTTTCCTATTGTCTCAGTGTAAAGCACTTGGGGGCTTCTTGGTCGCCTTCCTGGTCACCTTTCTCCCTCCCTATTCTGAGACAAGCTTTCACTAAGTAGCTCTAACTGGCTTAGAACTGTCTGTGTAGATCAGGCCGGCCCTGAGCTCAAAAAAGTCTTCCGGGTCTGCATTCCAGGTACAGACCAGGCCTGACTCTGGCTTGTCTCTTGTTCTAGCTTTCTAAATCCTGGCCTTCTCAGCTCCTTAAATGCGGTTTCAGGTATTCTGCTTTGGTTTTGCTCCCAATCTCACTCTAGACTTGTCTAGGAAAAGTCGGCTGTACCAACTGTGCCACAGTCAGGAAGCTAAGCTGTCTGCACACTCCCTCTGACAGGCTGATTAGCTACCTTTGAATCAGACCGGAGTCTCAGGGCATGTGCAAAATATAAAAACCAGGTTGATGCAACACACACACATTTCCACACATTCTCATCCTTATCACAAAACCTAGGAGGCCGACTGTCACTATGTGCACCGACAATGCCTGCAGTGTAGCTTCCTACACTACTACCACAACAGCCCCCTCCAAGTGCTATTTGCAGCTTCTACAACCTTTCTTGCTTTTAAAAACGTGTCTAAATTCCACTCCGCAATGCTTGAGTGTCAAAAGTCTGAGCAAAGCAGCTCAAGGGAGCGAAAGCATGTGAGGTAGCAGGGCAGTTTGCATCACAGTAGCCAGGAAGCAGCTAGAGGCACAGCTGCAGCAGCTCCTGTCCCCTCCTTCACCTTCTCACTGCACCCAGGCCCTAGGCAGAGTCAGTCAGCTAAAGTCAGTCAGCGGACCTGCTGGGAGTGGGGGATGGAAGAGCTCCAGCAGTGAGCCTCACTGATCACCAAGGTGACTCTGAGGCAGCCAAGTGCACAGCAAAGCTGACAGCAGAGGCTGGAATCCTGACTCACAGGTCAGAAGGCACCTTTCACAGGATTCCTAGCAAGATGGGGAAGGGGAGGGAGGCCATCATAAAGCACAAAACCATCTCATCCTGAAATGTCACAGGCATTTTAGCCATTTTTTTTTGTTCTAATAATGTAAAACAAACAAACAAACAAACAAAACAGCTACACACATATTTTGTGTTTCGTTTACAGTCTGGTTTTTTTAAATTAAATTTTAAACAAGAATCTAAATCATTATTGTGTTGGTCTTTTTGTGAAAAATTCTAATAAACAACTGCTGAAATTCCTACATATTCATCCACTGAACACTGCAGTTCATGTTCATTCTGTGAGGAGGGGAAGTAATTTTCAAAGTAATTCAATCACAGGGACATAATTGAGGTTTAAGATACAATAGTAAAAAAAAAAAAAAAAGCACTAAAGGTACATAACTAAGAAAATCAAACCATTTAATTAAGAGCCATTTCAGAAGCAGAACATGGCTCTCTGGTGAAGACACTTGTCACTCAGCAAGATAAACAGAGTTCAAGTCTTAGGTCCCACAAGGTGGAAGGAAAGAATCAGTTCCCACACACTGACCTCTGATAGCCACACACATGGGGTTGCACTCCCATACAAAATAAACAAAATGTTTTAAAAAGCTAGTAAAAGGCAGGAACAGAATACAGTGTCTCACTAGCCCATGGAAAGTCCAAACTCATATGAAGTTTGAAACTGCAAATCCAAGACAACGAGGCCAGCAGGTCTTTTCAAACAGGTCCTAGAAACCTGACCACTCCCCATCTTGGCAGGACCGATTTAGAGGCAGTTGTGTTCTTGCACTTTTCCATAAAACCCATGCTACACCAACATCCCTGGGATGTGTATTTTATCAGCATTATAACAACTCCGAGCCAAGAAGCTGCCTCCACAGCTTTGTCTTACTGTCACAATGGGACTTTTCACACAGTTACTTGTCATAAAGCCCTGAGTTCTACTTTTCATTTGAATAAAAACAGGTGCCCCTGAAATCACCAGAATGTAGGATGCACTAAATTCTGAAGAAGAAGAAATGCGGCTTAGGGGGATGGTACATGGAGGCTGTGGTAGTAGAACTTAGGTTTATGATCAGCGTGGTGCTGGGTGGTGCTGGTGCACACCTTTAATCCCAGCACTTGGGAAACAGGCAGGCGGCTCTCTGTGAGTTTGAGGCCAGTTTGGTCTACAGAGTGAGACCAGGACAGCCAGGGCTACACAGAGAAACCCTGTCTCAAAAAACCAAAGACCACAGAGGACACAGTTTGAGGCCGATGAACTACACAGGAAAGGCTTGCTGCAAGAGCCAACTGCTACTACTGCTACTACCACAAACAGTCATTACAGCCAACAACTAGCGGCACAGAATGTCCTAAGTCTGAGAGCTACATCTTCAAACAGGTATTTATTTACTCATTTAGCACGAGAGCATGGGTGCTCATGGAGGTCTGAGGACAACTAGCTTGTCCTTGCCTTTCAGGACGTGGATTTGAGGGGAAGCCGGGTCGGTAAGTCAGGGGCTGCAGGCTCTTGTAACTCAGAGGTCTCGGTCGTGGGCTATCTACAGTGCTCAGTCCAGAGCTTAAGCTTGTTCAATGATAAACTGTTTTTGCTGCTCTTCTGTATTTCTGGAAATTTTTTTAGATTGCGAGGAGATGTTATTCTTCAGTCACAACCTGGTAATGAGAAAGAGAGCGCGGCTGCCAGCTGAGAAAGCCTCAGTTATGAGAGGTTCCTTTTTTTCCTCTCCACTCTGAGGACTCGGGGTGAATTATCCTCACTTAAAGACTAATCCGTACAGGGTCCAGGGCTCAGGACTCAGGCGACACAAAACTAAGTGTGCACTTTACCACCGCTGAGTGGGACCAAGTCCATTGCCACAGGCTTACACATAAACAGAGTAGAATGTTCCAGCAACGGAACGTTCTGAGAGTTCCCACCCTAGACACCTAACTCCGTTCCTTCTCCTTCACCCAGGACTTCGGTTCATATCACCGCTCCTCTTAGCGTTCTGCCCTTCAGGTGGCTCTGTGCCTCTGCCAGGTTTCTTTTGGCTGTGGACATGATTTTTAACCTCACCCTTGACATTTTTGTTTGTTTGTTTCAGAAATTCCCAAAGGACTCTAGAAAAAAAGAAATCAAATTACCTTGGAAATAAGGAAAATCTGGGTAAGAGAAGAGAAACTACAGCAGAGCCTGCCAGGCACAGTGGCACACACGCCTTTGATGCCAGCATTGCAGGGCAGAGGCAGGTGGCTCTCTGTGAGTTCAAGGCTGGCCTGGTCTACAGTGAATTCTAGGACAGCCAGGGCTTCAAAGTGAGACCTTATCAAAACAAAAACCAACCACACACAGCGAAGACATAAAAGAACTGCAAAGAATCACGGTGAGCTGAGCAGCTGCATGGAGGGTGACTGGGAGAGACTGAAGCACACAGGATGCTCCTCCTCCTCCTATGAGGTTGGTAACTACTCCTTGTTCTGTTGAAGGCCTTTCGGGGCTGAGCTCCAGAAACAAAAGTAGTAAGTCTAATAAAAAGGGACGTCAGACTACCAAAAGCAGACCCTAAACACAAAGGAGTTTTCACCTCCTGCTTTAACAGGCTGGTCACCAAGGCTAACTAGAGTAACATCTAGGTGAATTCTATAAGTACTTTCAATAACAACCTTAGGATTTTTTCTCTCTGTATTTTACATTGTACCTCTAATTTTCTTTTAAATTTCCCCTTTGAGTTTAATTTTCTTGTCTCTTAATAGTTGGTGAAGGTGAATGCTGAGGCAACAATATAGATACTTTTCTTTCACAATATATTCAATTCGTGGTTTAACTTTTCATCTAAATTCCAGCTTTGCAGTATGCTATGCAGAATAAAACCTCACCCAAAGTGCCTTATGGCCTGTGTACCTGTGCATTGCAAAAGTGCCCTTGTAGGTATGGTAAATTAAGCCTCTTCAGATGGACAGGAGCCCACTAGACAACACGCAATCAAAAAGGCCTTTTGGGGGTGGGTGAGATGGCTCAGTGGTTAGCAGCACTGCTGCTCTTCAAAAGGACCTAGAGTTTACTTGGCAGCTCACACACTGTCTGTTCACACACTGCTTGTGTGTAAGCGAGGGCAAATTAGGAAGACACTTGTTTTTCACCTCAGTTGTTAAAAAAGTATCCCCGAGGCTGGAAGTTAAGAGCCTGCAGAATGGAGCACCTACCTATTATGCCAGGCACCCCACATATGTCTGCAACTCTAGCTCTGAGGGATCAATCTATAGTTATATCTTAGAACAGCAGTACAGCATTCCAGAGATGTACACACCATCCCCTTTGAACAACCCTTATGACTTGCTGTTTTTCTTGCTACAAAGCCACACACTTGTACATACCTCCAATGTTACTCTTGAAATACACCAACAGAAATAAAATAAGCACACCTCACGCCTTTTATGTATTCATTTTTATTATTGTATTTATTCCCCCAAAGCTAAACTTACATTCTATTTCACATGACTTTTGCATTTCTCCTACTCTCAGGGGTATTCAATAATCTATTTCTCAAAATTGATTTAAAAAAGAAAAATGAGGGGACGGGAATGGTGACATATGCCTTTAATCTCAGCAAAGGCAAAGCAAGCTGGATCTCTGAGATAGAAGCCAGCAAAAGTCAAGCAGAGTCAAGAGATACCCACCCCTCTCAAACACTCACACTCATACACACACACACACACACAGGAGGATAATACTGTATTTTTTAGTTTTTTATTTTTTGAGACAGGTTTTCTCTGTGCCAGGTTGAGTTCTGTGACTTTTCTGTACTGAAAGAACAAAAGAATGTCACTCTTCAAAACCACTGATGGAGATTTTAGGTAAGCCCCACTGGCTGGCTGACGACATCCTTGTCCCCTGGATAAGTAGAAGATAGGGGTTGGATCGAACATCCCAGAATTATTCCCTAATGGTCACAAGGAACTTAGGTCAAACACAGAGGTGGACAATGAATGGTTTATTGAGAGAGTTAAAGACAGTCCAGGGCAGTTTGGCTTGGAGCCTGCCACGTTCAGTTTTCCCTGTTCACAGAAGTTCCGTTTGCCTTGTAGAACCTTTTAACACGGGGTGGCTTTTTCCTCTGGGAACTTGAAGTAGGTGAGGAGAATGTATGAGTTGGTCTCATTTGCAGGTTATAATCTCAAGGCGAACTCACTGGGGCTGGCTGAAGGATTTGTAAATGACTATCTTCAAATATGCATTCTATGACTGTTGTTTGCATGGGGTACCTGAGTGTATGGTACACATGTGTGGGAGGGTGCATGCCTGTGGGCAGACCAGAGGACCACACTTTGTAGACCAGGCTGGCTTCAAACCCAGAGAGATCTGCCTGCCTCTGCCTCCTGAGTGCTGGGGTTAAAGTTGTGTGCCACCATGTGGGCAGTAATTAATCTTTTCTTTGTTTGTTTGTTTGTTTTGAGACAAGGCTTCTTTGTGTAGGCTTGGCTGTTCTAGAAATCTGTAGACCAGCCTGGCCTTCAACTCAGAGATCTACCTGCCTCTGCCTCTCGACGGCTGGGATCAAAGGGATGCACCACTACTGCCTGGGGCGGTAATCTTTACTTCTTGCTTCCTGATGTCCTTTTTGCCAAGACAAAATACACAATCTTACTAACCATGACTTTATACAGATATTTCACCAATGAATATATGCTATCTCTACAAAATATGCTATTAAGGGAAAAATGAAATAAAAGTCAGGGGTGGGACTGCAGCACTCAGAAGGCTGAGAAGAACAAGCCCCAAACCAGCTCAGGCTACACAGAGGTGTGCTCAGACAAGCAGGAGCCCACGCCGCCCAGGTCACCTGCGGGGCAGGTAAGCTACTATTTTGTTCTAGTTACAGATGTTGAGATCATAAAGAACTATTAGAAACAAGACAAAGCCTTGCTTAGAGAAGCCTGCTAGAAGGTTGGTTTCTGTTGATGATGGGGCTCTGGAGAGCGGGAATCCTATGGTGTACCGTGATAGATAGAGCTAGCCTTCTGGAGATAACTGGAGAAGCCGCACCACTAAAACTGAAAAAGAGGGCATTTGACAGACACAATTTTGATCAACTGCATAACATTTTGATAAAATAGTAAAACTCTTCGAAAATCCCTATGAATTAATCTTCAAGTGGACATTTGAATAAAAAAAAATATTTACTAGCTGATTGTGCACACTGTTTAAACCAGCACTTGGAAGGAAAAAAACAAAAACAAAACAGGGAAATATCTATAAATTCAAAGCTAGGCTTAGCTTACATAGCAAGTTCCAGGCAAGTCAGAGCTACATGTGAGATATCTGGTTCAAAAAGGGAAAACAAACACCAAAAACAAACAAACAGGCATTTCCCCTAATCTTTGTTAACGAATGGACAGCTTACTGATAGCGCTGCAGAAAAGGCAAAGAAATGAACTACATCAGAGTGGGGGAAGCAGGCATGTCCCACAGAAAGGCAACAAAAAAATGGGGGCTACCTGAGTGACACTGGTCCACAGAGAGAAACATAGTACCAATTTCCAAGTACAGAAAGTTAATAGCTTTGAAAAATCACTTTAAATTGTTTATTTATTAGTGGGTGTGTATAAATGTATGTGTTCAGAGGTCAGAGGATAATTCTGTGGTTCTTTCTCTCTTAGCACCATTAGGTGGGTTCTGGGGATCAAATTCAGGTTGCCAGGCTCACATTGCAAGCCCCTTTACCTGTTGAGCGATCTCACTGGCCCTCATAGAAGTGTTTTCTTTGAATTAAGCTATTTTGTAGAGAGAACTGAATTAGAATTCTAAGCAAAATGAGCCTTTGTGACTATTTACATGGTTCAGGTCTTACTGCAAAACTCATCAGATTCCCGTTTACTCTATTTCTCCTGTCCTGACCGAAACAAGGAGGTCTCAGGTTTGCTTTTGCTTCCATTTAGCCTCAAAGCCCTGACCTGCACAGAGACCCTAAGACAGAGCAGGTGTGTTTTATGCCATGGCTCCTTGCTTTAGAATCCATGATTCTACATCACAGAGAGTCCCTGTATTGTTACACCTGCTGTATAACGTGCACTTTTTTTGTTTTGTTTTTGTTTGTTGAGACAGGGTTTCTCTGTGTAGCCTTGGCTGTCCTGGACTCGTTTTGTAGACCAGGCTGGCCTCGAACTCAGAGATCTGCCTGCCTCTGCCTCCCTAGTGCTGGGATTAAAGGCGTGCACCACCATACCTGGCTTCATTAACGCTCGTCTTAAATAGCCCATGTTCCTGTTTTTCCTGGAAAAAGGCCTTTGGGATCATCTAAACAGACATGGTGATGAAAATGTGTGTAATCTGCATTTGAGAGAGCATGAAAATGTAAACAATATATTGGGCAATTTAATTTGTAGGAAAATCATTACTCTGTAAGAAATTCCAAATGTAAGTCGGGTGGTGGTGGCGCACGCCTTTGATCCCAGCACTCGGGAGACAGACACAGGAGGATCGCTTAAGTTCGAGGCCAGCCGGGTCTACAAAGTTAGTCCAGGACAGCCAAGGCTACACAGAGAAACCTTGTCTCGAAAAACCAAAAAAGAAATTCCAAATGTTCTGATTTATAAAAAGAACAATCTAACTTCTCCTCTTGGTCAACAAGAACTTGTTTTATTTGGGACAATTTATTCATTAAAGCAAATATAGGAAAGGTCAAAAGGTTAGTGTAAAAAAAAGAAAAGGGTTAGTGTAATTTTTACACAGAATCAGAAGTTGCTGGACTCAAAACCCCCACTCACAACATGGTCAGAGACCAGGAGGGCACCACAAATTGTCTCCTGAGCTGAATCGCCACGCCATCTCTGTAGTGGCCTCTCTATAGACGCTGATCCCAGCACCCAAACAACAGCTGTTGGGTTCCACACCATGATGAGGCCACAGGACTACCATCTCAGGCACATTAGTCACCAGTCACCAAAGTGGACCCCAGCATGAGTTCTGCAGTCATGTACACATAGCTGCTTACTGCTGCATCTGAGTGTGTCTCATCACGGCACTCCACTGCCTGCAGCAGCAGTTACAGGAGCAGCATGAGGAGCTGGCATAGGCACCACAGCCTCAAGTACATCAGGTCTATTCTGCCTGGCAACTTACTGGGACTGTTTCCCCAGTCCCTTTTAGCTACCTGGCTGATACTGGCGTTAGCTCTTCATTTCATGGCATGTTCTCCCAATCCATGGTGCTTGCATCTAACTGACAGCACCAAAGCGCTTTAATCAAAAGCTCCATTCCCTGATTACCCTCTATCCTCTGAATATCAGTCGGGCTGTATTTGCAGTGTACAATTCTGAGGTCGCTCAGACTGCATTCCAACAGGCACAGAGTTCTGCTTTCCATTTCAGGACTATTAAGTAACAATTTCAGTTGACTGGACTCATAAGTCTTGTGTAAGACTCCTTTAATCTTACACAGTTATTACAAGGATTAATTCTGAAATGAATTCACTTACATGAAAGTGAAACAAACCACTAGGGTGCTAAGCTTAGGACCTCCTCTTCAAGACCCTATTTCTCTGCTGAGGCACATTGGCTGAAAATTTAGTTTCTGTTTTTGGGTAACTATCAGGTCCATTTCCCACTCTATTGTGCCGTTCACTGTGTTCTTGCTACTCTGCACAAAGACTTGCATGCACCTTTAAGTGTGGTGCAGTGAGCTGCAGCCCATCTAAACCAGCACCTAGCCAAGAACAGCCTGTGCCTCCTGCAGCCAGGAAAGGAGGAGTGACTTACAATCAAAGTACATGTAAGGCGGTAGCTGGCTGAGTCTTTGCTACAGACAGATGGACACAGCTACAATGTACCCATCGCTACTTTAGAGTGAGGAATCTTCAGCAAACAGAATAGCCCTGGTAGTAAAACGTGGGGTGGGAATTAAAGCACACAGCTTTTACCTGCAAAAGCCTTGTCCTCTACACATCACACACCTCTCCTCTGTTCTTGTTCTTTTGGTCTGAGTTCCAGCTCCATTCCAGCCTGCTTTCTTCATCTTTGTTACTGGCAGAAGATGGGGTATGGAACTCGGCAAAGGAGAAAAGTGTGAGGAGTATGCTTGCCCTGTTAGCCTATGGCACACTTTAGGCAAATGAACTGGTAGCATGACTCAAAGCGGGTTTGTTCCAGAATGTGAAGCAAAGAGCAACCCACCGGCAATTCTGCCATCAGTGAGACCTCAGATCACTGCAGCCGGACCATTGGAATATTTCTGAAGTCTCTGCATATTCTTATAGCTCTTCAGGCAGCTTCCTAGGCTTGTTTGCACCTAATAAGTACTTTAGTGCTCCTTTTACCACCATCAAATTGACTGCAGTTTATTTATTTATTTTTAAAGATTTATTCATTTATTACATATACCGTTTTCTGCCTGCATGTGCTGCAGGCCAGAAGAGGGCATCAGACCTCATTATAGATGGTTGTGATCCACCATGTGGTTGCTGGGAATTGAACTCAAGACCTCTGGAAGAGCAGTTAGTGCTCTTAACTGCTGAGCCATCTCTCCAACCCCTTGAGTGCAGTTTAATTAAAGGTAATATCTAGTACAGATGCAGATGAGAGGATGAGTCCAGCATCAGCTTGTAATTCAGAGAAGAGACTGCAGCTCAGATAATCAGCTTCCCTCTAAGATGCTCTCCATCTCTGAGTGAGATGGGCACCACAAATGGAAACCCATATGGGAAACCGTTCCTTCTACTCATCTGACTCCACATCTGGGCCATACAAAGTGCAGGCTGTCGAGACTTTTTACTCAGAGAAACCTTGAGAAGCACCACACATTCCAGCGGAGGTCACCAGCCTTCAGAAGCACCATACATCCCAGCGGAG